>JBBGZY010000016.1:2905000-3592500 GCA_037952925.1 Lithobates clamitans | reverse complement strand
AATGAACTGGCAATTACTTGACTGAGTTCCTTAAGTACACTCAGGTGCAAGCCATCTGTCCCAGTGATTTATTAATGTTAAGTTTCCCAAGTCTAATTCTATTTCTGTCCTCTGTTAGCCAGGAGGGTTATTCCTGTGACCAGATGTCCTTCCTCATTCTTTATGGGGCCAATATGGTCTGTCCTCCCTTTTTTACTGTTTACATACTTAAAGAATTTCTTGGGATTTATGCTCTTAAAGCGAACCCATCTCTCCTCCGTGTTCTTTGTTCCTAAGATTTTATCCCAATTTACATCTTCAGCAAGGTTCATAGTTTAGGGAAGTTTGCTCTTTTGAAATTCAGTGTCTTTGTATTTCCCTTATGTTTCCTATTTTTGTGATTTATTATTTATTTATTTATTTGTCTCGTGATTGCATAGACCTGGCGCTTCCCATAGTGCACTTATTTTTCTATTTATTTTTTTAAAGGGCCAGTTTTAAAAAATTATTATAATTATTATTATTATTTTTTTGTGACTGCCTGGAGGGGGGGTGCCCCTATGGACGGTCCGCCACTGCTTACATGTATGTTATACTGTTTTATGTCATGTTAATCATTGGTTTACTAAGATCCCTTTCACACTGAGGCGTTTTTCAGGTGCTACAGCACTAAAAATAGCGCCTGTAAAGCACAGAAAAAAGCCTCAGCTGCAAACCCAGTGTGAAAGCCCGAGTGCTTATACACTGGGGCGCTGCGCTGGCAGGGCGTCACAAAAAATCCTACCAGCAGCTTCTTTGCAGTGGTGGAGGAGAGGTGAATACAACGCTCCTCCACCGCTCCTGCCCATTGAAAACAATGGGGCAGCACCGCTATACCGACGGCATTTTGCGGGCATATTTGACCCCTTTTCGGCCGCTAGCGGGGGGTTAAAACAATAAAAATAGCACCGCTTTACCGCTGATGCCCGGGGCGGCTCAGTGTGAAAGGGGTCTAATAAACATACAGATGTTTATACCTATGTGAATTTGTTTGGTTCCACCACGCACCTCATTCAAAGTCCCAACCCCCCCCCTCTTTCCATATAGTATAGAGATGGGGGCGTGAACCTTCCCTCACGTCCCATTTACAGTACTTGCATGGGTTTCCTCTCACACTCTTAAAATGCTGGTGTGTAAATTGGTGCTAGTAGGTGTATGCAAGCATGTGACAGAGGGACCTTAAAGTGTTACTAAACCCACAACAGAAAAATCAGTCTGTATCTGCATGCATGCTGTAAAGCATGCTTGTTATACTCACTGTGGAACGTTAGGGGTTATGCATTGTGTAAAAAGGCTGTTTGATCCTGTCTTCTCTGATCCTCCCCTTCTTCCACTGTCCCCATCCCATCTGCTTATAGCAAAGAGCCGTTGGAGGCACTCTGCACATGCTCAGTTTGTTGTGTATTGCTAGAGAGTTTTTTTTTTTTTTTGGAAGGGTGCATGTGATCGGCAAAGGGCCAATCAGCACTGTCCAGACAGAGGGTCAGGGGTCATGCAGCCTCATAGGACAGTCAGAGGAGAATGAAAATTCCTCCTACAAGCCAGTGCTCAGCTGGACACTGACAGAAGTCACAAGACTGCTATACACTGCTGATGAGAAAAGGTATTTAGTTTAGATTTACTAAAATAATTGCGTTTCCATGTTCTGTGGGAGATTAGATATAGTGAATGCAGGGTCCTGGGTTTAGTAACACTTTAAGGCAGAACTACATGGCATCTGAGCACCACAAACTAAAAACACTATTTGATTAATTTTTATTATTCAAAGCAAACTCACCCATCCATATCTCCATGCTTTAGTTTTCTGAGAAATCACTTTGAAAAAGCTGTGACCATCTTCAGTAAGGGCAAATGATTCATGTAGCATTTACTTCCTGGAATCCATCTGCCCTTATCTCAGGCATGCAGACAGGAGGGTGTGCTTAGCTGAAAAAAACCTTCTCCCCTCCTTAAGACTCCTGGGATGTATGACATAATTTGTCTAGGCCGGAAACCAGGAATTAACTAAAGAAATGTAAAAAAAAAAAAAAGTAAATATAATATACTTTCCTATTTATTTAGTAATGCTAAAAGCATAGAGATTAAAAAAAGTCAGAGAGTGAAGTTCCGCTTTAAATTGTAAGCCCCTTGAGGTCAATGACTGAATGTACAATATGTAAAGTGTTGCTGTAATCTATAAATGAAATACACTGAAGTTTAGGCATACGCAGTTATTATGCAGCGTACTCTCAGAGGCTTTCAGTAGTAATCTAATCATTTATTAGGAAAATGATTCATCTCTGTAAATAATACAGTTTAATAGTCATATCTCACAGTGGATATTAAAGAGCTGTACCAATGAAGCCAGGGTGATAGTTTTCTTCATTCAAACTGCCTTTAATATGTTTCTTTTGATACATTTGTATCCTGCAATAATTACACCAATTATTGATTTGTACAGAAGGATCCTTCTTTGTACACACTGCTTTATAGTAGCAGGTGGCACAATTAGAATGTGTCACACAATATTTATCACCTTGTGGCATTGATGTGAATAATATCATATTCAATACAGTCATACACACTTTTTGTCAAAGCCCAGCTGGATTTTCACTTTAAAACTGTTAACTACAGCTGTTATCATCCTTTCTTTTTAATAGGTCCTGACTAGGTTATTGCCTTAAAAAATGCAATCTGGTGGTCTTTGATATCTTCCACGATGATTAGGTAGAACACTGCTTTTCCAGGATTGCCTACCCTATTTGCCCCAGGACGACGTCAGTGTGTGACGAAACGCGCGTCGGGAGGAGTGGCGTGTTGATGTCATCGCGTTGTTTTATCTAAGTGGACAGGTGTTCGCTAGCCGGCCGGCTTTTAAACTGTGACAATTTAGTTCTACTTTCTGTAAGTGCATTTTTTAGCTTTTAATAAATGTGTATGAAACAATTTACACTATGGTGAGCTCCTTTCTATTTTGGGTAATACCTGGTCTACATCCATGACCTCTGAATGTTCGAGTCTCCCTGGCTGTTTGCTGCATTCTTTTAACTCACTTATCAAGTGTTCCAGAAGTTGTTATTCCATACTCCCTGGATAAAGGCCCCAGCTGGGTATTAGCCTCAGGCTTATGATAGCTTGCCATCCGGTAAGCACGCACTTTATGTGGTGGAGGTGTACGACTTTATGCTGATGCTGGAAGTCACTTCAAAATTTCACACAAATTGTGTTTTATGGACTAATTTTATTTTATACACTCTCACAAATTTATTTGGTGTGTAGAATCATTTTCATATATATATATATATATATATATATATATATATATATATATATATATATACATTAAACCCTTTATAACCACATTTGTCTACAGGTAAGTCTATAAGGCTTACCTGTAGCTACCTTGAATTTCTCCGAAACTTGCACAGTTTAGGAGATATTCACTGTAGCCACAATGAAGAAATGGCTCGTTTGTGCCGTTTCTTCAGCTGCTGTGCCGTGACTGGTGGCTCCTGCGCGGGAGTGACATCATCGCGGCCCCGGCCAATCACAGCGCCGGAGCCTGAGAACCCGGAAGAAACATTCCGGAGACATGTTGCCCGTCACATTGGTGTATGGAGACCACTGCAGCTTAGTTCTAAGGTAAGTATTTCATAATGAGCTAGTATGCAATGCACATTAGCGCATTATGCCTTTGTCTTGCAGGTTGGTTTTTTTCCCAGAGTTTCCAACCACTTTAACAGGTATAAAAAGGGAAGCTAGCATGGCTGTACTACACGCAGTAGTAAGTGGCAACTGTGTCCTATTACTGATTGGATTGGCCCGCGACATGTGCGCCACCCAGGGTCGTTGCTAGGTCTACAAAAGATCTGGGGCTAGAGCCCATAGCAGCGTAGTAAAGAAAGTCATACGCTTGGGCAGGCATACACATGTATATACAGTAATATACGTGTGGGTGTATATATATCCCAAGAGAGCCCCCCGCTTACATCAGGGTCCCCAGAGAGCCCCCCCTTACATCAGGGTCCCCAGAGAGCCCCCCCTACATCACCTTACATCAGGGTCCCCAGAGAGCCTCCTCCTTACATCAGAGTCCTCAGAGAGCCTCCCCCTTCCATCAGGGTACCCAGAGGGCCCCCCACTTACATCAGGGTTCCCAGAGAGGCCCCCTTACATTAGGGTCCCCAGAGAGTCTCCCCCTTAAATCTGGGCCCCCAGAGAGCCTCTCCCTTACATCAGGGTCCCCAGAGAGCCCCCCCACTTACATAAGGGTCCCCAGAGAGCCTCCCCTCCCCTTGGGGACCCCTGTAGAGACTCAGGGCTATTGGCCTCAGATTCGGGGCTATAGCCCCAAAAGCCACCCCCTAGCAACGCCCCTGGCGCCACCTGAGACCATTAACCAAGATGGCAGACAACAGTGTTAGTGCGTGCATGGAACAGTGTGTGTTGATGAAGTTTCTTGTGAACGACGGCGTAAAACCCGTGGATATCTACAGAAGACCTCAAACACAGTATGGTGATGAGACGCTCAGCCGCAGCAAGACATTTAAATGGTGTAAATGTTTCAAAGATGGCTGTATGTCCGTCAGTGATGATCCCGGCCTTGGTGGTTCCCAGCCCCCAGCAGTCATTCCTGTGAAACATTCAGCGCATGGAATGCCTGATCCTGGATAACCGACGCATAACCTGTCCCCCTAAGAGTTCCTCGGGGGTCAGCATTTCAGAAAGCACTGATGACTAAGTGAAGCAGGCTGTCCTAGGATGGTTCAGGCGTACTGAGAAATCTTTCTGTGATGAAGCTTTCAGCGCTGTCGCACTTTCAATGACAATTGCGCGGTCATGCAGCACTGTACCCATATGGCATTTTTATAAAAAAAATTCACACAAATCGAGCTTTTTTTGGTGGTTTTTAATCACCACTAGGTTTTCATTTCTTGCTAAACAAACTAAAAAAAAAAACAATATTTTGAAAAAAAACAAAGAAAAAAAGTTTCTGTTATACAATTTTGCAAAAAGGGAATTGTTTTCCTGCACGAATGTGGGCTAACAAGGCTGCACTGATATGCGACACTGATGGGCACTGATAGGTGGCACTGATGAGCACTGATAGGCAGCACTGAAAGGCACTTATAGGGGGCACTGATGGGTGCCGATAGGCGGCACTGATTGACAGCACTGGTGGGCACTGATTGGCAGCACTGATGGGCATCACTGTTGGGCACTGATTGGCACTGATAGGCAGCACTGATGGGCACTGATCTGCAACACTGGGCATCACTGTTGGGCATTGATTGGCACTGATAGGCAGCACTGATTGGCAGCACTGATGGGCATCACTGTTGGGCACTGATTGACAGCAATGATAGGCAGCACTGATGGGCAGCACTGATGGGCATCACTGTTGGGCACTGATTGACAGCACTGATAGGCAGCACTGATGGGCACTGTTGGGGCTGAACTGATAATCAGGACACTGCAGTACGTTTTATTTCTGCCACAAGATGTCCTCAGTCTGATACCCAGCATCATTCAATCCACTTTTTCTGAGCCCATGTCATCCTGGAGCCACCCCAGCCTGTGACTGGACTGTGAAAGGATACTGCATGACATACAGTTAAGAGCTCAGCTCTCTGCCACTCTGCTCTTTCCTCCTATCAGCATGTTCAGTGTCAGCACATGAACTCATCTGTTTCCTGTATGTCTACACCAGTTCTGTTGTACAGTGACTGCCAAAGGCTGATACCAGCTCACATTCAGACACTTACACTGCATGTATTCTACAAAAAAAATCATGATGTATTGATGATTATGGTGCTGCACTAATCGGTGTCTTTTATATCTACCTAGAGCTTTAAGATGCAAAATAGAATAGTGAAAAGTTTGTTCCTCTAATAGAAAACAATGTCACATTCTAACCCCACTAGTGTTCTTTCCACAGTCTTTCTTAAGCTCACCACATGTGTTCCAATCTTATTGTATTATGTCTAAGTGCTTGCTTGTTACATACAAATTATTTGGCTAGTTTAGGTAGGTCCTCGAGTATTGACACATCTGAAGGAGATTGTACAGGGATTATACAATCAGATTGTAACATGTATGATGACCTTAAGATGAACAAAATTTTGGACTCAAGATTGCAATTTCTTCAGACTGCTAAAAAAAAGTTTATAGGTAGTCTTACCATTGTTATGCTCTGATCTTTGAACACATAAATGTGGATGATCATAAAAAACCTGCATTGGGTGACTTGTAGTGTTTGTTACCTTAAGCACTTAAGGACCGTCCCACGTACATTTACTGCGGCAGGGCAAAATCACGTACCTGTACAAGATTCTTTTCCTCGGCTCTGGGGCACGTGCAGGTGGGAGCCAATCAGTCCGGCAGACCTGAGGTCCGCTGGAAACCCGGCGATCGTTACGAGAGAGGCGGAACGGTGGTCTGCCTATGTAAACAAGGCAGATCGCCGTTCTGCTTGTAAGGAAGACAGACATCTTGTGTGCCTGCTAAGCAGGCACATGGATCTCTGTCTTCCTTCAGTTAAACGATCCCCCACACAGTAAGAAAGCACTCACAGGGAACACATTTAACCCTTTGATTGCCCTGCCAGTGTCATTAATACAGTGACAGTGCATATTTTTTTAGCACCAATCACTGTATTAGTGTCACTGGTCCCCAAAAGTGTCAAAAGTGTCAGTTAGATGTCCGATTTGTCTCCTGCAATGTCACAGTCCCACTAAAAACTGCTGATCGCCGGCATTACTAGTAAAAAAATGTAAAAAGTCCAAAAATCTATACCATATTTTGTAGACGCTCTAACTTTTGCACAAACCAATCAATATACGCTTATTGGGATTTTTTTTTTTTTTTTTACTAAAAATATGTAGAAGAATACATATTGGCCTAAATTGATGAATAAATTTGATCTTACATTCTTTTTATTGGATGTGTTTTACAGCAGAAAGTAAAAAATGATTTTTTTCAAAATTGTCGCTCTTTTTTTTGTTTATAGCGCAAAAAATAAAGAACGCTCTATTTGTGGAGAAAAATTACATAATTTTTTTTTTGGTTACATCGTCACACGACCTTGCAGTTGTCAGTTAAAGCAATGCAGTGCAGTATCGCAAAAAAATGGCCTGGTCAGGAGGGGGGGTAAACCTTCCAGAACTGAAGTGGTTAAAGTGGAATTCTAGCTTATACCCTACTAGCCTTAGAACTGCCCCTTCCACCTTACAATACTTATGCTAACTAACCTGTGTGAGAAAGATGTACACTCACCGGCCACTTTATTAGGTATACCTTGCTAGCACTGGGTTGGACCCCCTTTTGCCTTCAGAACTGCCTTAAAGTAAATTATAAGGGTTTTTTAAATTTTTTTTTAAAATAACAAACATATCATACTTACCTCCACTGTGCAGCTCGTTTTGTACAGAGTGGCCCTGAACCTGCTCTTCTGGGGTCCCTCGGCGGCTCTCATAGCTCCTCCCCACATCAGATAACGCCCTAGGAGAAGCGCTCTCCCGGGGGGGGTTACCTTGTGTGCACGCTCCCGAGTCAAGCATTCGGCATCCATAGCCGCCGAATGTATGACTCAGCCCCGCCCCCCGTCTATTTGATTGACAGCAGCGGGAGCCAATGGCTGCGCTTCTATAAATCTATCCAATCAAGAGCCGAGAACCCCGGGCAGGGAGACCCCGTGGGGCCAAGTTCCAGGGGGCTGGGAGGCCGGTCACTGCCAGGTGTTTTTTCACCTTAAAGCATAGCATGCATTAAGGTGAAAAACCACAAAGGTTTACAACCTCTTTAATTCTTCGTGGCATAGATTCAACAAGGTGTTGGAAACCTTCCTCAGAGATTTTGGTTGATATTGACATGACAGCACCACGCAGTTGCTCCAGATTTGTCGGCTGCACATCCATGATGCAAATCTCCTATTCTACCACATCCCAAAGGTGCTCTATTGGATTGAGATCTGGTGACTGTGGAGGACATTGGAGTACAGTGACCTCTTTGTCATGTTCAATAAACCAGTGGTGAGATGATTTGAGCTTTGTGACATGGTTCATTATCCTGCTGGAAGGAGCCATCAGAAGATGGGTACAGTGTAGTCATAAAGGGATGGACATGATCAGTAACAATACTCAGGTGGACCATGGAGTTTAAATTATGCTCAATTGGTAAAGGTGTTTTCTGGCACTATCTCTTAAATGACCAGACTTATGACTATGTGACAGCTACAATCCATAATATTGTGTTCCCACAACTGAAAGAAAATAAGATACTAAGTGCTTGTCAAAATAAAAACAAACATCTTAAGTGCGTGATATCAACCAAAATCTTCTATAGTGCAACAAAGTAATTAAAGTCCGAGATATCTTTAAACACAATACTCCTTAAATGTTCTTCTACAACCTTCACCCTATGTGGGTTAGAAGAACATATGCATGTGTCAATCCCCGACACCTATTCACTACTGCCCTCACCTTAATGTTAGACCTGTACAGGTCCAACCTAGCCTTCAGCTGGGGTATGATCCAGGATATAGACTGGCTTGATCGATATCCTCCTCCTCCTTGCCCCTCTCCAAATTTTGCTAGATACTCTATGTGAGCTGTATGGAAAACCCTCCTTTCTCTTCCATTCCCCTTAGTTAAAGCAAACAACTTTCCATAGTGTAGTACTCAAAAACACATACATTTATTAAAGTACCCACTCACAGTTAAGATTAAAACTATCCGTTCATAGCCCTATTTCCAGCAGGGCTGTGGCTCCAGTATCCTGCCGCTGCGCTACATCACCCGACTCTTTTTCAACGCGTATCATCACTACCACGTGACTTCCTCAGGGAACTGAGGCAGGATACTGGAGCCACAGTCCCATTGCAAATAGGGCTACGAACGAATTGTTTTCATCTTAACTGTAAGTGGATACTTTAATGTGCTCACTGGATATTTTCTCTTTTTCGGACCATTCTCTGTAAATCCTCAAGATGGTTGTGCGTGAAAACCCCAGTAGATCAGCAGTTTTTGAAATACTCAGACCAGCCAATCTGGCACCAACAACCATGCCACCAGTGGCGGCTGGTGCACCATTTTTTTTGGGGGGGCGGCAAACAGTACCACCCACAACCCCCCCTCCTCCACCGTTCGTTCCGTCGGTCCCCCCACCAGCCCGCACTTATGCCATCTAGGTCACAGACAGCTTCAGCTCCATCCTGCGTCTCCTCTTTCTTGGTGGCTTCACGGCAGCTTCTCCTGCGTCTCCTCCACCTCGGCGGCCAATAAAATCAATTCTCCTCTTGTCCAATCGGGTTTTAAGCCAATTAGAGCCTCAGGCTCTAATCATGTGCTTTCAAAAAAAAAAACCCATTGAAATCCATGCGTCCGGCTCACTGCATGGATTAGGGGGTGACACCCCTGCGCCCGTACCGGGCTGGCTGCCACTGCATGCCACGTTCAAAGTCATTTAAATCCCCTTTCCTCCCCATTCTGATGCTCGGTTTAAATTTTAGCAAGTCGTCTTTACCGCATCTAGATACCTAAATGCATTGAGTTGCTATCATGCGATTGGCTGATTAGCAATATGTGTTACCAAGCAATTAAACAGGTGTACCTAATAAAGTGGCCGGTAGGTGTATATACCTATTTTCAGGCTGCTCCGGTCAAGTCACATTATCCCCGTGTCATCCAGCATGGCTGCAGGGGAGAGGAGGGAGCGCTGAGATTGGGTTATTGAAGCCTGTGGGTGATGTCAACACTCCCGGGCTTTACTAGCTGTTGCCAGAGTTATCTCTCCTCTCCCCTGCAGCTGCTGCTGGCTGACACGGAATCATGTGACCAGACCAGTGTGGCCTGAAAATAGGCAAGTACTGTATATATAGCTTTTTATTTATACAGGTTAGTAAGCTTAGGTGTTAGGAAGGCAGGGGGGAGGGGGCAGGGCCACTGATAAGGCAGTACAGGTGGCCCTCCTGTACCGGGCCCGTGCTCCATCACCTCAAAAGGGCAGCTGCTGGGCAGGGCTGGGCAGGGCAGTACTGCCTATGCTTACATCGATTTTTATGCTACACTGGGCAGTCAGGACAGAGAAGGCAGAGGCTTGAGTAGCAATATGTAACACAGAGTGGAGGCGCGGAAACAACTGTAGTAGTGCCCGTGCGGAATCCGGGCAGAGATGTGGGGGGGGGGACGGGGAGGACAGACCAGTGTCAGTCTGCAGTTCTGAACTAGCAATCTTTCAGTAAATGTGCTCTGATATTGAGTGTAAAAATCAGACACATCACAACTGCAAACAACTGAGAGTCTCTGAAGCTATCACGGGACAGTGTCATTCCTCCTAATGGTCCGCAGTTCCATCTGATTGATTACACAAAACAAGGAGAGAGCAGGGGGGTGGTGAGGGAGGCTGCTTCCACTTCACTTAAGGCTCGTAAACACTATAGGAAAATCAGGCGAACATTTTTGTCCGAGGAACGATCGTACGATTTTCTGATAGTGTACACAACTTTCGACAGCCGATTCCGACCCTTCCAAACGTAAATTTCTGAAGGGACAAACTCCAAAATGTTTCTCATATGGGAACAGAACGAGCGATTTTTGTTTAATGTGTACCTTTTTCGCACAATATTCTTATGAAAAAAAATGAGAATCGAAAGACTGCACATGCTCAGAAACAATAAAGAACAAAAAAAAGCCTTTGTCGTACGAGAATTTTCGTACATTATTTCCTTACTCGGTTCCGACTTGCTGTGAAACGAGGAAAATCGTTTGCCTGATTTTCTTATTGTGTGTACCCCACTTTAGCTATTTTCACACTTTCTGCCTCTCACAGAATATGCCTATAACAGAGGGGCACCGAATCTGCCTATGACAGAGGGGCACCGAATCTGCCTATGACAGAGGGGCACCGAATCTGCCTATGACAGAGGGGCACCGAATCTGCCTATGACAGAGGGGGACCGAATTTGCCTATCAAAGAGGGGCACAGAATCTGCCTATCACAGAGGTGCACCGAACCTGCCTATGACAGAGGGGGAACAAATCTGCCTATCACAGAGGGTCACCAAATCTGCTTTTCACAGAGGGGCACAGAATCTGCCTATCACAGAGGGGCACAGAATCTGCCTATTACAGAGGGGCACAGAATCTGCCTATTACAGAGGGGCACAGAATCTGCCTGGTAAAGAGGGGCACAGAATCTGCCTATCACAGAGGGGCACAGAATCTGCCTATCACAGAGGGGCACAGAATCTGCCTATCACAGAGGGGCACAGAATCTGCCTATTACAGAGGGGCACAGAATCTGCCTATTACAGAGGGGCACAGAATCTGCCTATCACAGAGGGGCACAGAATCTGCCTATTACAGAGGGGCACAGAATCTGCCTATTAAGAAGGGGCACAGAATCTGCCTATCACAGAGGGGCACAGAATCTGCCTATCACAGAGGGGCACAGGATCTGCCTATCACAAAGGGGCACAGGATCTGCCCAGCCACTTGTACCTGGCTGAAGTTCACTGATAAGGTAGCATGGTTCCTACGCCCACCATTGCCGTACTGGAGGGTTTGTACTGAGATGGAGCTGGGAGGATGGCCTGTGTGGAGGGAAGTTTAGGACTGTGGGGGAAATCTGCACTGGGTAGGGATTTGGGGCTATGAGGGGAAATTTT
Source organism: Lithobates clamitans (assembly GCA_037952925.1). NCBI lineage: Eukaryota > Metazoa > Chordata > Amphibia > Anura > Ranidae > Lithobates > Lithobates clamitans. Next base: position 3,580,838 of record JBBGZY010000016.1, on the reverse strand, counting down.
TATGGGTGAATATGACCTTGGATGGGAGATTTTTTACTGAGAGGAGGGGGTAAAGCTTGGTTGTCCTGAGCGTTCCCATGCGGTGCGATTTTGGAGCCTACTCATTTGAATGGGCTGTAAATCACAACAGAAAACAGAAAAATGAGTGCATGCTTAAAAACACTCCACAGTACCATACCACACAATCTGCTTTTGGGGTGCCCTTACCAATACAATGGCACCCGTAGCAGATCACAGGGGCAGTGCTTTCAATCACAGTGTGGGAAACGCGCACTAAAGGCACCTAATACTAATAATTAAAAAAATCAATACAATTAATAAAAAAAAATTGTTTAAAAAAAATTAGATTCTAAAACACAATTAACAAAAAATGAAGGGCTTGTTCACATGTGCTTTGCTGTCTGAAGAGCTGTCAGCATTTGGATCGCTCTTCAGAAAGCTTTTGACAGGTGGTGAGGAGCCTGCTTTAACCACACACTAGCACACTGCAATTGTGTGTTTTGCATGCAGTTACAGGACACTTGCAGAGCAGCACTATTTACTTGAATGGGTCTTGTTCAATGGGGGTATAATTTTTGGCATGGCTGTGTAGCATAGCTTCCCAGCCGTGGCATATGTACAACCCTAACCACTGCCTCCATTGCTAAGGGGTGTACCAGTTGGCGGGTGGAAATACGCAGCTCAACCATGAGTTTTTACTGCCCCCAAACTCATACGAATGAGCCCCAACGACTCATTTATATGTACTCTGGCCATGTGAATGAGTGGATCGTTCACAAAGCTGGAGCTGCCTGTTACTCTAAGGGCTCTCTGACACGGGAGGTCCGCCCCGTCGGACTCCGATTTTCTCAGTGGGGGATCGATCCACTAATCCCCGCTGAGCAGGTGGATGACAGGTCCGTCTCCGCTTACTGTGCAGAGACAGACCTGTCAGGGCCCCCCTCTCCTCTAGGGGAGATCGGATGAAAACGGATCTGCCTGTCCATTTTGATCCGATCCAATTCACCAGACGGATGGAAAATAGGGTCACCATCTGCCTGGATTTCACGGACAGGAATGGATCAGATAGTAGCAGGTGTCAGCTGACATGTCATCGCTGACATCCGCCGCTCCATAGGAGTGAATGGAGGCTCCGATCAGGACCGCCTGAAAGACTGTCAAACCAAAGCCTGTGTGAAAGTGCCCTAAGGAGACGAATCGGTTGTATGAACACCGCCTCAAGTCCTAATTTGACAGATGTGCAGGTGAATGTCTTTGTTTGGGGCCGTACACCTGTCACCCATTGTCCAGACGTCCGGTGAGGCACTGGCTAGTATCAGAGCCAGATACACACAGGTTTAGGGCTGAAACAACTAATCGACTATTCGACAACTAATCAATTATGAAATCTATTGATTACTATTTTCATAATCGATTAATCGGCCAGTAACATAATGGGGTTAAAAAAACCTAAAATGAGCCCTTTATAGTACAAAAAGAGCAAATAATCGCTACTGCAAATATTACTTTCACAGTTCTACACTAAAAAGAATTAACCCCTTACAGTAGTGATTATCTGCTTTTTTGTACTATAATGGGCTAATTTTAGTTTTTTTCGCCCCATTATGTTACTAAACGTCTTAGACCTGGTTCACATCTTTGTGTTTTTTGGTGCTTTTTGCAGAAACACACTACAGTTCATTTACATGGTTTCCTATGGGACACGTTCATGCAAAACGGTGCTTTTTGGTTCAATATACTTTAAAAGAAAAGCTGCAGAAAAGCATGTCGTTCTTGCAGCAATTTGTGTTTTTTAATCTGCCCAACAACAAATTGGCCAAAAAAATACAAAAATGCAAATCGCAGCAAAATCACGTGCACAAAAATCTAAACGCACAGCAAAATACACTGCAGAAACAGATGAAAAGCAAACTGCATAGGTGTGTACTGAGCCTTATGTTGGCCTCACAGATCAATTTTCAGACGAGAATATTCAGACGAAAAATCTTTGTACATTCATTAAATGAAAGAACGAACGTTCTTAAAATGACATTTTTTTGAAGGAAGACATTGTTATTGTTTTTTAAAAAAAATTGATCACTGAGTGATGATATTTACCAGATTCACCCTTTAATAGTATATACAGTATATATCCTCTAATAGTATATACAGTATATCTCCTTTAATAGTATGTACAGTATATCTCCTCTAATAATATATACAGTATATCTCCTCTAATAGTATATACAGTATATCTCCTTTAATAGTATATACAGTATATCTCTTCTGTCTGTTATGCTCAGAGTGGATTCGATATTTTGCTCCCTAACCATATAGTTGGTTATTTATATTTACCACTGTATAGAGAAATTTAAGAATAAATTACCTTTTTTTAAAACTTACACATTAACTAAATTTTACACCACACTTTTTTTTAAGGTTATTAACCGAATAATCGATTAATCGAAACAATAATCGTCCAACTAATCGATTATGAAAATAATCGTTAGTTGCAGCCCTACACAGGTTACAGCGGGAGCAATAATTCTAGCACTAGACCTCCTCTGTAAAAAATGTTAAAGCGTCACCTATGGAGATTTTTAAGTACCGAAGTTTGGTGTCATTCCACAAGTGTGCACAATTTTAAAGCGTGACATGTTAGATATCTATTTACTTGGCATAACATCATGTTTCATATTGTACAAAAAAATCTGCCTAACTTTAGTGTTTTTTTTTTTTTTTATATATTCATGAAACAGTTTTTTTTTTTTTAAATTGCGTTTAAAAAATTGCTGCTCAAATACGGTGTGACATAAAAAGTTGCAACAAGCACCATTTTATTCCCTAGGGTGTATTCTATGACACTGCAGTGAGAGGAGAGCCAACACTGCAACATTTTTATAGGACAGCTTGTTCCAATGGTGCTTTACCGTTGGTCCAAGGCTCCAAGCTGTCCATTAATCTCAGTGCTTCTGACAAGAAGTGAGAGGCACTGTGAGCTCATCCTCTCAGTCTGCTGCAAACAGAGTGTGTCAGCCTTTATTTAAACTGGCCGCTCTGTATTTAGCTTCTGACAGGCTGCGCACGGAGTCCCGTATCTGTGGAACTATAGGTGGCAGCAGGCCAACATTTTGACCAATGGTGGGGTAGGACTTCAGCTACCTACCCCCCAGGTTGCCAAACTATGACCCTCAAAGCTTGATCATTAAAAAAATATATATATATTTTTTTTGTTTATGGCAGGTGAGGCTCTGCCTCGCCTGCCTCCCCTGACTGCACGTGCCTGCCATAGTGTAACATATGCTGCCTGCACATAGTTCCAGGTGGTTCCATCCACATAAACCACTGATTCACATTGTACAGGCCACGGTGCCCTTGTCAATAAGCCCCAATACCTCATTCACGCACACAGCTTTAATGCAGCCAGCTAGTCCCAGAGGTAATCAAAGAGTAGATCCTCTTTGATCGCCTCTATGGCCTTGGAGGACTGGAGCAAAATCATGATGTCACTTCCAGTCCAAGTTTTTAATGCAAAAGATCTAAAAAATGTAATTTTTTGTTTGTAAAAATAAAAAATAAAAAGTATAATAAATAAGAATTTTTTTTTTCAAAGCCCTCCGTGCTCACTTGCAGAAGCGAACGGATAAATAAGTCATGTACAAATATGCAAACGGTATTGACACCACACATGTGAGGTATCACCAGGAACATTAGAGCGAGAGCAATAATTCTAGTACTAGAACTCCTCTGTAACTGTAAACAGGTAACCGGTAAAGGCATTTAGACCAGGTTCACATTGCTGCAGGTTAGAAATCTGTGAGTTCAGATGAAATCGCACGATTTCAAGCCGGCAATGCAGTCCAACTTCGGGGGTGATTTGACAGACATCTGTGCTGGTTCATGCACAGATTTCTCTAAAAATCGCCCCCTGAAGTCGCCAAAAGTAGTGCAGGAACTAAAGTTGGCACCGCAACGATTCGGACGGTGCCACTGCCGGCAATAGCCGCTGATTTGGCATGCGATTCGTACCAATGTGACCCTAGGATAAAAGTGTTGCCTATGGAGATTTTTGCAATTTTTTTTTTGCAAAACCTTTTTTATTAAATTTTTCATTAGCATACAAAATTAGCCCACACAAGGGCCAAACCTTGCCCACGCAGGGGCAGTTCTTCTGATGCGGCAACATACCGCAACAGGGCACAACATACAACATAAACGATTGTTTCCAGTTCATCGTAATGGCCTTACGGGCATAGTACAATAGCAGGGATATGAGTATTTTCCTGGCTCTGAACATTGACAGTTGTTCCACCAGCCCCAGCAGACAATATTTAGGTTCATAAGGAACACGAGTCTTAGTGACCTTAGCAATCACCTGGAGTACTTCTTTCCAATAATGTTCGGTTGCTGGGCAAACCAGCGTGTGCAATTTTTAAGTGTGACATATTAGGTATCTATTTACTCGGTGTAACATCATCTTTCACATTTTACATATATTGTGTATGTATATATTGTGTTTTGTCTATTTGTTTTTTTTTTTTTATTGAAGTGCATTTTTTGCAAATACCGTGTGACATAAAAAATTGCAACGATCACCATTTTATTCCCTAGGGTCTCTTTTAAAAAAAAAAAAAAAAGTATAATGTTTTGGGGGTTTTTTTAGCAAAATATACTGATTTAAATTTGTAAACAAAAAGTACCAGAAAAAAGCCTGGTCTTAAAAATGCTAATACAGGAGGTGTGTTACAGGCCAGATCACCAGGTGAAAACAGAAGGGAAAAGCCTTAAAAAAGAAAAAAAATGCAGCCACCACATCTAATGATTGGTAAGTGGCAATATATTCAATTTTTTGGTTTTGGATTTAATAGTGCTTTAAGCCTGGCCATAATTATTGGAGCATGGTTAAATGTGTGTTTATGATTTGTGTGTCTCAAATGTCTCACGGACCAGTTCTTCTTTAGGGCATGTCATTAGGAAAGGGGAGCTGTGCACACAGTTCAATGCCAGAGAAATCAATCGTTTTTCAGTGTTTTCTTTGGGCTAGATCAACACTGGTGCCAGCCGTGCAGCCCGCGTTTGCTTGGGCATCATTTGAATGGGCTGCTGTGCCATGTGAACCGCACAAAAAAAAGGCGCGCGCACATTTTTAAAAACGCGGCCTTGGGGTCTTTTTGATCATGTGGTTTCCCTGCGGTTCCCACACTTGCCATCGCGCTGCGGGCTGAGATGTATAGGGGTGCCATTCAGAATGAAAGACAGCCCCGTGCATCTCGCAAGAGCAGTGCAATCCGGTTGCGGGTGCGAAGAATCGATGCAATTCCCGCATCCGGAAGGTACAGTGTAGGCAAGTGTGAACCCTGCCTATTGGTTGCACCGATACCATATTTTTTTCGGCGAGTACCGATACTTTTAGTCAAGTATTTACAGATACCAAGTACAAACACGACGGCATCGGCACAACCCTACTTTTCGTGCATCTCTGTTTTGCTGATCTCCTACAGCCTCTTTGCATTCACTTCCTGCCTACATACATGCACCTCAGTGATACCTGCATGTCATTTCTCATGGGGTAGTCACAGGTTGACATCAGTGGAACAAGCCTGTACAATGTGTGTTGAAATGGTCATCAGAAGTCTATGTGACCGGGTGACAACCCAGGAGCATAATTGTTAAAGGGGCAGAGCGGTGTCACCCATAGCAAGCAGATCCTTCATGGCAGGATCACAAGTATTGAATGAAAAGCTGCAGATTTCATATAATTGGAGAGGACATTGGAAATGGAATAATATGCGATTGTAGTGATTGGGTGCACATAGACTGCAGATATCTGTACAATATAAGGGAGCAGAGCCGGCCATCAGCACCTGGCACCAGCACCAGCACCTGTCAGTCTGCCTGCAGGGGGTAAAGAAGAGATCACCTGCTGATCCCTCTGAGATAAAAGACATGAAAAGATGTGTAAATGGGACAACGCCTCATTGCTTTCCAGCAAGAGGAGGAGAAAGCAGCAGCAGCAGCAGCAGTGACAGGGCTGGGAGGGCTCAGGAGACGATGATCTACAGCTGGACGTGGACAGGATCTCTGCAGTCTCCAGGAAGGATCACTATCAGGGGATCTATAGCACACATCGAGGGGGACACAGCCAGAATTGTCTTCTACGGGGTCACTGGAGATCACACGCATGCAATAGGCTTACCTGCTGCAGAGATGCAATGCTAAACAGCAATCTGGACAAGGGGGGTGGGGGGTGGCACCAGTGATCTGGTAAAGGTGGTGAACTAGGAGGAGATTGAAGTGGTCTTGCTGGGTGAAGGTAGTGCCAGGTCCAGATGACATGTACCAACCTTAGATCTGTGTGTATGCCTCTGTCATCTACCTACTGCAGGCACAGATGATGTCAAAGCATTGCAGGGGCAGAGAGCTGCTGGGAAAATCATCGAGTTGCTGAGCAGAATTCAAGAACCTGTGGAAGGAAGCTTGTGATCCATGCCAGGCTGGGGGGTGGTACTGCCATAGCAGGGAATCCCCACTTCTGCTCCATTTCATTCATTCATTCTCTGTGCAACTGGTGGGAGGAAGCAGCTGGCAGCATCTAGGGGGAGGGGGAGGTTTAAAGGGCCTTGATGCCCCCTGGCACATGGGATGACACCTTACTGATGTGTAGGCTGGCACAGCAGCGCATTGGCACACCTCCATTGACGCTGTAGGGCTGCTCCATTGTTAAAATGAGCCGGTGGGTGATGCCCCTGTAGGAAGCGCCCCCATTCTGTTGGCTTTAGATGCGCTCCGCCACCATGCTCCGCGGGGCTGCCCTGTAGCCTGGCACTAGTGATCCCTCGTGGGTGGTCAGGGATGGGCTGCGCTCCCAGTATCCACGTCTCTCAGAGCGGAGTCATCTACTGCAGGGACTCAGACGAGTCCAACTCTCCACACCAGACCACCACCATCTCCCAGGGCACCGCGGCCACCCTACACGGGCTCTTCATCAAGACCGACGCCGCCGACACCATTCCCTCCGTACTCGCCTATCAGAGCCGCTACCAGCCGCCGCCTGCTACAAGGACTGGCTCCAGGAAAGATCGCAAGGAGCCCGGATATCACAGCTGTATAGAGGCCGAGACCCAAACCAGCCACACCAGTGTCAAGGTAAGGGGCCCATCACCTCCTATAGGGCCAATGTCTGGGGGATGGACTGCAGTCAGCTTTTATTGTTCTACAGGTCTTCAATGGTGTCCAGGGACAGTCCCAGGGTTCATGGTCCAATGTCTGGAGGATGGACTGCAGTCAGCTTTTATTGTTCTACAGGTCTTCCATGGAGTCCAGGGACAGTCCCAGGATTCATGGTCCAATGTCTGGGGGATGGACTGCAGTCAGCTTTTATTGTTCTACAGGTCTTCCATGGTGTCCAGGGACAGTCCCAGGGTTCATGGTCCTAAATGCTGGCTCTTATCATCTGTATCATAAATTCCATTATTCTGATTACCTATGGACAATGTATATGTTACATATGGGGTGTATGGACTGCAGTCTGGAGTTCTAATCCATAGTGCACTGGTTGGGTTTTTATTGTGCTACAGGTCTTCCATGGTGTCCAGGGACTGTCCCAGGGTTCTTGTTCCTAAATGATAGGTCATATAATCTATATTATAAAACCTATTCTTCTGATCACCTATGGACTTTGTAAATGTTATACATGGGGTGTATGGACTGCAGTCTAGGGTTCTAATTTGTGGTGCCACAGGTTGGGTTTTATTGTAATGAGAGGTCCTCCATGGCATCCAGGAACAGCCCATGGGTTCTTGTCCCTAAATGATATATGGTCATTTAAGCTATTTTTTAAAACCCCTTCTTCTGATCTCCTATGGACAATGTAAATGTTATATATGGGGGTTTATAGACTGTAGTCTGGGGGTCTAATTCATGGTGAACAGGTTGTGTTTTATTGTATTTCTTCCATGTGCCCAGGGACAGTCCCAGGGTTCTTGTCCCTAAATGATAAATCATATCATCTATATTATAAAGCCACTTATTCTGATCACCCATGGACAATGTAAATATTATATATGGGGTGTTGACTGCAGTCTGGGGGTTCTAATCCGTGGTGCAGAGGTTGGGTTTTATTGTACCAGAGGTTTTTTATGGTGTCCAGTCCATGGGCCCTTGTCCCTAAATGATAGGTCATATAATCTATATTGTAAAACCCATTCTTATGATCACCCCTGGACAATGTATATGTTTTATAAGGGTTGTAAAGACTGCAGTCTGGGGTTCTAATTCATTGTGCATTTGTTGGGTATTATTCTACTAGACTTCTTCTGTGGTGTCCAAGGACAGTCCAGCTCCTTGTGCCTGAAGGCCAGCTCTTATAGCCTGTATTGTAAATCCCCCACTTCTGATCGCCTAGGGCCAATGTCTATGTTATATATGGGGTGTATAGACTGCAGTCTTGGGTTCTAGTTCATGGTGCACAGGTTGGGTATTATTGTACTAGAGTTCTTTCATGATGTCCAGTGACAGTCCCAGGGTTCTTGTCCCTACACCAGTGTTTCTCAACTCCAGTCCTCAAGGCGCCCCAACAGTTCATGTTTTCAGGATTTCCCTCAGATGAAACGGCTGTGGTAATTACTAAGGAAGTGAAGCTGATCAAATCACCTGTGCAAAATAATGGAAATACTGAAAACATGACCTGTTGGGGCGCCCTGAGGACTGGAGTTGAGAAACACTGCCCTACATGATAGATCATATAATCTAGATGATAAAATCCCTGCTTCTGATCACCTTTTGACAATGTATATGTTTGATATGGGGTGTGTGGACTGCAGTATAAGGTTCTAATCCATGGTGCACGGGTTGGGTTGTTTATTGTACTTTATTGTACTAGGGGTCTTCCATTGTAATCAGGGACAGCCTCAGGGTTTATGACCCTGAATAGAAGGTCATATAATCTGTATATAATATACCATTCTTCCAATCACCTAGGGCCAATGCCTATTTATATATAGGGGGTGTATGGACTGAGGTTCTAATCCATGGTGCACAGGTTGGGTTTTATTGTACAAGAATTCTTCCATGGTGTCCAGGGACAGTCCCAGGGTTCATGTCCCTGAATGCTAGTTCATATAATCTGTATCATAAATTTTATTCTTCCAGTCACCTAGGGCCAATGTTTATGTATATATGGGGTGTATATACTGCAGTCGAGGTTCTAATCCATGGTGCACAGGTTGGGGTTTTATTGTACTAGAGTTTTCCATGGTTTCCAGGGACAGTCCCAGGGTTCCTGTCCTTAAATAATAGGTCAAATAATCTATATTATAAAACCCCTTCTTCTGATCACCTAAGGATAATGTCTATGTTATTTAAGGGATGTATAGAAAGCAGTCTGGGGTTCTAATCCATGGTGCACAGGTTGAGTTGTTTTGTACTAGAGTTCCTCTGTGGTGTCCCAGGACAGTCCAGTGTCTATGTGCCTGGATGTCAGGTCATATAAGGATATATATATATATATATATGTGTATATGTATATGTGTGTGTGTGTGTGCGTGTATATATATATTTTATAATATTATATTACTTTTTCTGAATACCCATGGACAATGTCTGTTACGCATGGGGTGTATACTTATAATCTGTATTGTAAAGCCCATCTTCTGATCACTAAGGGTCAATGTATATGTTATATACGGGGTGTATAGACAGTAGTCTGGGGTTCTAATTCATGCTGCACAGGTTGGGTTTTATAATACTAGAAGTCTTCCATGGTGTCCAGGAACAGTCCCAGGGTTCTTGTCCCTAAATGATACATCAAATAATCTATATTATAAAACCTCTTCTTCTGATCACTTATGGACAATGTACAGTATATGTTATAAATGGGTTGTATGAACTGCAGGGGTTTCTAATTCATGGTGCACTTGTTGGGTTTTAGTGTACTTAACTTCTTCCGTAGTGTCCAAGCACAGTCCAGCATCCATGTGCCTGAATGCTAGCTCTTATAATCCATATTATAAAATCCCTTCTTCTGATCACCTATGCCATGGTCTATGTTAGGTATAGCATGTATAGATTGAAGTCTGGGTGCACATGTTGAATTTTATTGTCCACAGACAGTCCCGGGTTTCATGTACCTGTTCATGTCAAGCTTCAGCATCTGTACTATAAAATCTGTTCTATTGCTCACTTATAGGTAATGTCTATATTATATATGGGATGATAACACTGCAGTATGGGGTTGTAATCCATGGTGCACAGGTTGGGTTTTGTTGTACTGTGTCCATGGACGATCCCAGGGTTCATGTCCCTAGATGCCAGCTCTTCTGCTTACCTATGACAATTATTTGTGTTATACATTATACAGTACGGGGTGAAAGGACTGCAGCCAGGGGTTCTAATCCATGATGGGTTTAATTGTGATAGCTGTTCCATGCTGTCCAGGGACAGTATCAGGGTTCATGTGCCTGAATGTCAGCTAATAGAATCTATATTCTAAATTCCTTTACTGTTCACCAATGGGCAATGTCTATGTTATATTTTGGGTGTATGGACTGCAGTGTGGATTTTTCCTGCATGGAGCACAGGTTGGATTTTGTACTAGAGCTGGTCCATGATGTCTGGGGACAGTTCTAAAGTGCATGTCCCAGATGCCAGGTCTGCTATCTGTATCATAAAACCCTTTCCTCTATAGACTGTGGGACCAATTCACTAAGAGATATATATATGGCATGCATTTTTAGCTAAAATAACTGATTTATCTCAAAAGTAGTCAATTCACAAAAAAAAGCAATATTTACCGAATGCATTAATAATTTATGTTTTGCAATATTTTCACTTAAATTTAGTGTTATTTTGGCATTGTTTACATTTTTTTTACATGCTGACACTGCACCAGAGGAAGATAGATCTGTAAATAAATTCACACAGAAATATTATGGAACTGTGAAAACATTCTAGGGTGCCTCCATTCACAGAATCATCTCCATCTGGTGAAATGTTACAATTTATTTTCATTCCAGAGCTCAGGGCAGAACATTTCCACATTAATACATTGTATACTTTTAACTTAGTTGCCAATGCAGAGTTCCCCTAATTTGCTATTTTGTACATGTCCATTAAATACTGACTTCCTACTGCCAGGTGATAAATAATGAACGTGTGTGGTTTTTAGTGAATTGACTTTAACGATTTACCTATTTTTTTTTGTTTGCGGTATTTACCTCATATTCAATATTTGCTTTTGAATCAACGCAATTATAATATTAGCTACCATAAAAAGAAACGGGGGTGTATTTGCCAGGATGGCACGCGTGGGCCAGTGCTTATGGCAGCAGGGTAAGTAAGGTTGTAGCAAGCCTAAAAATGTAAACACAGTAATCGCTTTCACAACACCAGCCATGGTAATTCCCATATACCCAGTGGGCTTGTTCTATAATATCTGTATTAGTAGAAATTGGGAGTGTCAGTTCCTCACATCCTCTTCTTAGTGGTTCCTCCTGCAGTCACTACAGGACCCGGTCCTTTCACCGCTGTGTCCCATAAAGACATAGGGGTCAGCAGGAAGTATCGGACTTCAGACGGGGATTTCTGCTCAACAGATTGACATATGGTGATGTGGGTGGCAGGAAAGGTAAGTATTCATTTTCTTTTCCAAAGAGAGCTCTTATACTGGAAGCTTTAGTTTGATGAGAGAGTTGCACACTTTAACATGCCGTAAATTAGTTGTGTAGGTTAACCTCTGTGAACATGGTAGCAGGCCAACCTTAAGTCCTATTGCCCTGTTTACAATCTTAAAAATTGCCCATTACAAAGTTGAATTTTTTAATTCAAGGCACAGTCACTCTCTCTTCCCAGCAGTGTTGTCTGGGGCAGATGCATTGGGCAGTGAGGGGAAACTTCCGTATGCCGACAGTGGTGAGGGGATCAGCCATTTCAATAGCGACTGAATGCCATTGTAGGCCAACACTCTGATGCCCCGTACACATGGACGGACATTAATCGGACATTCCGACAACAAAATCCATGGATTTTTTCCGACGGACGTTGGCTCAAACTTGTCTTGCATACACATGGTGATACAAAGTTGTCGGAAAATCTGATCGTTCTGAACGCGGTGATGTAAAACACGTACGTCGGGACTATAAACGGGGCAATAGCTAATAGCTTTCGTCTCTTTATTTATTCTGAGCATGCGTGGCACTTTGTCTGTTGGATTTGTCTACACAGGATCGGAATTTAAAGGATCGGATTTTGTTGTCGGAAAATTTTATAGCCTGCTCTCAAACTTTGTGTGTCGGAAATTCCGATGGAAAAAGTCAGATGGAGCCCACAGACGGTCGGAATTTCCAACAACAAGCTCCGATCGCACATATTTTGACGGAAAGTCCGACCGTGTGTACAGGGCATAACCAGGGTTAGAAATGAGGAAACCACAGGATCACCAGGTAAGGCCAACAAAAATTAGCTTATTAGGATTGTGCATTTTCCATTGGTACCCTACAAAAGCCTGTTTGTTATTTTTGCCCGGAGAACCACTGTAGCCCCCCTGGCGGTTTTCCCGAGTGTGGCTCGGGGTTAAAATTCAGTCCCATTAGCGGTAACCCGGAGCCACACTCGGGATTACATCGCAGGATCCTGGTGTGGCTTTACTTACCTTGTCCCCGGGATCCTGCGATGTCCCCCGCAGTGTCCGTGGGCTCCGTCCTCTGCCCGAAGCCTCTCCGTGCCAGGCTCCGTTCCCTGCGAGCGACGCATGGGGGCGGAGCCTGGCGGCAAATTCAAAAAACTGTAAAAAGCATAACACATACAGTACTGTAATCTTACAGATTACAGTACTGTATGAAATTATTTCACATCCCTTTTGTCCCCAGTGCTTTGTCCTATGCCCTGCATGCAGTTTTATGTTATATATACTGTTCTTTCTGGCTGGAAACTGGAGATTGTCCATAGCAACCAAAAAGTGTCCCTTTACGTCAAAAATGGTTTTAGACCAGCTAGAAAACAGCGATAGTAAATTAGAACACTTGCAGAATTGAGCGATAGTGAATCGTGGGGAAATTTATTTTATTATTATTTTATTTTTATTTTTTTAATTATTTATTTTTATTTATTATATTATAATTTATGTTTTTGTGTTTCAAACTTTATCATACCCGGGATATCTACTAGACTCTTGTTTGGACAGATTTAAGTGTGTTATTGTTAAGAATTACAGGCCTGTGGGGAGCGGCTAGAAGACGTTTTGTCGGGCCAAACAGGTGGTCCCCCTTCTGCCCCCTATGGGGGAATCCCTCCCTCCCTCATTTCCGGACTATTCCGGACCCACAGCTGTGGGCCCGGCATGGTATCAAACTGTTAAGAGATGTGCTTCAGGCTGGAACTCTTATCTCGTTTCGCGAACTAATAGACAGATTCCGAATTCCAGACTGGATGGTGTTTAGGTACCATCAGCTGCGTCATGCAGCTAGGGCACAGTTCCCACTGCCCCCTAGCCTTGCAGTCGATCCAATCGAAGAGGTATTGATGCAGGAGACCTTAACCAAGACTATGTCCACTATTTATTTTGTTCTCCTCCAGAGGGATTCACCAAAAATGGAGGCCCTATGGGTTAGGTGGAGGACTGATTTGCCTGATCTAGACAGAGAGACCTGGGAGGAATGTTTTGAGGATAGCTCTAAATTAGTAATCTCATCTAGAGACAAGTTAATTCAAACTAAATTCTTACACAGGGTATACTATACTCCTCAGAGATTGCATAGAATATATCCGCTGCGCTCCCCAAATTGCCCACGCTGCCAATCACCGGACAGCACCTTCTTCCACATGTTTTGGTCGTGTCCGCGGTTGACAGAATACTGGACTGAGGTGGGAGACACGATTAACATTAGGCTCCAGCTGGATATCCCGATGTCGCTGGAGTTGGCGCTGTTGGGTATTCAGGATGATGAACAGAGACCCAGATACACCAAAATATTGATTTCACTGCTGCTATTCCATGCAAAAAAACAAATTTTGCTGAAGTGGACCTCACAAAGCCCTCCCACGGTGCGGTCATGGGAGGACTCAGTTAATGCAGTTTTACCGCTATATAAGCTAACTTACATGAGTAGAGGGTGCCCCCGGAAGTTTGATCGGATTTGGAAGCCATGGACAGACGCCACTTATGTTGCGGACCCTTAGATCTAGAGGTTTTTGTGGGTGTTTCCAAATATGGGTGATCCCCGAGTGGATTGTCTCCCCTGCGCCTCCTCCCCCCCCCCTCTCCCCTTCCCCTCCCCCTCCCCTCCCCCTCCCTACCCGCCTATTTTTCTATTAATAATAGATCTCAAATGTCGAGTATGTCAATTGTATTGCATAGGATATGACGTATACCATGCTGTGAGTGTACACGATTGAGTTCCTTGTATATCCATGACTACGTTTATTCAATCTCAAACTACTATGTATTGTATTTGGTTTGTTCTTCCTCCTTTTTTTCAAATAAAGACCAACCTTGTTGTGAAAAAAAAAAAGAATTACAGGCCTACAATATAAAACGCCAAATTTCCATGCAAAATAATTGTACCGCTTTCAACACCTAAAATCCGAAATAATCATACCGCCAGGGAGGTTAAGTGCTAATTAAAGCTTGGCTAATCAGAGCCAATATCTTGCACTAACATTTATGTTTTTTTTAACCTAGTGACAGAGCTATAGGTATCCTGAGGGCACTTGTTGGCCAGTTTCTAGTGTAGCGAGGTAGAAGAGGGCAGCATCTCTAGGGAAATATTTAATTATTTTTCACCTGTAGCAAGTACATGTATGTGTGGTCTTGGGCTAGGTTCACATATATGCAGGTGCGGGAATGTTTGTAACTTACACGCGTTCCCACATGCCCAGGCATCAGGCAGATGTGTGGGGCTGCCATTATTTCCTAATGACACCCCCACACATCTCAAAATGCAGTGTTTTTTTTGATTTCGGAAATCACATTGTGCAAAAGCACCATGTTATTTCTGTGCAGATGGTATTTTCAAATCACATGCCTGATAAAAGGGTCCTGCAAGGCTCCAAAATGTTACTGTTTGCTGTAAAAATGTGATTGCTGAATAAAGCTTTGGAGTGGGCTCATTTTTTGGAGACCCATGGCGTGCTGGTGACAATTTTGCTGTGATTTTCAAAAGGTGCTGGGCCTCGCACTGTTACAATATATATGTTCTATATAGTGACAGTGGGAGGCCCTGCCACTAAGTAAGAACAGGCAAAAGTGACATAGGGTTCTCAAAAATGTAAAATGAGGGGCTCCAGATCTGATATTGCAGCTTTCGCGAGGTTTTGTAGTTCCTGGATTAGGATCTGGAGTCTGGAGGCTTCAAAGAGCTTTGGGAGGGAAAAAGTCTGTGTAATTCTGTATAGGCCGAGTGGGCAGGTGTGCCTACCTGTTATAGTCAAGGACCTGACAGTAGTTCAGGCCTCCACCCTCCCAAGGAGTCCATAAGGCTGCAGAGGGGAAGCCAGCAGTGTGCATGTCTGTACACAGAGCTCAGAGAGTGTACAGAGGGCGTATGTAAGTGCAGGTGAGAGAGAGAGAGAGAGAGAGAGAGAGACTCTATATTGCCAAAAGTATTGGGACACCTGCCTTTACACGCACATGAACTTTAATTACATCCCAGTCTTAGTCTGTAGGGTTCAATATTGAGTTGGGGCACCCTTTGCAGCTATAACAGCTTCAACTCTTCTAGGAAGGCTGTCCACAAGGTTTAGGAGTGTGTCTATGGGAATGTTGGACCATTCTTCCAGAAGCGCATTTGTGAGGTTAGGCACTGATGTTGAATGAGAAGGCCTGGCTCACAGTCTCCACTCTATTTATTCCAAAGGTGTTCTATTAGGTTGATACTCGCTCATCCAGGTCTTTATGGACCTTGCTTTGTGCACTGGTGCGCAGTCATGTTGGAACAGAAAGGGGCCATCCCCAAACTGTTCCCACAAAGTTGGGAGCGTGAAATTGTCCAAAGTGTCTTGGTAGGCTGACGCCTTAAGAGTTCCCTCCACTGGAACTAAAGGAGCCAAACCCAACCCCTGAAAACCAACTCCGCACCATAATCACCCCTCTACCAAATGTTTTGAACCAGTGCACAAAGCAAGGTCCAAAAAAGACATGGATGAGCGAGTTTGGGGTGTAGAAACTTGACTGGCCTGCACAGAGTCCTGACCTCAACCCAATAGAACACCTTTTGGATGAATTAGAGTGGAGACTGCGAGCCAGGCCTTCTCATCCAACAGTGCCTGACCTCACAAATGCGCTTCTGGAAGAATGGTCAAACATTCCCATAGACACACTCATGAACCTTGTGGACAGCCTTCCCAGAAGTGTTGAAGCTGTTATAGCTGCAAAGGGTGGACCAACTCAATATTAAAGGTCATGTGCGTGTAAAGGCAGGTGTCCCAATACTTTTGGTAACATAGTGTGTATGTGTATGTGTGTGTGTGTATATATGTATGTATGTATATATATATATATATATATATATATATATATATATATATATATATATATATATATATATATATACACACATACATACATTAGTATGGATATGGTATCCATTAGTATGGATATATATATATATATACACATACACACACACACACACACACTGTGTTACCAAAAGTATGTGTGTGTGTGTGTGTGTGTATATTAAATAGATACAGTAGATAATACATGCAAGGCATTTGTTGGTCCTTAATGTCTATGTAAATGACAGTGTAAAACAATAATTACAGCTTTGGAGAGTAGCAAGATCCCTAAGGTTATGTGTGATACAAGAAGATCACATTTCATGTTTGTTGTCAGACAAACTGCTTGAAATGAGGATAAAAGCTTGTACTCATTTCTGGGTAGGTACTGATGCTTAGTTTTGGCCAAAATGCCCCCTACACACGGTCGGATTTTCCGACAGAAAATGTGTAATAGGACCTTGTTGGAAATTCCGACCGTGTGTAGGCTCCATCACACATTTTCCATCGGAATTTCCGACACACAAACTTTGAGAGTAGGCTATAAAATTTTCCGACAACAAAATCCGTTGTCGGAATTTCCGATCGTGTGTACACAAATCCGACGGACAAAGTGCCACGCATGCTCAGAATAAATAAAGAGATGAAAGCTATTGGCCACTGCCCCGTTTATAGTCCCGACGTACGTGTTTTACGTCACCGCGTTCAGAACGATCGGATTTTCCGACAACTTTGTGTGACCGTGTGTATGCAAGACAAGTTTGAGCCAACATCCGTTGGAAAAAATCCTAGGATTTTGTTGTCGGAATGTCCGATCAATGTCCGACCGTGTGTACGGGGCATTAGTATGGATTTGACCAGACACCTAGTTTTTCTATGGTTTCCAATGTTCCTTTTTCCCTTCCAACTATGCCTTTAACAAAATCTAGATAGTTAGTTAGGGTCCATGTACATTGGACTTAAAAAAAAAGACACCAGTTCTTTTGGCAGAAAAAAAAGCACTCATATAGAACGCTTTTATACATGCGTTTAGGTGCGTTTAGCGTTTTCTTCTGCCAGAAAACTCCTCTCAAAAACGCATTCCAGGAAGGTTTTCTTTCTGCCTCTAAATGCTGAGCTTAAATATGCCTCTAAACCTCCTAATGCACATGGACACATAGGATAACATTGAGCAGCGTTTTTTAAGCCCAGTGCATCGACCCTTAAACGCAGGATGCTAAAAACAGTCAACTTTCAAAGCCTTACTTTTTTTGCTTGGCTTACAAATTATGTCCACTAGCAGTACAAACTGGGCGGATTTACTAAATCTGGAGAGTGCAAAATCTGGTGCATCTGTGTATGGTAGCCAATAAGCTTCTAACTTCAGCTTGTTTATTTAAGCTTTGATAATAAAACCTGGAAGCTGATTGGTTTCTGTGCAGAGCTGCACCAGATTTTGCACTCTCCAGCTTTAGTAAATCAACTCCAGAATGTAGAACCAGCAGCATGCTGTAGACAGGACCACTGTGTGGAAGCAGTGGTCTCTCTGCAGTGGTCTGACCTACTCCCCTGCAGAGTCACAGATAGAGCTCTCCAAACATCTAATCAGCAGTTAGCATGGGCTTTGCTGATTGCCACAGAATTCCTTCAGCTGTTGGACCTAAATTTAAAGTGTTAGCTCACCTTTTCAGAAAAAATGAAAATGTGAACTAGCATCGAACACCCTCCCCACCCCCCAGGTCCCTACTGTAAATACCTCCGGAGATGCTGAGCTGTCAATGTCCATGCATCTAGTCCAGTGGTCTGGGACTTGAAATTCCCATTCTCTCTCTTCTCTGTGCAGCCTCAGAATGGGGCACATAGTAAACAGTTGTTTTCTATGTGCCCTAGCAGTGACTGGTATTTTTTCAGTGCAGAAAAACCCAAGTCACTGCTCCAGTGTGAACAGGCCCTTAACACCACTGACTTTCACATTGTTTGTTACATTCTTCTGACCCTGACCTAGGGTTGACACCTCATCCCTTTAAACCTGAACACATATGAATTTACACAGGTTCTGAGGCTGATTAAGGTGGTAATTAACCACCTAACCCCCAAACATTATATATTTTTTTTCTAACACCTTAGAGAATAAAATGGCGGTCGTTGCAATACTTTCTGTCACACCGTATTTGCGGAGCGGTCTTACAAATGTACTTTTTTGGGAAAAGATACACTTTTTTTTTAATTTAAAATGAAAGAAAACAGTAAAGTTAGCCCATTGTTTGTTTGTTTTTTTCTAAATATATATATTGTGAAAGATAATGTTACGCCGAGTAAATTGATACCCAACATGTCACGCTTCAAAAATGTGCCCGCTCGTGGAATGGTGACAAACTTTTACCCTTAATAATCTCCATAGGCGCTGTTTAAAAATGTCTACTGGTTACCAGTTTTGAGTTACAGAGGAGGTCTAGGGCTAGAATTATTGCTCTCACTCTAACAATCATGGGGATACCTCACATGTGTGGTTTAAACACCGTTTTCATACACGGGTGCTACTCACGTATGCGTTCGCTTCTGCACACGAGCTCGTCGGGACAGGGCTCTTTAAAAAATGTTTTTTTTCTTATTTATTTTACTTTTAATATTTTATTATTATTTTATTATTTTTGACACTGTCTTTTAAAAAAAAAAATGGGTCACTTTTATTCCTATTACAAGGAATGTAAACATCCCTTGTAATAGAAAAAAAAGCATGACAGGACCTCTTGAATATGAGATCTGGGGTCAAAAAGACCTCAGATCTCCTATTTACACTAAAATGCAATAAAAAAAAAAATGTCACTTGAAAAAAAAAAAATTCTCCTTTTAGAGCTATGGTCGGAAGTGATGTTTGACGTCGCTTCCGCCCTCCCATGCTATGGAACCGAGCAGGGGCCATGTTCCCCTCAGTCGGCAGCCAGGGGGTGGGCACCTCTCCCGCCGCCGATAAAAGTGATCTCGCGGTGAATCCACCACAGAGACCATAAAGAGAAACGCACGCCATTTCCAAAAATACCGGGGTTTAGCGTAAAAAAAACGATGTACAGGTACAGCGGTTTGCATGAAGTGGTTAAACTCACTTGGTGCCTTATCTACATTAAATAGGCCTCAAAACCTGTGTAATTCATATGTGTCTGGTTTTAAAGGGATGTGGTAGCAACCCTACCCTGACCTCTGTGTTACTTACTATTACTTCTGAACTCTGGTTCACATACTACTGACTTCTGAGCTGTACACTACTCACTCCTATGTTCTGCATTACTTACTTGTGACCCCTGAGTTACATACTACATATGCCTGACCCCTAAACTGTGCATTACATAATACTGACCTCTGAATTATATATTACTAACCTCTGCACTCCATGTTACATACTATAGACCTCTGAACTCCGAATTATATATTACTAACCTCTGCACTCCATGTTACATACTATTGACCTCTGAACTCTGAATTATATATTACTAACCTCTGCACTCCATGTTACATACTATAGACCTCTGAACTCCGAATTATATATTACTAACCTCTGCACTCCATGTTACATACTATTGACCTCTGAACTCTGAATTATATATTACTAACCTCTGCACTCCATGTTACATACTATAGACCTCTGAACTCCGAATTATATATTACTAACCTCTGCACTCCATGTTACATACTATAGACCTCTGAACTCCGAATTATATATTACTAACCTCTGCACTCCATGTTACATACTACTGACCTCTGAACTCTGCAGTACTTGCAACTGCCCCCTAAACATTTCAAACCTTTCTTTTCAATAGGGCCATGCTAGGTTACCTCCTTAAAAAAAACTGCGCTACATGCCGGTGACCTTTGATTTTTTTTCCATGTTGTTTAAGTAGATCTCCTCCTCTTCGAGGTTGCCTACCCGTTTTACACTTTTTAGGAAGCTGATGTGCATATAATTAAACAGTTTAATTTTATCTATCAATGATAGCAATTTTTAAATGCGATTCTTGAAGAAACTACTGTCAGCAACAGAACACAACAGAAGTTTGGCTATATAGAGGGTCCCAGGAGAGGCATGTTTAGGAGTGCTCCTAAGGCAGGTGAGAGGTACTCGGTACACCTTGAACACATAACGCTGAACTTAAAGCTGTTGTAAACCTCTGGACGTGTTTTTTTTCTTACCTGCAAGATAATGTGCTAGTATGCATCGCATACTAGCACATTATGTAAAACTTACCTGAAAACGAGGCCACTTCCATCTTCATCCGTCTTGTTTCACGGCACAGGGCTCTGAAGGATTGGCATGGGTGGCCGTTCCTTCAGAGCGCATGCACCAGTGATGTCACTGGCTGCATGTACAGTAAATTTCACCTAAACAGTGCAGGTTTAGGAGATATGTACACTACCTATAGAAATGCCTTAAGTTAGGTTTACCTATAGGCAAAATTTAGTAATGAAAGTTTACTTCCATTTTAATATCTCTCTCTTTACATATATATAGCAGTACCCTGTAGGGCTTGCTGAAGTTAGGGTTCTTCACTGCTGCACAGCCGGTCATACAGCATTTCCTTCATTCACTCACACAGAAAACAGTCCTTGGCTTTTTTGTTTTTGTTTTATTAGGGGATGATAACTTGGATGGGGTAAGGGACTATGAGATGCCCAATTTGAAAAATGTCCAAAACACAGAACAAGGCACAACTTCCTCCCTATTTAGAAAGATCCTCCTCTTCCTTCCTCCAGCACAAACTTGGTACACTATGGTGCACCTGCTGATCACTCCTGGTGGAACTTATGCCGCGTACACACGACCGGACTTTATGGCATACTTGTTCCGGCGAACCGGAGTCCGTCGGACAATTCGCTCGTGTGTGGGCTCCAGCGGACTTTTTTTCCCCAAAAGTTTGACGGACCTAGAAATGAAACATGTTTCAAATCTGTCCGACGGACTCAAGCCCAGTCAAAAAGTCCACTCGTCTGTATGCTAGTCCACTCTAGGGCAGCTATTGGCTACTGGCTATGAACTTCCTTGTTTTAGTCCGCGTACGAATCCGTCGGACTTTGGTTGATTGTGTGTAGGCAAGTCCGTTCATTCGGAAAGTCCGTCGTAAAGTCCGTCAAAGTCTGCAGGACAAAGTACCCTGTTTCCCCGAAAATAAGACCTAGCGTGATTGTCGGTGATGGCTGCAATATAAGCCCAACCTAGGTCTTATTTTCGGGGAAACAGGGTATGCCGTAAAGTACGGTCGTGTGTACGCGGCATAACAGTCACTTTGGTAATTCAGCAACAGCCCATTACAGGCTAGGAACTTCCCGCCCCTTTGTAGATAGTTTCCCCAGGAGTTTCCGGGGAAACTTTGTAGATAGTTTCCCCGGAAGTGGGAGCAGATACCTGGATTTGACAGGTATCTGCCCCCCCCTTCCCCCCTGAAAGGTGCCAAATGTGGCATCGGAAGGGGGGGGGGAGGGAGGAATCTGATCAGGGGAAGTTCCATTTCTGGCTGGAACTCCGCTTTAATGACTCTAACCCAGAGTCAGCTATGTTTTTTCCTACTCTCACCACTAGTAGCACACACTATATATTTACAGTACTGTGAAAAAGTTTTAGGCAGGTGTGAAGAAATGCTGTGAAGTAAGAATGCTTAAAAAAATATATATTTCAATTGTTTATTTTTATCGATTTACAAAATTCAAAGTGAGCAAAGAAAAATCTAAATCAAATCAATATTTGGTGTGACAATTCTTTGGCTTCAAACCAGCATCAATTCTTACACTTGCACAAAGTCAGGGATTTAGTAGGATTAGCATCAGGTGTATGATTAACCAATTATACCAAGCAGGTGCTAATGATTATCAATTTCATATGTGGTCATGGATAGCTGGTAAGCAGACTACTTACTCACTTGGGTGTGGAGCTGGATGCACATTCTTTGAAGGATCTTTCACGGTTTCTACCTTTGCAATCTGCCACTGATACCTTACACGGATGGGTGTTGTTTAAAGAGGAAGTAAACCCTGGTGGGTTTTACTTCCTCTTTATTTCCCTGTAAAGGTAAAGCATAATGGGCTACTATGCATCGCATAGTAGCCCATTATGTGTCACTTACCTGACACCGAAGCCTGCACTGTCGCCGTTGTCCCCACGAGCAGGGAGCTTTCATCCCGCATGTGCGCGGGAGCCGACAGTCACAGTATGACCCCCTATTAGAAAAGGCACGATGTGCCCTTTCTAAAGGGCGCATGCGGCAATGACATCGGTGCATTGCCGTTGTCATCGTCACTCATCATTTTAGTAAATATCTCCTAAACCGTGGAGGTTTAGGAGATATTTAAAGCACCTACAGGTAAGCCTTAATATAGGCTTACCTGTAGGTAAAAGTGGTTGTACAGGGTGTACAGCCACTTTAACCCTTTATTTATGGACTGAAATTTTCACTGCGACTTTGCTTTAGTTTTTCTTTTTCTTTTTTCTTTCTCATTTGAAAATTTTGCAATGTTATTCCATTAGCGCTGCACTTATTTTGTATATATTCATTCATTTGAGTTTTTGTATTTGACTTTATGGTGTTGGCAGCTTAGTCTATCCACTATATTTCACATATAGTTTTTTTTCCCCTCAGTTAAGTTGTTTCTAGCGCAGCGTTAGCCTTTGGACTTCTTTTTCCAAATTTCATATGTAGGTTGAGGCCGGGTTCACACTGGTACGGCACGACCATTGTACGACTGTTGATCTGACATTGCCCCGCGACTTGAAGTCCGACTTCAATGAATGGGGATCCAACTCTGATCCCAGGTCAGGAAAGGGGGTGGTGACAAGCGCCCCCCCTCCTGAACTGTAAGTGGCCGCATGCCCTCAACATGGGGGGTGAGTGCTTTGGGGCAGGGGGGGGGCCGTGCGCCCCCCACCCAAAACACCTTGTCCTAATGAGGACAAGGGCTTCTTCCTGACAACCCTGGCCATTGGTTGTCTGGGTCTGTGGGCAGGGAGCTTATTGGAATCTGGAAGCCCCCTTTAACAAGAGGGGCCTCCAGATTCTGGCCCCCCACCCTATGTGAATGAGTATGGGGTACCCCTACCTATTCACCTAAAAAAAAGTGTAAAAAATAAAACACATTACACATGTTTTTAAAGTAATTTATTAAGGCAGCTCTGGCGTCTCTTCTGATTTCTTCGGAAGAGTCGCTGGAGGGACATGCTATAAAAGCTATAAACAATAAGAAAAGAGCTTTTAAAAAATATAAAAATGAAGGAACACTAGTGTTGTTTAAATGCTACAAAGAATTTAACAGAATATGTAAAAAGGAAATCAAGGGTGCAAAAATTCAAAATGAACGACAGATCGCAAAAAATAGTAGGACAAACCCCAAAAAATTCTTTAAATATATTAATAGTAAAAAGGTCAGGTCTGAGCATGTAGGCCCTTTACAAAATAATCTAGAGTGGGTGACTGAGGACAAGGAGAAGGCTAATTTATTAAATACTTTCCTCAGCTCTGTGTATACAAAAGAGCATGGGGAAGCTCATGTCCATAATGGGGGTGGTATTGACACAGCCCCCAATGATCCACAATGGCTCAAAAGTGATATGGTCCAGAAATATTTAGACAGAATAAAGGTGGATAAAGCACCTGGACCTGATGGCATCCATCCACGGATCCTAAAAGAATTGAGCTCTGCAATTTCAAAGCCATTGTATCTAATTTTTAGGGACTCATTAATGACAGGAATGGTACCACTGGATTGGCGCAGGGCGAACGTGGTGCCTATATTTAAAAAGGGATCAAAGTCTTTACCAAGTAACTATAGACCTGTTAGTTTAACTTCTATAGTCGGGAAGATACTGGAGCGTTTAATAAAAGACCACATAGACGGGTTCTTGCTGGAAAAAAACATTTTAAGCAACAGACAGCATGGATTCATGAAAGACAGAAGTTGTCAGACAAACCTGATTTCTTTTTATGAAGAGGTAAGTAAAACCTTGGACAGAGGGGTGGCTGTGGATGTGGTATACTTGGATTTTGCAAAAGCGTTCGATACAGTTCCGCACACACGGCTCATGTGTAAGTTAAAGTCTACAGGCTTGGAAATATCAGTTTGTAAATGGATAGAAAACTGGCTAAAAGACAGAATTCAGAGAGTAGTGGTTAATGATTCTTACTCTGAATGGTCTAAGGTTATCAGTGGTGTACCCCAAGGTTCAGTGCTGGGACCCTTACTCTTTAATATCTTTATAAATGATATTGGGTCTGGGATCAAAAGTAACATTTCTGTCTTTGCAGATGACACCAAGCTATGCAGTGGAATAACGTCCTTACAGGATGTCTCCAATTTACAAGCTGACCTCAATGCTCTGTCTAATTGGGCAACTAAGTGGCAGATGAGGTTTAATGTTGAGAAATGTAAAGTTATGCACTTGGGGGCTAAGAATATGCATGCATCATACATACTAGGGGGGGTACAACTGGGGGAATCCGTAGTGGAGAAGGATCTGGGGGTTTTGGTAGATCATAAGCTCAATAATAGCATGCAATGCCAAGCTGCGGTTTCCAAAGCGAGCAAAGTCCTTTCTTGTATTAAGAGAGGTATGGATTCCAGAGAGAGAGATATCATTTTGCCCTTGTACAAATCATTAGTAAGACCTCATCTGGAATATGCAGTTCAGTTTTGGGCACCAGTTCTCAAAAAGGATATCGAGGAACTGGAGAAAGTGCAGGGAAGGGCAACCAAACTGATAAGAGGCATGGAGGATCTCAGCTATGAGGAAAGATTAGAGGAACTAAATTTGTTCACTCTTGAGAAGAGGAGAATAAGGGGGGATATGATCAACATGTTCAAATATATAAGGGGTCCATATAGTGAACTTGGTGTTGAGTTATTCACTTTACAGTCAACACAGAGGACAAAGGGGCACTCTTTACGACTGGAGGAAAAGAGATTTCATCTCCAAATACGGAAAGGTTTCTTCACAGTAAGAGCTGTGAAAATGTGGATTAGACTCCCTCCAGAGGTGGTTCTGGCCAGCTCAGTAGATTGCTTTAAGAAAGCCCTGGATACTTTCCTAAATGTACATAATATAACTGGGTACTGACATTTATAGGTAAAGTTGATCCAGGGAAAATCCGATTGCCTCTCTGGGATCAGGAAGGAATTTTTTCCCCTGCTGTAGCAAATTGGAGCATGCTCTGCTGGGGTTTTTTGCCTTCCTCTGGATCAACTGTGGGTATAGTATTGGGTATATTGGATTGTACGATTTTTATTTTTTATTTTTATTTTTTTATGGTTGAACTGGATGGACTTGTGTCTTTTTTCAACCTGACTAACTATGTAACATGATGGTGTGGTGACATCATAAGGGGCGGGGCCTCTGGATGACATCACCCGGTGCCCCGTCCCATGCCAATATAAGTAGTAGCACACCGCACACCCAGCATTAGAGCGGCAGAGAGCATCGAGTCAACATCGGAGGAAGAACAGAGGGAGTAGACAGCGGAGAAGACCCGGCAAAAGAGTGAGAAGATAGAGGAGAAGACCTGGCAGAGGCAGAAGACAGCGGACAGAGGGAGAAGAAGAACAGAGGAGAGGGCTAGAAGACCCAGAGAGGGGAGAAGAATCAGCAGAGGCAGAAGACGTCAGCGGAGGAGGCAGAAGAGCCGGAGAGGGGAGAAGAAATCAAAAGAGACGTCGGAGCTGCCTTAATAAATTACTTTGTACCCGATACTAATTCACATAGGGTGGGGGGCTGATTCCAATAAACCCCCTGCCCGCAGGCCCCGACAACCAACAGCCAGGGTTGTCAGGAAGAGGCCCTTGTCCCCATCAACACGGGGGCAAGGTGTTTTGGGGTGGGGGGTGCAGGGCCCCCTGCCCCAAAGCACCCATCCCCCCCCCATGTTGAGGGCATGTGGCCTGGTACGGTTCGGGGGGGGGGGGCGCTCGCTTGTCCCCACCTCCTTTCCTGACCTGCTGAGCTGCGTGCTCAGATTAGGGTCTGGTATGGATTTTGTGGGGACACCACACCCATTTTTCAGCATGGGGGTTCCCCTTAAAATCCATACCAGACCGAAGGGCCTTGTATGCTCTTGAAAGGGGAACCTATGCCGCTTTTTTTTTTCTTTTTTTTTTTTAATTTGGCGTGGAGTTCCATTTCAAGATCATCAGAGCACAAGTCGCATGCCAAAGTTGGATCAGTTAAGACCGCGATCCAACTTTAATCTGACTTCAGTGATATTCAATGGGCTGAAGTAGGATCAAAGTCGGACCAAAGTAGTACAGGGAGCATTTTCAAGGTCCTACTGACTTGTAAACAAAGTATGGGTTTCTTGCGAGCCACAGATGGACTAATGGACTAAAGGACCTCTAAGGAGTAAACTAATATTATTTAAGCAGCAAGCACTAAACCACGTTTCATTGTGTCAGACCAGTTAAGACGGCTCTCATAGGGAAATTTTGATTTTCACGCGTCATGAGCTCCCAATGTCGGATCGTTTGTCGTACCAGTGTGAACCCAGCCTGAAACACAGTCATTAACTGAAACAGAAACAGCTGTGTAGGAGGCTTAAAACTGGGCGAGGAACAGCCAAACTCTCCTACTAAGACCCCTTTCACACTGGGGCCGCGGCCGTGTTAGCACTAAAGCGGCACTCGTTCTAACTGCGCTTTACCACAGTTGAGCAGTGCTTTTGTGCTGCTTTTCGGGTGCTAGCAGGGCACTTTTAACCCCAAAATAGGGGTTAAAAGCACCCATGTTGCGGCACATTTCAGGAGCTTTGGAAGTGCTGCCCATTCATTTCAATGGACAGGGTATTCTGGGAACACTAAATTAGCGCTTCCAACCCACCCCAAAGATGCTGCTTGCAGGAATTTTCCTAATGTCCCGCAAGCGCACCGCTCCAGTGTGAAAAGTCACACTGAAATGAATGGGAGGTGGTTTTAAGGCACTTTACAGGCGCTATTTCTAGAGCTAAAACGCCTGAAAACCGCCTCAGTGTGAAAGGGGTCTAAGGTGAGACTGAGCACAGCAACAAGACACAAGGTACTTATACTGCATCACCAAGATCTCTCCCAGGCAAAGATTTCAAAGCAGATTGGGGTTTCAAGATAAGCTGTTAAAGTTCTTTTGATGAAGCACAAAGAAACTGTAGGCAACAGTTAAGCATGGTAGAGGTTCCTTGCAAGTTCGGGGCTGCATTTTTGCAAATGGAGTTGGAGATTTGCTCAGGATCAATGGTGTCCTCAATGCTGAGAAATACAGGCAGATACAGTATCTCACAAAAGTGAGTACACCCCTCACATTTTTGTAAATATTTTATTATGTCTTTTCATGTGACAACACTGAAGAAATGACACTTTGCTACAATGTAAAGTAGTGAGTGTACAGCTTGTATAACAGTGTCAATTTGCTGTCTCCTCAAAATAACTGAACACAGCCATTAACCGGTTCCTGACCGGCGCACGCTGATGTACGTCGGCAGAATGGCCATTATGTGCGCACCGCCGGCAGGGGGGCGTGCGCGCTGGCCGGGAGCTCCGTGAGTCGGGTTGCGGGTCCCGTGGACTCGATCGCCGCGGAGATACCCATGTTCGCCTCACGGAGAGGAAGAACAGGGAGATGCTAATGTAAACAAGCATTTCCCCGTTCTGCCTAGTGACAGTGTCACTGATCTCTGCTCCCTGTGATCGGGAGCAGAGATCAGTGACATGTCACACATAGCCACACCCCCCGAGTTAGAAACACTCCCCAGGACATACTTAACCCCTACACTGCCCCTAGTGGTTAACCCCTTCACTGCCAGTGTCATTTACACAGGAATCAGTGCATTTGTATAGAACTGATTGCTGTATAAATGACAATGGTCCCAAAAATGTGTCAAAAATGTTCGATGTGTCCGCCATAATGTCGCAGTCACGATAAAAATCGCTGATCGCCGCCATTCCTAGTAAAAAAAAGATTATTAATAAAAATGCCATAAAACTATCCCCTATTTTGTAGATGCTAAAACTTTTGCACAAACCAAACAATAAACGCTTATTGCGATTTTTTTTTTTTTTTTTTTTTACCAAAAATATGTAGAAGAATACATATCGGCCTAAACTGAGGAAAAAAAATGTTTTTTTTAAATATTTTTTTTTGGGATATTTATTATAGCAAAAAGTAAAAAATAATGCGTTTTTTTCAAAATTGTCCCTATTTTTTTGTTTATAGCGCAAAAAATAAAAACCGCAAAGGTGATCAAATACCACCAAAAGAAAGCTCTATTTATGGGAAAAAAAGGACGTCAATTTTGTTTGGGAGCCACGTCGCACGACCGCACAATTGTCAGTTAAAGCGGCGCAGTGCCGAATCGCAAAAAGTGCTCTGGTCAGGAAGGGGATAAATTCTTCCGGGGCTGAAGTGGTTAATGTCTAAACTGCTGGTAACAAAAGTGAGTACAGCCCTAAGTGAAAATGTCCAAATTGGACCCAATTAGCCATTTTCTCTCCCTGGTGTCATGTGACTCATTAGTATTACAAGGTCTCAGATGTGAATAGTGAGCAGGTGTGTTAAATTTGGTGTTATCACTCTCACTCTCTCATACTGGTCACTGGAGGTTCAAAATGGCACCTCATGGCAAAGAACTCTCTGATGATCTGAAAAACAGAGTTGTTCCTCTACATAAAGATGGCGAACCTTGGCACCCCAGATGTTTTGGAACTACATTTCCCATGATGCTCATGCACTCTGCAGTGTAGTTGAGCATCATGGGAAATGTAGTTCTAAAACATCTGGGGTGCCAAGGTTCGCCATCACTGGCCTGGGCTATTAGAAGATTGCCAAGACCCTAAAACTGAGCTGCAGCACGGTGGCTAAGACCATACAGCAGTTTAACAGGACAGGTTCCACTCAGAACAGGCCTTGCCATGGTCGACCCAAGAAGTTGAGTGCACCTGCTCAGCGTCATATCCAGAGGTTGTCTTTGGGAAATACATATGAGTGCTGCTAGCATTGCTGCAGAGGTTGAAGGGGTGGGGGGTCAGCCAGTCAGTGCTCACACCATACGCCGCACACTGCATCAAACTGGTCTGCATGGCTGTCATCCCAGAAGGAAGCCTCTTCTAAAGATGATGCACAAGAGAGCCCACAAACAGTTGCTGAAGACAAGCAGAATAAGCACATGGATTACAGGAACCTTCAGAGACTGGGCCGCAGGGCAGTATTCCAACATGATAACGACCCCAAACACACCTCCAAGACGACCAAGACGACCACTGCCTTGCTAAAGAAGCTGAAGGTAAAGGTGATGGACTGGCCAAGCATGTCTCTAGACCTAAACCCTATTGAGCATCTGTGGGGCATCTGCAAATGGAAGGTGGAGGAGCGCAAGGTCTCTAACATCCACCAGCTCCGGGATGTCGTCATGGAGGAGTGGAAGAGGACTCCAGTGGCAATCTGTGAAGCTCTGGTGAACTCCATGACCAAGAAGGTTAAGGCAGTGCTGGAAAATAATGGTGACCACACAAAATATTGACACTTTGGGCCCAGTTTGGAGGGTGTACTCACTTTTGTTGCCAGCGGTTTAGACATTAATGGCTGTGTGAGTTATTTTTAATGGACAGCAAATTTACGTTGTTATACAAGCTGTACACTCACTACTTTACATTGTAGCAAAGTGTCATTTCTTCAGTGTTGCCACATGAAAAGTATAAAATATTTCCAAACATGTGAGGGGTGTACTCACTTTTGTAAGATACTGTACATATGCATCATACTATACCATCAGGGAGGCGTGTGATTGGCCCCAAATTTATTTTGCAGCAGGACAATGACCCTAAATATACTGCCAATGTCATTACGAACGATCTTCAGTGTAAAGAAGAACAAGGAGTCCCGGAAGTGATGGTTTGGCCCTCACAGAGCCCTGATCCCAACATCATGGAGTCTGTCTGGGATTAGAAGAAACAGAAGGCAGCCTACATCCACGGAAGATCTGTGGTTAGTTCTCCAAGATGTCTGAGTTCCTTCAAAAGTGTACTGTACCTAGAAGAATTGATGCTGTGTTGAAGGCAAAGGGTGGTCATAGCAAATATTGATTTGATTTAGATTTCTCTAGTATTCTTAATTTACAACATATTTTATATATATATATATATATATATATATATATATATATATATATATATATATATATATATATATGTGTATGTATGTGTATATATATATATATATGTATATATATATATATATATATATATATATATATATATATATATATATATATATATATATATATATAAAATATGTTGTAAATTAAGAATACTAGAGAAATCTAAATCAAATCAATATTTGCTATGACCACCCTATATATGTGTTTGTGTGTGTATGTATGTGTATATATATATATATATATATATATATATATATATATATATATATATATATATATATATATAAAATAATTAAAATTAAATGTATTATTTGAACATACAACTATGATAAGTATCTGAAATACATAAATCTTTGCTTATATCATGTAGATCAGCAGACTGGGAGAAGGGGTTTCATCCTCTTGGCTGTGCTGTCTGGCAGAGGAATATGAATCACAAAAGTGGCCAGACAAAACTACAAATCTTTTGTCAAATATGACATTTCAAAAATGTGTATTTCAACTGTATATTTAGCCGTTTGCCTGGAAGTTGGCTTCAATTAAAGTCCCTGGCACACAAGTGGTTAATACTGCACAGTTACATAATTTTTACAGCTTTGTGATTAAAAAAATAAATAAAAAGAAGAAGAAAATATGCATATTTTCAGGAAAGCACAGACATCTGGTTTTCAGACCTTTTTTTTTTTTAAATGTCCCCCAATACGCATAGTGCCAGAAAAATATATTTATTTTTATTTATTTCTTTTTTTAAATTCCTTTTCTTTTGGGAAAATGTTTTTTTTAAACAATGATTCTTGGCAGAACAGATAGTACAGATTGTGTCTGTATGGATGGTTGTAGACGAACAGAACACTGCATTCCATTTACTCAGCGTAAGAGTGAGAGTGAGAGGAGAGCACTTGAACAACCTGTCCTCATCACAGCCGCTCTGCCATTTCTGTCTTGTCTTTTGTTCTAAAGCATCGTGGCATTGAACCTATATTCTAATTATATGGAGCAATGCAACAAGTTCACTTAAATGCTGGCCCTGCACACTGAATGAACAGTGTCTTGAAAAGGTATTCATACCCCTTGAAATTGGCCACATTTTGTCATGTTACAACCAAAAACATGAATGTATTTTATTGGGATTTTTTGTGATAGACCAACACAAAGTGGCACATAATTGTGAAGTGGAAGGAAAATGATAAATGGTTTTCAAAATGTTTTACAAATAAATATCTGAAAAGTTTGACGTGCATTTGTATTCAACCCCCCTGAGTCAATACTTTGTAGAACTGCAATTACAGCTGCAAGTTTTTTTTCCGGATATATCTCTACTAGCTTTGCACATCTAGAGAGTGACATTTTTGCCCATTTTTCTTTGCAAAATAGTTCAAGCTCTGTCAGATTGGATGGAGAGCGTCTGTGAACAACAACTTTCAAGTATTGCCACAGATTCTCAATTGGATTTAGGTCTAGACTTTGACTGGGCCATTCTAACAAAAGGATGGCGCAATGATGGTAAGTGTTATCATAATGGGAGATTTTAATTATCCAGACATAGACTGGGCAGAAGGAACCGCGCATTCATCTAAGGCTCACCAGTTCCTAAATGTCTTGCAGGACAATTTCATTGTTCAGATGGTAGACGTGCCAAGTAGAAACAAAGCGTTACTAGACCTACTGATTACCAACAATACAGACCTGATCACGGATGCGGAAATACCGGGCAATTTAGGAAACAACAATCACAGGTCAATTGGCTTCAGTATAAATCACACAAATAGGAAACATAAGGGGAATACAAAGACACTGAATTTCAAAAGAGCCAACTTCCCTAAACTACGAACCTTGCTGAAAGATAATAATTGTGATAAAATCTTAGGAACAAAAGGCATGGAGGAGAGATGGGTTTGCTTTAAGAGCATATTAAATAAGGCCATTAGGCCCCTTTCACACAAGGTGGACTCCGCTTCCACAGAGTCCGCCTCGGTCCGCCGGTTTAGCGGGAGATCTCTCCGTTGATCTCCGCTGAGCTGGTGGATGACAGGTCCCTCTCTGCTCACTGAGTGGGGAGGGGCTTGTCAAGAGCCGCTGCTGCCTATGCAGAGATCGGACGAAAACGGACAGCATGTCCGTTTTCTTCCGATCTCACCCGATCCGCCAGCGGCAGATCTGAACGTAGAGGCATCCGTCTGCTTTTAGCGAATCGGACTGGGTCGGATGTCAGCGGACATGTCTCTGCTGACATCCGTCGCTCCATAGGCTAACATAGAGCGCCCGTTCAGGTCCGCCATCAAAACTGACAGGCGGACCTGAACGGTCTGATCATGTGAAAGGGGCCTTAAATAAACTTAAAAGAGCAAAACAAAAGTCCTGGGTGGCTTAACTCCAATGTAAAAATTCATATAAAAGCAAAGGAGGAGGCCTTCAAAAAATACAAGGCTGAGGGATCAGCATTCTAACTTTACAGAATGCAACAAGAAATGTACGGGTGCAATTAGAGTGGCTAAGATAGAACACGAAAGACTCACAGCAGAGAAGAGCAAAAAAAATCCCAAGAAATTCTTTAAGTATATAAACAGTAAAAGAGGGAGGACAGACCATATTGGCCCCATAAAGAATGAGGAAGGCCATCTGGTTACAAACGATGGGGAGATGGCGAAGGTATTGAATTAATTCTTCTCCTCAGTCTTCACGAGGGAATCGGGGGGCTTCAGTAACCAAAACTGCAGTGTTTATCCTCATGACACATCACAGAAAGCACCCTCATGGCTAACAGAGGACAGAATTAGGAGTAGACATGAAAAACCTAACATTAATAAGTCACCGGGACCAGATGGCTTGCACCTGAGGGTCCTTAGGGAACTCAGTCAGGTAATTACCAGACCATTGTTCCTAATTTTTACTGACAGTCTACTGACTGGAATGGTGCCAGCTGATTGGAGAAAAGCCAATGTAGCACCAATATTTAAAAAAGGGCCAAATCACATTGCTATTGCTTAATGGTATCATTGGCAGTAATCGGCATGGATTCATGAAGAATTTTTCTTGCCAAACCAATCTATTAACCTTCTATGAGAAGGTGAGCTGCCATCTAGATAAAGGAAGGCCCGTAGACGTGGTATATCCAGATTTTGCAAAAGCATTTGACACAGTTCCCCATAAAAATTTACTGTACAAAGTAAGGTCCGTTGGCATGTACCACAGCAGTTCACATTGAACCCTTCTCCACTTCGGCTTTCTTGTTTGAATATTTGCTACTACCACCAAGATCTACATGGATTGAAAACTGGCTACAAAGGCGAGTTTAGAGGGTAGTGATAAATGGGGAGTACTCGGAATGGTCAGGGGTGGGTAGTAGGGTCCCCCAGGGTTCTGTCCTGGGACCAATCCTGTTTAATTTGTTTATAAACAACCTGGTGGATGGGATAAACAGTTTAATCTCTGTATTTTCAGACAATACTAAGCTTTGCAGGGTAATAACTTCTCCGCTGGATGTGGAAACCTTGCAAGTAGATCTGAACAAATTAATGGGGTGGGCAACTACATGGCAAATTAGGTTTAATGTGGAAAAATGTAAAACAATGCATTTGGGTGGCAAAAATATGAATGCAATCTACTCACTGGGGGGGGGGGGAGAACTAGACATGTGCACTGACAAAAAATTTGTTCGTTTTCGTTTTTTTGCAAATTCGGAATTTGGTAATTCGGAAATTCAAAAATTTGGAATTCGGAAATCCGACAATTCGGAAATTCGAATTTTCAGGATTCAGAAATTCGAATTTTCGAATTTTGATTTTTGAATTTGGAAGTTTAAAATTCCGAATTTCAGAATTTTTGGAATTCGAAAATTCGGAAATTCAAAACTTCGAAAATTTGAAAATCTGAAAAAAGAAGTAAAATTCTAAATAATACCTAACTATTAAATTATAGGTATTGGAATTTCCTTTCAAATGTGGCTGTTTGTGAACGTAACGAATACAAATTTATCTGAAGTTACTAATTATCCGAAATAACGAATGCCTCATCTAAACAAATTGAATGGAACAAATTAATAATAAATAATAAAAAAAGGTTTTATTATTATTGTTATTTATTATTATTAGATCGTTACGTTCCATTCTTTTAGATACAGCATTCATTATTTCAGATGATTTCGTAACTTCGGATAAATTCGTACTCATTACGTTCACTAACTTATTTAATAGTTATAGTTATTATTTCAGATTTTCGGGTTTTCAAATTTTTGGGTTTTTATTCTTTTGAATTTTCAGATTTTCATTCTTATTTTCGGATTTTCAAATTTCCAAATTTTCGAATTTTCAAATTTCTGAAATTCTGAATTTTCGACCTCCCCGAATTTCAGAAATTTCAAATTTTCCAATTTTCGAAATTTAGAATTAAAGAATACATATTCCCTAAGGAACTCCCTGAATAAGTTTGATGTTATCTGGTCTAGATGGCTTTAATCTATGACTTAAGTATCATGTCAACCAGTGGGTACTGTGTACTTTGCAATACTGAATATTGTTATTCTTTTTTTTTGTATGTCATATATATATATACTCCGAGTGAGTGGGGGGTGGTGGGATGGTGGGGTTTGTTGAAGGGGCGTGGTCTGGGGGGGAGTATTTTCTTATTTTGGGGGGGGGGGTTTGGTTTGGTGTGATTTTTATTTTTGTGGTTTTGTCTGTATCGTGTCAATGTTGTTTTCATATAAAATTTAGGGCAGCACAGTGGTGTAGTGGGTAGCACTCTCGCCTAGCAGTAAAAAGGGTCGTTGGTTCAAATCCCAACCACGACACTACCTGCCTGGAGTTTGCATGTTCTCCCTGTGCCTGCGTGGGTTTCCTCTGGGTACTCTGGTTTCCTCCCACACTCCAAACACATGCTGGTGGGTTAATTGGTTTCTGTACAAAATTGGCCCTAGTATATGAATGTGGGCTCCTTGAGGATAGGGTGCGATGTATGTGTGGTTTCGCAGCGATCCACACATGATGGCGCTATATGGGTACCTTAAATAAATAGGGATAATTGTAGGCACGCAACCACACTCACTCTGGATGGACTGGTGTCTTTATTCAACCTTACTAACTATGTAACTATGTATAAAATAATAAAAAGGATTTGATTTAAAAAAGAAAATTTGGAAATTCGGAAATTGAAAAATTCTGAATTTTCGGAATGAACAAATTTGTTAAGATTTGTTAAACGAATTCGGAACTAAATGAATTGCACATGTCTAGGGACAACCTCTGGGGGAATCTAGGATGGAAGAAGACCTGGAGGTCCTAGTAGATAATAGGCTCAGCAATAGCATGGAATGCCAAGCTGCTGCTAACAATCCAAACAGAATAATGGCATGCATTAAAAAGGGGATCAACTCCAGGGATAAAACGATAATTCTCCCGCTTTACAAGACTCTGGTCCGACCGCACCTGGAGTATGCTGTCCAGTTCTGGGCACCAGTCCTCAGGAAGGATGTACTGGAAATGGAGCGAGTACAAAGAAGGGCAACAAAGCTAATAAACGGTCTGGAGGATCTTAGTTATGAGGAAAGGTTGCGAGCACTGAACTTATTCTCTCTGGAGAAGAAACGCTTGAGAGGGGATATGATTTCAATATACAAATACCACACTGGTGACCCCACAATAGGGATAAAACTTTTTCACGAAAGGGAGTTTAACAAGACACGTGGCGACTCATTAAAATTAGAAGAAAAGAGGTTTAACTATAAACTACATAGACGGTTCTTTACTGTAAGAGCGACAAGGATGTGGAATTCCCTTCCACAGGCGGTGGTCTCAGCAGGGAGCATCGATAGTTTAACCGCTTCAGCCCCGGAAGATTTTACCCCCTTCCTGACCAGAGCGTTTTTTGCGATTCGGCACTGCGACGTTTTAACTGACAATTGCACGGTCGTGCGACGTGTCTCCCAAACAAAATTGACGTCCTTTTTTCCCCACAAATAGAGCTTTCTTTTGGTGGTATTTGATCGCCTCTGCGGTTTTTATCTTTTAGAAAAAAAGAAGGTAAAACTGCGCTATAGACCAAAATAAACAATGAATCGTTGAAAAGCTGCAATCCTGACAATAAACATCAATTGTGGGAAAACATAAAAAGTAAAAAGAATTGCGCTAATGCATGTGCAAGATAACATAAAAAAGATATATATAATATTAAGTGCAAAAGTAGAAAAATTGAATGTGAATAACAGTTAATGAAAATCCACCATAATGTCCCAATACAGTAAGAGCTCAATATAGTATGTGAAGAACTCCAATTCGCCCAAAAGGTGCAAAAACAAAAGTCCAAGTAATAATGCGATCAGTGACAGCAAAGGAGGGTCCACCACCCGGGATAGAAGGGGTTGCTCCTTACCAGATGGCCATGACCCCCACTACAGAGGGTCACAGCAAGCAGATAAGATTATAACACAGAGATTTCTATCAGCATCCACCAGGGGTCGCCTCACCGTCAGTCACTCCAGCACAGCCAATGGCAGGGATACACCATAGAATGAAAAGGAGCTCACATAGTGTAAAACCATCGAGAATTTATTTAAAATCAAATAACAAATGAACACTTACAAAATGTCTGTAGATAAAAAGCCTTAAGTCCGGTTCCTTGGCCACAGGAACACGGACAAACCCGTCCTACTGGAATACAACACTGTTTGGGGGTGACGTCAGCGCGTCGTCTGGCTCCGCCCTACGCGTTTCGTGACATCATCACGTCTTCCAGGGGCACCTGGTTTTTATCTTTTGCTCTATAAACAAAATAAGAGCGAAAATTTTGAAAAAAATGCATTATTAATTACATTTTGCTATAATAAATATCCCCAAAAATATCTAAAAAAAACATTTTTTTTCCTCAGTTTAGGCCGATTGTATTCTTCTACATATTTTTGGTAAAAAAAAATTGCAAAAAGCGTTTATTGATTGGTTTGCGCAAAAGTTATAGCATTTACAAAATAGGGGATAGTTTTATGGCATTTTTTTAAATATTTTGTTTTTTTTTACTAGTAATGACGGCGATCAGCGATTTTTATTGTGACTGCGACATTATGGCGGACATGTCGGACATTTTTGACACATTTTTGGGACCATTGTCATTTATACAGCGATCAGTGCGATTAAAAATGCACTGATTACTGTGTAAATGACAGTGGCAGTGAAGGGGTTAACCACTAGGGGGCGGGGAGGGGTTAAGTGTGTCCTAGGGGAGTGACTACTAACTGTAGGGGAATGGGCTAGCAGTGTCATTGCTCTGATCACAGCTCCCGATGACAGGGAGCAGAGATCAGTGACACTGTCACTAGGCAGAACGGGGAGATGCTGTTTACATCAGCATCTCCCCGTTCGTCCTCTGCGTGAGGCGATCGCGGGTATCCCTGCGGCGATCGAGTCCGCGGGACCCGCAACCCGACTCACGGAGCTCCCGGCCGGCACGCGCTTGCCCCGCCGGCGGCGCGCACGCAATGGCACAGCGGGGAATTCAAATGAACGTACCTGTAAATCCATTTGCCCAGCCGTGCCATTCTGCCGACGTACATCGGCGTGCGCCGGTCGGAAAGGGGTTAAAAAAACTATTAGATAAGCACCTGAACGACCGCAACATACAAGGATATATAATGTAATACTGACATGTAATCACACACATAGGTTGGACTTGATGGACTTGTGTCCTCACCTACTATGTAACTTTTGGTGGGACTTCAACATGACTTACATTGACTTCTTCAGAAGGCATATGCAAGCCGCGATGAAGTCACGCAGGGTTGTCGGATTCAAAGTCATGCAAATTCGAAGCCGCGGCAGTGTGAGTAAAGGGCTAAGTGTCCTTTCTGTCTGCTGCTTTGTTCCTCTATGTATGAATCACTTCTGACAAGTTTCTTCCTTTTTTTTTTTTTGATAAAGTTATTTTTTCATTTACAGTACATTTGCGCGTGCATGAAATAAGAATACACAGACACTTGTGATAGTGAATTTGGGGATTTTGAACATTTGCACTGCTGTTTATATTATATTTAATGATGCGTGACATATTTAGAGCCAAGATAAAGAAGCACTTAATACGTGAGGCTGTAACATAGTTGCACATTGTACTCAGCTCAATTGATATTAATTGCATCAATGCCTTTCCAATTATTCACTACTTTGTGGCTTAGAAAGCTGTCCGTAGGGACTGGCACTGCCGATAATAGAATGGAGATGATTGTTTTGTGGTGTAGAAAGCCTAAAAACATAACGGCTTCAGAGCAAGCAGTTTACTCCTTTAACATTGATTTAGTATTAAAAATGTATAGCATGATACCATTGCTGGTAGTTGGAGAAAATGTGCCAGCGCAAAGTGCTTGTCAAAGAAGATCCCCAAGCATTGGCAGTAAGGAGAAAAGCTTTGATGTCCTGATTTCAGAGCACTGTAGGGAGCTTTGACAACAACATAGATTTCTAATCAGAGAAGTGCCAGGATAGTCTTTATAAAGAGGCACAAAGGGCATTGCCCCAGACTCAGCAGTATAGGGGTGCTCATAAGAGACATATACATTATGCAGTTTCAGATTGTAAGTTCATTTATTAGCCTCTCATTGTGCTTTAGAAAACCAAGACCACTTTTACTTCAAAGAGAAAACAAAATAATTGAGTAACCAAGATCAGCGCACTTCTAAAGTTGACTTAAAGAGGAACTTCACCCCCCTGGGTTAATTTTAATATTAACTCCTTCTTACTTGGTATGCTGGTATAGCATGCTCACCTGCCTAGCAAATCCAGCACTGCTGTGCTGTGATCTGACGATAGCTGCCACACTCTGGGTTCTGCGCATCCATCTTCTTTGTGACACCATCAGGAGGCTGGCTGTCTCTTCTGAGTCACCGCAGCCAATGAACCCAATGAAGCTACAGTGTGCATGTGCGGTGGGTTCAACACAGCCTGGATGCCTCCATGCGTGCTGTCGCTGCCCCAGGAGGCTTTGGGCGGGGGGGGAAATGTCATTTTCGCCTAGTCTCAAAATACCAACCTAATCGTTCTCGCCATTCACTGGGCAGCACAGTGGTGTAGTGGTTAGCACTTTCACCTAGCAGCAATAGGGTCGCTGGTTCAAATCCTGACCACGACACCATCTCCCTAGAGTTTGCATGTTCTCCCTGCGCCTGTGTGGGTTTCCTCCAGGTACTCCGGTTTCCTCCCACACTGTAAAAACATGCTGGTAGGTTAATCAGATCCTGTTGAAAAAAATGGCCAAATATGTGTATGTGTTTGTAAGCATGTTAGGACCCCTTGGGGTAAAGGACCATCTATACTGCAGATGGACAACAGCGCCCTGAGGCGACTCAGTTCGCATAGGTAGTGCTATACAAGTCACTCATTCATTCATTCGTTCCTCCCAAGACCTCCTGCTCTTTAGCTCCCTTGTCATCTCCTCCCATGCTCACCTCCAGGACTTTTCCAGAGCCTCTCCAATCCTATGGAACTCCTTATCCCAACCTGTCTGATTATCTCCTATTCTATGCTTTTAGACGATCCCTGAAAACCCTTCTCTTCAGAGAAGCCTACCCTACCCTCATCTAACAACTGTACTTTCTCCATCAGTTTATCCCCCACAGTTATTACCTTTTTGTTTCACCTGACCCTCCCTTCTAGATTGTAAGCTCTAACGAGCAGGGCCCTCTGATCCTTCCTGTATTGAATTGTATTGTAACTGTATTGTCTGCCCTCATGTTGTAAAGCGCTGAGTAAACTGTTGGCGCTATATAAATCTTGTATAACAATAATAATAATAATAGGCAAGAAATGTGGAAGGCCAGACTTCACTTCTCAGAAAAAAGGGACCTCCTCCCCCTGTAAGAGAACAAAATGAGTTGCAAATTGTACAAATGGGGTAGGAGGAGTACAGTTAAATAAAGTATAAAAAGTGAGCAAAGGTTTATTTTACATGTTAAAAGTTATATAAGGGCTCGTTCACACCAGAATGTGGTGCGGGAAACCTGCTTTTCGTGTGTTTCCCACACCAAATTCAAAATGCATTGCGATCTGCAGCAGGTGTCAATATTAAGTTAATGACACCCCAAATGCAGGTTGCTAACTCTGTGTGTTTCACCCGCACCGAATCGCATGGTACATAAGTACCATGCAATCTGGTTGCAGTAAGTTGCCAAAACTAATGCATGCACTCATTTTGGTGGGGTGGGATTTCAGCCCATTCAAAATGATTGGGCTGAAATGGCACCACATAGTGCTGCATGTGAATTGCACAGGAACGCACAGCGTGTTCCTGTGCATTTCCTGGTGTGAACCGGCCATCAGCCCCATTAACGGCATTGGCACCATTCTAATCTGTGCCACTCAAGACGCTCCAACTTAGAAAAAGGTTCCATCCACGTTCACCTCTGTACCCACCCCTCCTTCACCACCTCTGTACTCCCCATCCACGTACACCTCTCTACCCCCTCCTCCACTACACCTCTGTACCCCCAATTCTCTGCACATGTGAATCCCCTTCCCCATCTCTCCACGGTGACCTTTCTCACCTGATGACACGGCGGTGCAACACAGTCTCTGCCTATCAGACCCATAGCACACAGCCAGAACACTTCACTCGGCTGTGTGCTACACGGGTCTGTCAGGTGGGGGCACCCGCTTCTCTGGGAAAACTGCGGGCAGCGCAGGGCTTAAGTGGCAGCTGCTTTGGGCCCCACAGCGATGACAGGGCCCAGATCAGCTGCCCCTTTTGCCCTGCATTAAAGACGGCCCTACCCTGGAGTGTTGCTCATGAAAATCACACCTGCACAGTCACTTACTGTTGCGTTCAGACAGCTGACCACCTCAAGCACGTGTGGGCACTGGGCAGCTTCCTTCCTCCTTGGCTCAAGATGACATCGCTGCCCCACCCCCAGAGTTAACAGCACCTGCAGATCCCGACAAGCAACAGGCTAGGGGACATATGCAGCGGTACTCTGACAACTGGTGACAGACACCAGAACATCACAATGACAGGGGCACTCAGACAGCGGGACACATGCAGAGAAATAGGCAGTTGAACACTGCTGAGCACATAGATAATCAAGGAAGGAGGGGCAGATGTACACTGACAGCGGGAATGACATTAAGCAGCACATTGCACATGTTGTTTTTTTTTTATTAAACTTCCCCTCATTGATTTTTTTTCTTGTGTCAGATGATACGGGATAGCGGAGGCTGAACAGACACCAAGCTCCTGAGCTGTCATTTTACATTTTAGGACACCGCCTCCATGGGCGGTACAGACCGAGTTGGAGGGGGGGACAGCGAGTATCACCCTCCCTCTACAGCTAGACAAGGCGGAAGTACGTCCCAGCTTGCTGTTTAGAGAACTACAACTGGGCGTGCCAAGAGAGTACAGGAGGAAGCCACCGGTCTTACCAACAGGAAGTCACTAGGGATTAACGATTTTCTTCAGATAAGAAAAGGCTATATCGAGGAAACGAGTGAGCTGACAAGAAGATGGATAACATATAGGGTTGCCACTTTTTCTACAAACCAAAGCCAAAACA
The DNA here is from genome assembly GCA_037952925.1 of Lithobates clamitans. NCBI lineage: Eukaryota > Metazoa > Chordata > Amphibia > Anura > Ranidae > Lithobates > Lithobates clamitans. Next base: position 3,538,730 of record JBBGZY010000016.1, on the reverse strand, counting down.
CTTTAGCAACGCACAGTAATTTTTATTTTATTTTAGTATACACTATAGGATTGTAACAGGCCTGGGACACCTTTGGGCACTCCAAGGAGAATAGTAATGTGGCGCACATAGTGCCCCCTCACCCTCCGGTCAAGCCCTGTTCTGAGCCACATTCCTTTCTGAATAATGTGTACAGGTTTAAGGTGGACTGAAACCTGGACACATGATTCACAACCCAGACTGTCCGGGTGAATCCTGGACAGGTGGCAACCCTAATGGCATATTCAATAAAGGTAGGAAAATTGCAAACAGAATATATAAAAAAAATTTGACCAGAGTTCTGCAATTAATTTGTGAATACCTCCCCTGTGACCCATAAACAAAATGCTGGAATAAGGGATAGGTACCCCAGGCAACCATTATCTCAGCAAAATCACTTTTGCTTCGCTCAGTGCTGGCAGTTTAAGCTCATACATGTATACAGAAGGGCAGAGCAGAAGAATAACCCCATCAGTGTTCTGATATACAAATATTATCCAATCAACAGGTTGAGCTAGGTCCTGGACCTTGCTGTAACAACTCATGGGGCCCCGGACAATAGGAGATTATGGAGCCCCCGGGCAATAGGAGATTAGGGGGCCCCCAGGCAATAGGAGATTATGGGGCCCCCAGGCAAAAGATTATGGGGCCACACAGTATACACACACACATACAGTATACACACACAATATACACACCAGGTATACACACACAGATTACACATACACACACTGAAAAGGTATTGGAGAGGCGGGGCAGCTATAATATATAAAACACAGATTTTTACATACTGTCCCTGGTTTTATTGAGGCTGGCAACCCTAATGGGGCCCCCTAGGGCATGGGGCCCTCGGGCAGTGCCCGAGCGCCCGAATGGTCAGTCCGCCCCTGTACTGTGCTGCATATACAGTGTGTGTGTATATATATATATATAATATATATATATAATAATATATGCACTGCACATTCCAGCTGTATTTATCTGTTTTCCCAGGCTTCACTTTATTGAAGAACGTCCTTTTTAAAAAGCTTAATTTTCAAAGGTCAACATTATTTTAAACATCAGTGAGTTTTGTTGTGGATTCTCTTGAGAGTATTTGTTCTTGGTCATTATGGGTAATAAAACCCTTACCAGGAAATATGTATAGTAGATTTCCTGATATTGTCCAAACATCTCATTTGGACAATTTTTAATGCGTTACTGATGGTTGTGTTAGCAGGGACGTGCAGATAGACAAGTTTATCCCCATGAGGTGCTGATGTGACGGAAGGAAGAACATGTGTCTTTTGTTACTTTTATTGAGCCGATCTCATGATGTATTCCAAGTTTTTTTTATCATCTTAATTGAACACAAGGTCTTGTCTATTTACAAACCATACCCAATATTTTTTCTTTGAACTTCGCAGCCCACAATGATATTCTTCTTTAGGAAGAACACACAGCAAAGCGATTAGCCATATGCTTTTGTTTTTAGATGTACCATCTGGAAGAAAAAATATTGTTAGGCTTGTAGCAGGAAGTGAAGCTTGTCTTAGACAACATCCTGCATATATGGACTCTGTGAATCCACGGCTTTAGGATAACATTAAACCTTCAGCAAATCGTTTAGGTTTCTTTTTTAATTTCATATAAATAACTTCACTTATATCATAGTTTTCTTTATTCGGCCCCCAAAAAACTTTTTTACCTTTTACATTACCTCCATTGTGCAAACACTGAGGACTTCCCTAAACTTCTGCTCAGGGAGTAAACTGTGCATGTCAGTAAATAATTATTGACCTACATATTCCATTATCCAATCTGCGTTGATTTTACAGCGCATCTGTGCATCGTTCTCATAGTTCTTCTGCTGGTCCTTCCACAGGCCCCTTTCACATGGACGCCTCCGCTGATCCCCACTGAGCAGGCGGATGAACGTTCCTGTCCGCTCCGCTGTGCAGAGTGGGCACGGAAAAAGTCCCACTCTCCTCTATGGGGAAAATCGGATGGAAATGGACTGCCTGTCTATTTCCCTCCAATCCTATCCACCAGACTGATGGAAAATAGGACCACCATCCCTCTGGATTTTGTGGGCAGGATCAAATCGGATAGCGGCAGATGTCAGCGGACATGTCACCCAGCGGCGGCTGGTGGTATATTTCCAAGGGGGGCGGCAAACAGTGCACCCACAGCCAACCCCCTCCGGTCGGGTCATCTGCTCCCACTGCACTGCCCCAGCCTGGCACGTACCCCACCTATGGTGCAGGCGACGGCTTCCCCTTGCTTCTCCTCCTCGGCATCAAGGCGTCTTCCCTCTCCTTGGCCAATTGGAACGCTTCTTCTTTTGGCCAATCGAGAAACGGGTCTCACGACCTGCTTTCTGATTGGCCGGGAGGAGAATCAGTGTAACATCAGTAACATCAGAATCAGTGTAACAATAGCGAATATCCATTCGCTATTGTCACACAACTAGGTGGGCTCAGGGCACAGTGCCTCAGGCTCTAATCATATAGTTACATAGTAGGTGAGGTTGAAAAAAGACACAAGTCCATCAAGTCCAACCTATGTGTGATTATATGTCAGTATTACATTGTATATCCCTGTATGTTGTGGTCGTTCAGGTGCTTATCTAATAGTTTTTTGAAACTATCAATGCTCCCTGCTGAAAACACCGCCTGTGAAAGAGAATTCCACATCCTTGCCTCTTCTTTTTTTTTTTTTTTTTTTTTTTTATAATTTAATCTTTTATTATAAATTTTATAGATATACAAATAAAAATCCTCAATTCTCATCTTAACATTATTCATTATGTCGCATATATCGAAATCCCCTGTCCCACCCACCCTCCCTTAATGATCTGTTCTCTTCTACAACAATCTGCTTTAACCCCCCTGGCGGTATTCCCAAGTCTGGCTCGGGTTGGATTTTTTATACCAAAAGCGGTATCCCCGAGCCAGACTCGGGCTTGCATCGCAGGATCCAGGAAGAGCATACTTACCTTGTCCCCTGGATCCTGCGATGTCTCCCCGCTGTGATCGGCGAGCCGCCGTGTCTCGCTCGATTCACAGTGCCGAGCTCCGTTCCCTGCGAGCGTTGCGACGCACGGGGACGGAGTTCGGCGGTAAATTCAAATAGTGAAACACATAGTATAGATACAGCATACTGTAATCTTACAGATTACAGTACTGTATCAAATAACTACACATCCCCCTTGGTCCCTAGTGGTTTGCCCAGTGTCCTGCATGCAGTTTTATATATATAAAACTGTTCTTTCTGCCAGGAAACTGGAGATTGCCCATAGCAACCAAAACTGTCCCTTTACATCAAAAGTGGTTTTAGAGCAGCTAGAAAAAAACGATAATAAATTAGAATCACTCGCAGAATTGAGCGATAGTGATTTGTGAGGAGATCCGTCATCAAACACTAAAAGTAACAAAAGCTAAAATTCTGCAACTGAGCAAATTTCAGTGTTTTTGATTTGATTACATTATTATATAATTTTTATTATTATTATATTATTATTTGTTATAATTATTTATAGTTATTTATTATATTATAATTTTTTATTTCGTTTTCCAAACTTTATCATACCCGGGATGTCTACTAGACTCTTGTTTGGACAGATTTAAGTGAACTATTCCTAAGAATTATAGGCCTACAATATAAAACGCCAAATTTCTGTGCAAAATAATTGTACCGCTTTCAGCACCTAAAATCAGAAATAATCATACCGCCAGGGAGGTTAACCTATTTCTACCATTGCCTGCGAATATTTTTTTGACGTTTTAAACATTCTCCATTTCGCCCAAGTTGTTCTATCGTTTTCGATCTGTCCCTGCTCCACACTGCTTAGGTACTCCATATTGGTAATATAATCCACTTGCTGTAACCACTCTCTAATACTTGGCTTCTTAGTGCACAGCCATTTTTTAGGTATAAGGCCTTTTGCCGCGTTGAGCAGAAACAGAACCAGAGTATTTTTCTCCTTTCTCCTTGTTTTGGTTGTTCCATGAAACAAACAGTTCCATCCTTGCTGCTCTTACAGTAAAGAACCCTCTGCACAGTTTAAGGTTAAACCTCTTTTCTTCTAATTTTAATGAGTGCGCTAATGCCCATAGACCAGCAGAGGGACCGACTACCAGCGGGAACGGAACAAATAACAATAGTTGACAGTTTTAAGTACCTGGGAGTGATGGTGTCCCCAAACCCGGCCGAGTACCTCCGGCTGAACCTGGAACCACTGCTCTCTAGGCAGAAACAAAAAAGCAACAGCTGGTGTAGGCTCCCCCTATCAGTTATAGGACGAGCAAACCTAATAAAAATGGTATGGGCACCCCAACAATTATACATTTTCCACAACTCTCCGACATGGATACCAAAAAAATGGTTTAAGCAAATTGACACACTAATGAGGGAATTGATATGGAAAAAAAAGACACCTAGAATTAGCCTAGAAACATTGCAATACGAAAAGGATAGAGGAGGGCTTGCAATACCCAATTCTAGGCTATATTTCTTGGCATCACAATTTCAACAAATGGCAGGATGGGGTCGAAAGGGAAATGAGGACCCTACATACCAATTGGTGACCATGATGGAACCCACACTAGAAGCGGCCTCTCACCTGGAAATGGACTTGCCAAGTATGAAGGGGGTAGACCCAATAAGTACGCTTTTTAAAAAAGTATGGGGTGAGGTTCGGAAAATCCTAAAGATAACAGGCGTGCTTTCATTCACGCCGATCTGGCACAATAGCAGATACTCTGAGATCCAGGGACTACAGGGGTTCACACAATGGCAAGAAAAGGGGATTCAGTTCTTCCCACAACTATATGAGGGAGAGGTGTTGAAGACATACGAACAATTATGTAGGGAATTCCATTTGAATCCGAGGGGCTTTTTCCAGTACCTCCAATTGCGCCATGCGATACAGGCACAACAAATAACGCACTCCCAGACAACACCGTCAGTTTCACTTCTGAATGAGATCTTTTTGGCAGATACAAGGAAAGGGTTAATATCCAAAATATATAAGGAGTTGCTGAGGTCAACCCAGGATCATACACTGTTAAAGTGCCGAAATAAATGGGTAGAGGACATAGGAGAAATAGATGAAAAACAATGGGAAATGGCGCTCGAGGCTATTCCAGTGGTGTCACTCTCCGCAACCCAAAGACTGTCACAATTATTCATTCTTCATAGGGCCTATAGGACATCAGTACAGCTTTATAAATGGGGTCGAGGAGACTCCCCACTGTGCCCCAAGTGTAAGGTACACAGAGGGGACTTTATTCATTTAATTTGGAGGTGCCCAAAGCTGTATAGGTACTGGGATGAGGTTTCCCAACATATTTCCAGGTTGGCGCGGGTCCCCATCCCCCTTAATCCGACCGTATACCTGCTCGGAGCTATAAGTGTAAAGATGTACCCGGGAGGAAAGTACTTCATGTTATCTAGACTGATGTATCTCGCCAGGAAACTTATTGCAAAGTACTGGATGGCTCCAACTGTCCCTACAGTTAAGCAATGGATTGCCTACGTTAACTCGTTTCTCCCTAGAGAACGACTGGCGTACGCCCGTAGAAACGATCGGAGTAAATTTAACAAGATATGGCACCCATGGCTGGGGGATGCGGACCTGGCCCCACACCAATTGATAGTAGAAAGGCTTCAGATGTAGTGACTAGGGGGGGGTGATGTAGAGAGGAAGAACGAGACTGAGATACCCGAGGGGAAGGAAAGCGAGAGTAAGTACACAGGGGGGGGAGAAGAAGGAGGAATAGGAAGTTGGCTTGTAAAATTAATGACAACAAAATCAGATAAATAAGAACATTGGATAGGAGGGAAACCTGCGGTAGTTGTACAGGTGGTGCAAGAACCATCAAAGGTAATATGAAAGGTCTGCTGTGACGGAGGGGAGGTGGGGTGGGGAGGGGTGGAGGGGAGGGTTGGAACAAAATGAAGGGAAATGGAGGAATGAACTAGCAATAGAGATATGATTTTGTATGGAGGAAGGACGGGAACACGAGAATAGGACTACATAAACTACACACTTTATACCACGTTTTGCTGTACAATATAATGTGAATGATTGAAACTATGCTCCTCCTTTCTTGCCAGACATAGCCCCTGTGTGGGTCGACCTGGCTTTTGCCTTGCATTGTTATAATTTATTGGCATATGTGCAATAAAAAAATGATTGAAGTAAAAAAAATTTTAATGAGTGGCCACGTGTCTTATTAAACTCCCTTCCGCGATGTGCATCATAAAAAAAAAAACCCTAATTGGAATCCATGTGTCCGGCACCCCACATGTAGATTAGGGGGGCGCACGCATGGATGGGGGGGCAACACCGGTGCGCACTGAATTACGGACCACCACTGATGTCACTGCTGACATCCGTTGGGGAGACTGTAAGGTCCGGGTTAGGTCCACCTGAAAAACTAACAGGCGGACCTGTTTGGACAGCCCGTGTGAAAGGACCTTTACCCAGCTTCCTGCAGCAGAGAACCAGAAAAATGGTAAGAAAAATAAATATTTTTAAATAAATTTAATTACCCTGCTTTTTTTTTAGTACTGTAGTCTATATACTGTATAGTGTCCATTAAAGTGAGTCCTCGGAGTCTTACTTCTGTTTGGGAAACATGGATGAACTGTACAACACTCTCTGGGGTTGATTTACTAAAATTGGAGAGTGCAAAATCTGGTGCAGCTCAGCATAGAAACCAGAATAGAATCAGTTTCGCGTTTTTTTTTTTTTGTCAAAGCTTAATTGAACAAGCTGAAGTTAGAAGCTGATTGGCTAGCACATACAGCTGCACTAGATTTTGCACTCTCCAGTTTTAGTAAATCGACACCACTATGTAATTCTCATAAAAGGGAACCCGCCAACAATTGAAGTGCTAGTGGACTGAACAGGGGTGGGGCTTACTGTACTGAACCTGTTGGCGCACAGAGCTTCTTTGCTTACATCTATGAACCTGGACAGGAGCGCTCATAAGGTCAGCTACACTGGGCCTCCAGAATAGGGTGACCCGACGTCCCTGGTTTCCTGGTTTTGTCCCCGCTTTACAGGACCGGGGACATCTGGTCACTCATACTACTCTATATTTGCCTGGGCTGTGAAATATCCAGTGTGGCAGTGCCCCATCCTGCGTTAAGTCCTGCTGGGGCTTGGTCTGTCTCGGACAGGGAGGGGCGAGCGCCGGTGGATTATAGAGCTGCTTACCCAGCTGTCAGTTGAAGTCCTGCCTCCTGGGCCAGCTCCTATGATAGACAGCACACTGATGACATCTATCATAGGTGGCGGTACTTCGTCTGAGGACAGCGGCCGTGTGAGGTAAACTGGAGATCCCCGCCCTGTATAATCCGACTCCTCTCCTCTAGGTAAGGCTTAGCTGCTGGGCACTGAGCAGGCTGAGCTGATTGGCACTGAGCCAGCTGAGCTAATGGGCACTGAACAGGCTGCATTCATGGACACTAAACAGGCTGCATTGATGGGCCCTAAACAGGCTGAGCTGATGGGCACTGAACAGGCTGCATTGATGGGCACAGAACAGGCTGCATTGATTGGCACTGATCAGGCTGCATTGAAGGACACTGGTGAGGCTGAGCTGATGGGCACTTGTAAAGGCTGCACTGATGGGCACTGGTGAGGCTGCATTGATGAACACTGGTGAAGCTGAGCTGATTGGAAGTGGTGAGGCTGCCCTGATGGGCACTGATGAGGCTGCATTGATGGGCACTGGTAAGGGTGCATTGATGGGCACTGGTGAGGCTGCATTGATGGATACTGATGAGGTTGCATTGATGGGCACTAATGAGGCTGAGCTGATGGGCACTTTTAAAGGCTGCATTGATGGGCATTGGTGAAGCTGAGCTGATTGGAAGTGGTGAGGCTGCCCTGATGGGCACTGACGAGGCTGCATTGATGGGCACTGGTGAGGCTGCATTGATCGGCACTGATCTGGCTGCACTGATGGGCACTGGTGAGGCTGCACTGAGGGGCACCGATGAGGCTGCGCTGATGGGCACGGTGAGGCTGCGCTGATGGGCACCGATGAGGCTGCGCTGATGAGCACTAGTGAGTATAATACACTCTTCAAATGTGCTTTAAAAGGCATGGTTTTCTCTTTTTTTGAACAAGAAAATAATGACGTTATGCAGTTGGGCTGGTATATTAATGCTATGGGGCTGGCATGAAATGATTTCCAGAAATAACGTATATATCATACAATCATTACATAAACACATACTACATATTGTACACTGCATACAGTATATCATTTGAGGAAAATGTGCTTATAAAATAGTTTACTATTTGCCAATAAAAAAAAAAATGTCCCCGGATTTAATTTTAAAAATCTAGTCACTTTACTCCAGGGAGGCCCTGCAGGCTAGTATAACCACCCTATAGACAAAAATATATTAGACAGGTTTTTCAAGTGCTCAGTATACTGAAAAAAAGCACAGATGAAAAACCTGAAAGCAATACACCAAGCATGTGCTGCTAAATATAGTTTGAATGTTAGTGGGTTTATTAACACTTTAAGGGCAAGACCAAACACAGCAAAGGCTTCCTTTGCTTTGCTGTGCCTAAAATGCAAACACATCTCAACAGGGCCTACTTCATCCAAAAGGCAGCCTGTAGTACTGTAAGTACTGTAATCCATACTACACCCTCAATGTAAATAAGAATCTGGAGAATTGCACTTGAAAAATACCAAAAAACAGCACTTATTCCAGTATGTAAAATGTGGCCATATGCATGCTATTGCAACTGTAATTGTAACAATTACACTGACAATTGTAAAAATACATAGTGCATACAACATGAAAAAAATGTAACTCGTGACTTTTAGAGCCCTTTCACACCGAGCCACCCATAGCGTCGGCGGCGAAACGCCGCTATTTTTACCCCCACTAGCGGCCGAGAAAGGGTTAAAACTGCCCGCAATGCGCCGCAATAGCGGCGTTTTGCCGGTGGTATCCCAGCGCTGCCCCATTGATTTCAATGGGGAACAGCGGTGGAGGAGCGGTAAACACACCGCTCCTTCACCGCTCCAAAGAAGCTGCTGGCAGGACTTTTCCTGACGTCCTGCCACCGCAACACCCCGGTGTGAAAGCCCTCGGGCTTTTACACTGGAGACAGTGCTGCAGCTGTTTAAGGGCGGATTGCAAGCGCTATTTTTAACGCTATAGCGCCTGCAAAACTCCCTCGGTGTGAAAGGGGTCTAAAGGATATCTATAAAATTTGGATGTGGCACTGAATGGGTTCTTACTTTTTTGTACAAGTACGGGCATCTATGGGAAGATAATGTGCAGGCACAGGTAGCATCTGACAAAATTTCTGCATAGAGGCTGTAAACATAGCACATTTATATGCACCAATCAGCCATAACATTATGACCACCTATCATAATCCACTGAGTTGAGCCATAGACTCCACTAGACCTCTGAAGATCCTTTAAAACCTGATACACAACCCGCTAGGTTGAACGAAAAAAAAAACTGACTGCTCCGGTTGTACTAAAAATTCAATATCAGTAACCCCTAACCCTAGCCCCTACTGCCTCACAGAAGACGTCGCATTGGACGAAACGTACGTCAGGCAAGGCAAGGAATAGCAGTGACGTTGTGGCACTCGTGGAGGGTGTTTGATGAATGCTTGTTTCCAAAATGCCTGATCAAATATTTTCTGCTGTAAGTAGACTCTTTTTTATTAAACTCTTGTGCTTTTACTGAACGCTGCACAATGAGTTTGTTTCCTCTTCTTTTTGGCATATCGTATGACCGGGTCTGAGGCTCCCTAAAGAACAATTACTGCAGTGACTTGTATCATTGCCGTCCATTAAGCAGGCTGAACAGCAAAGGCGGCCTATACCCGAAGTGAGGAGTGAATACTGATACGCATACAGACCTTGATAGGTCTAAATATCTGGTAAGAGGATATATTTGCCCTGTCTATCCTTTGGGGAGCACTGGGTGTTGTACTTGTTGAGAATCAAAGGACACTTCTTTTTCTTCACCTTAAAGTGATTGTAAAGGCTTCTTTTTTTTTTTTCTAAATGACAAACATGTTTTACTTACCTGCTCTGTGTAGTTGGTTTTGCACAGAGTAGCCTGGATCCTCCTCTTCTCGGGTCCCTCTTTGCTGCTCCTTGTCCCTCCCTCCTTTGAGTGCCCCTCAGCCAGCAGCTTGCTACAGGGGGCACCCAAGCTGAGTCAGAGCTCCGTGTATCCATTCAGACATGGAGCCAGCCCGACCTGGCCCTGCCCCCTCTCTGCCCTGATTGGCTGGCTGGCTGACTCTGACAACCGCGGGAGCCGCTGCTCTGTCTCAGCCAATCAGGAGGAGTGTACTGGATGGCTGAGGGGAACGTGGACATCGCTGGAGAGAGGAGCTCAGGTAGGTAATTGGGGGTTGCTGGGGAGGCTGCTACATACAGAAGGTTTTTTATCTTAATGCATTAAGATAAAAAAAACTTCTGCCTTTACAACTCCTTTAAGGACTTTTGCCAGTTTCTGGATACTTTATTTTTATCGATTTAATTTAATATAGTTTCATTTTGGTGGACTTTTTTGCCTTCACATATCAATTGAGAAGGCAGTTTTTCACATATGTGACAGCGCAACACGTTTGTTTATTTAATTTGTTTATTATGGTGTGTACATATTTGTAAGTGCTGCTGGTTTGTCATTTACAATTTTTATTTATTATTCATTTTGCACACTAAGCGCAGTTTTCCTTATATACGATGCAATATTAGTGCTGCAATCTCCCCTACTGTTCTTTTGTGTTCTGACAGGGGGACAGCCTCCCTCCAGAACACATTGGTGATCGAGAGCCAATCGACTTCTGGTTTTCCAGCATGCTCATCCAAATGGCCGGCTTCTGTTGAACTGGCTGCCATACACACGGACTGAAGGTCGGCCGGTTTTTATTGAATGTCTCCTGACATTTGGCTCGTGTGTATTAGGCTTAAGTCCTGTAAGTTGAAAGGTGGGGCCTCCATGGATAGGAGTTGTTTTTCCAGCACATCCCACAGATTGGATTAAGATCTGGAGAATTTGAAGGCCTTAAATGCATTGTTGTGTTGCTCAAGCCATCCTTGAATACATCAGACCAGGCCACCTTTTTCTATTGCTCTGTGGTCCAGTTCTGATGCTCACATGCCCATTGTAAGCACTTTTGGCTGTTGGCACAGGGCAGCACGGCACCCTGACCAGTCTGCGGCTACGCAGCCCCATAGAACACACAATGCATTGAAATGTCTTGCCTGACACCTACTTATCAGAACCAGCATTAAGTTTTTCAGCAATCTGAATTACAGTAGCTCTTCTATTGGATCGGACTACACAGGGCAGCCGTCGTTTCCCACGTGCATCAATGAGCCTTGGCTGCCCATGACTCTATTGCTGGTTTGCTATCCTTTCCTTTTTGGTAATCCCTGAGCACTGCAGATCAAGAACATCCTGAGAACATCCCACAAGAGCTGCACTTTTGGAAATGTTTTCACCCAGGCTTAGACCTAGGCATTACAATTTGGCCTTTTTCAAAATTGCGCAAATCCTTTCGCTTGACCATTTTTTCTGCTTTTTAACAAATTAACTTCACGGACAACATGTTCACTTGCTGCCTAATATATCACATCCACTTGTAGTTGCCATTTAAAGATAATCAAAGTTATTCACTTTACCTGTCAGTGGTCATAATGTTAGAGCTGATTGGTGTATAATTTGTGCAACTGTGTAATGCCTTCACTTCTCAATTGGGCAAAAAAGGAAAGTTTTTTTTTTTCCCAACCTGGTTCCATTCTAGAAACTAACAATTTCTACGACTGCTTCAGTGTGTTTCTAATTATGGTATTAATCGTCTAATTTCAGCAAAGTATAGAATTTTTCACATGCAGATTTCACAATTCCAGCCTTCCTTTATGAGATCTATTCAGAGAAATCAAGTTTATGCAGCACACATCTTAGATATAATGATATGTCCATGGAGTGTTAGGTAGCTACAAAAATTCTGGTCTGCTTTTAGAAATAGGAGATTTGACAAAACAGCAGGTTCCAAAACTTCCAAAAATAAATATGACTTCTCTTATTTTTTGTCTGTAGGGACAATAATTATGCAGTGATGAGATCCTGATTGACTTTCCATAATAATATTGCTTACAACTTGCAAGTAATCCATTAAAGTGTTTGTTAACTCCACCAAACAATCAGATCCTGCTGTGTAATCTGCCCCCCTCTTAACTGTAAAAAAACCTCCCTGAACCTGCCACTTCCTGTATCCCCTCTATGTACTGACCACAAAATTCAGGGCTGCTGAGCCCTGACCACTGTGGTCAGAGTGCCTCCCTCCGTCATACACAGCTGTACTCTCTGCTCTCCTCTTTCCCCCTCACCCTCTCCTCCTTGCCTGTCAGCTCCCTCTCTGTCTCTGCCCCCCCCCCCCCAGCCACTATTATTAAAAATAAAAAACCTACAATGGTCACTGCCAGCCCCTCTATTAGAGCCTGGCATACTACACTATGTAAGTCATTTCTAAAAATGAGCATTTTAAATACCTATTTAGAGCTATCTTCAAGCCGGTCACGTGACTGGCAGCCGCTTTACAGCTCCGAGACAGGGCTTCTGCGGGGGGACAGAGGGAGATCTCGGCCCCTCTCACAGAATCCATGTATCGGAGCTGTAAAGAGTCAGGTGACCTGCCTGAAGATAGCTCTAAATAGTTATTTACAACACTCGTTTTTAGAAATGACTTTCATAGTGTAGTATGCCAGGCTCTAATAGAGGGGCTGGCAGTATTTTATACATATGACATAACAAACACTTTAAGTCAGTATTTCTTAAACGATTGGTCAGGACCCAAAATTGGGTGGCAGATGCCCTTGGGATGGCCATTTGTCTTTGTACCAAATGTGAAATTAGCAGATCAATTGTAGAGTGATAGCACATTATGAATGACAGCATAGATGTGTATAGAGAGCATGCGAGGTGGGAGGCAAATACCCAGATAAAATTGTGAGATGAACTAAGATTTTATTTTCTCTTGACTTTATTAAATCTTTCAGAAATTGAGGAAAATACCCACAACATGTGAGGAAGTTCTTAATAATGAGAGCCTTAAATGTAACAAGCTAAAAAATATATATATTTTTTTAACAAAACCCAAGGGATTCTTCAATGGCAAGGCAGAAAGCTTAAAAACACTGTTTTGACCATGGAAGGGTAAGTTATTTGAGGCAGAATCAACTTGTAATGTGAATGACATTTTAGTAGATGATAATATGGATATTTTGAAGGTATTGGCTCTTTAGATGGATAGCTGGTGACGCACCTCATCCACCAGTTCCCTAATGGCTTTACTACAAATGTCCCTTGTTTCCCCCCAATGCTGCTTACATTGGTTATTCTAAGGTTTTTGCTTTCTATTTTCGATCTTTATTGGTACATTTTCATATTTTGTATTCTTCTGTTCCCCTTTGTCCACTCAACATAGATTTATTCTAGTAAAAAATACAAGCTATTGTAGGAGTGTATGGCTTTGAGTGATCAATTAGTTATTAAGTGAAATGAAGGACACTCCCCTCCTATTAGCCCATAATAAGATCAGAGAGCAGTGATAATTAACTGTATCAGAGCACACAGGCAACAGAGAAAATAGCACGGCAAAAATAGAAAAATCAATACATGTATAATTGCTATTGTCTGTAACAGAACAAGAAATAGGAATTAAATATTATTAAGATGGATGCTGATAAGCATGATGCTATAGTCCATCTGTCTCTAAAGGCCCATACACACAACCAGAAAATCGTATGAAAAATACCACTTTCGAAGCGATCGTATGATAATCTGATCGTTCGTACACAGTTTTCAAGAGCCGATCACGGCTTTTCATCCAAATTTTTTGAAGGGACAAACACTAAGATTTTTTACTTGTACAATACCAGATCATACGATTTTCATTTAATCAGGACAGTTTGTGTCCGAAAATACAATACAAATACAATACAACACTTCCGAATTTTTATTCTGTCGTACAAGAATTTTCGTAACTTTAGTTTCATTTTCGATATGGAGAATAGCATGCAAAAAAAAAAGACGCACATTCATTGGTCCGATAATCTCATTGTGTGTACTAGGCCTTACTCTGAAATGGGTCGGAGCCGCTATACTAACAATTCAATGTTAGTACAGCAATCTCCCTCGCTGAGCTATTGTGTTCTGACATGGGGACAGGGCGGATCGGGAATCGGTCTGCAGACCTGTTCGCTCATACACACGAGCCAAATGACGGCCGACATTTATATCTCTATTTTTAAACACACATACAGTGATAACAACCTGATAGAAGTTCTAACCCTTCCCCAGTCTGTCAACACTTAAAAAAAGTTTTGGCTGGATTTTACTTCATTCCGTTTTGGCCATTTTTCCTATTACAAGAGCACACGTTTTAGCTGTTGCAAAGCACTCTACTGAAAGTAAACTGAGTATTATCTTCTGTAAAATAACTCTTGTAAATACAAATAGATAAACTGCTTAAAGGGAGCTTGCTGTTATCTTATTCTCTACCTTATTACAAACGATCATGTTAGTTGCAAAGAGAAGACACAAGAGAGAAGGTTGACCCCCAATGACATAGTGGAAAAAATACTGGTGTGAATAACATGGGCATCTTGCTCTAGTTCTGTTGCTTTGCTTTTTTCTCTTTTGGTATTCTGATCATGGTGGTACCCTGGCAGAAAATTTGTTGGCACCTCATGGAAAAGTCATTAACAATGCTACATCTTTCATGGAAAAACTGTGTGCACTGGCTAAGTTGAAATAGGGGAGACCAAGCCCATATCATTTCCCCACTGCTCTATAATTTCAAATGTCTGCACACTTGCCACCAGTCACTCTTTCATATTACAGGTATCCATATCTCTTACTCCTTCTGGTTATCATATCAGCAATTCCAGTTCCCACACAACATTGTCTTTTAATGGCCATCTGAGGCCTATTTCATGACTCCAAACTGTCTCTGGATTCTGGTATCACTCAGTGCATCCATCACAGGATGGTCACTTGGAGTGATTTGCTCCAATATTCTGCTGCAGTACTGATACTTTATTGTGGAACCAATAACATTAACAGACTGACACAACATTGCTCTGGTTTTGGCTAACTACCATGGTCTTTTGTAGGTAATACCTTAAAGCAGGGGTCTTAAACTATGGCCTACGGTTGTTCAGGAACTATAATTCCCATCATGCCTAGTCATGTCTGTGAACGTCAGTGTTTTACAATGCCTCTTGGGACGTGTAGTTCCGAAACATCTGGAGGGCTGTCGTTTTTAAGATCCCTGTCCCGAAAGCTTTACCAATGAAAACATAATTTAGTGATAGAATAATCTGCAATATGAAAGGCCTACCTACCTGACTCAGCCATATTTGTTTTCTTATTCATCTGTTCTTAACCAGTCCAAGGAGCTTTTGCCAGCTGTGAGGACACAGTGTACAGCCATCAGAACAAGAACTCGAACACAAGAGCCTATGACATGCATAAATCATTCGAGCAGCATCAATTACCTGTTTTGGGGTTCCCTCCCTTCCTCATAGTGTTTGAGTTCTTGTTTTGACAGGTAAAAAACTCTTGTCTTTGCTGTTGGCAAAAGCAGGAGATGATTAGGAGCCAGGAGAAGACACTTAGACCTACCCATCAGGGGACATGCTGATCTGCTTCATTTACATTGTAGGTAGTGATGAGTAAATCGGCCTGGATTCGGTTCATGGGAGGATCTGCAACTGCAATCCTCAAAAATATTGTCTGAACCCAATTAAAGTCTATTGGATCCTGAATCTTTGAATTTTTTTTCTGTTTTTTACATAGACAATTTACAAGCTTTTGGTAAAAAAAGGGCCATTGCCATGGAGAACATGTACATGTGCCAGAACTTTTTTTTTGTTTTTTGTTTTTTAAATACTGTTCAGCAGGGAGTGTGTCTTTTACATACACATATAATTTTACATAGGATTTTCTGCAGCAAAAGTGTAATTTAAAAAAAATATATATATTGTCGTAGTAGTCAGCCATCCATGGATCAAAATTCAGTCCCTGTATCGATCCATGTATGGGCAGGGAGGTTGTACAGAAGTCGATCTACTGCTCGATTAGCTTTTGCAACCTATAGCCTGCAATGTTGATCAATGTATCCTGACAGAAGGGAAGTCTCTCCTCTGTCATAGTACAACAACTCAGTGGAAAGTATTCCCCCATCCAACCTGTATGTGTGTAGGGAAACTGCCTAAGGCTGGGTTCACACTGGTCCGACAAACGCTCCGACATTGGGAGCTCATGTCGCATGACGTGTGAAATGTAATGTTTCCCTATGGGAGCCGTCCTAACTGGTCCGACACAAGTCGTTCCGACTTTAGAAATGCTCCCTGTACTACTTTGGTCCGACTTTGATCCTACTTCAGCCTATTGACTATCATTGAAGTCGGATCAAAGTCGGATTGCCGTCTTGCATGATCCGACTTCGGCATGCGACTTGTGCTCAGATGTTCTTGAGGGGGAACTCCGCGCCAAATTTTAAATAAAAATCCGGCATGGGTTCCCCCTCCAAGAGCATACCAGGCCCTTGGGTCTGGTATGGACCTTGAGGGGAACCCCCTACGCCGAAAAAACGGCGTGGGGGGTCCCCCCCAATCCATACCAGACCCTTATCCGAGCACGCAGCCCGGCCGGACAGGAATGGGGGTGGGGACGAGCGAGCGCCCCCCCCCCTCCTGAACCGTACCAGGCCGCATGCCCTCAACATGGGGGGTTGTTGCCTTGGGGGAGGGGGGCGCGCTGCGGCCCCCCCACCCCAAAGCACCTTGTCCCCATGTTGATGAGGACAAGGGCCTCTTCCCGACAACCCTGGCCGTTGGTTGTCGGGGTCTGCGGGCGGGGGGCTTATCGGAATCCGGGAGCCCCCTTTAATAAGGGGGCCCCCAGATCCTGGCCCCCCACCCTATGTGAATTGAGTATGGGGTACATGGTACCCCTACTCATTCACCTAGGGAAAAAGTGTCAATTTAAAAAAAAAACACTACACAGATTTTTAAAGTATTTTATTAGACAGCTCCGGGGGTCTTCTTCCGACTTCGGGGGTCTCTCCGGTTCTTCTCCGCGCTCTCCGGGTCTTCTGCCGGGCTCCTCCTCTCTCTTCTGCTCTTTTGCCGCTCTTTTGCTAAAGAGGAGGAGCCCGGTCTGCTGCCTTCTTCTCTTCGGGGGTCTCTCCGGTTCTTCTCCGCGCTCTCCGGATCTTCTGCCGGGCTCCTCCTCTCTCTTCTGCTCTTTTGCCGCTCTTTTGCTAAAGAGGAGGAGCCCGGTCTTCAATCTTCTGCCCTCTTCTCTTCTCCTGATGTTGACACGACGCTCTCTGGGGCTAGAATGCTCTCTGTGCGCTCTGCTCTGACTTATATAGGCGGTGACCCCGCCCTCTTATGCCGTCACAGTCCCTGGGCATGCTGGGACTATGACGGCATACAGGGGGCGTGGTCATCGGGTGATGACCACGCCCCCTAAAACGTCACAGTCCCAGCATGCCCAGGGACTGTGACGGGATAGGGGGGCGGGGTCACCGCCTATATAAGTCAGAGCAGAGCGCACAGAGAGCATTCTAGCCGGAGAGAGCGTCGTGTCAACATCAGGAGAAGAGAAGAGGGCAGAAGACCGAAGACTGAAGACCGGACTCCTCTGCTTAAGCAAAAGAGCGGCAAAAGAGCAGAAGAGAGCGGAGGAGCCCGGCAGAAGACCCGGAGAGCGCGGAGAAGAACCGGAGAGACCCCCGAAGTCGGAAGAAGACCCCCGGAGCTGTCTAATAAAATACTTTAAAAATCTGTGTAGTGTTTTTTTTTTAAATTGACACTTTTTCCCTAGGTGAATGAGTAGGGGTACCATGTACCCCATACTCAATTCACATAGGGTGGGGGGCCGGGATCTGGGGGCCCCCTTATTAAAGGGGGCTCCCGGATTCCGATAAGCCCCCCGCCCGCAGACCCCGACAACCAACGGCCAGGGTTGTCGGGAAGAGGCCCTTGTCCTCATCAACATGGGGACAAGGTGCTTTGGGGTGGGGGGGCCGCAGCGCGCCCCCCTCCCCCAAGGCAACAACCCCCCATGTTGAGGGCATGCGGCCTGGTACGGTTCAGGAGGGGGGGGGGGCGCTCGCTCGTCCCCACCCCCATTCCTGTCCGGCCGGCTGCGTGCTCGGATAAGGGTCTGGTATGGATTGGGGGGGACCCCCCACGCCGTTTTTTCGGCGTAGGGGGTTCCCCTCAAGGTCCATACCAGACCCAAGGGCCTGGTATGCTCTTGGAGGGGGAACCCATGCCGGATTTTTATTTAAAATTTGGCGCGGAGTTCCCCCTAAAGATTCATACCAAACACAGTGTCGGGCATTGGCGGGGATCCAAGTCGGATCCCCGTTCATTGAAAGTCGGACACATGCCGGCTTCATGTCGCAGGGCAAAGTCGGATCCAAAGTAGGACGGCTGTCGTGTCGCACCAGTGTGAACCCAGCCTCAATGACAGTTCCTTCCTTGCCTCTCCCGGGTGACATCCGTGACTACATAAAGAGATTAAAAATCATAGGCGTGCACATAGGGTGTGGCGGATGTGCCTGGACACACCCTAATCACCCCATTAGCATTAGCATATAGTGTGTGTGCCAGTGGGGAGATGGGAAAGATCTCCCACTGGGGAAGAAAGATCTCCCACTGAGCGGCCTATAAGAATGTGGAGATTAAATAAATATATACATATATATATATATATACAGTAGCAGTCCTGAGACCCGTATCCTGATTGGCCAAAAGGAGAAGCGAGCCCATTGGCCTAGGAGGAGGAGGGTGGGGACGGTATGGTGATGGGTTCTGGAGCTGCTGGAGAGTTTTTTTTGCAGCCACGGAGCTGTACGGAGGAGGAGCTGCTGATCATTGCTGAGTATGGGCAGAGAGGAGTGACAGTGCCTGGTGTGAGTACTGTACTGAGCCTGACCTGACAGCTGTGTGACTAACCGACCCCCGGGGGGGGAGGAGCAATGTTTTTCCCCGCTGGCACCGACAACTGTGCAATGTCTTTTCCGACCCCCCCCCATAAAATACACCACCAGCCGCCACTGATATACACACTATATATACAGTATATACCTTAACACACACATGCATGAGTTTTTAAGCCTTGGTGTGCACACCCTAACGCAATAGGCTGCACATACCTATGTTGAAAATAACTATTGCATTACCATCTGACATTAGTTATTGCGTTTAGATTCATTTTAGGGTTCCCTTATATCCGTGAGCCACGCTGAACACACAGCATGGTGTGCATTTGGAGACACAATGGCAATATGCTGTTCCCAGAGCATTGCACTATTTATTCTCATTTTTTCACGGAACATTGCTGAAATGTTACAAATTACATTTCAATAAATTTGTATTCACTGCAGCAGTGTTGCCTTGTGGCGGTTTGTGTTGCAGCATACTGCGTTGAAGAAAAGTACTGTATGCGGTACTTTTTTTCAGCACATATCACAGTAATGTTGCGAACTGACGGTTTAGGAATCAGTGTTTATGCGTTGGGGCTGCACTGGAAATAGCTGCATTCACTGGATGTGGATTCATGTTGCAATGGCCTGTTTGTTGCATGCCGCACTTGGCCATTGATTATCATGGGTGCTGGATGATCATCTTTGTGTATGAGCCCTAACGCCACTTGCCTCCTTTTCTCGTTAAAAATATACTCCCGTTGACCTTTCCACATCTGTCTGTAATTATCACAGCCCCACTGATCACTTGTGTGTGATTAAATGTATACATACAACTGTACACAGGGAGAAAGGAAAGCATGCATATTAACATGCTGAATTTTTCCATCACATGCTAAGCTGTATTGCGTGTTTATGCAGCTGCTGCCTCTGTTTTATCAAATCAAATCAATGAGACTGTGCGTTCAGATGCAGCATTAATGTGTAGCAGGGTGAGTCATTCTCGGGGCCATATGTTCACATGTAATGTGATGCAATGTACGCGATGAAATGAAATGTGCAGAATTTTAAATTTACTGTACTATGATGACTCAAAGTAGGCACATTTAGTAAAGATGTTTATAGTCAAAAACAAATATTATTAGAAAGCAGTTATTTTTATATTTAAAAAAACAAAAAACTTGTGGTTCACCAGTCTTAATATGCTCTATGAGTCCTAAATATTCCCAGGGCCTCCTCTTTGCTCCACAGTTATCTGCTGGTTCCTGCTGTCATCCCCGTTGAGTTTCTGTATAGATAATTGCAGGGAGCCAATACAAAAATACATGCAAGTACTTATATTCATTTAGCACATTTTAATTAATACATAAAGATAAAGTACAAAAATGTAGTTTAGTTAATAGTTTCTAAAAGCTGCATGTTAGAAGGATAATTTGAATAAGTTCCTGCCTGGACAACCAGATATGTCCACAATCGATAATAAGAATATGTGGCTTTAGGACATGGTAGAGCAGTGTGATGTATACATACCTCCCAACTTTTTGAGATGAGAACAAGGCACACCTATTAGCAAATGTATGTAGGCATAGGACACACCCCCTGCCACTCCCCCTTTAAGGAGAATTCGAAATAAAGAAAAGATTAGTTAACCCACAAATGCCATTTTTATCACTACTATTCCTTTAAACTAGATTCAGAAATTTACAAATGCAACAATTTAGAAACTGGACAAGAGGTTTAGTATTGTGAAACACTTTTTGAAAGATAAATAGTGCATTTTATATATAACTATATAGCTCAGACTAAAATGAGGGACAAATGAGGAGGACAGAGGGACTTTGTTTCAAATCAGGGACAGTTGGGAGCTATGCATATGTTATACAGCACAGTGAGCATAGTAGAGAGGTGTGGGATATCTCATAAAGCACAGGGGCACCGTGGTATAGAGCATATCTCATAAAGCACAGTTACACAGAGTGGTATGGAGGATATCTCCTAAAGCACAGTTACACAGAATGGTATGGAGGATATCTCATAAAGCACAGTTACACAGAGTGGTATGGAGGAGATCTCCTAAAGTAGTTACACAGAGTGGTATGGAGGATATCTCATAAAGCACAGTTACACAGAGTGGTATGGAGGATATCTCATGAAGCACAGTTACACAGAGTGGTATGGAGGATATCTCATGAAGCACAGTTACACAGAGTGATATGGAGGATATCTCATAAAGCACAGTTACAGAGTGGTATGGAGGATATCTCCTAAAGCACAGTTACACAGAGTGGTATGGAGGAGATCTCCTAAAGTAGTTACACAGAGTGGTATGGAGCATATCTCATAAAGCACAGTTACACAGAGTGGTATGGAGGATATCTCATAAAGCACAGTTACACAGAGTGGTATGGAGGAGATCTCCTAAAGTAGTTACACAGAGTGGTATGGAGCATATCTCATAAAGCACAGTTACACAGAGTGGTATGGAGAATATCTCATGAAGCACAGTTACACAGAGTGGTATGGAGGATATCTCATGAAGCACAGTTACACAGAGTGATATGGAGGATATCTCATAAAGCACAGTTACAGAGTGGTATGGAGGATATCTCCTAAAGTAGTTACACAGAGTGGTATGGAGGATATCTCATGAAGCACAGTTACACAGAGTGCTATGGAGGATATCTCCTAAAGCACAGTTACACAGAGTGGTATGGAGGATATCTCATAAAGCACAGTTACACAGAGTGGTATGGAGGATATCTCATAAAGCACAGTTACACCGCGTGGTATGGAGGAGATCTCCTAAAGTAGTTACACAAAGTGGTATGGAGGAGATCTCATAAAGCACAGTTACACAGAGTGGTATGGAGGATATCTCGTGAAGCACAGTTACACAGAGAGGTATGGAGGATATCTCATAAAGCACAGTTACACAGAGTGGTATGGAGGATATCTCATGAAGCACAGTTACACAGAGTGGTATGGAGGAGATCTCATGAAGCACAGTTACACAGAGTGATATGGAGGATATCTCATAAAGCACAGTTACAGAGTGGTATGGAGGATATCTCCTAAAGTAGTTACACAGAGTGGTATGGAGGATATCTCATGAAGCACAGTTACACAGAGTGCTATGGAGGATATCTCCTAAAGCACAGTTACACAGAGTGGTATGGAGGATATCTCATAAAGCACAGTTACACAGAGTGGTATGGAGGATATCTCATAAAGCACAGTTACACCGCGTGGTATGGAGGAGATCTCCTAAAGTAGTTACACAAAGTGGTATGGAGGAGATCTCATAAAGCACAGTTACACAGAGTGGTATGGAGGATATCTCGTGAAGCACAGTTACACAGAGAGGTATGGAGGATATCTCATAAAGCACAGTTACACAGAGTGGTATGGAGGATATCTCATGAAGCACAGTTACACAGAGTGGTATGGAGGAGATCTCATGAAGCACAGTTACACAGAGTGATATGGAGGATATCTCATAAAGCACAGTTACACAGAGTGGTATGGAGGATATCTCCTAAAGTAGTTACACAGAGTGGTATGGAGGATATCTCATGAAGCACAGTTACACAGAGTGCTATGGAGGATATCTCATAAAGCACAGTTACACAGAGTGGTATGGAGGATATCTCATAAAGCACAGTTACACCGCGTGGTATGGAGGAGATCTCCTAAAGTAGTTACACAGAGTGGTATGGAGGAGATCTCATAAAGCACAGTTACACAGAGTGGTATGGAGGATATCTCGTGAAGCACAGTTACACAGAGAGGTATGGAGGATATCTCATAAAGCACAGTTACACAGAGTGGTATGGAGGAAATCTCATGAAGCACAGTTACACAGAGTGGTATGGAGGATATCTCATGAAGCACAGTTACACAGAGTGATATGGAGGATATCTCATAAAGCACAGTTACACAGAGTGGTATGGAGGATATCTCATAAAGCACAGTTACACAGAGTGGTATGGAGGATATCTCCTAAAGTAGTTACACAGAGTGGTATGGAGGATATCTCCTAATGTAGTTACACAGAGTGGTATGGAGGATATCTCATAAAGCACAGTTACACAGAGTGGTATGGATGATATCTCATAAGCACAGTTACACAGAGTGGTGTGGGCTGGGAGTAGGGCATTCAGTACAGTGCACACAGTGGAGTGGTGTGGAAATATATCTCATGTAGCACAGGGGACAGAGTAGAGTGGCATGTAGTATGTCATACTTCACTATTTGAGGGTACATTCACATCAGTGGCTGTGTTAGAACGGAGCAGCTGGTATGTGGTGGGATGATTGCAACACATCGCACTGTTCACTTTTTTTTTTTAACTAACTTTATTGAAATTTCACTCAGTGACATCTCATTTATTTCTGTTGCCCACAGCATGCTGCGAGGTGGTGGATTGTGTCAAACTGCACTGAAATAAAAGTTGTGCATGTAGTACTTTTTTCAGCGCACAGCAATGCAGTGGTGTAAACTGACCAGGTAGGAGACCAGGCATTTTGCCTTGTCTTGTGGGGCGACTGTGCTTAAAATAGCTGCCCAACGCAGTCCTACCACACCTGGTGTGAATGTACCCTTAAGAGCCGGTTCACACTGAGGCAGCATGACTTGCAGCGCGACTGCCTCAGCGACCTGCACACCACAGCAGCGGCGACTTGCAAAACGACTTCTATATAGAAGTCAATGCAAGTTGCCTCAAGTCGCCCCCAAAGTAGTACAGGAACCTTTTTCTAAGTCGGAGCGACTTGAGTCGCTCCTATTAGAACGGTTCCATTGTACAGAACGGAAAGCGACTTGTCAGGCGGCTAAGTCGCCTGACAAGTCGTCCTAGTGTGAACCTGCTCTAAGAGTAAAGCAGAGTGGAGCATAGGTGTGCGCAGCATATTGCATTAGGGTGTGCACTCCAAAGCTTAAGCACACATGCCTTTCTCTGCAGCCTCAGCTACACTGGACACAGAATAAATGGGAAGTGCTCTGTGCTGAGCACAGTTTACTATGCTTCAGTTATGAACGAACACAGTGAGTGTGATCACTGCTCATTTAGAAAAGGAGAGAGCCAGTAAATGACATATTGATTAGCCCTTTACTCCGCTCTCTATCCTGAACCATCCCCTGCAGCAGCCAAGGGAAGAGGAGGGAAGCCAGCAGCACTAGCAACATGGGGGAAGCCTGGGCAGTAGGGGGAGTCGGCACAGCACCGATTGATTAGGGTGCCCAGGCACACCTGGCACTCCCCCTATGCACACCTATTGAGTGGAGTGTATATCATATAGCACAGCAAGCAGAAATAAAGGGTGTGGGTTATAGAACACAGCGCCAAGCACACACACAGGAGGTGTACTAGAGGAATGAAGTATGTCTTTCAGCACCGTATACAAAGTGGAGTTATATAAACTATGTCATACAGCACAATGGAGTAGATTTACTAAAACTGGTGCACTCAGAACCTGGTGCAGCTGTGCATGGTAGCCAATCACCTTCTAAAATCAGCTTGTTTAAATAAGCTTTGGCAACAAAACCTGGTAGGTGCTTGGTTTCTATGCAGAGCTTCATCAGATTTTGCACTCTTCAGCCTTAGTAAATAACCCCCATTGTCTTGTTTTATGTAAACTAGCAAAAGTATACATATTCAAGAACTGACAAAATTGGGAATAATACAAAGAGACTAAAGCTTGTAACATTTGCAAAAAAAGTATAATATGGAGATTATGAGCACAGTGGCTAAGTGGCACTTTTGCGTAGTAGCAATTGGGTCGTTGGTTCAAATCCCAACTACAGCACTACCTGCACAGAGTTATCATATTCTCCCTGTGCCTGCGTGGGCTTCCTTCCACACTCCAAAGACATGCTGGTAGGCTAACTCGCTCCTGTCTAAATTGGTCCCAGTATGTGTATGTATGAATGTGAGTTACATAGTTACATAGTAGGTGAGGTTGAAAAAAGACACAAGTCCATCAAGTCCAACCTATGTGTGTGATTATGTGTCAGTATTACATTACATATCCCTGTATATTGCGGTCATTCAGGTGATTATCTAATAGTTTCTTGAAGCTATCAATGCTCCCCGCTGAGACCACCGCCTGTGGAAGGGAATTCCACATCCTTGCCGCTCTTACAGTAAAGAACCCTCTACGTAGTTTAAGGTTAAACCTCTTTTCTTCTAATTGTAATGAGTGGCCACGAGTCTTATTAAACTCTCTTCTGCGAAAAAGTTTTATCCCTATTGTGGGGTCACCAGTACAGTATTTGTAAATTGAAATCATATCCCCTCTCAAGCGTCTCTTCTCCAGAGAGAATAAGTTCAGTGCTCGCAACCTTTCCTCATAACTAAGATCCTCCAGACCCTTTATTAGCTTTGTTGCCCTTCTTTGTACTCGCTCCATTTCCAGTACGTCCCTCCTGAGGACTGGTGCCCAGAACTGGACAGCATACTCCAGGTGCGGCCGGACCAGAGTCTTGTAGAGTGGGAGAATTATCGTTTTATCTCTGCAGTTGATCCCCCTTTTAATGCATGCCAATATTCTGTTTGCTTTATTAGCAGCAGCTTGGCATTGCATGCCATTGCTGAGCCTATCATCCACTAGGACCCCCAGGTCCTTTTCCATCCTAGATTCCCCCAGAGGTTCTCCTCCCAGTGTATAGATTGCATTCATATTTTTGCCACCCAAATGCATTATTTTACATTTTTCTACATGGAACCTCATTTGCCATGTAGTCGCCCACCCCATTAATTTGTTCAGGCCTTTTTGCAAGATTTCCACATCCTGCGGAGAAGTTATTGCCCTGCTTAGCTTAGTATCGTCTGCAAATACAGAGATTGAACTGTTTATCCCATCCTCCAGGTCGTTTATAAACAAATTAAATAGGATTGGTCCCAGCACAGAACCCTGGGGAACCCCACTACCCACCCCGGACCATTCTGAGTACTCCCCATTTATCACCACCCTCTGAACATACCCTTGTAGCCAGTTTTCAATCCATGTACTCACCCTATGGTCCATGCCAACGCACCTTATTTTGTACAGTAAACGTTTATGGGGAACTGTGTCAAATGCTTTCGCAAAATCCAGATACACCACCTCTACGGGCCTTCCTTTATCTAGATGGCAACTCACCTCCTCATAGAAGGTTAAAAGATTGGTTTGGCAAGAACGATTCTTCATGAATCCATGCTGATTACTGCTAATGATATCATTCTTATTACTAAAATCTTGTATATAGTCCCTTATCATCCCCTCCAAGAGTTTACATACTATTGATGTTAGGCTAACTGGTCTGTAATTCCCAGGGATGTTTTTTGGGCCCTTTTTAAATATTGGTGCTACATTGGCTTTTCTCCAATCAGCTGGTACCATTCCAGTCAATAGACTGTCTGTAAAAATTAGGAACAACGGTCTGGCAATCACCTGACTGAGTTCCCTAAGTACCCTCGGATGCAAGCCATCTGGTCCCGGTGATTTATTAATGTTAAGTTTCTCAAGTCTAATTTTAATTCCGTCCTCTGTTAACCATGTAGGTGCTTCCTGTGTTGTGTCATGAGGATAAACACTGCAGTTTTGGTTACTGAAGCCCCCCGATTCACTCGTGAAGACTGAGGAGAAAAATAAATTCAATACCTTTGCCATCTCCCCATCCTTTGTAACCAGATGTCCTTCCTCATTCTTTATGGGGCCAATATGGTCTGTTCTCCCTTTTTTACTGTTTACATACTTAAAGAATTTCTTGGGATTTTTTTTGCTCTCCACCGCTGTGTCTTTCATGTTCTATCTTAGCCATCCTAATTGCACCCTTACATTTCTTATTGCATTCTTTATAAATTCTGAATGCTGAGGATGATCCCTCAACCTTGTATTTTTTGAAGGTCTTCTCCTTTGCTTTTATATGCATTTTTACATTAGAGCTAAGCCATCCAGGATGTTTGTTCGCTCTTTTAAATTTATTACCCAATGGGACACATTGGCTAATGCCCTTATTTAATATGCTCTTAAAGCAAACCCATCTCTCCTCCGTATTCTTTGTTCCTAATATTTTATCCCAATTTATGCCTTTTAGCAAGGTTTGTAGTTTAGGGAAGTTGGCTCTTTTGAAATTCAGTGTCTTTTTGTTCCCTTCATGTTTCCTATTTGTGTGATTTATACTGAAACTAATTGACCTGTGATCGCTGTTACCTAAATTGCCCCGTATTTCCACATCTGTTATCAGGTCTGTATTGTTGGTAATCAGTAGATCTAGTAATGTTTTATTTCTAGTTGGTGCGTCTACCATCTGACCCATAAAATTGTCCTGCAAGACACTAAGGAACTGGCGAGCCTTAAATGAATGCGCGGTTCCCTCCGCCCAGTCTATGTCTGGATAATTAAAATCCCCCATTATGATAACACTTCCCATCCTTGCTGCTAATCCAATTTGTGATAGGAGATCCGTCTCCACTTCCTCCCCCAGGTTAGGGGGCCTATAGCATACTCCCAGTATTATTTTCCCCTTAGCTTCATCCCTTTGGAGCTCTACCCATAAAGATTCCACCTCCTCCCTAGCCCCCTCAGTGATGTCATCTCTCACATTCACTTGTACATTATTCTTGATATATAGGCATACCCCTCCCCCTTTTTTACCCTCTCTATCCTTGCGGTATAGGGTATACCCTTGAATGTTTGCCAGCCAATCATGAGAGCTGTTGAACCAGGTCTCTGAAATTCCCACAAAATCCAAATCCTCCTTGTACAACAGTATCTCTAGTTCACCTATCTTGTCCGCCATGCTCCTGGCATTGGTGAACATGCCACATAGTTTAGACCAGTCGCATATTGTCCTCGTATTGGGTGTTTCAAGATTGCAACTAGGAATTGCTACTATACTCACCTTGTGTTTTTGTGCTTTGGTTAACCTACCACTAATGCCCCCAATACTACCCTCTGGAATATCTTCCGCGCTGGCTATCACTGTCTCTGGACCCTCCCCCCCATCGTCTAGTTTAAAAACCCCTCTAACTTTTTGGCCATTTTTATTCCCAGCAGATCTGCACCCTCCTCATTTAGGTGCAGTCCGTCCCTTCTATAGTACCGGTTACCGACTGAGAAGTTAGGGACCATGGATTGTAAGCTCCGCGATGGCAGGGACTGATGTGAATGCATAATATATATGTAAACTGAGGGTGCTATATAAGTAATAAGTAAATATCAAGCAGAAATCATCATACCAAATAAAAGATAAAGGGCTTCTGCATCTTCATCCTAAAAGGACCAAATGATGGCTTGAATCTAAATTGAATATGATCTCATGCATGTGCAGCTAGGACTGCAATGCATATAATTTTTTAAAGACTAATTGCTGCTCCCAGCCATCTGTACTCAGATTCCTTCACTGTGTCTTCAGGGTGTGTGATTGCTTGCAGGAAAATTTCTATTATTCAGTAAAATGAATCCTATCTCTACTATAGCCCTGCAGCTCAGCACTGGGTATGCTGGGTTAGTGAGTATCTGAACTGTGCAGAGACTGCAACCTGGGAAGCAGGGGGTTAAAAAAAACGATGGGGTGGGAGGGTGAAGATCTGCTTTTTGTATGGCAAAAGCTGACCTCTACTCTTTTAGTTACGCTACATTTTTATTTTCCCTTTCCATATAGTAATTTACTATGTTTTTTTACGATATTTAATGGGAATAATGGTCCCATTCAAAGGTGTTCCTCAAGGTTTTCTAGTGAAAACAGAGAGCCTTATCATTTTCAGTGTTAAATTAATAATCATGTTTTACTTTTAGCAAATGTAATGTGAATTCCAATGGGAGGAGGAGGGTGTTTAATATAGGCTCCTTCTGCCCCTTTCTTGGTGCCTCATCTCCAAACACTGGGAAATGCCTCAATCAAACTTAACCACAACCACTAATCATGCTAATCCCATGTACAAGCTTGTTTTTACAATGTACCCTGTGAAAAAACACCTACAATTGGGCTCATTTATAACTGAACAGATTTCAGGTGTAACTGGCTGGTAGATTTGGACAGTGCCTTTAGCGTGTATTTTTTTTTTTTTCAGTTTCTATTATACAGCACCATTTTAGCCTGCTTTTTTGACCTATTAGTGGTCAGTGCATGCTTGTTTGTAAAAGGGGGTCTAAAAATCTACAGTCCTTAAAATGCATTTTCAATTTTGCAACTAAATTGGGATAACACCTACTTTATATTTGCTACTTGCTCCCAAACATCTAGGATGATTAAAAAATATGCTGCTTACTATTTTACTTGCTTGAAAATCTTGCAGCTCAGCATCCTGCAAGGGTGAAAGAACTGCACACGCGTGGGTAGGGAACAAAGCCAGGAGGGGGCGCTTACCCAACGCTGGGTACGTCATACTATCTGGAGGAGGACAATTATGTGAACATTTTCAAATGTAAGCATTTATTTACAAAATGGAGCACAGCATGTTAATGTATTAAAGGCTAGGTCCACCTTTTGCAAAAAAAAATAAATAAAAAATAAATAATATTAATAATAAATGCACATATATTTTTGTAGATGAGCCTGCAAAGCTTAGCAACTGTGATTAGGTCTCTTACTGTGGTGCAAACCTTCAGTTGGAGAGCTGGATGAAGTGTCAATGAACTGAAGGTGACTGTGCCATCACCACACTTGTGTTCCATTGTGAACTATATGTCCGTCTGCCACAGTGGAATATGGAACTTGTAGTTTATTCATTCACAGATCTCTGCAGAGATCTACAGAACTCCACACAGGTGTGCCAATTTCAAATTTGACAGCTACTTATAAGGGAGAAGAATGTCCGCACACTGTCAGAGGGTGATTCAATTTGTGTGTGTGTGTGTATATGTGTGTGTGTTAAAAGTAAGTAAAGGTGTACTAACCCTAGAAGTTACGTATTTTTACTGAGTTTAAAAAGGTCCTGTGCTAACTCTTATGCCCCGTACACACGGTCGGACTTTGTTCGGACATTACGACAACAAAATCCTAGGATTTTTTCCGACGGATGTTGGCTCAAACTTGTCTTGCATACACACGGTCACACAAAGTTGTCGGAAAATCTGATCATTCTGAACGCGGTGACGTACAACACGTACGTCGGGACTATAAACGGGGCAGTAGCCAATAGCTTTCATCTCTTTATTCTGAGCATGCGTGGCACGCTCCGATCGGACATTTTCCATCGGAAAATCCGACCGTGTGTACAGGGCATAAAAGGGACAGTACACCCCAATTCTCTATGATGGTTGGACAATGGAGGATAGATTTCTCCTTAGGCATGTCCAGAATTTTTGGCCTGTTCAATGCAAAAAGGCAGCAAGGGGTGTGTGATCCCATTAGGATCACTTAGATTTTAGTTTTTGATGGTGGTTTGTCAACACCAGGGACCTATTTCCAAGGTTTGCATGTCAGTTGGTAAATGCAACAATTGATATTTTGACCAATATTTGACCAGGTGAATGCAGATGCCAATGAACTGCCATCATATCTCACCCATCTCGTATTTTGTCGGTAATATTTCAGATAGTCTGCAGGTGAATTTGCCGGCAATAGCTTTCCAATGTGCTGAAACTGTAAATAAACATGGTTTCAGCACCATGGAGAGCTATTGCCAAAAGGAGGTTTCAGTGCATTTATAAGGAAATTAAAATAAACAACTTTCATACTGCTGCATTGTACAAGATCGATACGGAGGTGGACATTTCTGGAGTGTAGTTTATGAAGCGCACTGGGAAAATAAGTCATGGGCAGCCAGTAGACAGCCAGAAGTCGGGTGGTCATTAGGCAGCTTATGTAACAGGCAAAAGGCACAGAGCTGATCTACTTGGCTCTGTGCCTTGTAATCATTATGAGGGCCAATTACAGTGATCACAAATGTAGGCACAGTTTGTGTTTACATCTGAAAAACCACCTTCTCTGCCACCAATTGTCTAGATCTCCTTCATTGTTCCACAGTCGGCATTTCTCCAGCTTGGTCCTGTGAGTAAATTTGCTCCCACTGTCCAATGAAAAAGGGTCACATTGGTAAGCAACAGTAAGGGCAAAGATCACATGAGCACTGCAAGGAGGCACACAGGGGGCATTTGCACACTGACCGCAATTTTTATGGGGGAAAACACCACTGGCTACCACTGATCACCAACATTAAAGGGTTCACATACCACTGACAAGTAAAGGTAATAATAACTGTAAGCGCATATACAGAAAATGCATACAATACTGGGGGTATATAAGATTAGCCAGGCATAAAGTCCATGGCCATAGTAGTGGCAGTCCAGGGGTTATTTAAGTCTCTGATCGTTCAGGATATGAAGAGCTGGCTAGTGGGGTGGTTGGTCCTAAAGGCGGCTGCTGTCTTCAGAGAGCTGGCTCTGTGGTATTGCAAGAGGGGGTAGAGAAAGGAAGCGCCACCTGAGTGCAGTATTAGTATGAAAATTTTAATGACACATAAAAAAAACACAGGAAGAGCTACCAGCTACAAGCTTCCACCTGCAGCCCTACAACGCTGATGCACCTCCTGGACTGGAGCTCCAGGGACATACACAGACTGCCTACTCACAGATGAGCCTTTTAACATGTCCTTCTTGTAAGTGTTTTTTTTATGTGTCATTACTTACTCATACTAATACTGCACTCAGGTGGCGCTTCCTTTCTCCACCCCCTCTCACATACCACTGACCACCAACATTTAAAGGGGCACTTACAACCAACCCCCACCATAAGGAGGCGCTAACTCCTGACCACTGAAACCTGCAAGCTGTTCTATTCATTGCATACTCCTGACCCCTTGCCAGAAACCATGAACCAGACCGAGACAGAAGTACAGTAAAATCACAGATAAGAGCTGGCAATTAGCTGATAGCTGAATGGCCAGCTCAGAGAAGGAAGGGCTGAGCCAGCCCTGACACCCCTACACTCTACTATGCTGTATACTATATGAAAAATTTTGGAGGCATTTCAGTGCCTCAAAAAATGAGATACATCAATTTTTTGGTCTTCTTCTTTCTTCATTAGGTAAAAAAATAAAAAGCAGCCTTACTGGATAATGTACACACCGCCATACAGGCTCAATTCTCTTTTGAATGGTCTAATCCGCTCCCGTATCTTGAAATCAATCTCTCTCCTTCCTGCCATATTTTATACATGGTTAATTACCATTTTCTTTTTAAATCCGTTACCCAGATGCTTAAATCTTGATATACCTAGTATTTCTTGGCTGGGTCTTATACACGTGATTAAGTTAATATTCCTGCCGAAACTTCTCTACTCATTTAGAGTCCTTTTAATCCTTGTACCCCCAGCTACCTGTCGCTCTCTTCATTGACACCTCTTGAAATGTATTTGGGACTCCACTAGACCACAATTGAATAGAACAATATTATACTGACAGAAGACTAAAGGAGGTTTGGGAGTCCCTAATATCTCCCATTATTATAAAGCGGCTCAAATTGTCTTAGTTCAACTACACACTGGCAACTTGGCGCCCAAATGGATTTTCATAGATGTATTGGACTCTGACCCGATCCCTCTCTGTTTAATACCATGGATTCCCCCCGTTGTTATGACCGAAACCTCTTAGCCCAGCATTAACACACCTTGGCGATATGGGACTCTTTCTCTCCCTCCATTTACCACTACTGCAGCTATTCAACTATCCACTCTTCTACCCTGGGATGGAAAATACACAGAACTATTATTGATGGACCACCCCCAGTTTTACAATGGTTCGTTCTCTTATAATTAACTAATAGAGAGGTGTCTATTCCTTCCAACAACTTTGAGAGTCTTATGACTTCCCAGATTCTGAAAAATTCCACTACTTCAGATTTGCCATTTTGTTGAATCCTTGCTCAAAATTTACAATAGGACCCGACCTTCAACAGCTTTTCAGTCAAGGTGTCAATACAACCCTACAACTCGAGGCTTAATTTCTTCACTCAATTCCTCCATTCAGGGTAATGACATTCCATCCCTGATATAGTGTACACACTGGGAGCGCAACTTTGAGACAATGTTGCCTCTAGAAACCTAGAATAAAATGTTGGATGCTCTATTTAAATTCTGACGCAACGTCCTGGCTTTGGAGAAATCTTTTAAAGTTATGTTTCGATGGTATTACACCCCTGCAAGAATACGTGTTGCCTTCGCACTTATCCCTCCTTTGTTTCCAAGGCTGTGAGGAATTAGGAGACATTAAACACATCTGTTGGACGTGTCCTAACGTTAGGAGATTGTGGTTACGGATATACACTATGGTCAATATGACACTCCATACCAGTTTATGATAGAATCCCTGGGAAGTGCTCCTGCACCAACCGAATGAACATGTTACTCATCATACCTTAAAGTGGAGCTCCACCCAAAAGGGGAAGCTCCGCTTTTCTAACTCCTCCCCCCTTCACTGCCACATTTGGCACCTTTTGGGGGGGAGCGGGTACCTGGTTTTGACAGGTACCCGCTCCCACTTCCGGCTGAGTTCACTGTGGCAAACAAAGCCGAAAGTTCGGCCCGCTTCCTCCTTCCCCCACAGCCGGGCCACAGCCGGGCTTCACAGCTGGTTTCGCCTAGCCGCGATGGCGGCGGCAGTATCCGAGAGCCAATTGAAAAATTGGCTCATGTGAGGACACCGCTAGATTTGTGGACAGGTAAGTGTCCTAATATTAAAACTCAGCAGCTACAGTATTTGTAGTAGCTGGCTTTGGATTTTTTCTGTAGGAGCCTGGAGCTCCTCTGTAGCCTCCCTGGCGGTTTTCTCGAGTGTGGCTCGGGGTTAAAATTCAGGACCATTAGCGGTAACCCCGAGCCACACTCGGGATTGCATCGCAGGATCCTGGTGCCTCCTTACTTACCTTGTCCCCGGGATCCTGCGATGTCCCCCGCAGTGTCCGCGGGCTGTGTCCTCCTCCGAAGCCTCTCCGTGCCAGGCTCCGTTCCCTGTGAGCGTCGCGATGCACGGGGGCGGAGCCTGGCGGCAAATTCAAAAAAATGTAAAAAAGCATAACA
Organism: Lithobates clamitans; assembly: GCA_037952925.1. Taxonomy (NCBI): domain Eukaryota; kingdom Metazoa; phylum Chordata; class Amphibia; order Anura; family Ranidae; genus Lithobates; species Lithobates clamitans. The sequence goes on along the minus strand of JBBGZY010000016.1, from coordinate 3,504,709 downwards.
CATACAGTACTGTAATCTTACAGATTACAGTACTGTATGAAATCATTTCACATCCCATTTGTCCCCAGTGCTCTGGCCCATGCCCTGCATGCAGTTTTATATTGCATATACTGTTCTTTCTGCCTGGAAACTGGAGATTGTCCATAGCAACCAAAAAGTGTCCCTTTACGTCAAAAATGGCTTTAGACCAGCTAGAAAACAGCGATAGTAAATTAGAACACTTGCAGAATTGAGCGATAGTGAATCGTGTGGAAATTTATTTTATTACTATTTATTTTTATTTTTTTTAATTATTATTTTTTTTTAATTATATTATAATTTATGTTTTTGTGTTTCAAACTTTATCATACCCGGGATATCTACTAGACTCTTGTTTGGACAGATTTAAGTGTGTTATTGTTAAGAATTACAGGCCTACAATATAAAACGCCAAATTTCCATGCAAAATAATTGTACCGCTTTCAGCACCTAAAATCAGAAAGAATCATACCGCCAGGGAGGTTAATCAACCATATTTTCATGGTGACAAAAAAGACAATAGCAAAAAGAGAGATCACAGATCCTGAAATTTGACGAGGTAAAACAGCATGTACGAAGTACAATTAATAATGAAAGGCTTACAGTATTAAAAAATAAAAATCAGGGTATTTTTTTAAACACCACCGAAAGAAAGCTCTGTCTTGCTCAAAAAATATATAAAATTAATTTGGGTACAGTGTAGCATGACCAAGTAGTTGTCAGTCAAACTATCACAACACTGAAAACTGAAAAATTGCCTTGTAATAAAGGGCTATATACAAGCTAGTACCGACTAAAAAAAAATCTAACACCAACCGAAAAAAACGGTGCCCCCTGCTATCGTAAATCCAGCTCACATAACCTTCAGCATTGGGGGTGTTTTTATAAAACACTATGGGGTTTATTTACTAAAGGCAAATCCACTTTGCACTACAAGTGCACTTGGAAGTGCAGTCGCTGTAGATCTGAGGGGGACAGGCAAGGAAATTTTAAAAAAAACAGAATTTTTGCTTGTACACGATTTGGATGATAAAATCAGCAGAGCTTCCCCTTATTTCAGATCTTCCTCTCAGATCTAAAGCGACTGCACTTCTAAGTGCAATTCCAAGTGCACTTGTAGTGCACTTGTAGTGCAAAGTGGATTTGCCTTTAGTAAATTAACCCCAGTGTCTTGTTTTTTTTACTATACATTTTTATTTAAATCATAAAGGAGAGATATAAATATTCTAAACACATAAGCAAAAGTGTATACTGTAAATAACAAATTATATAGTAGTCTGTATGTACATACATATCTCTTCAGAAGAGAGCAGTCACAAAAAATGTTGATAATAAAAGCAACAAAACAAGGCATAATAAGTAGAAAAACCATCGGGGGGAGATTTACTAAAACTGGTGCACTCACAATCTGGTGCAGCTGTGCATTGTAACCAATCAGTTTTTAACTTCAACCTGTTCAATGAAGCTTTGACCTGGAAGCTGATTGGTTACCAGATTCTGTGTGCACCATTTTTAGTAAATCTCTCTCACTGTGTCTGTTTTAAAAGCAAGGAAGAGGGGCGCCACTGAATATATATCAAATTACATTTATTATTAAAAAACAATATCCACTCACATGTAAAAACTGAAGTGTAGATCTCAGGTAACACAAGGAGGAGCGGAGGACTACAAGTGGCAGCAAGTCCAGATGCGCTGACATCACCTCTCATAGGCTGAAGATGAGCTGCACTAAGTCAATGCAGTAGTCCATAAACACACTACAAATCAGGGAGCAGGAGAGCCGTCTGAGGTAGTGTGGGTTCCAAGAGGAAAGGGTGTGAGAGCGTCTAAGCTGGTGCTTTAGTGTGAAGCGGTGTGTCCCAACATCTCGTCCGGCATCCGACACATAGGCCGACACATAGGGTGCTCCCTCCAGCCTGCAGGAGGAGATAGACCAACGGCACACTTTCCTTCCTCTCTCCCCTTATCACATGATTGGAGAGAGGCAAGAGAAGCTGCCCTAAAACTGGCCTATGTGTCGGATGCCGGACGAGATGTTGGGACACACCGCTTCACACTAAAGCACCAGCTTAGACGCTCTCACACCCTTTCCTCACACCCGCTCCTCCTTGTGTTACCTGAGATCTACACTTCAGTTTTTACATGTGAGTGGATATTGTTTTTTAATAATAAATGTAATTTGATATATATTCAGTGGCGCCCCTCTTCCTTGTTTTTCTCCAGCATTTTGGACCTGGCTTTTTGGTTCCTTCTGGTGGCTGCCTTGAATGACTCTTACTGCACTCATATATATATCCTATATATGTTTGTAAGGACTCTGCGCTTGTGTGCATAGGCAATGGTATATAAGGTATTTTGTGTTGCGCCTTCTTTTACTTGTTTTTCTGTTTTAAAAGCGGATGCCTCACTCTTATAATGCAAATTGTAACTTCCGCACATGGCAGGCATTTATTGTATTGCAGACTTGTAAAGGTACTGAAAACGTAAAAAACCCCCAAAAACTGGTAAAATTTGTCAAAATATTTAGTCTTTGTTTTTAATCAATGAAGCCGTGCAAAAGACACAAATGAGGTTCTCCAGCCAGTCAGATTGCATCCTCTCCCTGTCCTGCTTTTTTACACCAAATTCTGTTTTTTATAGTAAACATGTTACAGAAATAAAGTGAAGGGCACTGGAGAACATCAGAATACATGGAAAAACCTCTAGTATTTATGAGTGAACATGTGCAGGGCATGCTATTTTTGTAAAGGCTGACAATGTTATCAGGCTTTTATAAATAATATTTTACTAGGAAAGCCACAGTGGGGTCATTCATGTAATTGCTTTAAGGGGTTTGCAAGGCCTCTCCAGCAATAATTCCCCTTGACTTGAAAGAGAGTTATGTCTGACAGGGTCACATTGGGGGCCTAGTGGGGATTAATGAATAACGTCTTTTGAAAGAAAACATGTATATACAGTATGTGGCTTTTATTTATACAAAGAAAACAACTATTCCTAGGCATTATGTGTAGCTTGTAATATATGCTGGGCTTTGTGGTTCTGTGACACTTTTGGTGGAGTTAAAACAGTGAGCAGAGTCTTCCTCCCCTATCACTAATGTGACTTTATTGAAGCAGAATTAAACTCCACTCATTTTTTTTTTTTAATGGGCTCCCAAGCGGTTTAAGCCGTAATGTGTTAGTACACACCTCATATTAGCACATTATGGCTTGTCAAACAAAAACCCTCCAGAGCTGCAGCGTCACCGCTCCAGCTGGTCCAGGGTGCTTCCATCCTTGCCTGGTTTTCCTTCTGGGTTCACCCAGTTCGGTTTCTTGAATGGCCGGGCCATGATGAAATCACTCCCATGCATGCACACGTGAGTCGCCTCATCACAACACAGAGTGGTGGCATACATTTACTCTGAACTGCGCATGCGTGGCACACTGTACAGGCAGGGGGAAGCATTTATGACAGAAGATACCAGGGTATCTTCTATTATAAAAACCCTTCCTGTTAGCAGTTTTTTTTTAAAGTTGCAAGTTTAATTCGGTTTTAAAGTAAAAATTCATTGGCTACTAAAGAATTTTGCACTTTGCATTCATTACTGCACTCAGCTATTCTTGTGATCCGGGTACTCCTGCCATACAGCATAGCCACATGATCTCCGTTTTCTCAGTTTTCTCTAGTGTGGTCAAATACTGCCTGGTCCCTGAATCCCTGCCACTTGATAGGATAAGGAAAGTGCATTGGCACACTAATAAGGATATCACTCTCTTTTCTTCATGTCAGCAAGCTTCTGTTGTTTTACCATTGTGCAATGTAGTAAAGTCCAAATGAATTTCAGTGCTGTTCCTCTCTTTGCTGATCTGCTGGAGATTACAATATTAGCCATACATGACTGGAACTTAGGCTGGTTTTCGCACCCGATATCTGGGCTGTGGGTGGCCTTGTTGGCGTCATAATGGTTTAACAAATTAGATTAAAACATTTTTGTGTTTTTGGTAATACGTTTTTTTTTCCAGTTTTATATTAATTTTCAGTGAGGTTTCATATATTTTATATTTCAGGTCAGGTCAGTGGCAGCTGGTGCTCAAAATTTTTGGGGGGGGCGCAAACTGAAAAAAAAAAACATCAATTGCAGCCTCACTGTGCCCATCAATTTCCGCCACTGTGCCCATCAAACGCAGCCACTGTGCCATCAAACGCAGCCACTGTGCCCTCAAACGCAACCACTGTGCCATCAAACGCAGCCACTGTGCCATCAAACACAGCCACTGTGTCATCAAATGCAGCCACTGTACCCATAAATTGCCACCACTGTGCCCATCAAATGCAGCCACTGTGCCCATCAAACACAGCCACTGTGCCCATCAAACACAGCCACTGTGTCATCAAATGCAGCCACTGTACCCATAAATTGGCTCCACTGTGCCCATCAAATGCAGCCACTGTGCCCATCAAACACAGCCACTGTGCCATCAAACGCAGCCACTGTGCCATCAAACGCAGCCACTGTGCCATCAAACACAGCCACTGTACCCATAAATTGCCACCACTGTGCCATCAAGTGCAGCCATGTAACCATCAATTGCAGCAAGTTTGCCCCATCAAATGCTGCCAGTGTTCCTCCCGCCTGGCACTTACCTGTCTCGGGTCAGAGCATTCCTCCACGCTCCCTCTGAGTCCTCGATGTCTTCTCCCATCCTCTTCTGCTATGATTGGATGCCCGATAGGCATCCAATCACAGCTCCTATTGCTTCAGCCAATCAGGTTACAGGTACCCAGACCCGGTGCACCTGATTGGCTGAGAGGCAGGTCAGTGTTAGGGAAGCAATTTATTCGATTCCCTAACACAGCACTAAGTAAGCAGAGAACACACAGCAGTGCGCCTGCTGTTTATCAATTTGGAAGCCTATTAGAGCCCACGGCCCTAATCAGGACGCTATTAGAGTCGACAGCTCTAATCAGGCACTTCCGAAAACCCCCCCGCCGCTGTAATTCAGATGCCCGGCAAGGGGCCGGACACCTGAATAGGGGGCAGCAGCGGCGACTATAGATAGTTTCATCCAATGCATGAATCATCTATTGAAGATTGACGGGTGCAGGAGAGAGGGGGTGGAGAACCTGCGCCCTTTATGGACGCACCGCCACTCTTTCAGGTGTAAAACAAATTTGAAAAGGATGTTTTTCTAAGGTTCATCTGAGCTGGGTATTCTCGGGTGAACAGTAACTGCATCAATAGCCGCAGAAAGGAGGTTGCACCATGTTCCATGTTTAGCATTGATGACGGAATAAAGCCATTTTCTCTCCTTCAGTCCGCGGCAACGTGTAAGGCTAGACATAAAGTGGAATTCCTGCCTGACCGTGACCATTCTAAAAAATGTTCCCTCCCCCCTCCTGCTACGTTTTTCTACCCACCCTATGTAAAAAAAGATCTGTATTATTACCTTCAGTCCAGTCAAGTGATCCCGCAGCTCTGACTTTCCTTTCTCAGGTAGTGCACAACAATAACTGTAAACTCTGGGTGCGGTGACATCACCCATAGGCTCCCATAGGCTCCCATAGTCCAGCCACTGTCAGCGCTCCCCCTGCAGCCGGCTTCTCCCTGACACTGGGGAGCTGGAGCTGCCGAACCGCGTGATTGGACCAGAGTGATTTGAAAAGAAGGTAAGTATTCAGGTCCTTTTTTAAATCCTGAAATGAATGTTCCCTCCTATTTACTCCTCTTCCCCTCTACTACACAAATAGGGCACTTTTTTTTTGTTTATTTACTTTTTTTAACAAACAGCTTTCCAGTCCCCCCCCCACTCCCAATACACGTCACTTACCTATGCGAATGATGAGCACTATGCATGTCACATATCCCAGGAGGCATAGTCCTTCATTGACAAAGGAGGAGGGGGGCAGGCATTGACAAAGGAGGAGGGTGGCAGGCATTGACAAAGGAGGAGGGGGGCAGGCATTGACAAAGGAGGAGGGTGGCAGGCATTGACAAAGGAGGAGGGTGGCAGGCATTGACAAAGGAGGAGGGGGGCAGGCATTGACAAAGGAGGAGGGTGGCAGGCATTGACAAAGGAGGAGGGTGGCAGGCATTGACGAAGGAGGGCAGGCATTGACAAAGAAGGAGGGGGGCAGGCATTGACAAAGGAGGAGGGTGGCAGGCATTGACAAAGGAGGAGGGTGGCAGGCATTGACGAAGGAGGGCAGGCATTGACAAAGGAGGAGGGGGGCAGGCATTGACGAAGGAGGGCAGGCATTGACAAAGGAGGAGGGGGGCGGGCATTGACAAAGGAGAAGGGGGGCAGGCATTGACAAAGGAGGAGGGGGGCAGGCATTGACAAAGGAGGAGGGGGGCAGGCATTGACGAAGGAGGAGGGGGGCAGGCATTGATGAAGGAGGAGGGGGGCAGGCATTGACGAAGGAGAGCAGGCATTGACAAAGGAGGAGGGGGCAGGCATTGACGAAGGAGGGCAGGCATTGACAAAGGAGGAGGGGGGCAGGCATTGACGAAGTAGAAGTGGGGCAGGCATTGACGAAGGAGGAGGGGGGCAGGCATTGATGAAGGAGGAGGGGGGCAGGCATTGACGAAGGAGAGCAGGCATTGACAAAGGAGGAGGGGGGCAGGCATTGACGAAGGAGGGCAGGCATTGAAAAAGGAGGAGGGGGGCAGGCATTGACGAAGTAGAAGTGGGGCAGGCATTGACGCAGGAGGAGGGGGGCAGGCATTGATGAAGGAGGAGGGGGGCAGGCAATGACAAAAGGAGGAGGGTGGCAGGCATTGACAAAGGAGGAGGGTGGCAGGCATTGGCAAAGGAGGAGGGGGGCAGGCATTGGCAAAGGAGGAGGGGGGCAGGCATTGGCAAAGGAGGAGGGGGGCAAGCATTGACGAAGGAGGAGGGGGGCAGGCAGCCTAGCAGTGCATCATCGGGAGGCAAGCCAGGTGAACCAAGAAGTGCTGCCAGCCTCCCGATGACATCACGCAAGAAAAGGGCAGAGAGAAGGGGATCTCAGCAGAGGAATGCTGGATCCGCTGGGTGGGTGTGTATCTGAAATGTGCAGAACACAGCGCCAGGTAAGCAGAGGTTAAAAAAAGGAAGTGGGGGTGGGAAGGGCGAAAATTCACTTTAAGAAAAGGAATTCAACTTTAAAGTGTTACTGAACCCACAACAGTAAAATCAGTCTGTATATGCAGTAAATCATACTTGTTATACTCACTGTGGAACCTAAGGGGTTAATCCTTTGCATTGTGTAAAAAAGCTGATCAACAGAGGGCCAATCAGCACTGTCCAGACAGAGGGTAAGGGTCATGCAGTCTCATAGGACAGTCAGAAAACTCCTCCTACAAGCTTTAACCAGTGCTTGGCTGGACACTGATAGAAGTCAGAAGACTGCTTTATACTGCTAATGAGAAAAGGTATTTAGCAGTTTATATTTATTCAAATGATTGGATTTCCATGTTCTGTGTACTTTGGGAGACCAGATATAGGGAATGCAGGGTCCTGGATTTAGTAACACTTTAAGATGGCCATACACCTGTAGAATATTGTTAAAACATATTTCTTTTTTGGAACATTTGTTTGATTTTCTTATTGTTACTGAGGTCCAATTGACATTAGTTTATGGCCACAGTGACGAGAAAATTTGAGCAGCATGGAAGTATTTTCTTGAACAAATGGATTTCTAATAATAAATGTGTTTTTTGTGTTGGCAAATTGCATTCATTCCAAAATCAAATGCTAAAAGCATTTGAAATGTTTAGGTAATTTCAAACAACATTCATCCAGTCCCTGTAGGTATGTACTGACATTTTTTTTCATACAAAGGTTTGTATGAAAATGTTCCATAGATTTAGACATACTCAACTAGATGGCTGCAGTATTGATCAGACGCTGCAGCTGTCCCCAGCTGGCTCTACACTGTGAACTGAGTGATCAAACACCGCTGATTGCTCAGTTCTCAGGTCTACTCTGAGCACAGAGTGGTGACTGTCAGTCAACGCTCTGTGCTTTGCCCCTGCAGTGCTTACTGGAGCACAGGGTTGTGAAGAGGGTAGGCGCAGCTGGCTCAGGATCTCAGCAGTGTGCTGAGAGTCTGAGCCAGCTGCTGGTCAGGCATCTGGGTGGATCCTGGCATAATTGTCGGGCTATATCCAGATACTGGACTGGCTCTGGGATGTCAGCCGACAGCGGCCTTTCGTCCACTAACAGCTGAATTTAAGTCAGGAGTGCAGAACTGAGTATACTCCTGTGACCTACAGGAGAACTGTAACCAAAAGAGCTTTAGCCATACTTCTCCTTTAAGGCTTCATTCACATGGCTGTAAAAAAAAAAAAAAACACATTTAGAAATGTTTTTTATTTATGAATCTGAATGCAGCTGCATCGTTCTCAATGCCTAAACATGAACTGTGTTCAGATCTGTAACAGCAAAAAAGGTAGTTTATCCCCTTTACACACATACATACTGCCATAGCCAGGCCTGCCAGCTAAAATATAAAGTATACTTTTAAGAATACTAGATATCTTGGCGTGACGCTCCAGCACACATATGCATGGGAGTCACATCACCACAGCACAGCGAGGATGCCGTAAATGTAGTCTGAGCTGCAAAGCTCTCATTACATTGCTGCTGAGAGGCCAGGAGAGGCATTTATGTGAGATGAAACCTAAAGGGTCTCTTCTGTTATAAAAACCCGCCTGCCTGTGTTAAAAAAAAAAATAAAAATAGTTCAAAAGCCAGGACACTATCTGCATGGAGTTTGCATATTCTCCCTGTGCTTTCATGGGTTTCCTCCAGGTACTCTGGTTTCTTTTCACTTTACAAAGACGGTAGGTTCATTGGCTACTGTCTAAAAATTGGCCCTAATGTGTGTATATGCATGGGAAAAAACTATTTGAGGGCAGGTACTTATGTGAATGTATAGTATGTAAATCATTGCATTACTTGGCGGTGCTATAGTAGTTAATATATAATATTTTATAATAGTTTTGATTGTATTTTATAGCTATAATTTGTAATAATAAATAATAATAAACAGTGAAGTGTGTGGGATAATAGTGAGCAAAGAACTGAAGCTCTCATTTATCTTGGAACACACTATTCCCATCTTTATTCTTTTAAACTTTGACAGAATTTATTTTAGAATAACAAACTGATAATGATAACCCAAGAGAAAGGCTTTGTGAGCTACAGGGCAGTGTAAATTACTTAGGCTACAAATAGAAAAGTGAATGACCGCACTCCAAAAATAAGGAAAAAAGCTTTATTGTATAAAAAGCATCCGACATCAAAAATATTTACAGCAACAGCATCATGGCACTCACGGGGGGAGCATGGTGACGCGTTTCATAAATCTCTTCACTTAGCCATAACCCATAAGCACTAGCAACCACATATCTTAAATAGTCATAACACAGCTGAATGATATTAAAGTTCTTAATTGGCTCTGCTCCAGACAAACATTACAAAAAGAGCCACAACTATATATATATATAGAGAGAGAGAGAGAGAGAGAGAGAGAGAGAGAGAGAGAGAGAAGAGAGAGAGAGAGAGAGAGAGAGAGAGAGAGAGAGAGAGAGAGAGAGAGAGAGGAGAGAGAGGAGAGAGAGAGAGAGAGAGAGAGAGAGAGAATAAATATATATATGATGTCTTAAAAAGAAAATGCACACATATACTTGTAACCAGTTGCATTCGGGGTATACATATATACACGTATCTAAGGTAGATGTGCAAGAAATAATAACAACCGATGATCTAAATTATAAGAAGACACTTGCACAACTAATAAAAAATTACCCCATGGAACTTATAGGAAATAAGTATAGTGGAAAGTCGCAAGAAAAGATGCATATTGTAAAAAAATGCAAAAGGAAAAAACTGCATATGGAAAACAGAAAAAGAATATTCCATATTAATACATACTATATACATACTATCCAATCAAACCAAGTTTTTTAAGACCACATACAGTACAGTGATAATGTAAATATAGATAAAAATATAGTGTGTGTGTATATATATATATATATATATATATATATATATCAATGTAGCAGTCTTTTTTTAACAACACACAGAATTGTATCAATTAAATTCAGTCCAAAGTACTGATATGAAAAGGGATATAAAAGTCTTCAGTTTCTTCCAGATTGAAGACTTCACCAAATAGTACACAACAAGGTGAAAGTGCTGGTGCTCTCCTCCACCTCAGTGTCCTAGCCGCTCACCTTAAAATCTGACCCCTGTTTTGCAAGCAGGTCAAATATATAAAGCAGATCCCCTATGGGGGTAATCAATGAATCGGCCCGGCATGGAACTCCTAATCCCTCTGTTTCACCCTCTCTCTCTCTTTACTGGCTTCACCAGTCTCAGTCTTCACCAGGTATGACATAAGGATAAAAACACACCAGATCTAGTGCTCCCTGTTTGCCAAAGGTTTATTTGTCCAATAGGAACAACATATGATATACTCAACATACGATATATATTTACAAATAAAGCACTTCAGCAGTGCGGGCTAAGGATACAATGAGATACTCACGGGATGACGTCACCAAAGCGACTCCTCCCCTAAGTGGTGACGATCTGGTGTGTTTTTATCCTTATGTTGTACCGGAATCACTTGAGGGAGGTCTGAGACTGGTGAAGCCAGTAAAGAGAGAGAGAAGGTGAAACGGAGGGATTAGGAGCTCCACGCCGAGCCGATTCATTGATTACCCCTATAGGGGATCTGCTTTATCTGACCTGCTGGTAAAACAGGGGTCAGATTTTAAGATTATAAGACTTTTATATCACTTTTATTTCAGTACTGTGGACTGTCACAGCTATCATTTTATATGCAATTTAATTGATACAATTTTGTGTGTAGTTAGCACGGTTCTGTTTTTAGCTATTTGATCGGTACTAGCAGCAATCAGGTGGAGGTGTAATGTTGCCCCTAACTGTTATATTGCACTGAAATTTTATTTTTGCACATTTTTTGCAGGTTGAATGAAGTTGAAGTTTATTTTATTCTTTGCACATTTATATAATTGGCAGTGCAGCACTGTTTTGGTATTTATGCAATCAATGTGAAGTGGACACGTTTTCTGTATTAGCAGCAGCCAGGTGGGGGTGCATTTTGGAAATTTGCGACAAAGTGCTTCAAAATGACATGCTTCACAGCACAACACGGAATTGAAGTAACAGCTTTTCAATAACAGAGAGGTGTAAAGTGCTGGTATACATGAAGTACGGATATTGTGGGCCATAGAGATTAGTCACTCAATAGTGTGTCAAGGTCAAAGCCATAAGGTTAGGTCTGTTTATTGGTAGACAAGTGGATTTTGTACTGCGAAGGCACTCAGAATTATTTTCTAGTCCAAGTGTCAATAGCACTAATGTCTCCTGCAGATAGAAGGATTTTAGATGTCATTAAGGAGGTGTGTGTTATTACAAAAGGACAAGAACACTGGACTAAGATCTCCTTCCCATTATGCTAATCAGAATTCGATTTCAATCTATGTCATACCTTGGCAACTTTAGCATCTTTCCTCCGGAGCCTCTTCTGTTCCTTTGCTACATAGTCTTATTTCTGCTACTTTTTGTAATAGCAATGGAAGGTTGATGAAGTTTGGCAGAGATCAAGACCATGAAGTCCCCAAGAAACAGAACCAAAATTGGAGGTGGATACTTCATTAAAACTAGTGGTTTGTGACAGGGCAGTTTTTAAGGCAGGGCAAAAGGGGCAGCTGCCCAGGGCCCTGTCATTGTTGTGGGGCCCAAAGCTGCTGCCTCATACTTGCCAACTATCCTGGTTTAAATTCCCTCGTCCCTTGAGGTTTTAGTCCCGTGCTGTGTCCCGATATCTCAGTGTGAAGTGCTGATACTAATGCTGCCCAGCTCTGCCCCTTTGTTGTGTACAGATGACTCACCTGAAGACCACGTGTTTACATGTAAATTACCGGCATTCATATTAAAATTTCGGCAGCATTCATACCGGTGGCATTGATTTGTATATCATGCCCCCCTGAGGTCATATCCACAGTAATCTCTAGCAGCCAATCAACAAGCATAAATCATGTGCTGTAACCTCTAGCAACTAATCAGTGAGCCGTAATGTGTGCTGTAACCTCTAGCAACTAGTCAGTAAGCGGTAATGATACACTGTAACTTCTGGCAACCAATCGCAATAGCTGCCTGATCTGATTCAGTAAACTGATATTGAGTCCAGCTGCTATTTATTGTATGTCTCAGAGCAGGTGGAAAGCGAAACTGCATCGGGGGACCCCCGAAGAAAAGTTTTGCCCAGGGTCCAATCAATATTAAAGACGGCCCTGGTTTGTGATTTACATGTCTAAAGACCCAACCACCCAAGACTGTAGTTTAAACGTATTCCTTGGCACCGGGACATAAAAAAATAGAATTACACAACTAGGTTAAACAAGACATATCTCCCCACTGAGCTATTGTGTTCTTACAGGAAGACTTTCATGTTAGTGGCCAGGAGGATACTAGTGAGTTTCTCATTAATAAACAATGCATCTAAGCATTGTTGAACTTTAATGAATTGTGTGAAATGCTTCTTCCAAGCTCTTATAATATTTTGTTTAGCGGCTAGTAGTACATACCCTGTTTCCCCAAAAATAAGACCTAGCGTGATTGTCGGTGATGGCTGCAATATAAGCCCTACCCCCCAAATAAGCCTTAGTTAAAGTCCTTGTAGGTCTTATTTTCAGGGTAGGGCTTATTTTCGGGGAAACAGGGTAGAGTTTATTTGGGGGATAGGGCTTATATTGCAGCCATCACTGACAATCACGCTAGGTCTTATTTTCGGTAAAAAAGGGTAGGTGGCTATTTTAAATTGGGGCTTTTTGAAAAGGGAGGGTTGAGATGAAAATGTGCAAGCCAAGGATCTCTTGCGAAAGAGCGCCTAGACCTCATTTTTTAAAGAAGTTGTGTCAAATTTGACAATGACACAATTTAGGTGTTTACTAATGAAGACATCCACATATTACTTAACGCGGTTGTAAAGTCAGAAGGTTTTTTTATCTTAACGCATTCTATCCATACAGATAAAAATCCTTCTGTGTGCAGCAGCCACCCTCAGCCCCCCTAATACTTACCTGAGGTACCTCTCTGTCCAGCGATGTTGTAGGAATGTCTCGGCCATCCGGGACTCCCCTCCTCATTGGCTGAGACAGCAACGTGTCACCATTGGCTCCTGCTGCTGTCAATCAAAGTCAGTCAGCCAATGAGAATAGAAAGGGGGTGGGGCTGGGCCACAGCTCCATGTCTTAATGGACACGGAGAGCTGTGATTTGGCTTGGGTGCCCCCATAGTAAGCTGCTTGCTGTGGGGGCACCCAACAGGAGGGAGGGGCCAGGAGAGACGAAGAGGGACCCGAGTAGAGGAGAATCTGAGCTGCTCTGTGCAAATTCACTGCACAGAAGAGGTGAGTATAACATGTTTGTTTGTTTTTTTTATTAAAAAAAAAAAGAGACTTTGCAATCACTTTAAAGCATAGCTCCCAACTGTCCCTGATTTGGAACAAAGTCCCTCTGTCTCTTCTTCCTCCTCAATTGTCCCTCATTTTGATTTGATCTGATCTGTATATTTCTATATAAAATGCATTATCTGTGAAAGTGTTTCCCAGTGTTTAAACTTTTCATCCAATTTCTAAATTGCTGTGTTTGCAGATTTTCAAGAGCCATTATAAAGGAAAAGGCGCTTGTGGGTTTAACCAGTCATTTGTTTTAAATTCTCCTTTAAGGGGCGTGGCAAGGGGTGTGTCCTATATACTTTTGCTAACAGGTGTCCCTCATTCCCATCTTATAAAGTTGGGAGGTATGCATTCTCTGCATTAAGATAAAAACATTCTGTGTTCTGCTCCCTTTCAGCCCTCCCTAAATACTTGATCCCGATGCAATGCTGCTCTCTCTTTCCCTCCGCACTGAACACGAAAGAAGCAATGGGGATTGGGCGGAGCCACGCTGTGTGTGTCAGTGAGCACACATAGCCCAGCTCGGGAGTAAGCCCACATGAGTGCCCCCATATCAAGCCTCAAAAGGAAGAAGAAGCCAAAAAAGAGGAGGATCAGGGCTGCTCTGTGAAAAACCTTTGTATGACATGTTTATTATTAAAAAATAAATAAATAAAAAAAAAAAAGGAACCTTTAAAATCACTTTAAACCCTGTTAAACATTTTGATACAAAGCACACTTATCCTTTCTACCATCTACAAAAAACTATGCAAATGTTATAGGCAGTGGTGGCCTGTCCATTAGGGATGCACGGGTGCCGCCCCCCCCCCCCTATCCATGCGTCCAGCCTGCTGATCTACATACAGGGCACCAGACCAGGAGATCCAGGAGATCACACTCACTTGTGGCTTAATACCCAGCCTGGGCCTTTTGAGAGATGGAACGGTGACCCCAGCGTCTTCACAGAATGTAATCTTTCAGGGGCACGTGTTGCCCATTGATCCCCAAAAAGACATAAAAGCTTCCATAGTGTAAAATCCTAGGTTACTTTATTTAAATAAGAAAATATTGCACTTACAGTTAAAACAATAAGAGATTGCAGTATAAACGAGCCGGTTGGCTCTTGATAGCAGCCCGTCACTCCAGGACGCAGTGAATGCGGTGACGTCAGCAGGTCACTCCTCCCTAGGCATTTCGTCACACCTGACGTTGTCCTGGGGCCTGTTGAATCCCACTATGTGTCCCACGACGGCTGCATTCAGAGCTCGCTCACCGTCAGTCTTATTCACACAAGAAAGGTAGCATGTATGGCTCAATTCGCACTGCACTGAATTTGCATGTCATTTGTACAGAAATCTGGTGCCATTCCTGTACAAATGACATGTGGTAGACCGTATTAGTGTGAACCCGGCCTTAACCTCAACTTACTCCTTAACCTAATACTTAACCCTTAACACCTAAAGCGTATCTAAACCAGAGAAATTTAAAAAAAGTTAACAGATTGCAACTTACCATTATCATTTGTTTCCTTTTTTCAGGTTTTCTTCCCTTTTTTTGCATGGTAGTCCAGTGAATAACACACTTCTCTTCCGGGGTGCCCCGCCGGCGCCCCTGGCTCCTCCCCTTCATTGGTGCCCCCAAGGGAGCGCCGCTTTCCCTGGGGGCACCCGTGCAGATGCGCTCCTGAGTCCCACTGCTGCATCCATTGACACAGACAGCAGGACTCGTGCCCCGCCCCTCGGCTCCCGCGTCACTGGATTTGATTGACAGCAGCGGAAGCCAATGGCTCTTGCTGCTGTCAATCTATCCAATGAGGACAGAGACAGCAGCTGGAGCCGCTGGGCTCGTGCACATCGCTGGAACGGATAGGTTTACGTAAGAAAAAGGGGGGCAGGGGCTCTGGGGGGGGGCAGCTGCAGCAAAGAATGTTTTTCACCTTAACGGATAGAATGCATTGAGGTGAAAAACCATTAGACTTTACAACCCCTTTAATAAGGTAGAGAAAGGCTAGGAACCTTATCAGATATTTTTTTTCTGTCTGGGCCCCTGTTAATGATTTTCCCTCACTTCCTGTCTATTGAAACACTATTGTCAGCAGGACAGGAAGTGAGAGTAAATCTCTCTAACAGAGCTCACGATAGCAGTAAAAAAACAGCAGGGGTTAATCCTTCTCTGCTCTCTGTAACTAGAAAAAAAAAAGTTTTGTTTTGACATACACTAATTATAGAAAAAAAAATTCCCAGGGAAAACCTTAAGACACAATAAAAAAAACATTAAAAAAGCATTAAAACACATCAGAAATGCACAAGTGCATTTAATAGGATGCATATTTAAAATATATTTGCTTTTCTGCGCAGTGCAAAGATATTTCTGGGCAACTGATACAACATGGATTCTGAACCAAAGACAAAAACAAATGTTTTGATAGAATGCAGCAGCTGCGAGTGCTGAGAAGTTGACAAGGAACGAATGTAGAGGGAAAAGATCGGTCCCTTTGGGGATACAACAGGAAGATCCCAACTGTTAGAGCAGGCTTCCCTCTGGGACCAATATACAGGAGACTCTAGTTCCGCCAGCATCTCCCCAGAGTTCTTTTTAGTGAGAAGACACTTACAGAGTGACGTAAATCTTAGCGGATATGACACTTTGAAAACAGTCAAAATACATCTACAGCAGTCTTTGTCCGCTGTCAACAAAATACCCCTGTGACACTCTAGAGAACGCAGCACAAGGCTTGTGTTTGTCTCGCTGTTAAAGGTACCTATAGACTATAACCGCAGCCCTGGATAATCCGATCACTGCTATAAGGGCACAGTATTTGAGATATTTAATAGGCAGAACTAAGATTGAGTCCTCGTTCGCATTGAACGTAGCTTTGAAATCGGGCGACTTCATCTGAAATCTCAATTTTCAAAGCCGCATTTCAGTGTGACTTTGGGTGCAACTTGAAAGACATCTGTGCGGCTTCATGCACGGATGTCTATTAAAGTCACACCTGAAATCGGCAAAAAAAGTAGTGCAGGAACTACTTTTGCAAATCAGTGCAGCGCCACAAAGTTGGTGACGTAATGATTGGAACAGTGCCCTTGTCGGCAATAGGCTGAGACTTGTCATGCGATTTGACCTGTTAAATCGCATGACAAATCGCTTTAATGTGAAAGAGGGCTTAGGCTCTGTTCACATATGCTGTGGCCGTGGCTCACAGTATTGGGTCCGGGGCGTCCCTGTCCACCGATTCAGGTCCGAATTTTTGCCTGAATTCGCACCTGAATCAGATCAGAAGACCCTCGGGACCCTTCAATGTGGACCGTGGCCACCCTGGAGCTGTGTGAGCCGGCTCCAGTGGGAAACCCGCATCCAATTCGCATATATGTGAACCCAACCTTAGAGAAATCAAAAACAATTTTTTAATGCAAATTTCTTTAAGGTGATCTTTATGCGGAGGAAGGTATTTGTAATCAAGAATAGAGAAGGCATTAATGGAAGCTCTAAAAGAGCATAAATTCTCTATATAGTAGAACATTCTGGAACCTAGTATGTGGGAGAGGCCATAAGTCACACTGCTGTCTTGTTCCCAGACTGTGTCACTCTTCAGAGTGCCACACGTGTCTCCTTTTCAGTAGCCATCCTGTAGTGGTAAATTGAGGCGGCCATTTTGGGATAGCCTAAAATCCATTGCTGGCAAGCTGTAAAAAAAAAAAACAGTGTCCTCTAGTGGCAGGAAACAATCTGTGTGAAATAGTAAACAATTGCTGCTACATAACAGGTGAAAACATGAAATGAAACATTTCTGCCGAAGATCTACACAACAGGCAATATAGAAAATGCCTATGAGATGGACAAATAACATTAGACTTTAAAGTGTTACTAAACCCAGGACCCTGTATTCACTAGATCTGGTCTCCCACAGTACACAGAACATGGAAATGCAATTATTTTAGTAAATCTAATTGACTAAATACCTTTTCTCATCCGCAGTATAGTGCAGTCTTGTGACTTCTATCAGTGTCTGTTTAAAGCTTGTAGGAGGAGTTTTCTTTCTGCTCTGACTGTTCTACAAGGCTGTAGGACCCCTGACCCTCTGTCTGGACAGTGCTGATTGGCCCTATGCTGATCACATGCACTCTCCCAAGAAAAAAAAAATCTCTAGCAATATATACCAAACTGAGCATGTGCAGCTTGTCTCTTAGCCTCTGTTCTATCAGCAGATGATTGGGGACAGTAAAAGAAGGGGAGGATCAGAGAAGACAGGATCAAACAGTCTTTTTTACACAATGCAGAGGATTAACCCCTTAGGTTCCACAGTGAGTATAACAAGCATGCTTTACTGCATATACAGACTGATTTTACTGTTGTGGGTTTAGTAACACTTTAACCACTTCAGCTCCGGAAGATTTTACCCCCTTCCTGACCAAAGCACTTTTTACAATTTGGCACTGCATCGCTTTAACTGACAATTGCGTGGTCATGCAATGCTGTACCCAAACAAAATTTGCGTACTTTTTTCCCCACAAATAGAGCTTTCTTTTGGTGGTATTTGATCACCTCTGCGGTTTTTATTTTTTGCGCGATAAACATATATATATTTTACTTTTTGCTATAATAAATATCCCCCAAATTTAAAAAAAAAAAATTCTTCATCAGTTTAGGCCAATATGTAATCTTCTACATATTTTTGGTAAACAAAATCGCAAGAAGCATATATTAATTGGTTTGCGCAAAAGTTATAGCGTCTACAAACTATGGGAAAGATTCATGGCGTTTTTATTTATTTCCATTTTTTTTACTAGAAATGGCAGTGATCTGTGATTTTTATCGGTATTGCAACATTGCAAAGGACAGATCGGAGACTTTTGACACATTTTTGGGACCACTGACATTTATAGAGCGATCAGTGCTATAAATATGCACTGATTACTGTATAAATGTCAGTAACAGGGAAGGAGTTAACACTATGGGGCGATCAAGGGGTTAACTGTGTGTTCCCTCACTGTGTTCTAACTGTGTGGGGATGGGACTAACTAGGAGAGATGACAGATCCCTGTCCCTACTTTGTAGGAATACACAATGTGTCTTCTCTCCTCTGACAGCACAGGGATTTGTGTATTTACACACACAAATCCCAGTGCTGGCTCTCGTGCACGCGATCGCGTGTGTGCCTCCAGCGGCACTCGCGTGCCCTCTGGCAGCTCTCCTGGGCAAAGCCGTATATATACCGGATTTCGCCCAGGAGAGCCATCCTGCCGCAGTATATCTGCGTGAGCCGGTCGGGAACCGGTTAATCACACTTGCCATTAGGGCCAGAGAGCAGATTCCTGTGGCAGGAAGCACAGATGTATGTAAACAGCTATGGCGGGAAACCTATTCAAAGCAATGACAGGCTGACATGAGCTGTAGCTGTCTGCCACTGTTTGCATGCATCCATCAGTTCCCTGTGGTTAGGGAGAGATGATTTCCCTTGAAGCAGTATGTACCTAACCATAGGGAACTGCTGGATGTGCAGATGCCTGTCAGCCTGTCATTGCTTTGTAGTGGCTTCCCATCCGCAGCTGTTTACATACAGCTGTCATTTCAGCTGCAGTAACCCACTGCTTCTTGCCACAGGGTTCCGGTGTTCTGTCGAGAAAGGTCCTCTCGGCGGATAATGACCCCCCCTGTACTGCGCAGGCGCAACGCCTGCGCAGTACGAACAACAAAGAAGCCGCTGAAAATATTTGAAGCTGAACAGCTGTGAGTCAGCTGTACATGGCGCCTGCGCAATGAGCAGGACTTTGCGCCCGACGCTGCTGCACGCTCTCGATGCTCGTGCTACTCTGCAAGGGGCGGGTGTATTACTGTGATATTGTGTATGGGGCGGATGCTACAGAAGAGGCAGAATATTAAATTAATGGGCAGAGCTGTTTGCAGGGTGTTTAAAGAAATGAAGGGCGGGTTTTGCAATGTTGATGGGCGGGTTTGCACGACCTATTTAAGTAACTAACACAATGAATAGCCGCCCCTTGCAGAGTAGCACGAGCATCGGGAGCGTGCGGCATTGTCTGGTAGCATCGGAAGTGTGCGGCATTGTCTGGTAGCATCGGGAGCATGCGGTATTGTCTGGTAGCATCGGGAGCGTGCGGCATTGTCTAGTAGCATCGGGAGCTTGCAGCATTGTCTGGTAGCATCGGGAGCGTGCAGCTTTGTCTGGTAGGATCGGGAGCGTGCGGCATTGTCTAGTAGCATCGGGAGCGTGCGGCATTGTCTGGTAGGATCGGGAGCGTGCGGCATTGTCTGGTAGCATCGGGAGCGTGCAGCATCGTCTGGTAGGATCGGGAGCGTGCGGCATTGTCTAGTAGCATCGGGAGCGTGCAGCATTGTCTGGTAGCATCGGGAGCGTGCGGCATTGTCTAGTAGCATCGGGAGCGTGCAGCATTGTCTAGTAGCATCGGGAGCGTGCAGCATCGTCTGGTAGGATCGGAAG
The DNA here is from genome assembly GCA_037952925.1 of Lithobates clamitans. Taxonomy (NCBI): domain Eukaryota; kingdom Metazoa; phylum Chordata; class Amphibia; order Anura; family Ranidae; genus Lithobates; species Lithobates clamitans. The sequence continues at coordinate 3,484,791 of JBBGZY010000016.1, read as the reverse complement.
CGTGCGGCATTGTCTAGTAGCATCGGGAGCGTGCAGCATTGTCTGGTAGCATCGGGAGCGTGCGGCATTGACTAGTAGCATCGGGAGCGTGCAGCATTGTCTGGTAGCATCGGGAGCGTGCAGCATCGTCTGGTAGCATCCGGAGCGTGCAGCATTGTCTGGTAGCATCCGGAGCGTGCAGCATTGTCTGGTAGCATTGGGAGCGTGCGGCATTGTCTAGTAGCATCGGGAGCGTGCGGCATTGTCTAGTAGCATCGGGAGCATGCGGCATTGTCTGGTAGCATCGGGAGCGTGCGGCATTGTCTAGTCTCATCGGGAGCGTGCAGCATTGTCTAGTCTCATCGGGAGCGTGCAACATTGTCTGGTAGCATCGGGAGCGTGCAGCATTGTCTGGTAGCATCGGGAGCGTGCAGCATCGTCTGGTAGCATCGGGAGCGTGCGGCATTGTCCAGTAGCATCGGGAGCGTGCAGCATTGTCTGGTAGCATCGGGAGCGTGCGGCATTGTCTGGTAGCATCGGGAGCGTGCGGCATTGTCTGGTAGCATCGGGAGCGTGTGGCATTGTCTGGTAGCATCGGGAGCGTGCGGCATTGTCTGGTAGCATCGGGAGCGTGCGGCATTGTCTGGTAGCATCGGGAGCGTGGGGCATTGTCTGGTAGCATCGGGAGCGTGCGGCATTGTCTGGTAGCATCGGGAGCGTGCGGCATTGTCTGGTAGCATCGGGAGCCTGCGGCATTGTCTGGTAGCATCGGGAGCGTGCGGTATTGTCTGGTAGCATCGGGAGCGTGCGGCATTGTCTGGTAGCATCGGGAGCGTGCGGCATTGTCTGGTAGCATCGGGAGCGTGTGGTAGAATGTGGTGTTCAATGTGGTCTTCATTGTACAGGCACAGTGTACAGCTGACTCTCAGCTGTGTATGTTCGGCTATTTTCGGCTCGGTAGTGCTTCGTACTGCGCAAGCGCTGCGCCCCTCAGTCGTTCCCTATAAGACTGAAGCCTTATAGGGAACGACTGAGGGAATCTAACAGAATTATTCAATTTTTTAATGTCCACCGAATTCCGGTTAAAATGTGGAATTCCATTGAACAGATCTTTCCTCTGGTATGTGCAAGAGATAAAAGAAGACAGCATGAAATTCAACTTGACAAAATCAGTTTTGGGTGGATTTGCATTTTAAATGTACAATCTAGGAATGATTGATGCCTACCAAGAGCTAATGACCATTTAATGCTATTTCTGTGATGAAAGATTATTCACAGAGCTTGTTTTCCGCATGAATTACTCATGTGACAGGCTTTCTTGTACCTTGTCAAGTGAAAAGATGTCTGTGAATCAAGACTAGCAAGTACATTAGATTTACTTACTGCCTGGTTATTGAACACTTGTATTCCATGATTTCTCAATAGAGGTTCTTCAGCATAATAGAGGACTTTATCTGGAGCTGATAAGCGGCACTGTCTTATGCACCAAAAAAAAGAAGATTCAGAATAAGCATCATCCCTCCCTATGTATCTCGGAAGTATGAAATTCTACCATAATGGTTTGAGGGCATCAGTGGGTCAATGAAGGGAGGAGCGGCTTCCTTTCTCATAGGGATAAGAGTATTCATTCTAGTTGTCAGAATTTCACCATTTCAGTAAATGCATTAAAGTCACTGGGGACGGTGAAATGATGGTGGTTGTCAGTGCATTTTAAAGTGTCACTAAACCCATTACCCTGCACTCACTATATCTGGTCTCCCGCACTAAACAGAACATGGAAATGCAATTGTTTTAGTAAATATAGACTTTTCTCATCAGCAATATATAGCAGTCTTGTGACTTCTATCAGTGTCTGGTTGAAGGATATGTAAAGGATATGTATAGGTTTGATTTTAAAATAAAAAAACAAAAAACATGTCATACTTACCTCCTTTGTGCAGTTGGTTTTGCACAGAGTGGCCCCGATCCTCCTCTTCTGGGGTCCCTCAGTTGCGCTCCTGGCTCCTCCTCTTCTTGAGTGCCCCATTGGAGAGACACTCTCCCTCGGGACGCTTGTGTGGGTGTGCTCCCGTCTCCTGCTGCTGCGTCCATTGACACAGACAGCAGGACTCAGCCCCGCCCCCCATGTCATTGGATTTGATTAACAGCAGCGGGAGCAAATGGTTCCTGCTGCTATCAATCTATCCAATCAGGACCCGAGACACCGCCTGAAGCTGGTGTGCTCGTTCTCTTCGCTGGAAAGACCGGGCTCAGGTAAGTAAAAGGGGGGGGGGCTCTTTTTAACCTTAATGCATAGAATGCAGGATGCAGGACCCCTGACCCTCTGTCTGGACAGTGCTGATTGGCCCTGTTCTGATCATATCCACTCTCCTAAGAAAAAAAAAAAACTCTAGCAATACACACCAAACTGAGCATGTGCAGCTTGACTCCAGTAACTCTGTCTTATCCGTACATATTTTGGGGGCAATGCAAGAAGGGGAAGATCTGTGCATACACGATCAAACAGCCTTTTTACACAATGCAGAGGATTAACCCCTTAGGTTACACAGTGAGCATAACAAGCATGCTTTACTGCATCCACAGACTGATTTTAATGTCATGGATTTAGTAACACTTTAATGCCGCATACACACGATCGGACATTCCGATCATTCCGACAACAAAACCGTGAATTTTTTTCCAAAGGATGTTGGCTCAAACTTGTCTTGCATACACACAATCACACAAATGTTGTCGGAGATTCCGAACGTAAGAACGCGGTGACGTACAAGACGTACGACGAGACAAGAAAAAGGAAGTTCAATAGCCAGTGCGGCTCCTTCTGCTTGATTCCGAGCATGTGTGAGCTTTTGTGCGACAGACTTGTGTACACACGATTGGACTTTCCGACAAGTGAAGTTGTCGGAAAATTTGAGAACCTGCTCTCAAACATTTGTGTGCGGAAATTCCGTCAGCAAATGTTCGATAGAGCCTACACACGGTCGGACTTTCCGACAACAAGCTCACATCGAACATTTCCCGTCGGAACGTCCGACTGTGTGTACGCGGCATAATGCCCCGTACACACGGTCGGACTTTGTTCGGACATTCCGACAACAAAATCCTAGGATTTTTTCCGTTGGATGTTGGCTCAAACTTGTCTTGCATACACACGGTCACACAAAGTTGTCGGAAAATCTGATCGTTCTAAACGCGGTGACGTAAAACACGTACGTCGGGACTATAAACGGGGCAGTGGCCAATAGCTTTCATCTCTTTATTTATTCTGAGCATGCGTGGCACTTTGTCCGTCGGATTTGTGATCCGATCGGAATTTCCGACAACGGATTTTGTTGTCGGAAAATTTTATCTCTTGCTGTCCAACTTTGTGTGTCGGAAAATCCGATGGAAAATGTCCGATGGAGCCCACACACGGTCGGAATTTCCGACAACACGCTCCGATCGGACATTTTCCATCGGAAAATCCGACCGCGTGTACGGGGCATAAGTGTGTACTGGGCTTTACATTTCTATAAAGGAAGTCTAACTATCCCGAACCCGTTCTTGTGCTGCCAAAAAATGACCCTCTTAATATTTATTTTTTTATTTTTTTACATAATGGAAGAGAGGGCAAAAAAGTAAAATCAACAATTTAATGCGACAATATTTAAATAACTATCGAAATATACAAAAAAAAGACTAAAAAACACAAATACAGATATTACACCCCATTTTAAATAAAGAAAAGAAAAGTACACATAACTGATATTTGAACCATTTTTTGCTTATCCTTCAGTTCATCATCAATGTGAAAGGAACATCACATTAACACTCACGTTTTAAAGACATACCAAAGGACCTTGACTGGAAACGAGTTGGCTTGCTCACTGATCAAATCTGTGCAGTGCCCCTCTCAGCTTTGCAGCCTTCTTCGGATTAGGGAAATCCTAAATTCTAGGCAAACCAAAAGGCGTAAAATGGGCGCACCAGTCTAGTGCATTACCTCAGACATCATTTATTGATAAAATTTAGAAAAAATACTCTCAAAGCTGTTAAAATCAAAGGCATATTGTCACGTACCTTATAGTAGAGCTTGACATGTAGAGGAAGGCCTCTCTTACAGACTCAGCCCAGGGAAAACTGATGATAGTGGCTGCAAGAGCGTGGCGAGGTATGAGTTCCTGTAAGCCATGAATAGCAGATGCTTTGCCAGAGATAGGTCAGATGGCCAGTAGAGAACATGGTAACAGTAGCGGTAGACCCCGGACTGGGCAGACAGTAGGCGGCAATTGCTTGGTAGGCAGCTGGCTGGTAATAGATTCTGGAGAATCTGGCAGCACACGGTAGGTGAGGAACCAGCAGGGAACAGGTAGCATGCAGAAAAGAAAAGACGGTTAACTTGATGCCTGGTCAAACGAGCCAGGTCAGCAACAGATGGGCAGATGCAGGCATGTGTAATTTTGTGTCTGTTTGCCCCATGTTGGCATTGTGTCCACCATAGCATTTGCATTGGCAGTGCAGAGTAGGACTGGCCATAAGAGGGATTTCTTTGGTGCAGTGGGCCAGGTTAAACATGTATTGCAATATTTGTGAACTAAAAATCCCTGTTTTTCATTACAATGTTTACTTGAAAGGGTGTATAGCAGTATGCAAGTATGCTGACACTTTTCAAAGGATATTCCCTCTTCCTCAGAACTCCTCAGAACCATAGAAGAGGATACACAGTATCTCACAAGTGAGTACACCCTCACATTTTTGTAAATATTTTATTATATCTTTTCATGTGACAAATTGGGCCCAATTAGCCATTTTCCCTCCCCGGTGTCATGTGACTCATTAGTGTTACAAAGTCTCAGGTGTGAATGGGGAGCAGGTGTGTTAAATTTGGTGTTATCGCTCTCACTCTTTCACACTGGTCACTAGAAGTTCAACATGGCACCTCATGGCAAAGAACTCTCTGGGGATCTGAAAAAAAGAATTGTTGCTCTATATAAAAATGGCCTAGGCTATAAGAAGATTGCCAAGACCCTGAAACTGAGCTGCAGCACAGTGGCCAAGACCATACAGCGGTTTAACAGGACAGGTTCCACTCAGAACAGGCCTCGCCATGGTCGACCAAAGAAGTTTTGTGCACGTGCTCAGCATCATATCCAGAGGCTGTCTTTGGGAAATAGATGTATGAGTGCTGCCAGCATTGTTGTAGAGGTTGACGGGGTGGGGGGTCAGCCTGTCAGGGCTCAGACCATACGCTGCACACTGTATCAAATTGGTCTGCATGGCTGTCGTCCCAGAAGGAAGCCTCTTCTAAAGATAATGCACAAGAAAGACCACAAACAGTTTGCTGTTTAAGCAGACTAAGGGCATGGATTACTGGAACCATGTCCTGTGTCTGATGAGATCAAGATAAACTTATTTGGCTCAGATGGTGTCAAGCGTGTGTGGCGGCAACCAGGTGAGAAGTACAAAGACAAGTGTGTCTTGGCTACAGTCAAGTATGATGGTGGGAGTGTCATGGTCTGGGGCTGCATTAGCGCTGCCGACACTGGGGAGCTACAGTTCATTGAGGGAACCATGAATGCCAACATGTACTGGACATACTGAAGCAGAACATGATCCCCTCCCTTTGGTGACTGGGTCACAGGGCAGTATTCCAACATGATAACGACCCCAAACACACCTCCAAGATGACCACTGCCTTGATAAAGAAGCTGAGGGTAAAGGTGATGGACTGGCCAAGCATGTCTCCAGACCTAAACCCTTTCGAGCATCTGTGGGGCATCCTCAAATGGAAGGTGGAGGAGCGCAAGGTCTCTAACATCCACCAGCTGTGTGATGTCGTCAGGGAGGAGTAGAAGAGAACTCCAGTAGAAACCTGTGAAGCTCTGGTGAACTCCATGCCCAAGAGGGTTCAGAGGGAGGGGGGCGCTCGCTCGTCCCCTCCCTTTCCTGACCTGCCGAACTGCATGCTCGGATAAGGGTCTGGTATGGATTTTGGGGAGCCCCCATGCCATATTCTTTTAAATTTTGGTGTGTGGGGGTCCCCTCTAAATCCATACTAGACCCAAGGGCCTGGTACGGACCTGGGGGGGGGGGGGGCCCCGCTGTTTTTTTCACAATTTTTTTTGGGCCGGCATTTTTTTTTACATTGAGCGGGAAGCCAGCTGACAGCTGATGACTCATCGGTTGTTAAGGACGCGGCAACCAGCTATATACAGTGTAAAAAAACCAAATCGCGGCAAAATCTCGGTAAAAACGCATGTCCAAAAACCCAGCAAGCACCGCAGAAAGCACTGCAGAAACACTCAAAAGAAACATGCATAGATGTGCATCGAGCATAACCATACTACATCATGAGGAGTCTCCCTGTTTTTTACCCATTTTAACTCTGAAGATTCATCCATCCATCTCATCTGAGATGGTGAGCTGGATCACCTTGTCACCATAAGGGGAACACAGTGAGACCAGCGGGGGAACATTTCCAGATTTCCATCTGATGATAAGAGATTCCAATAAGTGCTGAATGACCTTCCTGAGTAAGGTAGATCGCTGGCGATCTGGTAAGCCCCCGTCTGATTTATGGTGAAGGTGTCACAACGGTGAATGTCTGAGCACTGCCCCGTCAGGATCGATCGATCCAGTGTGGGACACTGACATGCATGATGGTTTGCACAGGAGCACTTTAGTGATTCATTTATGAACTTTGCACTTTATAAATATAATGTATTTTGCACTTTTGCATAAGGACATTTTTGGATTGAATAATATTTTGATCGGATTTTCTGTTCGCTTCAGAGGTTTTGCATTATGTCATATATGGTGTTTTGCACATAGTAATTTTATTTAGTGCTGCACTTTTAGGACATACATTTATGGCTGTGTGTTGAGTTTATTTTGAGGGGACAGCAAATTTACACTGTTATACAAGCTGTACACTCACTACTTTACATTGTAGCAAAGTGTCATTTCTTCAGTGTTGTCACATTAAAAGATATACTGTATTTTTTGCTCCATAAGACGCATCTGACCATAATGCCCTGTACACACGATCGAACATTGATCGGACATTCCGACAACAAAATCCATAGGATTTTTTCAGACAGATTTTGGGTCAAACTTGTCTTGCATACACACGGTCACACAAAGTTGTCGGAAAATCCGATCGTTCTGAACGTGGTGACGTAAAACACGTACGTCGGGACTAAAAAGGGGGAAGTAGCCAATAGCTTTCGTCTCTTTATTATCTCTGAGCGTGCGTGGCACTTTGTGCGTCACATTTGTGTACACACGATCGGAATTTAATCGGATTTTGTTGTTGGAAAATTTTATATCCTGCTCTCAAACTTTGTGTGTCGGAAATTCCGATGCAAAAAGTCCGATGGTGCCCACACATGGCCGCAATTTCCGACAACACAATCCGATTGCACTTTTTCCATCAGAAAATCCGACGGTGTGTACAGGACATTAGACTCACCTAGGTTTTAGAAGAGGAAAATAAGAAAAAAAATATTCTGAACCAAATTGGTTCAGAATATTCTAAACCAATTTCCCCATATTAATGTAGATATGGAGGAAAAAATGACAGTCTTGCAGATTACGTAATGGATAACAGCCTCCAAAAGTTCCATGTAAAAAAAGGTAGTTTATTGAATAATCAATGTGGTGAACTATAGGATTTTATTTATATATTTCAAGTACTTATATAGCGCCGTTAGTTTACGCAGCGCTTTACATATACGTTGTACATTCACATCAGTCCCTACCCTCAAGGAGCTTACAATCTAAGGTCCCTAACTCACATACATACTAGGGACAATTTAGACAGGATCCAATTAACCTACCAGCATGTCTTTGGAGTGTGGGAGGAAACCGGAGTACCCGGAGGAAACCCACGCAGGCATAGGGAGAACATGCAAACTCCAGGCAGGTAGTGCCATGGTTGGGATTCGAACCAGCGACCCTTCTTACTTCTAGGTGAAAGTGCTATCCACTACACCACTGTGCCACCCCAGGATCTGCCAACCCAGTAAAAAAACCAACACAAGGAGCGCTGATCCAGTATTTTGTCGATAAACCAGAAAATTAAAGTAAAAGTATCAAGCTTTAAAGAGGAACTGCAGTCTGCTCACATAATTTGTAATAAAAACATCTTTGCCATTCTGAAACTTCCCTCCAACCACTTTGCATATTATTTTATTTATAATGTGATTCTGTACTTGCCAAATATGCTGCAGAAATCTCCCTCCACTGAGTCTTGTTTCCTTCAATTTTAACTGTGGGCAGCTGAAGCAGCTGCCTGTTCACTTCCTGGATTTACACAGGCACACAGATGCACACCTCCAGCTCTGCAGCTCTCATTGGCCCTTTTATGACTCATCCCCCCTCCCTTCCTGGCAAACTTTCACAAGAGTGAGAGTGAGAGAGCTGTGCATGATGCAATAAGCCTAGGCTTTTTACCAGACATGAAAGAGGACTAGAGGACTTGTGCTGTATAACGTATTTACTGGCAGAATTTTTTTTTTTACTATTCAAAGTTAAAACAACAAGGGCAGAAGATTTAACAGATGGAAAGATGAAAAAATGACTGAAGTTCCGATTTAATAATGTATCCTTTCACAAACATTATCCAGATGATCAAGTGGAGAGAAGCCTGGGAATCCCAGCAACTCAAGGCTAGCATATCATCCTCTGCAGTCCTGGGGGGATTGATGGCTGTCACCGACCCTGATCCTGTGTAGAGACAGTGAGATGTCCATGGAGGGTGCGGAGGAGGTTCCCACTCTCAAACTGTCAGATGTCAAACAAGGGGGGATGTTTTAATACTCCAGGGTCAGTCCAGGGAAGGCACACTCTGTTCCCGATGATCAGGGAGGAGAGGGGGACAATGCTCTGCAGTCCGGAGCGGAGGAACAGAGCCAGACAGGTGGCTGGTGTCCGGGTCTATACAAGCAGCTGTGCAGCGGCAATGACAGGCGGGCTTAACACACTGCGTTCCCGGTGGTCAGGGAGGAGAGGAAAGACAGAGCCGTGCAGTCACAGATGGAGGGACAGAGCCAGGCAGATAGCTTATATACAGGTTGGGGTGTCTGGTCAATATTCACTCCATAAGACGCACAGACATTTTCCCCCATTTTTTGGGGCGGAAAACAGTGCGTCTTATGGAGCGAAAAATACGGTAATAAGATATTTACAAAAATGAGAGGGGTGTACTCACTTTTGTGAGATACTGTATCCCTTGAAGAGCAACAGCATACTTGCATTGTTTTATGTCATCCAGGTCCTGTGAGTACTTTATACAGTATATACTTTTATGATATACTTATTTACTGTTATTATATACTTTTATAAATAGTGAATGAGGCAATGCACTAGGCCAGGGATCTCCAAACTACGGTCCTTCAGCTGTTGCAGAACTACATGTCCCATGAGGCTTTGTAAAACGCTGACATGATTAGACATGATGGGAATTGTAGTTCCTGAACAACTGGAGGGCCATAGTTTGGAGACCTGTGCACTAGGCTGATGGGCCCTTTTTGACGTTCTTATCCTGGAGTTCATGTTTAAGGCAGTACAGTCAAAGTTTGCACCAATCCTGTTCAATTTTGCTGTGCAAGCTCTCGAAACATCAAGTGGGTTTGAAGCAGAGCTTCCCCCAAAAGGGGGATGTTCTGCTTGTTTGCACCCCCCCTCCACTGCCACATTTGGCACTTTTCTGGGGGGGAGCAGGTACCGTTTTGACAGATACCTGCTCCCACTTCCAAGTAAGATCACCGCTTGGCGATCTACGACATTTCTGGCCCCTCGTCCTTCCCCCTGGGACATATAAAGGTCGCAGAAGACGGCAGGAACATTCCAAAAGTGCAGCATGACTAGCGCATGTGCAGTAGGAAACAGGCTGTGAAGCCACAAAGCTTCACTTCCTGTTTCCCTTACTACAGATGCCGTCGCTTGCACCTGAAGCCAATTGACGAATCGGGCTAGGGGTGCTGACATTGCGGGATCCCTGGACAGGTAAGTGTCCTTATATTAAAAGTCAGCAGCTACAGTATTTGTAGCTGCTGACTTTTAATTTATTTTTTATTTTTTACAGACTAGAACGCCTCTTTAAGGGCACATGCACACTAGGTATTTAGCCTGCGTGCACCCACTCTTGGCATTTTAGTAAGCTCAGGAGGCACGGAAGCAGCGTCCAACCATGCTGCTTTCAGCCTTTCAATGTCTATGGCAGGCTGAAAGCTGCTGTGGCTGGATAAGGCTGAATGCTGTACTGAGTGGTACTCTGGTACTATCCGTTCAAGGACGAATTCCCAGAATGCAGAATACTTCTGTGTTCTTCCCTGAAAGCATAGGGCCCTAAACATGAGTACTGCACAACACATAGGCTAAATGGCCAGTGTGCATGTGGTCAAACAATGAATGAGAGCATTTTACTCTTTGTATGGCATACTAGAGCGCTGCTATGCACACAATTATAAACATATAATAATGTGAAATATATAAAGTTAGGACAGCTGCAAGATTCCAAAAGTGATCTCAAACTAGAAAATTATATATACAGGGAAAAATTTGTGCGCTCATCCAAATGACACATAAATCAAAATACAAAATCTATTGCTACTTGTGACACAAAAATATTGAATGGTGACAACCTCTTAATACATAGTCCAGGTATAAGAAATACTTCTTATAAAAAAAAAGTGTAAAAACCGTCCCACACAATGATTTCAGGTCTAGGATCCTTCAACATGTGCCCTGTCGTGAAAACAATTCAAATAATATGTGACCACCACCGCCACCTCCAGGTGAATTAGCCGCTCACCTTAGGGAAAGACCCCTTGGGCTCACGCCTTTTGGTTTACTGATCTTTAGTAATCCTCCAGGGAACCACCGCTGTATGATGAATCCTCTGTATCTTCTCAAAAGATGCTGGAAACACTGTTTGTTTGAAGTAACTCAGGGCAGAAAGAAAACTTTCAATGCGCAAAATTGTTCGAAAAAATATCAGTTTTATTAAATTAAAAATGCCCACTTACATAGCTATCAGCTTGTGTATGGCATAAAAAGATCTCACAACGAGTGGTTTGCCCCCTCACCACTTCTTCCGAGTTTCACGAGGCACCGGTAGTGACATCACCAGCTCCTCCTGCCGCGTTGCGACACCGATCACGTGACTTCTTCAGGGGAACAATTCAACATGTGCCCCGTCGCGAAAACAATTCAAATAATATGTGACCACCACCGCTACCTCCAGGTGAATTAGCCGCTCACCTTAGGGAAAGTCCCCTTGGGCTCATGCCTTTTGGTATACTGATCTTTAGTAATCCCCCAGGGAACCACCGCTGTATGATGAATCCTCTGTATCTTCTCAAAAGATACTGGAAACACTGTTTGTTTGAAGTAACTCAGGGCAGAAAGAAAACTTTCAATGCGCAAAATTGTTTGAAAAAATATCAGTTTTATTAGATTAAAAATGCCCACTTACATAGCTATCATCTTGTGTATGGCATAAAAAGATCTCACAACGAGCGGTTTGCCCCCTCACCACTTCTTCCGGGTTTCACGAGGCACCGGTAGTGACATCACCAGCTCCTCCTGATGCGTTGCGACACCGATCACGTGACTTCTTCAGGGGAACAATTCAACAATTTTGCGTAAAGAAAGTTTTCTTTCTGCCCTGAATTACTTCAGACAAACAGTGTTTCCAGCATCTTTTGAGAAGATACAGAGGATTAATTCTACTGTTTACTTCTGAGAATAGGGCCTAGTGTACATGGGGTGTATGCACCCATGCTCGTATGATGACCATGTATACCTGCAGGGGGGTTCACAGGTGTTCCGTGTAAGCAGTCCCACAGTTGTATATTGGGAAACACAAACACAGCCACTGCTCCCAATGTGACATCTGTGCAGGGCCAGGTATACATGGCCCTTACACGGGGGCCCAGGTACATACGCCCCATGTAAATGAGGCCTAAGATAGACAGCTGTGTAAGTAGGTTTTGTCAGAATGGAATACAGTGTTTATAGGTTTATACAGTTAAGAAAACATTCTCTAGACACCACTTTTCTCAGTCCTTTGTGATCTAGGATTAAATGTTTTTCTTATATTTGCATTCATCATTGACTTAACTGTGTATTTTAAAGCATGGCATTTAAGCCTCATAAACCACTGGGAAGAGTGGCTTAAGCTGTGAAGTTGCGTAATTGCTCAATTAAATTCATCACACTCATGAATTAGCCTCAAGCAATTTTGTATGAAACTATTTCGGGACTTTTCGATGTACAACACGTATGAGAAAACAGATTGTCATAACAAATAGCCTTCTATCCTCAGTCACTTAAGGATATGTCATATGATTGTGTTTGTAGCATTTATGTACAGAAACGGCACAGATTCTATCTATCTATCTATCTATCTATCTATCTATCTATCTATCTATCTATATATATATATATATATATATATATATATATATATATATATATATATATTTTAATAGTTAACAAAAATTAGCAAGAAAAAATGAACCTAGTGAATAATTTATTTCTCCTGGCATTTTCTCTAAAGGCTCACAGCCTAAAATTGACCAGATTGCAGCAATCAGATCAGATACTGTATGGTAGGATTTGCTAGTCACACCAGACAAAAGTGGTTCGGAGACCAATCTTGAAACCAGACGATGGCACTCTCAGCCTTAGAAAATTTTAAAGACAGTTTAACGGGTTAGAAGCTGTGGTTGGAAAATGCTGCATCAGCTCTGTCAATTAATCCAAATCTGGGTATACCCCACTTTAACTATGATGACATGACACACAGCCTGGAAAACAAAACCGTTTGCAACAGTCTGGGATTTGCATTTTGCAGCAGAGGTTTTTCAGCAAGCATGCTGATTGCACTTTGAGACATGCATGTAGCCACTAGAGGGAGCTATTACAAATCTTAAAATTAATTTGATCCTGAGAATAAAGCCTTGCAAGCATGTAGGATATGGAATTACTTCTTGTCAAGACCACTTTTTCCACTAGGTGAGAGCAGGCCTTGTTTTGGGTTGTAGAATAGCAATAGGGCAGCAAAGATGATTTGCCACAAACCCACTTTCTCTGGTCACTTTTATTCATAGCAGCAAGTCCTCAAGATTCCCTCTAGCAAATGGGTGAGAAAGGTTGTGCATAATGGCAATGGTAATTCTCATATTCTTCTATAAAATTTGGAGAAAGTAAACATTGCAAACGTGTGTGTTCTCACCAATCTGTGTTTTGCATGCATGATATTCATAAGTTCTCAATGCTGAAAGTTATGGATAGAGTTTTGGATAGAGTGGACAGGGATTAGAAAAGGAGATTCAGTCTCTCTAATTGTCCTGTTTACCATTATCATTGAAAGTGAAGGTTAAAGAAACTCCCACGTTTTAGGTTGTCCCCAGAAATGTAATAGAGGGGAAATCCTCCAATGGGGACACTAGTTCTGGTGACCTTGGGGTCCCCAAAAATTTCCCTTAATTTATAGAGATTTCCTCTCAGTTCCTGTTTGGTTATAGGACAGGAAGTGAAGAGAAATCTCCACAATGAGACACAAATGCTGAAAAAAACCTGACAGGGGTTATAACCCTCACTTACTCTATCCAAAATGGAAAAAAAAGTGTTACCTATAGTTGCACTTTGACCACTTGCTGACCACGCTATAGCCGAATGATGGCTACAGTGCGGTCATCCAGTTCTGGGAGGGCATCTATGGACGTCCTCCCAGAACCACGAAACCCCCCCCCCCCCCGCGCCCTGCTCTGTGTTCGCTGTGTCCTCTGTGTCCTCACAGATCAGGGTAAATAGCCAATCACAGCAGTTCTTTACCAAGTGATCAGCTGTGTCCAATCACAGTTGGTCATGATATAAACACACTTGCCGGTTATCGGCATTCCTTTCCTAATGCTGTCACACAATGAGGAGAGGAGTAGACATGTGCACACTAAAATATTTTGTTTCGGAATTTCGTTTTTGTCCGAAAAATAAATTTATTTAGTTAATCCCGAAATTCGTTTTTATTTATTTCGTTTTTCGTTAAAAATTGCATTCGTCCGAAAATCCAAATTAAGGTCGAATCTGTCATTGAAGGCTTATGGTGTCTGTCGAATGTTCAAAGAAGATTTGACGGAGCAGCTAAACTGTACGACGCCGTATAATTTACCTGCTCCGTCGAATCTTCTTAGAACTTTCAACAGACACCATAAGACAAAGTACGTGTGTACTTAGTTCTAGCTATTTTACTGCTCCTCCTCTGGTTACAATCAGCCAATAACATTCATCATCATCATTATTTTTATTTATCTTTTCTCCCCTACGTCGAATCTTTTCTCCCCTACATCAAATCTTTTCTCCCCTACGTCGAATCTTTTCTCTCTATGTAGAATAATCTTGGACTAATAGAGTTAAGGTTAGGCACATTCGACCACAGGTTCGATGGACACAGATTGTTAATGTCATCATCATGTCGAATCTCCTATCTATATCGAACTGTTGTAGCAACTAAAACGAAAATAAAGCATTTGTTTATGTCGGATCTTTCGTTTTTCGGATTCTGCACTTTCGTTATCGTTTGTTAAAACGATAACGAAAATACCTGAAATTCGGACGAAAATGCATTCGGACGAAAACGAATGCACATGTCTAGAGAGGAGAGAGCTGGTAACTGCACTGGTAATCAGGGCACTAATCATCAGTGTCCTGATGATCAGTGCAGCTCCAACAGTGCCTATCAGTGCAACCAGTGCTGCCAACCAGTACCCATCAGTGCCTTTCAGTGCTGCCTATTAGTGCCCATCAGTGCTGCCTATTAGTGCCCATCAGTGCCGCATATCAGTGCAGCCTCCTCAATGCCCCCTTATTGGTGCCCACCATTGACGCCTCATCAGTGCCCCCTTATCTGTGCCCACCAGTGCCGCCTCATCAGTGCCCATCAATGCAGCCTATCAGTGCCCATCAGTACCACCTTGTCAGTGCCCATCAGTGAAGCCAATCAGTGCCCATCAATGCTGCCTATTAGTGCCCATCAGTGCAACCTCATCAGGGTCCATCAGTAAAGGAGAAAAATTACCTGTTTGCAAAATTTTATAACATAAACTTTTATATTTATTTATTTTTGTTCTTTTTTGGTTTGTTTAGCAAAAAATAAGAAACCTCAGTGGTGATTAAATACCACAAGAAAGCTCTATTTGTGTGTGAAGAAATGAATATGGGTACAGTGCTGCATGACCACACAATTGTTACACAATAAAGCGTGACAGCGCTGAAAGCTGAAAATTGGCCTGGGCAGGAAGGGGGTGAAAGTAGGCAAGTGGTTAAGCCCAGTCCAGAGACTGTAACAATTGAGGACCTTCAGAGATAGTGTTTTCATGTAGGTAATATTTATAGCAACAGATTCGTTCTAGTGCTAATTAAGCTTGGCTGATATTACCAGGCGATTCATAAAATACCATCATTAGTCATTTCTCTATTGTCAATATCATGGTTGAGCAGAGACATTTCACCAAACTTGATAAAATACCAACAACAGTCATTTATTTTGTCAACAGTGGAGCTGAGCAGGGTCATTTCACCAGGCTTGACTTTGTCAGGGGGACTGTTTTCTAACAAAGCCATGAGATCCCCATGATAAAGCAGATATCAAAACCAACCCTAAACCTTTGCTGATAAAGCCATGTGATCACCCAGTCAATATTACTTGTTGATACTGACAGTAGATGCTAGTAAGGGCAAAAAACATTTTTAGATATTTGACAGGAAGAAAAGATACTATAAGTATAAGAGAACTGGATATAGCACTTATGGAGAGGGAGACCTGGATGTAGCAACCTTAGTTCTGTTAAGTCTTCTCAGATGTAAGCGATACTAACAAAAATAGGTTGGGAGATCATATTGGTTCAAGAGGTGATAGTCCATTTGCATGGTTTTTTGATGCAGAGGTAGCAGATGACCTGGCCTGCATAAAGCGGAACTAAAGTTGCCATACTTACCTGCTGTTAACGGAGAGCTCTCTGAAGTCTGTGAAAGATCCCTCGCCGGTGCCGACATCTTCTCCCTTGCTCCTTCCGAGTGGTGGTCTTCACTCATCTTGATTAGCTGATATGGGATGGCGTAACACCTGTACAGGAATCAGTTTTCCCAGTATACAGGGATTATGCCAGTGATGTAAACTGAGCTGTGCATGCACAGCTCAGTTTACTTGCCAGAGTAAATTGTGAGCAGGCAGGTAGGCTTATTTTATTGCAAACCCCTTGTGCAAACCCCTTGTGCTCATACGTTTTTGAATGTTGACTTTTATTCTGCTTTAATAAAGCCATGGGGTTGATTTACTAAAACTGCAAAGTCCAAAATATGGTAAAACATTATGGAAAAAAAAATCTGATGCAGCTGTGCATAGTAATCAATCAGCTTCTAGGTTCTTAGAGCGGTAGTAAACCGCACCTTTAAAAAAAAAACCCGGTCTTCCTTCCGGGTTAGCGTGCTTCAGCCACCTGATTGGCCACACAGCAATGATCTGGGCACGGAGCTCTGAAGGGACAGCATGGTTATGCACACCAGCTGCATGCAGGGTAAATATCTCCTAAACACTGCAAGTTTAGAGGATATTCACTGTACCCAATGGTGTCCCTAGAGAGGGGCCAGAGAGGGCCCTGACCCCCCCAACATTATGCTGTGCCCCCCAATTAAAATTTTTTTTTTTTTTTTTTGCAAAAAGGCAATGTCTAAGAGGGAGAGCATCCCCAGTCAGCTCCTGCGGGTGATTCCTCCCCCTCCCTCTGCTCGCTGACACTGCATAATGCGAGCGCTCACACAACCATAGCCGCCCGATCTGCTTCTTCCCCTGCATCCTCATTGGCAGGGAGAAAAGCGAGTTGCAGGAAGGACTCCACCAGGACTCTCAGTCACTGAAAAAACATACTGTAAATTCCAAGAGATGCCAGACCAGTGCTGTCAATAGCAGGGGCAGGACAGCAAGAGGAGGCTGGGGAACCCCACAGTGGCAGAATACCAGGGCCCGGTCGCAAGACAACCTTTGCAACCCTGATAGTTCTCCTACTGCTTTGGACCCTTATATTTTCTTGGTATGCTGGTGACATATATCTCTTGTTTTCTGCCACCCTGGGGGGGCCCCAATACAGTAGGAAGGGAGCTCACATGTGAAAGGGCCGTTGTGGGATCGTAGTAAATGGCCCCAGGATATATATATATATATAATTGCATTTTATAGTTGCCCCCCTACTTTTTGTCCCTGTCCCCCCATGTGCCCCTTCTAAATATGAAAGCTGGAGACGCCACTGACTGTACCTACAGGTAAGTCTTGCTATAGCTTACCTGTACGTACAAGTTAAAAAAAAAAGAGTTTACTACCACTTTAATTAATTAGAGAGGGAAATTTTTGGGACTTTAAATGAGGCACATGAAAGGAACCGGATGTGTAAAAAAAATTCTATTTATTGGATGAGTACATTGTGCAATGTTATGTTTTTACTCTGTTATATAGTTGTAATTGATTGGCCTATGGTCACTATACGAGTAAACTCTTTATGTAAGCATTTATTCTATTTGATTTGTTATGCTGTATGTACTCATCCAATAAATACATTTTTTTCTCATCCGGTTCCTTTCATGTGCCTCATCTATAGTCCCAAAACGTCCTCCTCATTAATACCACTTTAATTGAACAAGCTGAAGTTAGAAGCTGATTGTCTACCATGCACAGCTGCACCAGATTTTGCACTCTCCAGTTTTAGTTAATCAACCTCTTTATGGTATTCATCCCAGAGTTCTAAGGGAACTCTAAGTGCTGGTTCACACAGGGGTGACCTGTCAGGTGACTTGTCATCCTGACAAGTTGCGCTCCATTCAGTACTATGGAACCGTTCTAATAGGAGCGACTCAAGTCGCTCTGACTTAAAAAAATGTTCCTGTACTACTAGGGGGCGACTTCGGAGCGGCTTGCATTGACTTCTATACAGAAGTCGTTTTGCAAGCCGCGCTAAAGTCACGCTGTACGGGGCGGCTTCAGAGTCGTAATATATGTGCCCAGTGCCCTGAAAGGGGCCGGCTGCATTCATAGGGGGTGGCCACGGCGGCCATGGATAGATTCATGCTAGGCATGAATCTATCTATTATGCATATAGTGGGGTGGCGGGGAGAGAGGGGGCGGTGCCCGGGTGCCCCTAATGGATGGACCACCACTGGTATCCATGCACACATGGCTTTTTCGAGAATTTACAGGCGTATGCTTTTACAGGCAGAAAAAACCCACCCAACACTTTCAAGCAGAAAAAATGTCTAATGCCGCGTACACACGATCGGAAATGCAGCCAGCAAAACTCAGATGAGAGCTTTTTGTCGGAAAATGCAACCGTGTGTATGCTCCATTGGTCTTTTGCTGGCGGAATTCCAGCCAGCAAAAGATTGAGAGCATGTTCTCTATTTTTCGGTTGGGAAAAGTTCCTATCCGAAAATGCATTCGTCTGTATGCAATTCGGACACGCAAAAAATCACGCATGCTCGGAAACAATTTGACGCATGCTCGGAAGCATTGAACTTAATTTTCTTGGCTCGTTGTAGTGTTGTACGTCACCGCGTTCTTGACAGTCGAAAGTTCAGAGAACTTTTGTGTAACCATGTGTATGCAAGGCAAGCTTGAGCGAAATTCTGTCGGAAAAAGCATCCAAGTTTTTTCTGACGGAAATTCCGATCGTGTGTACGTGGCATAAGTGCCCAAAAACGTGCAAAAAAGAATGAAAAAGTTCAAAGAAGCTTGAAAACACAAAAAATAGAAAAAAAATTAGTTGAGAGGAGGGTTTTTAAAAAAAAAAAACGCTTATTCTCAAAGAAGCTCAATAAAAACGTGCAGAAGAGCACAAAAAAGTACAACCTTTTTCAAGCTGATATAAAATCTCAAATGCCTGTAAAATTAGCTGCTTTTTTTAGCTTCAGTGTGCATCAGCCCTAATAGAAATTTTCCATGACTTGAAGTTAACATTGTACCTATCCACAAGAAGGGTAGTAGCAAAGACACTGGAAAATACAGGCAAATGAGTCTAATGCCATGTACACACGACCGGACTTTCCGGCAGAAAAGGTCTGACGGAATAATTCCATCGGATATTCCGATTGTGTGTGTGCTTCATCGGACTTTTCCTTTCGAAAATACTGACGGACCTAGAAATAGAACATGTTTTAAATCTTTCCGACGGAATCAATTCCTATCGGGAAAACCGCTCGTCTGTATGCTGTTCCGACGGACCAAAGACGACGCAAGGGCAGCTATTGGCTACTGGCTATTAAACTTCCTTTTTCTAGTCCCATCTTACGTCATCACGTTCTAAATGATTGGACTTTGGTGTGATCGTGTGTAGGCAAGTCCGTTTCAGCGGAACTCCGAGTTTATTCTGATGGAAAAAACGGTCGTGTGTACGCGGCATAACATCTGTAACAGTAAAATTGATAGGTCCATTCTTAAAAATAAGGATTAGCCCAGGTTCACACTGAGCTGCGGGAATGAAGCCGTGCGAGTTTAGATGATTTCACTCTTGCATGTCAGTCCCGATTTCGGACATCATTTCAGACATCTGCACAGATGTCAATGGAAATCGCACCCCGAAATCACAAAAAGTAGTACAGAAACTACCTTTTGAAATCGGTGCGGCTCCGCAAATGCAGGGTCGCACAGATTATGACGGTGCCATTGTCGGCAATTGCCACTGATTTGACATGAGATTTGACGTGTCAAAACGCACCAATGTGAACCAGGGCTTAATGATAATTTTAAAAAAATCACACAAATTGCTGAACCCAAAGCAGCATGGCTTTACTGAGGACTGATTGTGGCAGGCTAATCTGTTTACATCATGAATGTTTTGGACCAGGGTGGTGTTGTAGACATAGCCTATCTTGATTTCAGCAAAGCATTTTATATACTTCCAAATAATGATCTCGGAAAAAAAGTACTGCATTTAGGGGGTTAAAACAGGTGGTGAGGAGGCAGCATAACATGTTTTCATTGCTTAGCAAATGCCTTTGAAAAGTATGGACCACTTTTTAAAAGAGATGCAGTCCTTGACACTATTATGAACAATGAGATCCTTCTGTGCCAATGTACAGTCTGATCTAAAAGCCCTTCTCAACCAGGATGCCACAGCTTCAGGGGGCACCCCGGCTGAGAATTGCTGATTGCTGATAAGTCTGATCTAAATGATCAGTCATACACCCTGAGCAAAGTTTGACTATTTAAAGTGATCTTGTTTTAAGGTGCTCTGGACTATCCCACCAAAGTTTTATGTGTTGATCTTATCTTGGCCTCTGACCTCTTGCTATTCCAACTTTAGAAGCGAAAGGTCCACTTTGATTGTTAGGCATCCTTATATTCACGATTCATGATTAATTAACAAACTTCCACCCCACCCTTATAACAGTATAAATTTGAGCATCCTTAAGGGATCAGCACATTGCTGGGGGAGCACATTGCAGTGTCTTCTATCCCTGAGGCTTCTATCTCTAATGCTCCGTACACACGGTCGGACATTGATCGGACATTCCGACAACAAAATCCTAGGATTTTTTCCGACGGATGTTGGCTCAAACTTGTCTTGCATACACACGGTCACACAAAGTTGTCGGAAAATCTGATCATTCTGAACGCGGTGACATAAAACACATATGTCGGGACTATAAACGGGGCAGTAGCCAATAGCTTTCATCTCTTTATTTATTCTGAGCATGCATGGCACTTTGTGCGTTGGATTTGTGTACACACGATCGGAAATTCCGACAACGGATTTTGTTGTCGGAAAATTTGATAGCCTGCTCTCAAACTTTGTGTGTCGGAAAATCCGATGGAAAATGTGTGATGGGGCCTACACACAGTCGGAATTTCCGACAACAAGGTTCCTATCACACATTTTCCGTCAGAAAATCCGACCGTGTGTACGGGGCATTAGTGATTCTTTCTACAAGTGATATGCACTTCAATCTCTGCACTTCAGCGATTGCACAAAGCAAACATACATAGCAAACTGCACGGGAAAGCACCACAGACTGCAGATGACCCTGTCTCTCTACTAAGCTCTCCTTCCACTCTGTAACATGTGCTCTCTACCACTCCTTCTGACACTTGTGTCCTCTCTCCTCAAACTCTCCTACTTTCACCCCTCTTCTCCACCCCCCTGCTTATACATATCACCCAGCCTTCTGTCCGCTCCCTATTACTGCTCCTACCAACTCTTTCTCATTCTACATCCATATACTGATAAAACCTCCAGTACTCTGAGGCATGCCCCTTCATATAAATCACATTCCCACATTACCTCCCTCACCCTTCTGCTTCTCCTAACCTCTGGTGACATATCCCCAAACCCTGGGCCTCCATCATATGTCTTTGCCCAACACTCCCACCCCCCTACTCCCTCTGGCAGCAGCCGCAACCCGCAGAACTTTTTCTTTTTCTTTTCCTCTTCTTTTCTAAACTCCCCCTTCTCCTGTGCCCTTTGGAACGCACGCTTTGTCTGTAACAAACTCACCGCCCTCCACGACCTCTTTATCACAAATTCCTTTAAACTACTTGCCATTACTGAAACCTGGCTTCATGAATCAGATACTACTTCTCCTGCTTCCCTCTTCCGTGGTGGCCTTCTCTGGACTTACTCCCCCAGACCAAGTTGACAGAAGGGAGGTGGAGTGGGAATCCTTCTAGCCGCCGGTTACGCGCAACGGCTCCGGCACCACGCCCACTGTATCTATTGCACGAACCGACGTACAGCTAAGGCGATTCGCACAATGGAGCCAACCTGCCACAGTATAATGATGACGGCCGGTTGGTAAGTAGTAAAAGAGACACTTTGCTCATTAAGGGCAAAGTGACAGTGTTTACAGATGGGCCATCACCCCAAGGCATCAATACCCGCCAAGGCATTCCCATGCTGCCTCCTTACATGGTAGGTAGTTACATAGTAGGTGAGGTTGATAAAAGACACAAGTCCATCAAGTCCAACCTATGTGTTATTATAATATGCCTCCTTGCATTGTCAGAGATCTCACTAATGGATCAGGGCTTCCAGGTATGGGGGGAACACATGACTTCCTCAATGTGACAGTGCTCCTGTCTGAGCAACCAATCGCCAAGTCCAAACATCAAGTATGGGGGCTTGTGAGCTTAGGTGGCGTATATTGATTGGTTTGTGCAAAAAGTTATAGCATCTACAAACTATAGGATATATATATGGAATTTTTATAAATTTTTTTTAATTTATTTTACTAGTAATGGCGGCGATCAGCGATTTTTAGCGGGACTGTGACATTGCGGTGGACAAATCGGACAGTAAGTGACACTTTTTAGGGACCAGTGACATACTTACAGTCACCAGTGTTAAAAAAATGCACTGTCACTTCACTAATTACACTCTGGTTGTGTGCAATCACTGCGGGAGCAGGTCGCTGGCGGCACGAGCTGGCGCGCGCCCCTGACCAAGTGCACAAAATCAGGTACAGGTGCTTCAGCAGCACTATGCTGACGTATGCAGCAGCGTATAGCTGCGCTGCCCCATTGATTTTAATGGGCAGGAGCAGTTTAGGAGCATTGTATACACCGCTCCAAAGATGCTGCTAGTAGGACTGTTTTTAGCGTCCTGCCAGTGCACCGCTCCAGTGTGAAAGCCCTTTGGGCTTTCACACTGGAGAGACAGCAATGGCTCTTTCAGGGCGCTTTGCTGGCGCTATTTTTAGCGTTGTAGCACCTGCAAAGCGCCCCAGTGTGAAAGGGATCTAAAAATGATCACAAAAGTGTAAATGCTGCACTGTCCTCAATAATGTAATAACCAATGTCTACTATGGACTTTGATAGTTGTATTTCCGATTTAATTGATGATTGCTGAAAACACACAGAACACCAGATTACAGACATTGGTCATTAGTTACAGATAAATGATTAGTAATAGTGCAGCATTTACTCTTTTATATACATTCAAGTGATTTTTTCCACATTATGCTTGCAGCTTTAATTATTCACACACTTGTGTGCAGATAATCAAGTACACAAATAAAAAGGATTATTCTATTATTCTATTCTACTTGAGGGTAGGGAGTGATGTGAATGCACAATATACAGTGCCTTGAAAAAGTATTCATACCTCTTGAAAATTTTCATGTTACAACCAAAAACGTAAATGTATTTTATTAAGATTTTATGTGATAGACCAACACAAGGTGGCACATAATTGTGAAGTGGAAGGAAAATGATAAATTATTTTCTAAATTTTTTACAAATAAATATGTGAAAAGTGTGGTGTACATTTGTATTCAGCCCCCCTGAGTCAATACTTTGTAGAACCACAGCACCTTCTTCCACATGTTTGCTGTGTTCCCCACATGGGACTTCTTATGGCTTTCCTTTAACAATAGCTTTCTTCTTGCCACTCTTCCATAAAGGCTAGATTTGTGGATTGCATGACTAATAGTTGTCCTGTGGACAGATTCTCCCACCTGAGCTGTGGATCTCTGCAGCTCCTCCAGAGTTACCATGGGCCTCTTGGCGGCTTCTCTGATTAATGCTCTCCTTGCCCGGCCTGCCAGTTTAGGTGGATGGCCATGTCTTGGTAGGTTTGCAGTTGTGCCATACTCTTTCCATTTTCAGATGATGGATTGAACAGTGCTCAGTGAGATGTTCAAAGCTTGGGATATTTTTTTATACCCTAACCCTGCTTTAAACTTCTACACCACTTTATCCCTGACCTGTCTGGTGTGTTCCTTGGCCTTCTCTAACAAACCTCTGACGGCTTCACAGAACAGCTGTATTTATACTGAGATTAAATTACACACGGGTGGACTCTAGTTACTAATTAGGTGACTTCTGAAGGCAATTGGTTCTACTAGATTTTAGTTAGGGGTATCAGAGTAAAGGGGACTGAATACAAATGAGAGCTTGAGCTATTTTGAAAAGAAGAATGGGCAAAAATGTCACTCTCTAGATGTGCAAAGCTGGTAGCGATATCCCCAAAAAGACTTGCAGCTGTAATTGCAGTGAAAGGTGGTTCTACAAAGTATTGACTCAGGGGGGCTGAATACAAATGCACCGCCACACTTTTCAGATATTTAATTGTAAAACATTTTGAAAACCATTTATCCTTTTCCTTCCACTTCACAATAATGTGCCACTTTGTGTTGGTCTATCACATAAAATCCTAATAAAATACATCTACGTTTTTGGTTGTAACATGACAAAACCTGGAAAATTTCAAAGGGTATGATTACTTTTTCAAGGCACTGTATGTTTAAAGCTAAATAAATAAAAGTATGCTTGGATTTACATGGGCATAGTTTCAAGTTGGACCTGCATGCTTTTAATCCACTTGAACATTGCTTTTGCTTTTAGGAAATCAGAGTAATGTATTCTTGCAGCATTACCTGGAATCAGAGATACTAGCAAGATCACATTAATAAATACACTGCCCATGGTGATTAGTGAGAATTAAAGTGCCTCGATCAATGACTATCAGTAATACACCATTTGATGATGACTGTTGAACTGCATTACATGCTATCATTGGGGTAAGATGATGATCTGTCATAAGGACATATCATTATCTAAAAGCTGACAAATAGGGATGAAAAAATCAATGTATTCAAGACCACAAAGATGTCTATCAGAGTTCAGTGGAGTTCACATGTAGATTAAAGGAGTGCTACCATGGTGAAGGGGGCTTTGTGTCATGTTTGCTGCATTGCAAAGAGTTCATGGTTAATCTGCAATTCATCCTCCAGGTTTGGCTCACAAAATGTGGGTCTAAAACAAAAGTTCTCTATGAGGTCTTATTCATTAATGGGGCATACAGACTCCCCTCCAGTCCCTACGTCATCAGTGTTTCTTCTGGAAGTACAAACATCTCATAAGATTGGCACTGATTTCCAATGCGTAGTAAACAATAACAGCAGGTCTATTATGCAGCGGCTTTCAGTTCCGTTCTTATGAGAGTTTTGTACTTACAGAAGAGCCACTGTAATGACGTAGGGACTGGAGGGGGGTCTGCGTTCCCCATTAATGAATAAGACCTCATAGTGAACTTTTGTATTAGACCCACATTTTTGGTTGTGGGTGAGATCACTGCAGGCGACCCTGGAGTCTTACAATCCGACGTTCCTGAAAGTATAAATTTTTCTGGCTGAATTGCAGTGCTGACATATTTGCTAAGAGTCTTACATTTCTTCAGCAAGCAGAATTTATGTAAGTACACCTATACAGACTGCTGATCTGTGTTTAGTTGTATGGGTAACATGTTGTGACAGTGTCTCTTTAACCACTTACCCACTGGGCACTTAAACCCCCTTCCTAACCAGACCAGTTTTCAGCTTTTCTGTGCTCTCACATTTTAAATAACAATTACTCAGTCATGCAACACTGTACCTATATGACATTTTTGTCCTTTTTTTCACACAAATAGAGCTTTCTTTTGGTGGTATTTAATCACCACTGGGTTTTTGTTTTTTTTGCGCTATATTAGAAAAAAGACCGAAAATTCTGTAAAGAATTGCATTTTTCTTTGTTTCTGTTATAAAAAATTGCAAATTTAGTAATTTTTCTTCATATATTTTGGCCAAAATTTATACCACTACATATCTTTGGTAAAAATAACCCAAATTGGTGTATATTATTTGGTCTTTGTGAAAGTTATAGAGTCCACAAGCTATGGTGCCAATCTCTGAAAATTGATCACACCTGAAGTACTGACGGCCTATCTCATTTCTTGAGACCCTAACAAGCCAGGAAAGTACAAATACTCCCCAAATGACCCCTTTTTGGAAAGTATACATTCCAAGGTATTTATTTAGAGGCATGGTTAGTTTTTTGAAGTTGTAATTTTTTCCCACAATTCTTTGCAAAATCAAGATTTTTTTTCTTTTTTTTTTTTACAAAATTGTTATATTAGCAGGTTATTTCTCACACACAGTATATGCATAGCACAAATTTCACCCCAAAACACTTTCTACTATTCCTCCTGAGTATGGTGATACCACATGTTTGAGACCTTTACACAGCGTGGCCACATACAGAGGCCCAACATCAGGCATTCTTGGAGCATAACTTACACATATAATTTCTTAACTACCTCTTGCACTTTTGAAGGCCCTGGAGAACCAGGACAATGGAAACGCCCCAAAAATGACCCCATTTTGGAAAGAAAACAACCCAATGTATAATCTATGAGGCATAATGAGCATTTGAATATGTCATTTTTTCTACAAGTTTTTGGAAAATGTGTAAAGAAAATGAAAATGCATTTTTTTTTATACAACGTTGTCCATTTACACAATGTTTCTAACACATAGCATGTACATACCAAAAATTACACCCCAAAATAGATTCTCCTACTCCTCCTGAGTACGGCGATACCACATGTGTGAGACTTTTCCACAGCATGGCCACATACAGAGGACCAACATGTAGGGAGCACCGTCAGGTGTTCTAGGGGTATACGTTTCAAATCTAATTTGACTACCTATTACACTTTTGTGAGGCACTGTAGTGGCATGGATGTGGCATGGATGATAACTGATGTGGCATGGATGAGCATGAATGGGGATGGATGAGCCGGTAATGGCAGAGCATGAATGAGTATGGCTGAGTATGGCCGGGTACGGCTGAGTACGGATGGGTACGGCTGAGTATAGATGGGGTGGCTGGGTACGGCTGAGTATGGCTGGGTATGGCTGGGTACGGCTGAGTATGGCTGAGTATGACTGGGTACGGCTGAGTACGGCTGGGTACGGCTGGGTACGGCTGGGTATGGCTGGGTATGGCCAATCATGGATGGGATGGATGGGATGGCTGAGCATGGATGGGTATGGCTAATTATGGATGGGGTGGATGGGATGGCTGAGCATGGATGGATGGATGAGTATTGCTGAGGATGGATGGATGGCTGAGCATGGATGGATGGATGAGTATGCTGAGTATGGATGGCTGTGCATGGATGGATGGATGAGTATGCTGAGTATGGATGGCTGAGCATGGATGGATGGATGAGTATGCTGAGTATGGATGGGTATGCCGAGTATGGATGGCTGAGTATGCTGAGTATGGATGGCTGAGCATGGATGGATGAGTATGCTGAGTATGGATGAGTGTCACGGAACGCCCCACACTCCGCTTGAGTGCTTCCGTCATATACCGCTTCCTAAGTTCTGGAACACGAGTCCAATGGATCTGGCTATAGGAACCCCAAGAACTAGACAACACCAGTCTTGGAGTACATCAGAACTACTTTTATTTTGAGATCTCACAGACCTTTATACAGCAGGGATGACTCAAAGCTAACTTAATTAACATGACCTAATTTACTACAAAATGTACCCAGACCAGATGACAGTCTTGTGGGCACCGAGCTTCACACATTAATACAATTAACAATACAAACAACAATCTCCCCCCTCCTCAGCCTAGACCATTCGTCTATTAGCCAGTGCTGGTGGCTAATGTGATCAGCTCTCTCAATTAACATAAACACATGTTGATAACACCAGCATCTCCTCACAGGATGTGTCCCAGCAGAATGAATCAGTCTTATCAGCAGGGGGCTGCTGGAGGAATCCCCCCTCCCTCTTCAGGGACACAAATATACAGTAAGGAGTCCCCATACAATATATACATGACTGAGTCCGATTAATACAGTTCAGACTGGATTTCTCATTCACCTCAAATGCTAGGGCCCATAATCGGTGGGCAACAGGCTTGCACACAGTCCTCTCCAACAGCCTCCGCTCTGGCCATGCCCGTGACAATGAGTATACTCAGTATGGATGGCTGAGCATGGATGGATGGATGAGTATGCTGAGTATGGATGAGTATGGATGGGTTAGCATGGATGGATGAATGGATGAGTATGGATGGGTGAGCATGGATGGATGGATGAGTATGCTGAGTATGGATGAGGATGGATGGATGAGTATGCTGAGTATGGATGAGGATGGATGGATGAGTATGCTGAGCATGAATGGGTATGCTGAGCATGGATGTCTGAGCATGGATGGATGGATGAGTATGCTGAGTATGGATGGGTATGCTGAGTATGGATGGGTGAGCATGGATGGATGGATGAGTATGCTGAGTATGGATGGGTGAGTATGCTGAGTATGGATGGGTGAGCATGGATGGATGGACGAGTATGCTTAGTATGGAAGGGTGAGCAGGGATGGATGGATGAGTATGCGGAGTATAGATGGGTATGGATGGATGAATGGATGGCTGGAATGGCCACATATCAGAGCTGTGGGCACTACACATCCAGCCCACAGCGCTGCTGCCACCGATCTCTCCCCTCTCCACTCACACTGTACCAATAGGTATGGGGAGGGGAGAGAGGAACCGGACGTGACGCCGGTTTGTTTACAAGTGATCACTCCGTCATTTGATGGAGCGTTCACGTGGCAAATGGCCGCTATCAGAGGCCATTTACCATGATCCGAGATGCGCCGTGTCCTCTGGACCCGGTGGTCATGAATGTTCCCGGGTGCGCGTCCCAGGGGGTGCACGAGAGCAGGATTGTGGGAGGACGTCAATGTACGCCCTCCCACAGTTATCCGACCACGCAGCTGCCGTCATTCGGCTATAGCGCGGTCGGCAAGTGGGTAATTTGATCCTAAATACAAAACATCCAGCAAGCTCCATACAGCAATAGACCATGTCAACAGCAGTTGTAAGGTGAAGTGGTGGATTGAGACATTATAGCAAAGGTCCAAATAATATGATATCACAAGCTCACCATGATCAAAGATGAGGACAGGATATGTATTCATCACCCATAAGAAACAACATTTTGAGGCCTCAAAGTACTTCTTTCTTTTCACTACTGCCTAAGCAAGAGGTCCTTGGTGGCTTCAAAACACTGCTTCTTATGGGTGACAAATAAATGTCCTATCTTCATCTTTAAACATACAGTAGTGTGCTAGTGAAAGCTTATTATTTGATATTTCATTTGATGGCACAAATTTCTACTTGCTTTTGGCTTCAAAGTTTATCATTCTCTACATGGTTACATATACATTGAAAATGAATGGTTCTGGGCTTGGCATAAATCACAGGTCAGATGTGTAAATATCCCCCACACCATTACAGCACCACCACCAGCCTGAACCATTGATATAAAGCAGGATGGATCCATGCTTTCATGTTGTTAATGCCAAATTCTGACCCTACCATCTGAATGTCGCAGCTAAAATCGGGACTCATCAGGCCAGGTAATGTTTTTACAATCTATTGTCCAATTTTGATGAACCTGTGCAAATTGTAGCCTCAGTTTCCTGTTCTTAGCTGACAGGAGTGGCACCCGGTGTGGTCTTCTGCTGCTGGAGCTCATCTGCTTCAAGGTTCGTTGTGTTGTGTGTTAAGAGATGTTATTCTGCATACCTTGGTTGTAACGAGTGGTTATTTAGGTTACTGTTGCCTTTCTATCATCTCAAACCAGTCTCTCCATTCTCCTCTGACCTCTGACATCAATGAGGCATTTTTGTCCAGAGATGGTTGTGCTTGAAAATTCCAGTAGGTCAGCAGTTTTTAGAAATACTCAGACCAGCCCGTCTGGTACCAACAACCATACCACGTTCAAAGTCACTTAAATCCCCTTTCTTTCCCATTCTGATGCTCAGTTTGAACTTCAGCGAGTCCTCTTCACTGTGTCTAGATGCCCAAATCCATTGAGTTGCTGCCATGTGATTGGCTGATTAGCAATTTGTGTTAGCAAGCAATTGAACAGGTGTACCTTATAAAGTGGCCAGTGAGTGTGTGTACAGGGCCGGCCCAACCATAGGACCCAGTGGGACCATTGTCCCAGGCGCCACTTTAAGAGGGGCGGCAGCCGGCCAGAGTGTGCAGTGAAAAGTTGTCAGGAGTACCCATCGCCACCTGCCGCCGCACATCCTAGTCACCGGGCTGTCTTCCGATATCTACCCACTTGGATGCTGTGAAAGGCATTCAAGGAGTGTGCAGCCCACACTGAGCAGATCGTGGGGCTTGTAAAAGCCGCTGAGTGTGTGACACTGTCATCTAATGTAACTGCATTGAGGAAGAGAGGTCAGCTGTCACAACTCAGCTGTGATGTCGGGAGTGGGCGGGACCGAACAGCTATTAAATACCAGCCAATGGGATGGGTTTTGAGCGGGCCGCTACATTTATGTGGCTCCGCCCCTTTCTTAAACAGCCCGATGATTGGCTGGTGTTTGATAGCTGCTCAGTCCCGTGGCTCCGCCCACCCCTGACATCACCGCTGAGTTGTGATAGCTGATCTCTCTCCCTCAATGCAGTTACATTAGATGACAGTGTCACACACTGAGGGGCTCCAGCAAGCCTTATGATCTGCTCAATGTGAAACTCCCCCTCTCCCCTGTCAGTGCCAATCAGTGCCACCTATCAATGCCACCTATCAGTGCTGCCCATCAGTGCCACCTATCAGTGCTGCCCATCAGTCCAATCAGTGCTGTCTATCAATGCCAATCAGTGCCACCTATCAGTGCCGCCTATCAATGCCAATCAGTGCCACCTATCAGTGCTGCCTATCAGTGCCAATCGGTGCTGCCTATCAATGCCAATCAGTGCCACCTATTAGTGCCACTTACCAGTGCAAATCAGTGCTGCCAATCGGTGCCCATCAGTGCTGCCAATCATTGCTGTCGATCAGTGCCCATCAGTGCTGCCTATTAATGCCAATCAGTGCCACCTATCAGTGCTGCCAAGCAGTACCAAGCAGTATCAGCAGCCTGGTGGGGCACAACTAAAATCCATTGATGTTTATTAATTACACATGCCAATCTTTAGTATAATAGGTAATCACCACACTACAATTTACAATAAACTACTGGAGGTAAAATAAAAAAGTGTCAGTAAAAGGCCTGCCGCTAAGCACTTAAATTGTTCAACACCACAAAAAAAAAAGAAGAAAAGTGCAGCGCTAACTTACTAATCGATAACTTAACAATAATGGTGGAACCCTCTAATGCAGTGGTTCTCAACCTTCTAGTGCTGTGACCCCTTGATAAAATTTCCCAAGTTGTCGGGACCCCTAACAGTAAAATTATTTTCGTAGCGTGGGTTGTCAGCACCCAAGGCAAGACAAGTAATTTGCGCCCCTAGCCCACGGATATTTAGCGCTCCCCGAGTCCTTTCCACTTGTACAGTATTAAAACCCCTTATGATACATTTTAGGATGTACCACTCTCTCTTTGTTCTCCTTTTATCTCTCTCCCTGTCTCTCCTAATTTCTTGTTTTTTCCCCCCATCCCTCTGTATCCGTCTTTTTCTTATTCTTTCTCTCCCTTTTTCTTTGTTCCTCCCCCTCTTTTCCTCTCCCTTCCATGTATTCTCTATTTTTATTCCTTCTCTTACTTATAATAATGAATGTGGGGGCTTTTTGGTGGGTGTGATTTTTTTTTTTGGGGGGGGGGGCAGCATTTCATTCTTGGGCCCAGGCAGCACAATGTCTTGGGCCTGCCCTGTGTGTGTATATTACGATAGATAGATAGATAGATAGATAGATAGATAGATAGATAGATAGATAGATAGATAGATAGATAGATAGATAGATAGATAGATAGATAGATAGATAGATAGATAGATAGATAGATAGATAGATAGATAGATAGAATTTTTTTACCACCTTTAGAGCCTATTCAGACCTATGAATTGCAGTAAACTCACTGCATTGCAGCATGCACACATTAGTGCATTGTGCTGCCATTTTTTTTTAGTGGCATCCCAACACACTATAAGAACTCACCTCTGATGCACCTATGTTGTAGCACACCACAAAGCACAGTAATGCACTACTGTGCCTGGGAGAATGGTACATGTCTGATTTATGGTCTGTTTTGGTACATTGGTAGGCATTTCAATGAATTGGCTGTCTTAGCCAAAGCACATTAATGCTCAATTTAATGGGTGTTAACAAGTGTGCATTACCACTGCAGTTGGCCAGATATATGTGAATGGGCCCTTAGTAGGGTTGCCACATCATCCCTTTAAACCCGAACAGGTTACACAGGTTCTGTGGCTGATTAAGGTGGTAATTAAACTCACTTGGTGCCTTATCTGCATTAAATCAGCCTCAGAACCTGTGTAAAGCCTCATACACACGACAGGACATTGTACATACTTTCCCTTGGATTTTTTTACAAAGGTCGTTGGCCATAAGTTTGTATTGCATACACACGGGAGAACTTTTTCAGCCAACTTTCACCAAATTACATGGTTTTTCAGCTCTTTACCACCACCCTTTGGTCAACTTCTGTATTGTTGTCTGATATTGTGTCAATCTCTTTTATCGGCGAGATTGACACCTTGCGAGCCGGGTTCACACTAGTGCAAGGATCCGACTTGGATCCCCACGAACGCCAGGCACTTTGTTTGGTATGAATCTTGAGGGGGAACTCCACACCAAATTTTAAATAAAAAACCGGCATGGGTCTGGTTTGAATTTTAAGGGGAACACCTACATCAAAAAAACCGTGGCTGTCCCCCCAAAATCCATACCAAACCCTTATCCGAGCACGCAGCCCGGCCGGTCAGGAAAGTGGGTGGGGACGAGCAAGCGCCTGTGGCCCCCCCCACCCCAAAGCACCTTGTCCCCATGTTGATGAGGACAAGGGCCTCTTCCCGACAACCCTGGCTGTTGGTTGTCGGTTTCTGCGGGCAGGGGCTTATCGGAATCCGTGACCCCACTTTAATAAGGGGGCCCCCAGATCCTGGCGCCCCACCCTATGTGAATGAGTATGGGGTACATCGTACCCCTACCCATTCACCTAGGGAAAAAAGTGTCAATAAAAAAAACACACTACACAGGTTTTTATAGTAATTTATTAGACAGCTCCGGGGGTCTTCTTCCGACTTCGGGGGTCTTCTTCCGACTTCGCCGCTCTCTCTGGCCTCTTCTCCCGGTGTCCGGTTCTTCTCCTGCTCTCCGGCCTCTTCTCCCGGTGTTCGACCTCTTCTCCCAGTGTCCGGTTCTTCTGCCGGCTCCTCTGCTGTCTTCTGCCGCTCTTTTGATAGCGGTGGCCCGTCTTCTTCCCTTTTCTCTTCTTCCGATGTTGACACGACGCTCTCTCCTGCTGTAATGCTGTCTGAGCGTTCCGCAATGACTTATATAGGCGGTGACCCCGCCCCCTTATGATGTCACAGTCCCAGGGCATGCTGGGACTGTGACGTTATAAGGGGGCGTGCTCATGTCATCCAATGATCACGCCCCCTTATGTCACAATCCCAGCATGCCCCAGGAATGGATAGGGGTACGATGTACCCTATACTCATTCACATAGGATGGGGGGCCGGGATCTGGGGGCCCCCTTATCAAAGGGGGCTCCCGGATTCCGATAAGTACCTTGCCCGCAGACCCCAACAACCAACGGCCAGGGTTGTTGGGAAGAGGCCCTTGTCCTCATCAACATGGGGACAAGGTGCTTTGGGGTGGGAAGGGCCAGCAGGGTGCCCCCCCCCGCCCAAAGCACCCACCCCCCATGTTGAGGGCATGCGACCTGGTACAGTTCAGGAGGGGGGGGCGCTCGCTCGTCCCCACCCCTTTTCCTGACCGGTCGGGCTGCGTGCTCGGATAAGGGTCTGGTATAGATTTTGGGGGGCCCCCACGCCGTTTATTCGGCGTAGAGGGTTCCCCTTAAAATCCATACCAGACCGAAGGGCCTGCTATTCCCCCAGAGGGGAATTCCCTCTCATGCCCGCCGCCGTAGGAAAATGTGTTTTTCCTATTGCAGCCTGCGCGAGATGTACAGTACCCTGTTGCCGAGAACCAGATTCTCGATGCTGCATACTGTAGTTTGTACAAAAGTCCGATGGTTTTGTTTACACGTGATCGGACTTTGCTCCATCAGACTTTTCTTGCCGGAAAGTTTGTGCGTTCGCACAGCCAACAAAAGTCTGATGGAAACAGAAAAAGTTTGTCCGATGGAGCGTACACACGGTCGGATGTTGCTCCACAACAGCTAATTTGCATGTCTGTTGTCAAAAAGTCTGATCGTGTGTACGGGCCTTAATTCATGTATCCTGTATTCAAGGAATGATATGGCAACCCTAGCCCTTAGGCTGGTGTCATTTTTTTTTTTTAGCTGGTGCTTCATTGGCTTAGGATATTTTACATCAAAGTTAAAAGAATCTATTTTTATTTATTCCTAAAAACTTTCAGTGGTACTATGGCTGTTAAATTCCCAGTAAGCATGTTACTAACTGAAATAGTATAGTGGTGTAAACACTATAAAAATGTTGTTGCTGTAATGCACGTTCAACATAGTTAATCTACCTAGTTATGGTCAAAAATAGAAGACTGCTGACGCCTTTGAAGAACAGCTCATACTTCTGTTTCATAATAGATTGTAGAGTTAAGTGTATCCTTACACAGAAAAACTCTGTATGGATCAGGGTGTATCAGCTCTACATTACCGTGCTTAGTTTGGAGGTTTGTGATTTCGATTGTGGACAATCTTTGAGTACAAAGGATTTTACATTTATTTTTGGTCTCTGTATATTGAAGCGGACCTTCGGTCATTTTTTCAACTTTCCATCTATTAAATCTTCTGCCCTTGTTGTTTAACCGCTTGCCGACCAGCGCACGACGATACACGTCGGCACAATGGCATGTCTGCGCAAATGGAAATACAGGTACGTCTCCTTTAAGAAGCGGCATTGTGGGCGCGCGCGCCAGCCGCGTAGTCCGTGCCTGTGCCCGCGGACTCGATGTCTGCCGGTGTCCCGCGATCGTGTCACAGAGCGCAGAACGGGGAGATCCCTATGTAAACAAGGCATTTACCCGTTCTGCCTAGTGACAAGACAGAGATCACTGCTTTCTGCTATCAAGAGCAGTGATCGCTGTCATATCAGTGGTAGCCCATCCCCCCCACAGTTAGAATCACTCCCTAGGACACACTTAACCCCTTGATCGCCCCCTTAGTGTTTAACTCCTTCCCTGCCAGTGTCATTTATACAGTAATCATTTTTATAGCACTGATCGCTGTATAAATGACAATGGTCCCAAAATAGTGTCAAAAGTGTCCGATGTGTCCGCATAATGTCGCAGTCACAATAAAAATCGCAGATCGCCGCCATTACTAATAAAAAGAAACTTATAATAAAAATGCCATAAATCTATCCCCTATTTTGTAGACGCTATAACTTTAGCGCAAACCAATCAATATACGCTTATTGGGATTTTTATTTTTTACCAAAAATGTGTAGCATACATATCGACCTAAACTGAGGAAAAAATTAGTTTTGTTATATATTTTTTTAGGATATTTTTTATAGCAAAAAGTAAAAAACTTTCAAAAAAATTGTCACTCTTTTTTTTGTTTATAGCGCAAAAAATAAAAACCGCAGAGGTGATCAAATACCAGCAAACGAAAGGGCTATTTGTGGGGAAAAAAAGGGCATCAATTTTGTTTTAGTGCAACGTTGCACGACCACGCAATTCTCAGTTAAAGCAGCACAGTTCTGTATCGCAAAAAGTGCTCTGGTCAGGAAATTCTTCCGGGGCTGAAGTGGTTAACCTTTGGATAGTAAAACATATATTTTCTGCCAGTAAATCCCTTATATAGCCCACTTCCTGTTTCTTGTCTGGTCATTAGCCTAGGCTTATGACATCATGCACAGCTCTCTCTCTCCCTCTCATGAGAGTTTGCCAGCAAGGGAGGGGGAATGAGTCATAGGAGGGCCAATGAGAGCTGCAAAGCTGTAGGGCGCTGAATGAGGGAGGAGATAACAGGAGACAGAAATCCATGTGTATTCATCCACAGAGGAGAAAAGCAGGCAAGCAATGGTGTGAGTGTGTCTGTTTGTCAATATGTGTGTGTGTCTGTATATATGTGTGTGTGTGTCTGTGTGCCTCTGTGTGTCTTTATATATGTATGCGTGTCTGTATGCCTCTGTGTGTCTGTATATATATATATATATATATGTGTGTGTGTGTGTGTGTGTGTGTGTGTGTGTGTGTATCTGTGTAAATCCAGAAAGTGAACAGGCGGCAGCTTCAGCTGCCCACGGTTAAAATGGATTCAGCCAGACTCGGTGAAGGGAGATTTTTGCCGCATATTTGGCAAGCACGGAATCAGAGTATATATAAAATAATATGCAAAGTGGTTGGAGGGAAGCTTCAGAATGGCAAAGATGTTTTTATTACAAATTATGTGAGCAGACTGCAGTTCTTCTTTAACATGGCCAGCCTTGGATATGTGACCTATGCAGCGGCACAAAACCTCATTTTAAAGCAAAACTTTACCCAGAGCAACTTGATAACAAATAATGTTCTTTAGCAAGGAACATACATTCCACATGAATAATTATGCAACCAAAATTAGTGTGTGCTGTAAACTGCCTCCAGCATTGCTCCTATTTCTTCTTGGCTGAGGCTGCCATTTTGCTGAAACCCAGAGCCCCTGAGCAGCAGTACAGGCTGTTAGCAGTTACGTAGCTAAACCTTGCAAAATGGGCCAACATGAAGTGGTCTATCAAGATTTATTTTTCTGACTAAAGTTCAACTTTAAAGGGGGTTATAAACCCTTGTGTTTTTTCACCTTAATGCATGAAAACATCTGCCAGTGACCGCCCCCCCAGTTTTACTTACCTGAGCCCTGGAATTTCACCTGGCGGAGACGCGCTCTTCCTTTGCCCGGGGTACTCGGCTCTTGATTGGATAGATTGATAGCAGCGCAGCCATTGGCTCCCACTGCTGTCAATCAAATCCAATGATGTGGGCGCCGGGGGGCATTTGTGTCTATGGAGAGCACTTCTCCTAAGGGGTTATCTGCTGCGAGGAGGAGCCACGAGAGCCACCGAGGGACCCCAGAAGATGAGGTTCGGGGCCACTCTGTGCAAAATGAACTGCACAGTGGAGGTAAGTATGATATGTTTGTTTTTTGTTTTTTTTTAAATAGCCTTTACAATCACTTTAAGAGGTTATCCACATTGGGATTTTAACCTCTAACCATTTATTAAAAGTCATTATACCATTTACAGTGGGCAGGCTTCCAGTAGACTCTACAATTTTCTCCTGTGGCTTTTGATTAATCCTGTTCCTCATTCTTGTCTTTCATTGCTCATCTGATCCACATTGAAAAATCCACTTAATGTTTTGGAAAGCTTTTGCTGTGTATAACTAATATAATGGATTGGAAAGGGCTGGGAGGAGGCGATGTGGTTGTTAAGCACCAATCACATTAAAACATTCTCTTTGTCTGGCCTGACCTGGTTAATGCAATAAGTCTATTTAAAAAAAAAAAGTCCCCCTGCAAGGTAATGGTATAATGTGTTAGCATGCACCTGATACTTGCACATTATGAGAGACTTAACTTTTAAATGGTCTTTCTTCTGGGCTTGACGGCTTTAGATGTTTAAATGGCTGAGCAGTGATGACGTCACTCCCACACATATGCATGGGAGTCACAGTCGCGGCACACTGCTCTGGATTGACGGCACACTTGTGTGCCCTCATTTCAGGGCAAAGTGTGCATGCGCAGGTGACATCACCAGCTGCAAAAATAGCGAATATATCTCCTAAATGGTGCATGTTTAGAAGATTATATCTACAGGTAAGCTTTATTTTAAACTTTATTTTAAACATCAATCAAGAAAGATGATCAAGGTTGTTTGGTATTGCCTAAAATGACTCAGTAATAGCACCAACTTAGCAAAGAATTGTAGCTATGGTAAGCTCTGCCTTGTAATGAGTGTGTGCACCTGGACACACTCATTATAAGGCAGAGCTGAGCACAGCTCAGAGGAGGTGGGATAGGAGTTGGTGTTGGAGCAGTTGCTGCAGCCAGGAGGGAGGTGTGCTACTATTTAAGAATCTAGGCAATACCCTTGAGACAGCACCCCATGTGGGAGAGGTTCCAGGTCAGTGGACTGAGAGAGTTGGGCCAGCTGAGAGAGTCGGGGAGACCATAGCTGAGAGAACTGGAAGAGAGAGTCTTGGTGACCAGAGGGGACCTTGAGTCTTGGATGAGTGTGAAAGCCTGGAGTGTCAGGAGAGCCCCTTCCTAGAGGCCAGGAGTGGGCCAGCGCAGCTTTGTACTGCGACCAAGGCTGAGTGAGCCTTGAGAGCCAGGTGGCTTGGCATTTTTGTTTTTGTTGTAATTTTTGGGAGAAGAACCCCTGTGTGGGCAACCCGTGCATGTATGAACTTTCATTTTTGTTACATTCAATAAAAGTGGGCTACCACTCCCTTAAACTGAAGTTTCTGTTGGCTGTGAACCCACTGTAATGCATCTACCACTAAGCTAGACATTCCCCAATATCACACCTGACAGAATTTATGATTTCTTGGCCATTTTTCAGAGAATATGAATGATAACACAAAAACTTTTCTTTCACTCATAGTTAGTGTTTGGCTGAAGCCATTTATTATCAATCAACTGTGTTTACTCTTTTTTAAATCATAAGGACAACAGAAACTACCCAAATGGCCCTATTTAAAAGTTTACATACCCCAGTTCTTAATACCGTGTATTGCCTTTAACATCAATGACAGCTTGAAGTCTTTTGTGGTATTTGTGGATGAGGCTCTTTATTTTTTCAAATGGTAAAGCTGCCCATTCCTCTTGTCAAATAGCCTCCAGTTCCTGTAAATTCTTGGGCTGTCTTGCATGAACTGCAAGTTTGAGACCTCCACAGAGTGGCTCAATGATATTGAGGTCAGGAGACTGAGTTGGCATCTCCAGAACCTTCACTTCATTCTGCTGTAGCCAATGACAGGTCGACTTGGCATTATGTTTTGGATCCATGTCCTGTTGGAATGTCCAAGTACGTCCCATGCGCAGCTTCCTGGCTGATGAATGCAAATGTTCCTCCAGTATTTTTTGATAACATACTGCATTCATCTTGCCATCAATTTTGACTGAATTTCCTGTGCCTTTTGTAGCTCACACATTCCCAAAACATCAGCAATCCACCTCCGTGTTTCACAGTAGGAATGGTGTACCTTTCATCATAGGCCTTGTTGACCCCTCTCCAAAAACTACATTTTAGTCTCATCAATCCAAATGGCTTTGTGCCAGAAGGTTTGAGGCATGTCTCTGTGCTGTTTGGCGTACTTTGTGGCATTTGCATAGTAATGGCTTCCTTCTGGTAACTCGACCATGCAGCCCCTTATGCCGCGTACACACGATTGCACATTTCGACAACAAAATCCATCTTTTTTTTTCCGACGGATGTTGGCTCAAACTTGTCTTACATACACACGGTCACACAAATCTTGTTGGAAATTCCTAACATCAAGAACGCGGTGACGTACAACACGTACAACGAGCCAAGAAAAATTAAGTTCAATAGCCAGTGCAGCTCTTCTGCTTGATTCCGAGCATGCGTGGAACTTTGTGCGTCGGAATTGTGTACACACGATTGGAATTTTGTGACAACGGATTTTGTTGTCGGAAAATTTGAGATCCAGATCACAAATTTTGTTTGTTGGAAATTCCGACGGAAAATTTCCGACAACAAGCTCCCATCGAACATTTCCCGTCGGAAAATCCGACCGCCTACACGCGCCATTATTGTACATCTTGAAACCGCCACACCACATGTTTTTAGAGAGTCCATTATTTCACCTGAAGTTATTTGTGGGTTTTTCTTTGCATCCCGAACTATTTTTTACTGGCAGCTGTGGCTGAAATTTTAGTTGGTCTACCTGACCGTGGTTTGGTTTCAACAGAACCCATCATTTTCCACTTCTTGATTAGAGTTTGAACACTGCTGATCGGCATTCTCAATTCCTTGGATATCTTTTTATATCCCTTTCCTGTTTTATACAGTTCAACTACCTTTTTCAACAGATCCTTTGACAATAATTTTGCTTTCCCCATGACTCAGAATCCAGAAACGTCAGTGCAGCACTTGATGAAAGATGCAAGGGTCTGTCAGGATTCCAGAAACTCATTGACTTTTTATACACACACACACACACATTAATAAAAAGCAAACAGATCACAGGTAAGAATGGCTACCTTTTAATAGCCATTCAAACCCCTTTTGTGTCAACTTGTGTGCATGTTATCAGGCCAAAATCACCAGGGTATGTAAACTTTTGATCAGGCACATTTGGGTAGTTTCTGTTGTCATTATGATTTTAAAAGAGTAAACACAGTTAATTGATGATAAATGGATTCAGCCAAACATTAACCATGAGTGGAAGAAATGTTTTTGTGTTATCATTCACATTCTCTGAAAAACGCCCAAGAAATCATAAATTCTGCCAGGGTATGTAAACTTATGAGCACAACTGTGTGTGTGTGTGTGTGTGTGTGTGTGTATATACCGTATTTATCGGCGTATAACACGCACCGGCGTATAACACGCACCCCAATTTAGGAGGGAATTTTAAGGAAAAAAAACTTTTAGGAGGGAAGTTGAAGGGAAAAAAACTTACATTTAAATGTCCTTCATTGCAGCCTTGTCAGTGCAGCCTTGTCAGTGCAGCCTTCCCCAGTGCAGCCTTGTCAGTGCAGCCTTGTCAGTGCAGCCATGTCAGTGCAGCCATGTCAGTGCAGCCTTGTCAGTGCAGCCTTGTCAGTGCAGCCTTGTCAGTGCAGCCATGTCAGTGCAGCCTTGTCAGTGCAGCCTTCCCCAGTGCAGCCTTCCCCAGTGCAGCCTTCCCCAGTGCAGCTTTACCCAGTGGAGCCTTGTCAGTGCAGCCTTGTCAGTGCAGCCTTGTCAGTGCAGCCTTGTCAGTGCAGCCTTCCCCAGTGCAGCCTTGTCAGTGCAGCCTTCTCCAGTGCAGCCTTCCCCAGTGGAGCCTTCCCCAGTGGAGCCTTCCCCAGTGCAGCCTTGCCCCAGTGCAGCCTGGGATCCCCTGTCCCTGCTGTCACATCTTCAAAATCGCGGACCGCGATTTGAAAATGGCGCCGCCGGCGCCGAAGTACACAGAGCCGGTCCTCGGCTCTTTCCGGCGGCTCTCGTTTACTTTCGGCTCCACTCGTAGTCCCGAGCGGAGCTACCTGAACCTACTCGGATAGCTCCGCTCCGGACTACGAGTGAAACCGAAAGTAAACGAGAGCCGCCGGAAAGAGCCGAGGACCGGCTCTGTGTACTTCGGCGCCGGCGGCGCCATTTTCAAATCGCGGTCCGCGATTTTGAACAAGTGACAGCTCGGATCGCAGGGGGATCGGCGTATAACACGCACCTGCAACTTTCCCCTGATTTTAAGGGGAAAAAAGTGCGTGTTATACGCCGATAAATACGGTATATATATATATATATATATGTGTGTGTGTGTGTGTGTGTGTGTGTATGTATGTATGTATGTATGTATGTATGTGTGTATATATATATATATATATATATATATATATATATATATATATATATATATATATATATATATATATATATATATATATATATATATATATATATATATATATATATATATATATATATATTTCTTATATGGGTGTTTCCACTAGAGGGCATCTCAATATCATAAACTTACTGCCTATGTATAGCAGAAATCAGTATTTTCAAATTACATATTCCAAGGTATTCAA
The DNA here is from genome assembly GCA_037952925.1 of Lithobates clamitans. Classification (NCBI taxonomy): domain Eukaryota; kingdom Metazoa; phylum Chordata; class Amphibia; order Anura; family Ranidae; genus Lithobates; species Lithobates clamitans. The sequence continues at coordinate 3,443,295 of JBBGZY010000016.1, read as the reverse complement.
CAGGTAAGATTAGTAATTGCCTGTCTCTTGGATTATGGAACTTGAACATAATTGATTTTTGCTATACATAGCACAGCCATTCTACAAATGTTCTGTGTCCGCCAGTAAACCATGATTCAATGCACATGAAAAGGTAAAAACACAATTTATTATCAGAGGTTTAGGGGTCAGGGGAAAGTATAGATGCATTTCAGCACAAACATTCCCTTACTTTGTATTTGGGAATAGGATATAATCATAATACTAGAAAATAGGATTTTGTCGTTCAGAAAAAACACTTTTAGTCACGTAATCTTCAAGTTCATAGAGTTCATGTGAAAAAAATGATTGCGAGCAGGTCACTAAGCAACCAGCCTGGTCATGTTGTAATGAAACGTAGCAGCAAGGCCACTCAACTTCAATACCATTAAACCTTGCTGGCTATACTGTATACCAGGGACTTACGTGTAGGGCTCTTGTTCCTCTAGTTTGTGTTAGGTTCTTGCTGGCATGCTGGCTCTGATGGACTTTGAGTGTCCTCTTGTTGCTCTTCAAACCCGCATGCCTTGTCTTCCTGCACGCCTTCCACTCAAAGCCTCAGTAAGCACCCCTTTTATAGTTTCAGCTGTTCTGTCTACCTGTAGCAGTTTTTTCAACTCACCCTAAAACCATGGAAGTTATCTGGTTTTCTACATCTCACTTGGTTTCCTCAAGCTGAGGAAGGGGAGTTTCTTCACGAAACGTATCCCTGCACTGTTTTCACATCACTTCCATGAGAAAGGGGGTGGGGGGGTTTCTCTCCCCCAAGCAGATCTCAAAGTGCATTCTGGAGGGTGGCTTTTAAAAAAAAAAAAAAAAACAAACACTCGTGCTGCCTTCCCAGTGGAAGCAGTTTGGATAGGTGAGGACTCTGTTCACTGGTCAGGGCAGAGGATTTCCCTCTGGGTCAGGGATTCTACCAAACTCAGCTGTTCTGCCGATACATCATTGATGTTTGTGAACGATTTTCACTTGTTCTCATTAAAACTTTTATCAAAGTTCTACACTATTGGCACCTCTGAGCTGCTTCTCTTCTCGTTGTCCTTTTTTTTTTTTTTTTTTTTTTCTGTATGTATGGACACTGCATAGTAGCACTTCTTGTACTGTGTGCTGGGTTTAATTCTTGGAATGTGTTTTTATGCCCTAATAAACACTTCAGATCAGATATTATCTGCAGGTAGCCAGGTGCATTACATATATGCCTGAATAAAAAAAACATTGTTGGCTTGGTATTAGAGCTGCACGATTAATCGTCAAGAATCGTTATCGCGATCTTGACTAAAGTGTTTCCCTATTCTTTCTATGCAAACAATTCTCTCTGCTCTTCTGAAAACACAGCTGTCCAAAAGGAAGAGAAAAACTGGGCAGTCTGCCAAGAATCAAAACACTCTTTATCAGTTGAACTTAAGGGTAAACATTGTAACAATTTGTCAATGGAATAGACTTTGTGTGTAAGCGAAAAAAGTTTAACCACTTAAACACTAAACCTTTTTCTGACATTTGTTGGTTTCAAGTTAAAATCTTTTTTTTTTTTGCTAGAAAATTACTTACAAACCCCAAGCATTATATATATATTTTTTAGTAGACACCCTAGAGAATACAATGGTGGTTGTTGCAATATTTTATGTCACACTGTATTTGCGCAGCGGTCTTTCAAATGCAATTTTTTTGGAAAAAACTACTTTAATGAATTAAAAAAATGTAAAAAAAAAACTAACCAGTAAGGTTAGCCCATTTTTTTTTGGTATAACGTGAAATATTTTACGTCGCAAGAATTGTGAGAGAATTGTGATCTTTTTATTCTAAGCAAAAAAATCATGATTCTCATTTTGGCCAGAATTGTGCAGCTCTACTTGGTATGCTGTGCTTGTATGCATTCCATGGCTTCCTATTCAGTTTTTAACAAGGATAACCACCACACTGGTTGAAGAGACACTTATATAGTCATGCTGTTCTAGAAGTGCTTATACAAGGGTCCCGAGGCTTTCATTTGCAGACAGTTTTACCTTCAAAAGTTATTTGACCATGCATAGCTTTAAACTGAATCTGTAGACTTTTTAAAGATAGACCTGGCTGAATAATATAATGTAATGCTGCATACACACGAGCGGAATTTACGGCAGACTTTGCCCGGCGGACTTTTCGACGGACTTTACGACGGACTTTCTGAATGAACGGACTTGCCTACACACAATCAACCAAAGATCATCAAATTCGTACGTGATGACGTATGACCGGACTAAAATAAGGAAGTTCATAGCCAGTAGCCAATACTGCCCTAGAGTGGCTTTTTGTCCGTCGAACTAGCTTACAGACGAGCGGACTTTTCGACCGGACTCGAGTCCGTCGGATAGATTTGAAACATGTTTCAAATCTAAGTCCGTCCAACTTTTGAGAAAACAAAGTCCGCTGGAGCCCACACACGATCGAATTGTCCGACGAAATCCCGTCTGCTGGGCAAAGTCTGCCGTAAAGTCCGCTCGTGTGTACGCGGCATTAGGGCTACATGACTGGGGTAAGAACAGTCTTAAGAAATTATTAAAATGTAAGAGGTCAGTGTAGGTACAAGCCATCTTACTTGCTTAAAGGTTGATGGTCAAGTTGTTGAGAGGAGCCATAGGGGTAGATTGCTGGGAGATTACTGTAAAAGTCTGGACAAATCGAGAAAGCCATCCCACCAATCTTGCCCCATTTCTTGTACATGAACTGGGTCAGATTAAGGGAAGATTTGTCACAGCAGCTTGGCAGGTTGGCAGTCTTTGGGGGTCTCTGGAATAGTGGGATGGTTACAAAGTTTGGGGCCCATCTGGTGGTATAGTGTTTCCTTTTTTGATATTGGTTGTCCTTACCGAATGGTCTGGTCAATTTAGAGCTGTCCCCAAATTGGTGTGGGACAGCTGGGGACAGGGTTGGATCATAATCAAACCTTTAGGATAATGGACACCAAAGACCCCATCCAAGAATCCAACAGTTGCCATATTATTTATCGGGTATTTTTTTTTTTTTTTGGGGTTAATAATCAATATGTTAATTGTTCCATTGTGGTTTAATAAGGGGCTGCTGTGGCCATTTCAAATCCATGTTACTCAGAGTATTTATTGGGGTTGAATTGGGGGGGGGGGCAAAACTGATTAAATGGCCATTTTATCTTACTGCAAGCCTGCCAGATGGGGAGAGTCTAAAAACAAAATGGTTACCATAGCTTCTATAGATTGGTAGCCGAAGAGCATGTGATCCATCTTGCCTAGGCTGGGAAATCAAGAAGATCAATGTTGTAGTTATGTAGTATATGGAGGCTAAGGACATCCTTATCCCACCTTAGTTACATGCACTGTGAAGAATGAATGCACAAAAAAATGCGCTATTAAACCTGCTTATCATTTTGTCACAACTACTTTTCTTTTCTTCTGGGGTTTTTAGATGCGCTCCTGAAGGATGGCCTCTCACTTTCTCTGTACTAGTCTGAATTACTAGGTTAACCCAGGTAACAGTGCCCCCATGCCAGGAGTCCTATCACCAATATAAGGACACCTCCATTTTTTTTTTTTTCACTCAATGATCAATCTGCTTTTCCATATACTGTATGGTTAACGCCTTGTACAGACAGTTCCATAAATCTGTAAATGTATACACAGCTGAATTTGATAATTAAAAGACATGTTTTGTGTGATAAGAATATTGAGCAATCCTTATATAGTCTATTATTTATTACAACCTGACATTGAATTTTTCAGACACTATTTTACATTACTAATAGTGTGTATTTCAATAAGTAAAAGTACTTGTGCTGTGTCTAGGCAAATAAAGAGATTGGGTTATAGATTCATGCAGTTCATTATGCAAAGTTGTTTCCTATCTCTACCTGCAATTACCAAGCCTGAAGAGGACTCTGTACCATAAAGGTATGCATGCTATTTCAGCTGGATGTTTGGTGTCTATGAGGGATGCATGGTTTCATCACATACCCCCAGCAGGTCCAAATCAGGTATAAATTCTTACTGGCTAGTACTAAGCTGGCCATGCTTGCTTCAAATTTCGTCTGATTCATGCTGAATCAGCTGAAATTTGCTCAATTGGTAGCCCTGTCTACTACAACTGGATCAACAAAAGTCGATTAAAAAAGGAGCCAAGTGGAAAATTGTCACCTTCCCCCCCCTGCCCACTATGTCCAGTCAGAGAATGTTTTTCATTCATTCAGAAATTGCAAAACATTCTCTGAATAGTGGCTGTCCTCATGTGTTCAGAATTTAGCAGGTCAGCCAGTCGGCACAGGACCTGGAAGCAAGTGGAGATCACTGAAGTGTATTTCAGTGATGTCCATCTTCCAAGGACATGAGCCAGGTATGGTATATACATAGTTACAATAGTCCATCTTGGATATAAAAATGTACCATGCCTGGAATTCATTTTTAAGTAAGATCAGATGTCATAGCCCAGTGGTGGTCAACTTAATTGATATAGGAGGCCCCAAGTGTAGCCCTTGACATCACCAAAGTACTGCATGAAGGCCTCGTGCACAATGGTTTATTGTAAATGCCGTTTCTAAAAAATGTTTTCTTTAAACCAGTTTAGACAAGTTTAGCAGCGTTTTGTGTTTTGAGTGTTTATTTCATTGGCCAGAATCTTAATACATTTTGCCCATTGTTCAGGAAATCCTCTCCTGAACACGATTCTTCTGAATTCAGGAGAAGGAGCTTTGCCTGCCTCTAAACCATGGGTGCTCAACCTGTGGCCCCCCCCAGCTGTTGCGGAACTACAAGTCTCATGAGGCATTGACAGGCTGACAGTTACAAGCTTGACTCCCAAAGGCAGTGGCATGATGGAACTTGTAGTTTCACAACAGCTGGAGGGCCATAGGTTGAGCAATCATGCTCTAAATTCTGCTGCTCCTAAACTCCTCTAAAAGTCTATGTGTGCTTGGATACATAGGCTTTGTTGGGGTGCTTTTAGGGGCTTAGGCAAACAACGGCAAAAGTACCAAGAATGTCAGTTCAGGAGCAGCAGTGTGCATGTCCAGTGAATATTAATACAGAAAGCTGTGTGAAGCCAGAATCATCCATGACCAAACATTTTTCCCACCTGTCGCTGATTTGTAGGGACTGTCCCTCTTTTGGAACAAAGTCCCTTTTGTCCCTCTTTCCTCCTCATTTGTCCCTCATTTTGGTCTGATGTATATACAGTACCTGTATAAAAAATGTGATATTTATTTTTAAAAGTGTTTTACAGTGCTGTATCTTACATCCAATTTCCAAATTGTTGCATTTGTAAATGTCAAAAGCCAGCATAAGGGAACAGTAGTGGTTAAAAAAAACCTTGTGGGTTTAACCAATTTTTGGTGTATTCATTCTCCATATAAGGTCGGTGTATATTGTTGGGCTCTCTATGTCCACCAGTACGGAAGGTTATTCCATCCAGAGCAGTCACCAGTACCAATGAAACGTATGAAGCATTACCTGTGTTATGTATCTAGAGTGCAAATCATTAGTGAGCATTCACACAGGGAAAGAATTGGAATCAGCAAGAAATCTTCTCTGCTGCATTTTCAATGATGCCTTTATCTGCTCACTAAAATGCTATCTTAACCAGTTTATACGCAAACCCCCACACTACTATATCAGCTTAGGAAAACAAATCTCATTTTCTGTGTCATGTCCATTATTCTCATAGCAGACATTTTCATTTAATTTTTTTTTTTTGCATTACTAGGAATTTCGATATTTTTTTTTTTTTTTTTTTACATTTTCAGTGACCAGTATGTACCGTATATACTCGAGTATAAGTCGTTCCGAGTATAAGTCGAGGCCCTAATTTACCACAAAAAAATGGGAAAAACTTATTGACCCGAGTATAAGACGAGGGTGAGAAATGCACAGCTACTGTAAGTGGAAAAGAGGGTCAACAATGCCCACTTGCAGCATCACTGTGCCCATTCGCATGCCTTACTGTGCTCATTTGCAGCCATAGGTCCCCTGAACTTCAAACTCGGTAGTTAAGGGTTCCTAGATGCCCCCTAGCTGCAGCCAAAATTTGGGGTCTCTGAACCCAAAGGGTCCCGAAATGACAGTGCTGCAGATGGACACAGTTGACCGAATTTGGGGCCCCGTATCTCGGGGCCACTTAGTGCTAGGAACCCCAAATTTGGTGTGCAAACCCAGTGGAACTAGCACCATAAAATTTCCAAAGCTGGGGTTTCTAGCACCAAGTGGTCCCGAGATACAGGGCCCCAAAAATCAGTTTAGAAAATGTCAAGCACTTTTCTGCAGCAGAGAATGACATTTTCTGAACCGGTTTTGGGGTACCGTATCTCAGGGCCACTTAGTGCTAGGAACTTCACCTTTTGGATATGTTGTGGTACCAGTTCTTCTGGGTTTGCACACCAATTTTGGGGTTCCTAGCACCAAGTGGCCCTGAGATACGGGGTTCGGAAAATGACATTTTTTGCTGCAGAAAAGTGCTTGACTCGAGTATAAGTCGAGGGGGGCACTTTCAACACAAAAAAATGTGCTGAAAAATTCGACTTATACTCGGGTATATATGGTAATAATACTTAATTTTTTTCAGTGCATTATTTTGTTCTCAAACTTATAGTATGCTTAAATCCCAACTCTGAGACCCCCCCCCCCCTCCTTGAGGCCCCCGGTGTGCATTTTAAAGCTTTTTGGATGTCTTCAAGCTGGTCGGGTGACATGCGGGGTCCTCTTCCTCTTTGGATTTTCTCTGATGTTAAGACACCAGGGCTGCTCTCTACATCGATAAACTTTTAAAGCCTGCTCAGGAGTCTATGATGCCCTGCACTGATAGTATGTCCTCCGTCTTTAGAAGACTGCAGACATCTTCTAGCAAAAAGCAATTAATGCAGGGGATAGGACCAGAGAGGAGAGGACGTTAAAAAAAATTTAAATTTAGCCTTAGAGGAACTTCATTGTCCTGGATTCAGATTCTCACCTGCCCAGCGGATCCAGCATTGTCCTGCTCCGATATGTTGATCAGGTGAAGAAGCCGGGTCCTGTTGGATACATCTTAGTCCTTCTTAGTTATCGGCAGCCATCTGCCACTTCCCGGTTTAGGCAGGCAGCCTCCAACGATGACCGCAGCTCAGTCAACTGGTTGCTGTGAGTGCCTACTTCTGCATCCTCCTCAGTCACGTTCAACCTAAAGCAGAAGTTCAGAAGGCAGTAAATCTACACTGCTAAGGCAGCTAAACAAATGCTTCTTACTGCACAGAGAGGGAAATCTTTGACTAGCAAAAATCCTGATATCTGATGTCAGCCCCTCTATACTAGAAACTTCACACCCCAGGTTCCATAGCAACTGCATGGGCTGCTGTTAAGCAGGGAATACACGGACAATTTTTTTTTTCATTCAACAAGCGCGTCGATCGAAAGAAAAACACAGATTCCTGCATCCACACAAGCCATGGGGATGCAGGGATTTCCCTTGCCTCGCTATTGATTGTATTCTGACAGAGAGGACCCCCCCCCTCCCACCACATCAGAAAACACTGATCAGTGCTGCAGCCATTGTCTGAAAGCACTGATCAAATGCTGCTTTTCCAGCAAGACCATTTGATAGAAGCCACTCTAATAACCAGCTTCTGTTGAACAGACAGGGTACACACATATTGAAATTCGTCTGGTTCCTGCTGAACCAGCTCTATTTCGATATGTGTACAGCTTTACACCACTGGTGGGTGCGGTGGGATGTTCTACTGCCTGTGATATCACTGCCCTATTGAGGAAGTCATATACTTCTTTCTTAAGGCCCCTTTCACATGGAGCAGATTCCATTCCGACCAGCAGAGGATCTGTGATTCCCTACTGATTGGAGCAGAGTGGGCGAATGACACATCCATGTCCATACAGTTTCTGCAGAGCAGACATGGGCAGAGCCTGCTGTACTCTTTGGGCGGCTGAGAGTAAACAGACTGGCCATTTACACCCAGCTACCTCCAATCCACTACACCAAAACGTAAGAGGACAGAGCTTTTAGTGGGCCTGATCAGACTCAGAGGTGGGCGGGTGAAAACTAACACAAGTCTGTTTCTATCCACCTGTTCATAGGGATAAATGGACATTCCGATCAAGACCGCCTGAAAAATGAACAGGTGGGCCTAATCAGAATGTCTGTCTGAAAGGGGCCTAATGCAAAAAGAGGGTTTCACCATGTCAGATTAGTGTGTTGTTGCCACATCCCTAATTGTCTATCAAGAAAAAAGATTCCCCCTTTGTTGGGACTTTGTAGGCAGCAACCACACAAAGAATTTGAAAAAAATGAATTTAATTTATTAAATGTTCATAAAACCATTTGTTCATACAATGACCGATGGTTAAAAAGACATAGAAAAAATACTACACGAATATACAAAAAGTATAAACAAGACAAAAAACACAACAAGTTAAGTAGTATGTACGACAAACAAGTAATTGTTACTCTCCGGTGTATAATGATCTCCAGTACCCAATGCGTTTCTGGTTTAATATCAGGGATATTAGATAAGAGTTTATGCAGTCATAATTTTTGTCTTGCATGTGAAATGTTTCACCATAGATGAAACACTGCCAGCGGGGGTATCAGTGGCTGCCCAACAGGGCCATCAGTAATGCACAACAATATCAGAGGAACGGTGGATTACCCGTTCAATTGGCCTGTTGATCGCATGGATTGCCAAACACTGCGTTCAATTGACCCTAGTGTTTGGCGGATTGCCAAACAAAATCTGTAAATTTTATGTGAACAGCGCTTCCCAAAGCCTTAAATGTGGCTCCATATATAACCGCAGCACACTCCAGATCCCTATACACCTCCCTATGAACAAAGAAAGACCTCCTATCTCTGTGTCACCCCACTCTGCAGTGCATAACCGAAGAACTCCTTAGCAGTTTATATACAGTATGTTGATTGCGTTGCTAATATCCAGAAAGTGATGCACTTTTCACCATATAGTTAGCCTAATTGCCATATTTTGTGATATTTGCCCCTCACTGATAATTATGCATGTCAATTTTCTTTTTTCATTGCTCACACGCTTCTTGTAATATAGACCAAAACAGCTGATGGTAAGATGTGTTGTAAAAGACTGTGTTCTGCCTTCTATGATCTCTAGCAGTTATATATCTTATCGCTCCTTCCACAGGCTGCTAGAGTAAACAATGCTTAATCATTACACCTCACTGTAGCGTTAGTATAAAGAAGGAAATACTGTATATAGGTGAGGATTTATTACATTTATTACATCCAGGGCTTTTTTTCAGGGGGAACTTGGTGGAACTCAGTTCCACCACCTCTAGCTCAGACCCTTTGGTGCCTGCTCACCACAATCACTTGTAAACACAGAAGTCTGGTTTCTGTGTTTACAAGTGACAGCTCTGCACTCTGTCTGTAATGCAATCCTGGTATTTAATGGCCCTTTAAGACCCTCCTACTGTTTTCGTGAAATTTGACTAAACACACCCACTATTTGATGTGATTTGGAGGGTGTGTGTAGGGGGAGGGGTTTTGTGGGGCCGTGGTTAAGTTCCAGCACCTATTGTTTGAGGATAAAAGCCCTGATTACATCACTCCCCATTCATTTAAACATATATTTATAGGTTAATCCTTTAACATTTGTTTTACAGTTATCTCTCACAGACCAGTTGCCATTGTCACCTATTTTGGAAAACGTCTCAGCTCTTATATTTGATAGAATATTCTTTGAAGTGAACTTGTGCTTTTTCATCCTAATTCTGTTTGCTGGAGTCAGACCTTACTCATACCGTGGTTCACATAGGGCAGTGGTTGTCAACTTTTATATGTTTTTTGTTGTTTGTAATGTGCTAAGCACCTTCCATATGCACCTTACTGCAAAGGCTAGGTATAAATTGGGGTATTTGCCACTTATCTGCACAGCTCTTCGGCTGAATTATGTGTACGGAGACATTGGATGCTTTCAGCTGCCATTATGCTTTTGCTGGGCATCTAATCTTTCCCTGTGCCTTTAAGGAGGAGTAGGCCCCCTCAAGGCAGACCTGCTCTTAAAGGATATCTAAAGGTTTAAAAAAAAAAAAAAAAAAAATGTCATACTTACCAGCGTTAATTTTGTCGACTAAAACATTTTAGTCGACTAAAATACGACTAAAACAATTGAGATGACTAGAATACAACTAAAACTAAAATGGCATTTTTGTCAAAAGACTTATGCCCCATACACACGATCGGAAATTCCCCCAGCAAAAGTCCGATGTGAGCATTTGGTGGGAAATTCCGACCGTGTGTATGCTTTTGCTAGCGGAATTTCGGCCAGCAAAAAAAAAAAAAGAGCATGTTCTCAATTTTTCGGTCGGAAAAAGTTCCGATTGGAAATTCCGATCGTCTGTACAAATTCCTACGCGCAAAATTCCTACGCATGCTCGGAAACAATTCGACGCATGATCGGAAGCAGTGAACTTCATTTTCTTTGCTCGTCGTAGTGTTGTACGTCACCGCGTTCTTGGCGGTCGAAATTTCAGAGAACTTTTGTGTGACCGTGTGCATGTGAATTCCTTCGGAAAAACCATCCCAAGTTTTTTCAGGCGGAAAAATCCGCTCGTGTGTACGGAGCATAAGACTAAAACTAAATTGAAATTTGACTTCAAAATTAACACTGGTCTGTAATGCATGTTCATACCTCAATACCATAAATAATAACGCATTCGATTTTTCACTCCAGTAGTCAACTAAAACATAGGACATTTTCATCGACTAAAATATACTGGAGATTTAGTGGATTGAATATGACTAAAACAATCGCAGAAGACTAAAATGGGACTAAAACTAAAATTCCATTTTAGTCCTGAGACTAATGCCCTGTACACGCGGTCGAACTTTCTGACGGAATATGTGCGATCGGAGCTTGTTGTCGGAAATTCCGACCGTGTGTGGGCTCCATCTGACTTTTTCCATCGGAATTTCCGACACATAAAGTTTGAGAGCAGGAGATAAAATTTTCAGACAACAAAATCCGATCCTTTAAATTCCGATCGTGTGTACACAAATCTGACGGACAAAGAGCATGCTCAGAATAAATTAAGAGACGAAAGCTATTGGCTATTGCCCCGTTTATAGTCCCGAGATACGTGTTTTACGTCACCGCGTTCGGAACGATCGGAAATTCTGACAACTTTGTGCGACCGTGTGTATGCAAGACAAGTTTGAGCCAACATCCGTCAGAAAAAAACGATGGATTTTGTTGTCGGAATGTCCGATTAATGTCCGATCGTGTGTACAGGGCATTAGAATAAAACTAAATCGAAATTTGCTGCCAAAATTAACACTGATACTTACCTCCTCTGTGCAGTTTGTTTTGCACAGAGTTGCCCCGATCCTCCTCTTCTGGGGTCCCTCAGAAGCGCTCCTGTCTCCTCCTCTTCTTGAGTGCCCCGTTAGAGAGCCGCTTTCCCTCGAGGCACTCGTGCTGGCTCGCTCCCGTGTCCTGCTCCTGCGTCTATTGACAGACAGCAGGACTTGGCCCCGCCCCCCAGGCTCCCATGTCATTGGATTTGATTGACAGCAGCAGGAGCCAATGGCTGCACTGCTATCAATCTATCCAATCAGGACCTGAGACACAGGCTGGAGCTGGTGTGCTCGTCCCCGTCGCTGGAAAGACTGGGTTCAGGTAAGTAAAAGGGAGGCTCTTGGGGGGGTGCTTCATCACAGGAGATGTTTCACCTTAATGCATAGAATGCATTAAGGTGAAAAAGCTTGAGGGTTTACAACCCCTTTAACTTATCCACTGCTATATGTGCTCCAACCTGGAGACTCTCAAACGTATAATGTTAGGACTACAGTATACAGAGGAACATTGACGAGGCACTGTGGCTTTCACATATATTTGCAAGTGTGTGCAACTAAACCCTCTGTTGTTGACATGAACTGTTAGATAGGTGTAGCACTTACCCCCGAAGGAGCTGCTGGTTTTGATTGGGCTTACCGTTACCTCATGTCCGTCACAGGGGTCGCAATGGTGAAGAGGAAAAAAGAGTATTAAATGATGTCTGTACCAAACACTTAGTTTCTTTCGTTGCAATTCTTTTATTCTCTGAATCCAAAAGAACAAGGATGGAGGATTAAGGGAGATTCAGGTACCTTAGATTGCGGGTCAGGGTATTTCTACTTATCCAGAGGACTAAAGGTCTCCTCAACTGGATATAGCAATCACCGGATAGGTCTCTCTCACTGACCTAGCAGCCAGGTGCAATGCTTGAACACAGTCTCTGCCACAGAAAAAACTGAATATCGTTACAGTCGTACACAATCATCTGCCACAGGATGGTGTAACCAAACTTTGATTAGATTTTAAGTTTAGCTGCACAGTACCAGATTCTTTCAGCCGACCTGGCGATACTGCGAGTTAGATGATCCAGGTTGCATCCCCCGTTTGGGTTTCCAGGCTCCTCCTGAGATACCAGCATACTTGGCTCAGTCACCTCTAGAGAAGTCCTCCCCTGATCTCCTCCAATCGATCGGCTTCTCCCTGCAGGCAAGACAGCACAGGACCAACCTCTGGATCAGTAGGCCCCAGAACTCCTGGGCCTACTTCTGTAATAACAAGGCCTCGGGCCAGCCGGCCCGAGACAGCAGAGCTGCCACGGCACGCCCTGGACCAGGAGGGCCTCCAGGTTGGGAACAACGAACCCCAGCCAATTGGTGCCTGTACCTTAAGTACCCTTACCCAGAATGCACGGCGAGTGAACCACTCCCACCGGGTTATTTCTGAGTAAAAGGGGTACCCAATACATCCAGCCTGTTGCATTTCCAACACTTACCGGTGGCCACAGCGACACCCACGGCCAAGTGGAAATTAACACAACCCAGCTGAACTGGTACAAATGCCAGGAAATTTACCATAATCAGTCTGAGCTAAACTACAGCTTCAGACAACTTAAATTTACATAGATAGCACCTGCCCATCAGGAGCAGGGCGCAACATAGGGCTAAACTGGATTTTTTGCAGGCTAGCTGGTAAATGTGCTGGGAAATGTTTTGTTGCTTATAACATATAGGGCATAATGCATACTTCCCAACTTTTTGAGATGGGAACGAGGGACACTCTCCAAGCATTAACAGAGCACAGAGATCCATTGATTTGGGAAAAACTAGAAAAAAGCGCTGCCCAAAGGGTCAAGTTATTGTATTTCTGCCTAATTAAAAAAAATGAAAGCAAATATGTAAAGATGTGATCCCCAGTGATTACAGCTCTAGAGTTTTTTTCTGAACTCAAGCTATACACTTCACAAATTTTACACACAGGTATAAACTTCACAAACTTTACCAACATCACTGGTGAAACTGGTGGAACTACAACACAAACATAAAATACAGTGATATTCTATGTCTTGGTGCCCAACGTGTGACTGCTCAGCAACCCTGGAGAACCTGAACCTCAGCAAACATAGGGCTGTTATGTTAGCGATTCAGAGCAGGTGCATGAAACGTGTTTCCAGTCTCTAACTTTCTCCAGCACTATGTCTCCAGTATTCAACTTGTCTGTAGTCTCAAACAGTCTTCTGTGGTATTACAGTACATATTAAAATGTGCTGGTGGCCCATTATGCATAAATCCCAACTGTCCCTGATTTCAAGGGACTGTCCCTGATTAGGAACAAAGTCCCTCTTCCCCCCCTCATTTGTCCCTCATTTTGGTCTGATCTATATAGTTCTGATCTATAAAGCTCGGAGACCTTTCTTTAGGTACTGACCCTACAGTATATGCTTACTGCCAAAATACCGAAGCTCCTAGGCCCAGTTTGAAGAAATAAGACAGGATCCTACCCTTAAGCCCTTCATCCTGTTTTCCCACACACCTAACTTTACTTTTTACACTTCTATACTTGGAACTCCTCCACACATCCACTGACCCAACAAAAACAAAAATCTGCTAGTGTGTTCTGACTGTGCCAATCTTAACGCAAACTGCTGTTGTCAGGCATTCACACTGATTCACTATAATTTCATACGTTACAAAGTTTTCACTGTTATATATCATCATTATGTACAATCGTAGTTTAGATTAAGCACACTGGTGATTGAAGGTATTAAAGCCCAGGTCCAGCTAGTTACTAGGCCTGAGCACTGTCACATTACCATTACCCATTTCAGTGGCCACTGCAGAGGAGGAAGGAGTGATGAGGGAGCAGTGGCACAAAGAGTATAGGGGGCACGGGGGATTCTGTTTGCAGAGACACTGGGGGGTGATTTACTAAGAAGAAGGCACTGCACCAGTTCATACATTACCGGTAATTGGTGCGCCGGAAAAGTCATTAATCGAACATGCGAACCGGCGCACATTGAAGAGCAAATAGCGATAAGGAATCCCTGCATATGTAAACTGCAACTGTCGCTAGGGTAACAGCGGTTTACTCATTGATAACAGCGCACGCCCAATACAATTGGTTAATTTCATCTCATTGGATGTGTCTTGTTAGGCAATTAGTAGGTGTTCTCAGTTAATTAACCCTTTTGATGCTAATCTCATTCCTATCACTTCTAATATATCTTTGAAATGTTTTTTTTTTTTCCTTTTCTTACCCAAATCTTTCAATACATTACAAAGAATAGAGAAGTGTTTCTAAACCCAATAAATTAATATTTTCAGATCTTGATCTTTAAAGGTGACCATACACTGCAATCAGTTAGATCAGTGTTCCTCAACTCCAGTCCTCAAGGCACACCAACAGGTCATGTTTTCAGGATTTCCCTCAGATGAAACGGCTGTGGTAATTACTAAGACAGTGAAAACTGATCAAATCACCTGTGCAAAATAGTGGAGATCCTGAAAACATGACCTGTTGGTGCGCCTTGAGGACTGGAGTTGAGAAACACTGAGTTAGATCTTAAATAAATTAGATTTAGTGCAATAGCCTGTTTTATCTCCTATATTTTGAATTAATTGTTCAAGTGCGTCTTCCTATTACCTATTTTTACCTAAGATAAATTCCCAAAACATGTCCTGTCTGGGGTACTTGAGGACTGAGGCTGAGAACCACTGTCCTAAATGGGAAAAGTGAATACTTACCTCTCAGTAATTTTTCTTTCCTAGTGCCTATCCATGGAAGCATACGCACAATTCATGCTACCATGAAGGCACCAGGAAAGTAGCTTTTAGACAAATCACACCGTTTTTTGTTTTGCAATGCCAATCAGCCTAGTTAAGCTGCAGCTGGGAAATCTGCTGCAGGAGAATTGTTTAGGGGTGGGGGTGGAGTGTAAAATGCATTACTTGATTGAGCATGCATCTGCAAAACAAATTATTAACAAAACACATAAAACATAAAAATTTGCTACAAATTATATTGGTCAACAAAAATATGGTTTTGAGGTCTGACCATTTTGCAAAGGAAATTAACAGGAGTTAAAAGGACTGCGCCCACAAACAGACAGTCTCTTAAGGATTTAAACATTTATTAGTCACAACATCTTGAGGAAGATTTTTCAAAATAATGCAGCACAGACAAATCAAAGTGAAACTAACAACCTACAAACAACACACATTGACAACATCAAAAATATTTCAGGGAAAAATATCCCCCCCCCCAAAAAAAAATTAAAATAAATAAACAAAAGTAAAAGATACTTGCTCTAAAACACATCTGTTTTGCAAAGACATAACAAACACAATACAAAGAGAAATACATATGTTACAAACTCTATAAGGGCACCCGAATGTACTCTAGCTTTATATAACATAGGTTTGTGTGCTAATGAAGCAATTGAAAGTCCACAGTCCATGAAAAACAAAAAATGCAAGTTCATCCAGTGTAGAGACATTACTTCAAAGTGGGTACACCTATTAAGGATGTCCTTAAATGACTAACCCAAAAAACACACTCTGAGCATGGCCAGAAAAATCCAAGTGCTGTTCACACACAAAAAGCACAAAAAAAAAACAAAGTCCCTAAGCATGCCCAGACCAACCCAAATGCATTTCACACACCAAAAGCCACAGCAAAAAACCAAAGTCCCTGTGCATGCCCAGAACAACCCAAATGCAGCTAGCACAAAATAAGCCAGTCCAAAATTAAGCACATCATCCAGCATGCTACAAAATTACAGATGGGACAAACATCCCCCGGTCCAGGGGGGCAAACAAAGAGCCTAACACGGGCAAAAGTTATACAACAAATACCATTGCAGTCTATGGGAAGCGACTTGTTAATTTTGTTAGTCCCCTTTTGGCTGGCTTATATTCTAGTTATTGGCCTTAAAATGGGTATGGGGGCCCAGGTCCCACCCTGAGGGACATATATCAATGTCACCAATTTGGACAACCCCAAAAACAAAGCAAGGAGAAGTGCCTTTAAAAATGCAAAATTGCTTAAAAGCTAGTAACTTGGGGGGGCTTACTCTGCCTTTAAAGTGGTGCATCTGTAGCATGTATCCAAAATGCTGCTTCAAAGATATACGGCGTTAGAAAAAACTTACAAATCTACAGCCTGCCCCCCCCCAATACATACAAGGCCATTTGGGTCTGTTAAGGCTTAAAATGAGAACCCCCACGTGAAAAATACCACCCCAAACTAAAAAAATATTGTGCCCCTCCCACACACACACACACTAATAAACCCCTAGCCAAAGACACAGCAAGCCAGCCCAGAGCTCTATTTTGGGCATATTTGTTACTTGGGCAGTTGTTACTAAACATCCTCACATCACCCCATAATATTGGCACCTCCATCTTCTGTCAATATTGAATTGGAGATGCCGTGCGCCATGTCCTTAGTGGCGCACAGATTGCATTCTCCCGTGCGCCGCAATCGCTATAGTAAATGGGGGATTTGAGCTCTGTTACCGGCGCACCATTCCGTAAATATGGAAATGGGCGTTGCACCTCGCCGTGCGCCTCTACTGATGGCACACGGCTTTTGTAAATCACCCCCACTGTCTCTTTGCCCTGCGTTGTCAAAGTTTTTATTTATTTTTTGCCATGACATACACAAGCATAAAACAAAATTAACCTATTCTACATTCTATATTAAATGGTGGTCAGGGGTTGCAGGAAACAAGGATCATTCAACATTTCATATCATGTCAGATAACCCCCATAATTTCCTGATATCCTTGGCAAGAGATTGCATTTTCTTTTTTTGTGTGTATCGATGGATGTCTGCTTTTAGTAATGCTCAGAAAGAGAATGATGTAAGGTGTATAAAACATCATTTTCCAGGCTGAATCATATCCTTCATTGGAAAACAATCTGAAATGATTGCATTCGATAAAAACAGGAGCATTATTACTGTAAAATCTGTTCTACAATACATTATGATCATTAACTAAATCCATCTATTCGCATCAAGGGTGCTGAAAATGTTTATTTTTCTTCACCTTAATGCTGATGTTTTTGCTGTTAAACCATTAGATCATTAAACCAATAGACACTCTTCCTATGAGCTGTCATGGTACTGTCACCAACACAGGCCCCTTCTTTCAGTTCTCTCATTGGCGTGGTCATTCTGTAAACCGAATCCAACCCAATCATTTCTGTTATTTTCTGCAGATGCTCCATCATTCTTGTTAACCTATTCTACTAATGTTCTGCAGAGTATTTGTTACCTTAAACATTCTGTGGTTAAACCTTACTTGTTGATATTAAAAATAGGCACCCACTGACTGTTCAAATAGTAAATCCATCCATAACAAAGTGTCTATTGACTGAGATCTGTATGAGCTCACTGATTACTATCTTGAATGCTGTGCTGAAAAGTGAAACTTGTTACTTCCCAGTCTAATGTCAAAGGAGTGATGACTGTGCCCGTTGTCAGTGGATTCATATATGAAAAGCTGAGATGAATCATATTACTGACACTAGAGACCACCATTTTGTTGGCTGGTAACAAATCAAACTATGCATTTGCAGTTCAGTTTCCAGGATCTGGTGACCTCAAACCTAGGGGGCAGGCTTTTGTTCATAACAGCTTTCTTTGGGTTTGTCACTTGCAGGGTTCTTGGCCAACTTTGTAGTGCAGCTTACAAAAGAAACGGTGAAAAGACCATCCAGAACTCAGATAAGGATGCCGTATCGATAACAATAGGCTCAATTCAAAAAGCTATAACATACAGATAAGGATATCAATTTTAGCCATGTAACTAATCTTATTGGACTTGGCTGAAAATAACTGTATTTAATATATAATTATTATTGGAAACAAATACTGTATATAACACACAGATACTAAGAAGCATAAATAAAAATAAGTCACTGAAAACAGTATCCCATTGAATGCATGCACGCTGTACTTAAAGCAGAAATTCAGTCATTTTTTTCAACTTTCCATCTATTAAATCTTCTGCTTTTGTTGTTTTATCTTTGAAGAGTAAGACTTTTTTTTTTTCCAGTAAATACCTTATACAGCCCACTTCCTGTTCCTTGTCTGGTAAAAAGCCTAGGCTTATGACATCATGCACAGCTCTCTCCCTCACTCTTGTAAGAGTTTGCCAGGAAGGGAGGGGGGGGGGGATAAAAAGCCATAAGAGGGTCAATGGGAGCTGCAGAGCTGGAGGTCTGTGTCTGTTTAAATCCAGGAAGTGAACAGGCAGCAGCTTCAGCTGCCCACAGTTAAAATGGTTGCAGCCAAACTCAGTGGAGGGAGATTTTTGCAGCATATTTGGCACATACAGTATCATAGTATATATAAAATAATATGCAAAGTGATTGCAGGGAAGCTTTCATAATGGCAAAGATGTTTTTATTACTAATTATGTGAGCAGACAGCAGTTCCTCTTTAACATTCTAAGGAAACTAATTTTTAAATTCAAGGACATTTAGTAAGAATTATACTAGACTAGACAGTACAAGTGTAGGATATTTATTGTATAAGCCTGGAAGGTATATCACACAATGTTCTTTGTAAAGAAAGGTCTAAATGAAAGGTTTTATTGTCTGTATTGCATAATAACACATATCCTTCACAATGAACAACCCAACACATTTATGTGCAACATAAATACTCAAATGAATTAAAAGGCATTTAAAATCTTTGGTGTATTCACAGTAAGTAACTTTTTTTTAATGTTTCAGGCAACTGTCCATAGTTCTGTATACAATATAGGCTAAAACTTTGTTTTATGTCATGACATAGCTAAATGGCAAGCCAGGGAATATAAATCTGCTTCTACGGGTCAGGGCAGCAAGAACATGTATTTTATGATATTCTGTTCTGCCATTGTTACATGTTGTTTAGCAAATCTAGATACTCAATTTACTTTTACTGTATATATAAAAAGAATACAGAATAATGAACCGTATTCTTAACTTTTAGCAGGTTTCGTCTACAGAACTGTGGCTGGGACCTATGAGACTAACACAGGATCCTATACAGGTAATTCAATCTTACCTTTTAACTCAGAGAACACAAAAAAATATTATTAAGCTTTATGAAACGGCTATATAAAGTGACGTTGATCTGTTATACTAGAAAATTAATCCATGTGGTAGTTGGTGATTTTTGAACTTTTTGTGTAGAAAGAAGTGTATTGGAAGAACATTGGCTTTCCCCATCTATTTTCCTAGTTACAGCAACATGTTTTCTTAATTGCCCTCCCCCAACTCCCAGGCACAACATTTTGATACCCCACTGGTTCGATTACCCAGGAATGAGGAAAATACCTGAGGCACGCTTTTTTTAATTTTCATTGGCCCTGTTTTGTCACATGGCATGGGGAGATGGTTAGTCCTATGTAAGCTCCAACTAAATCAACTTGCAGCTTACACAGTGACCGAGGAGAGTGGTTGGGAAACAAAAGGAAAGGTATGTTCTTCTGAAGAGGTGGGCATTAAAGTGCACCATTTTCTTTGTCTTGGATGGCTAACTCTATAGCAC
The DNA here is from genome assembly GCA_037952925.1 of Lithobates clamitans. NCBI lineage: Eukaryota > Metazoa > Chordata > Amphibia > Anura > Ranidae > Lithobates > Lithobates clamitans. The sequence continues at coordinate 3,423,449 of JBBGZY010000016.1, read as the reverse complement.
CCTAGAGTGTAGTTATACATCATTAACAAACAATCGTTGGCAAAAATATTTTACCAGTGTCAGTTCCAACTCACTTGTTTAAAACGTCTCTACATGGTTATAAAATAACATTTAAGGATGAATCCAGTTTCATAAGAAATCCCCCACTGTCTCCCTGCCTTTCTCATCATATACTGCAACTCAAAAAAATACAGCTCTCATATGCACTGAACTAAAGTTTGTTCTCCTAGGCTTTCTTAAAACTGTAACAGTGTTTGGATAGCCTGGCTCTCCAGAACCACTACCTAATTGCAATGTTTGGTCTGACTATACAGAATATTGGGTATCCTGAGCACATGCACTGAGTTACAGATGGTGACCAATATTATTCTCAGTGGCTCAGTGCATGAGTAATGAGAGTGCCAGAGTAGAGCAGAGAATTAGCTATCCCAGGCATCCATATAATTTGGCACTCTCCAATCCTGGAAACCTTAAAGTGTACCCTCAAAACCAACCTCTTTAGAGAAGCATGCAACTACATAACGTGCCAAAACATAAGTCCCCTGGTCCAGGCATTTTTGACCTAATGACTCTGGGTCTCCAGCAGTAGCCTGAGGCTGATCAGCAAGAGAAACAATCAGAGAATGGGATAACCTGTGCAGGTTGCTATTATTTTTCTCCTGATAAGGTACCAAAGGCACTTGTAGTACACCTTCCTTGCCTCCCTTCATAGCTTGGACTCAGACTGCTGCAGGATGAGGCTACTGATATTCAGAGACTCAGCAGTCACCTTTGATGCCTCTGGGTGGCTGACTGCTCTCTGATGTCTATGGTGGTCTTTATTCTTTTCCGTTCAATCCAGCAATGCTTCTTTGTCTAAAGCCAGCCATACATGGATTGAAATTTGGCTTTTTCTGCAGGGGCGGGGCAAATTCCGATCTATGCATGAGCACCCTGGTTATACACAAGTTGATCCATCAATTGACTTGTGTACATTATTATTATTATTATTATTATACAGGATTTATATAGCGCCAACAGTTTACATAGCGCTTTACAACTTGAGGGTAGACAGTACAAATACAATACACTTTGATGCAGTAGGAATCGGAGGGCCCTACATCCAGCCTGTCGGGTTTAACATGAGCAATTAGTGCCGCCGGCTATAGTTGGCAACACTAATTTTTGTGTTCTGCCGGCAGGGAAAGCTCCTCGTCGGCAGAACACAATAACTCTGCGGGAGGGATTCCCCTATCAACACTGACTGTGTTGATGGGGAAGTTTAGCGATTTTCTTTCAATCCACCACAAGTATAATGTATGGCCTGCCTAAGGCACACACTATTACCTCATGTACAGCTTTTTTTTACTTTCCTTATTACTTGTGTCTACCTCTTAGACCTCTAGATTGTACATTTGTGGATTACTGGGACTCCCTGCTGATTCTCACATAGAACTTGCAGTCACTGAACCCTATACTTAGCCATGGAAACTATAGCCCACAATTGGCTTTCTCCTCAACCTCCCACAACCCGCCTCTGGATAGATAAGGTAAATTCAATCCTGCATCTACAAAGACAAAATTGCAACTGCAGAGGCAGCTCTCAAAATTCAAAAATATGAGAAAATATGGCATAATTGTCTAAAGCAGCCTTTTTCAACCAGGGTGCCTTGAGGTTTCTTTAGGGGTGCCTTGGGAAATTGCCCAAAAATTGTATACAAGCTGGCGTGTGGATGAAGCTTGCCTTTTAGTTACACAAAGCCACAGGTTTTCATTGTGCACCATTATAACCTTCTTGCTGCCGGTGTCCTAACGACTAATGGCATCATTAGTTGATATGGAAGATGTCAGTCACCTGCACAGCATCCTTGTATCCCCCTCTTCTGTCCCTCTTCATTAGCGTTGGGGTCACATTAGCTGAGTGATAGAGAAAAACTGAGGGAGAAGAGAAACATTGGAATACTAGTCAAGTATCAGTTTGCAAAAGTGTATTTGCTTTGGAAGAATAAATCCCCTCGAATGTTGGGTGTCCTACTTGTGTGGATGTTGCTGCATTATGTCAAACTATTAGAATAGTTTTTTACATTTTATAATGGGGTGCCTCGAAATTGTCCATTTTTTTTAAAGGGTGCCTTGACTGAAAAAAGGTTGAGAAGCACTGCGCTAAAGGACACTACTCTTGCACCCCCTGCTTTAGTTATGCTGTAATAACTAAACCCTGCAACACATACCAAGAAAACCTTCTCCTTTGAAATCATTTATCTTCTTACCTTGGAAAAACAAGAAAATGTTAATGCTATCAAGCCAAAGAGAAGCCAATATAAAAGCAGATACATGAATTTATACCAGCTGCAATTAAAAACACGTCGTAATGTTTTTGGAAATTCAACTGGGTTGAATTGAAGTGTTTTAAAGCTGCTTAAACTTTCAGTTTAACTATAATAATAATCCAAATGTGCCTTTATTTATAATAAACACGTTTGCCCCTTTGTGAAAGATTGTTAAGTACGTGTTTGAAGTATCCATATTAGAAAAACAGTCCAGTGTGCAGAGAAGTTTGAAAGCAGGTCACTAAGTCCAGCGGCTCTTGTCAGACTACGGGGAATTTATTGATTCTGTCACAAAGCGGAGTTGCTATGGTAATACACTCCAACAAACCAGGGTCATGGAACAGTGCTGTGTTTACAAGAGTCTGAATGACTGCAGCCTTTCCTAATACCCGAAGAAGCATACCCTTATATAACAACACATTTCCCTGGTTAAACATTGCTTATTTTATCAATATAGATCTATAAAAGTGAGTGAACCATAGCAAAGTACATTTCTGCAGGAAGCATGACATAACTGTTCAGATTTCATTATAATTTGACGGAAACCCAGTGCATAGCAAGCATGGTAGACAATTATAATACATAAGGTGTCATTTAATGTGCTGGTTGTGTTTTAAAGATGGGGTTGGGGGATATGTTGCCCTAAAAATGCTGGACATAGACATCCATGAGTACCCACTATGCAATGCTAATAATTTAACATGTCATGTAAGGATTCTTGTGGAAAAGTTATGTGAAAAATTAAGTGCACCCAATGGAAATTCTTGACCTTTTCAACATATTTCAACCTGAAAAAATTTGAGATTTATTCAAAAAGTGCCTGCAGATAAAGATGATAAACTTGAATAAAAGCACCGGAAAAATGTGCCCTTCAATCATGTATTTAACATCAATATCAAAAGATGTAATGATGTGAAAAAAAACAATGATATCTTTGGCATCAAAAGCTGGTTAAGCCACCCCAAAAATGACTTTGCGTATAGATTTTGAATTACTGCCCACCAGTATCTGTAACATGCATATCTACATTTACTGTGACCAAACAACTCTATCTTTGATTGATCAGTCTTCTGCAAATTCTTCCAGAAGGCCAGTTCTTTGCCTACATGTTCAATGTCATTTGCTCTAATATTCTTTTTGGACAGTAAAGGCTTTTTGCTAACATACCGCCTACCCAGGTAAAATTGTTACAATCTCTTTCTGATTGTAGATGTATGCACTTTAAGCCGAACTATTACAAGAGTTACTGGGAGACCCTGCAATAAAGATTTTGGGTTCTTAGTGAAAAATTTGTAGCATCAAATGATCAGTTCTTTGTTTAAAAGCTATGCCACGTGTAGATTTTTTCTTTAAGTGGAATAGTTGATTTCATATAATTCGGCAGGCTTTTTAAATCCCATACCAGACTCATAGGCCACAACTCCCTTTCTGAAGGGAGAGCTCCACTGGTCTTGCCATGATTACTTCAATATCACAGAAAACACTACACCTTAGATATCTAAAGTTAAAACAAGTGGTGGTAAATGTAGACATTTACTTGCTTTTCCCATATGACAAATCTAACTTTTTATCAAAGCCTTGTTTTCTTTTTTTTTTAATAACAAACATGTTATACTTACCTGCTCTATGCAGTGGTTTTGCACAGAGCAGCCTCGATCCTCCTCTTCTCAGGTGCCATGCTGGCGCTCCTGGCGGGTGCCCCCACAGCAAGCAGCTTGCTGTGGGGGCACCCAAGCAGGTGGGCTCCCAACCCACGGCTCTCTGTGTCCATTCACACATGGAGCCACGGCTCGTCCCCTCTGTCTCCTGATTGGCTCACTGGCTGTGGTTGACAGCAGCGGCAGCCAATGGCTCCCACTGCTGCCAAAAGCCAATCAGGAGTGGTAGTCCCCGGAGAGGCAAGGCTGGAACGATAATAAGGTTTGATTTCTTGTCTAATCTAGAGAAGTATTAACACAAAGGAATACTTACATTGTTCCTTGCTGCCCAGGGTGTGGATGGACTCTTGAAGTCCTTAGATGATGATATAGGAGAGGCTGCACCTATTGCACAACCAGCAAATAGGTGCAGCCTTGTCGGGTCCAGGGGCATATGCTGCTAATATTGTATTGCTGACTGAAGGCCAGGGTTTTTTTCTCATAAAAATCTATGTAGTACAAAGAAACATTTATTGCCAAGGACATCCATGATGTTCAGCTTGTAAACCATGCTGGGCTTTCCAGTTATCATTTAAAGCGCTAAAAGCAATGCAAAAGTCAAAAATACCCACTCTGTGTAGTGGACCTTTGTATTTCATATGAATTGTCTTGTGCTTCAACATCTCGTTGTCAGGTGCTGCTGGTGTTCGCAAAGGAAGACAGTCAGAGCGATGCCTTCTGGTGGGCCTGTGACCGGGCTGGATACAGGTGTAATATAGCCAGAACACCCGAATCAGCCCTGGAGTGTTTCCTTGATAAACATCATGAAATAATTGTTATAGATCACAGGCACTCAAGATACCTTGACGCAGAGGCGGTTTGCAGGCAAGTACAAAGTATGGACAGAAATCCAGCACTGTTACTGTATTGTTTGTATGAGATCAATTTTCAATTCATATTATTTAATATGCTTAAAGTGCACTTATTACAATCCTAGGCAATTTAATTTGAGCATATTCACCTCAAATATTAGCCTTTCCCAAAAAGTTGAGTTTGGCTCTACCTCCTTCTGCCCCCCCCCTCCCCCCCAGCCTCTTATTACTGTAGATACCCTAGATCAGTGATGGTGAATATTGGCACCCCAGATGTTTTGGAACTACATTTCCCATGATCTTAAACTACACTGCTGAGTTCATAAGCACCATGGCAAATATAGTTCCAAAACATCTGGGGTGCCGAGTTTCACCTTCACTGCCCTAGATTGACAACTTTACAGACCAGTAGGGAAATGCAGTAGATGGAGCAGCAGGGTCAAGCTCAATTGTTACAGGAAAAAATATATCATTCAGCTGCCTATAGCTCTGGATCTACTGATCATTTCATTGAAGGTCACCCCTACATATGCATTTTTTGTCACCCTGTATGTGACACATACAAATTCTTTCGATAGGCGCTGCATAGAAATACTCAGCATGTATGGCATGTACTGGCCAGAATCTTGTTTGACACAAGTTTGTCCCAGAGCTTAGTGAATGTGGTAAAGTTTCACTTTGCAAAGAATACCCATTCATGCTCTGGGAAAATAACAAAAACTGCTTTTTTGCTTGAACATTAGTGGATGATGGAAGCCAGCGCCATCCTCATTCACTATGCTTTAGGAGAAAAATTCACTTGCAAAGTGCAACTTCCCTTTTGAAAGTGAACAGCCTATTTGTCTTTGGTAAATCAATCCCAATGAGCCTACTTCTATGTTCTCCAGGATAATTTTGAAGAATGTAGTATACTGTACCTATTCATCACTGACCATTACAGAGAACAGAGTGCTAAGAGGAGAATGTATGGGCAACCTGAAGGGATTTGTCCCAAAATAGTGTGATCAACTTGTATAAAGCACCATTTGTGTCCTGAGACAAACAGATAATTTTTACAAGGACAGTCTGTGAGTTCCCATGAACCTGACCTCCATCATAGATTTATTGCAGCTATGTTCACTATGTAAAATTCTGTATTTCCCCAATGATGAAATGGGTGTTATGCCATAATTCATCCAAAGTTATGATTTCTTGGAGTATTTTTTATCTAGGAACTAATTAATCATTTAGACCCTCTTCTAGACTAAGAATCTGGTCACAGAATGACTAATATCCATCCTTAAACCCACCCAGTTTGGCAGGATAGAAGCAATTCTAAAATTGCTATCTTGGATTTAAAAGTATAGACCCTGTTTACAGTAAATTCTGCCAGTGCTAATTAGAGTACCAAAGTTCTTCTAGATTTATAAAAATCTTTTTACTGCTTTAAACCTTCTTGGTGGAAATACTGTGAGATGCCATGTACATAGCACTCCAGTGACTGTAGTACCTATTGTTTCCAGTGATTGTTGACTCCTTTCTGACAATGCTAGATCCCTGGTTGTCTCTAGTTTCCAAACTTCCTGAGTCTCTGACCAAGAGTAAGCATGCAGCCAGAGCTTTTGATCTGTAGACTTCTATACAGCAGTGATACCGAGTATCGAAACCATCAGATCACCATGACAGTCAGACAACTAGTAGTTTCAGAAGGAGAGGTTAGCATTAAAAAAACGACATTGACGATACAGCAAAGGATTCTTTCAAACTATTAAAGCTGAATAAACCATGTATTTTGGTAATGAAGGAATAAGGTGGCAATCGTGATTTTAAGTCTCAACTCTAGTGCAGACAAACCTTTCTTGGCACATGATACATTGGATAGAAATGCAGTAACTGGCATTCCAAGCATTAAGAGGTAGGCATTCCAGTCCACATATGTACCTCTCGATTTTACATTAACTGTTCCCAGTCTACACAGCATCGGCTGCAACATGTTTGATAAATTCCTTCTGAATTTTAGTATAGGGGATGACACTTCTGTGTGGTAGTTTCTGTAGTGTAAGCACTAAAAAGTGAATCGAATATTTCAATTGCATATGGGTCCTAGATAAACATAGAGATCTTCATGAACCCAAAGAAGTAATTTATTTAAATTGTATTTATCAAAGTCTATAGAATCCTATTAGAATTCAGCTTTTAGAAGCCTACAAAGTTTTGTTTTTTTTTGCTCATTCTTTAATTGAATTTAGAAGGGGTGGAGGTTACAAAACAAGCCTATTGGGCATACCCAGGCTTGTAAAAACAGAGAACAAGGTGACAATAACCAAAACGCATAAAACTTAAAAGCTGGTAACCAAAGTCCAATGTAATCTCATTCAAAATTGCTGGAAGGTGCTAAGTAGATGTCAGAAAAACGTTCCCACAATGTACAGAACCAAGTGAAAACAGGTACTCAGAAGCAAGGCAGTGCACATTATTGAGGCGCTGCCAATGATACAACCGTATTCCTGGAATCTGTCCAGATATCCCACACCTTGGAAATTTTTTTAGGGCATCCCCTAGGTTTGTATGTGAATTTATACTGGGATAATTTTGTTGACTACAGACTCTCAATAATCTAACGTAGGGGCCTGCAAGAATAGTCTTGTGTGCATAAAACAATAAAAGGCCTATCGGAGTTCTAATAGCCTAATGCTGCGTACACACGGGCGGACTTTTCGACCAGACTGGTCCGACAAACTTTCCAGCGGACTTTCGACTGACTTTTGACGGACTTCCAACGGACTTTCTAACGAACGGACTTGCCTACACACGATCACACCAAAGTCCGTGATGACGTACACCGGACTAAAATAAGGAAGTTGATAGCCAGTAGCCAATAGCTGCCCTAGCGTCGGTTTTTGTCCGTCGGACTAGCATACAGACGAGCGGATTTCTGGGAGTTACGACGTAAAGATTTGAAGCCTGTTCCAAATCTAATGTCCGTCAGTTTTGCGACTGGAAAAGTCAGCTGAAGGTCCGGTGAAGCCCACACAAGATCGGATTGTCCGCCGGATTTGGTCCGTCGGCGTCCGTCAGACCAGTCCGGTCGAAAAGTCCGACCGTGGGTACGCGCCATTAGAGGTATCTAAAAAATAAACTAGACCTAAAATACAAATGTCAATAGATAATGTTACAGAAATGGTGGTAACCGTACAGATACGCTGAGAAATTTCAGACCAGAATAGTTTTATACCCGGACACTCCCAAAACACTATAAAAAAAATATTGCAGGATCTGCCGTACAGCGCCAGCATTGAGAGGAGTGTGAGGAATAAATCTTATGTAACCTTTGAGGAGTTAGAAAAACTCTATGAAGAATCTTAAATTTTATTAGCCTGTCTCTGGCTGAGATCAAGCATTGCATGGGATAATCCCAAACATTCTCCCACTCCAGTTCTGGGACCACCATCAGTCCATGGTCTTTGAAGTATTATATAAAATTACATGTGGTAATCTATATAAACACTGTTCAGTGTACAGTAAACCAGTGAATCTAATAAAAATCCTAACAGTGTATGTTAAAGTGTATCATACACCCAGTAATATCAATTTGCAAATAAATCAAAAGGTGAAATCAGGCAGTATAGTCCATATAAAGTCCATAGACAGGACACCGTGCAGGAAAGGTGATAAGCTTGAAAAACGTCCACCAATTCACTTAGTGTCAGTGCCTCCACTCCCCTTGAATTCAACACTCACCGACTCAAAATGCCTCACACTCTCGTGTTTTGGCAAAAAGGCATGGGTATGTAGCAGGTCAGCTGAGGGTATGAGCTTCCGAACTCCTTAAAATTCCAGTGTCACTTTATCCAATGACGATGTGCCCAATCAAAATTGACATCCCACAAATAGAGGTTTTTTTTGGTGGTACTTGATCACCTCTGTGTTTTTTTATTCTTTGCGACTTTGTTGGTATCTTTAGGCTGCTGCTATGTCTCCAGAGGCCTACTGAACCTGTTGCCACATGGCATCAAGCTTATCACCTTTCCTGCACGGTGTCCTGTCTATGGACTTTATATGGACTATACTGCCTGATTTCACCTTTTGATTTATTTGCAAATTGATATTACTGGGTGTATGATACACTTTAACATACACTGTTAGGATTTTTATTAGATTCACTGGTTTACTGTACACTGAACAGTGTTTATATAGATTACCACATGTAATTTTATATATTTTCATTTATTTTATATTCATTCAATTTTTTCTGGGTATAGATAGATGCACCAGAATCCTGTTTTGGATGTTGATCACTGTCATTGAGCGCCGCTTATATTGCTTCACAGGGGTCGCCTTGGGCTCTTGGAATCAATAGGAAGTTTTTTGCACTGATCATTTAATAAGTGGCAGCTTTGGATTTACTTTATTAGTTTATTTTACACAGGTGTTTCACACACAGTGTCAGTTTACACCCTTCACAGGGGGTCACACCCCTTCATCTGGCATCGAGCGCAGTGGCGAGAACTCAAGAAGGGCGCGTTGGTTTGAGTTTTCAATCTTTGAAGTATTGCCAGCCAAAACCTAGGCCGTTGTGAGCCCCATAGAAATGAGGCCATTGCAGACTCAATTTGCCTAAAGTATTTCCTAGCGATCCACACTGGGGCATGACGAAGAATATACAATATAGTGGGGAGCAACATCATTTTTATGAGATTAATCCTGCCACACGAGGGAGAGGGGGAGATGGGACCATGCCGACAATCGCTGCTTTGTTAGATCCAATAGCGGCAATAAATTCAGGTAATGTAGTCTGATGCTTTGGAGGAGATCGCTACCCCCAAATATTTGGCAGAAGAAGTCCACCGTAGTGGCAAGTCTGGGTCAACCATGACTTCCGCCTCTCAATCAATGGGCAGGATGAGGGATTTATCAGAGTTAACCTTCAGAACTGTCAGAGGAGAATACAAGGAAGGCAGGGCCAGTGCTTCCTAAAGGGAAGGACCAGGGTCATTCGAAAAAAGGATCATGTCATTGGTGTATAGTGCTACTTTTTCAATGATAGTACCTACCGGTATACCTTTAATAAGGGGAGAATTACATATGGCTTGGGCTATTGGCTCCATCATTAGCATAAATAACGCTTGGGACAATGGGCACCCTTATCTGGTCTCCCTGCCAATGGAAAATGATTCAGACAACTCTCCTCCTAATTTAATTTTTTCCAAGAGAGCCTTATAAAGGTAAGCAAATAACAGTGCAGCGCTAATGATACATCAGTAAACAAACAAATTGCTAATAAAATTAAAATGTTCAAAAGTCCCCTTTAGTAAAAGAAAAATAGATGAAAAGAGTTGACAGGCAAGTACTCCTTGGCGGTGATAAGGGTGCTCATAGACATTCAAATGGTCTGTCTTTATCAGTGATTCCTCCACCATCTAGCCAAACTGCTCACCTTAATCACTGGACCCCTGAGTTAACAGATGAATCAAACAGGCATTCACCACTAGAGTGGTCATAGATGGAAGCTTGAATAGCCAGATGAATAGGATTCGAAATCCAACCACTTTAAACAACCACACCTTGTCACTCTTAAACTCCAACCGTGGTACCATAAAAAAACAATAAAAAGTATATAGTGCACACTGTGTGGCTGAAAATACTTGTTTTATTTATAAAAGACGGGTACTCACAAATATAGCACTGTAGCCCCAGTGCTGGGATGAATGACATATAATTGTTTCAACAGACATGGGTGTTAGCGTCATAAAATGGATAAGGGGGCTGCAGTGACAACGTGTGGTTGTTTAAAGTGGTTGGATTTCGAATCCTATTCATCTGGCTATTCAATCTTTCATCTGTGACCACTCTAGTGGTGAATGCCTGTTTGACCCATCTGTTAACTCAGGGGTCCAGTGATTGAGGTGAGCAGTTTGGCTAGATGGAGGAATCACTGATAAAGACACACCATTTGAATGTCTATGAGCACCCTTATCACCGCCGAAGAGAACTTGCGTGTCAACTCTTTTCATCTATTTTTCTTTTACTAAAGGGGACTTTAGTTCCAGGTCTTTGCCAAAATAGAGTAATTTTCCCCAGTAGGAGAGGATACAAAATCGGAAGCTGCCTCGGACTCAGCAGGCTCAAGCAAGGTCAGTTGGAAATTATACTCGACTCATGCAGATTTGATGGCTGAAATGTATTGAGCTCGGGTAAATGCTTTAAGGGGCATCCCACACCATCTGGGGGATGCTGAGGATTCATTCATCACCCAGTATTGTGCGTCTGAGTCCTACAGCAGCTCCTATACCCTCTCATTAAGAAGCCATTTGGAATCTAGGCGCCAGCAGCCCAGGGATTCACCTGCCCCTACCTTTACAATAAGTTCCATCGGAGAGTGGTCCGAAATGCCTGCAGACAAGTAGGAAGCTACCTGTATGGCAGATAGCATCAGCCTAGAGCTAAACGCTAAGTCAATGCGGAAACGAGATTCATGGGAGGCGGAATAATGTAAGTAAAAATGGTCTAGTGGAAATTTGAATCTCTAAATCTCTGTGAGGTCAAAGGTGTGAGCCCAGGACCCAAGGCCTACACTGGACATTCTCTGAGGGTTGGAGGAGTCTAAGTCAGCCTGCGATACCACATTAAAATCCCGAGCTCATATAACTCTAGTTATCTGTAGTGGCGCCAGTTTCTCCTGGATGGTATATAAAGTTCCTCAGCCTTTTTCCAGGGGAAAAAAGGTTTGCTTTTAAGGCCCCTTGTGTTCCAAGATACTAATTTCAGTTCCATAGGGACGCTAAACTATATAACAATAGCAAAATGGGAACAGGGTGCAGTGAAGTATGAGTGGAATCTAGAAACCAACCAAAAGGGGGAAAAGGGGTCTTATCCGCGCGGGGGGGGGGGGGAGTCGCCATACCTCCAAGTTCAGCAACACTGCGGAAAATAATCTTAGTTAGAGCACTCCAGCAAGTGAGCATAAACATTAGGCGGGACAATTGGTTACCATACAACACGAACATAGTGGACATAGTAAAGATAGTAAACTCCCTACTGACTAGCAACCCCAACAACTGTGCCAATCAGTTTAATACCCGTAACCAAACAAAAAGTCTGTCTACTTTGAAGAAGCCCCAGAGAGCGGTAATAGTAGAACCTCTGTTACCGCTTCAGGGAGGCAGAGCTGGAGGGGTTAGGTGTGTAGAGCTGTTAACTAGCACGCGAGGTAGGTCTGGTGGAGTAAGGATCCAGATTAAGAATTAGTTGCATATAGGACCATGAGGACTGCATATGCTTAGGGGCATTATGAAGCAAGGCACCACAAGTAGGGCTATATAACAATAGTAGCTACCCCAAGGAGTGTGCCATCAGTGACTTGTCTGATGGAACAAGCTTGTCTTGTTTCAGGAGCAAGGGAGCCAAACAGCAAGAGGCTTTGTAGTAAGGAGGCAGAATAAACCGTATAATGGAACACTTAAACAGACAACTTAAAGGAGAGACCCAAAGAGGAGAGGCCATTTCCATGGCATGATATGGAAATTATTTTGTGAGTCATAAGTGGGATGTTGTGCTTACCGCAGGGTATTCAGCCATTCATCCACGTCAGTCGGGCAGTCGAAGAAGCGAACCGAGCCATTATGTGGGATTCAGAGACGTCTAGGGTACAGCATGCTGTATTTAAGATTTTTTACACAGAGCCTTTTACGAACATGTTAAAGGTTTTCCTCTTGCGCTGTAGCTCAGCCAAAAAATCTGGGAATAGTAGGACAGAGGTATTGTCGTACGAAAGTGTGAAGTGTTTGCGAGCTTCCGAGAGAATCCTATCCGGATCTCAGTAATTGAGAAAGCGGACCAAGAAGGGTTGAGTATTTGTTCCAGGGAGACCACATCCTGTAACAAAGTTTTAACACAATTTCTGATTGCTTGGATTATAGTGCACCACCGCTATTGACATCGAAATGTTTCATTCTTTTGCAGATCGATACGTGCAACAAAGCCATCAGAGCACACTACAATCCTTGCTGTTGTCCCGCGATTGTAAGTTTATGTTTTATTTTTTTGCTTTCCTATTGATCAATGTTTTTCCTGTAAATCTATTAGTATTTTATTCTTTTTTAGGTTCAGTTTTAAAGTAAACCTCTTATAAACCTGGGCAGTTCTAATTGAGCATATCATGAAGAAATGCATAGAGAATAACTTTAGTGAAAACCATATGTTAAAATCATCAGGTGATCTGGAGACATAGGCAATTGAGGTTGTATATTTCTTGTATAAGCCAAGACCAGCTTCTCTCCTCCCATGAATTCCAACTATTGATCAATGGGGCTATCCATCAGCTTCGGGTCCCAATCCGTTTTGTCCTCTGGGTCATCCTCCGGGTCCCCCTTGGTCCTCCCGGCTCTCTGTGTGCGCCTCTGTCCTCCTCTGGTCCCCCTCTGTCCTCTTCCGGTCCCTCTCTGTCCTCCTCCGTTCCCCCTCTGTCCTCCTCCGATCCCCCTCTGTCCTCCTCCGGTCCCCCTTTGTCCTCCTCCGGTCCCCCTCTGTCCCAGATCTTTCAGGATGCAGAGGAGGAAGGAGTCTGTCATTTACAGTCCATTCATAACTGAAACATTGTAACCTGTGTTTACGATGTTTCGGTTTATGAATGGAGAGGAGTCGCTGTCTCCTGTCCATTCATCTTCAGTGCAGCTGAGGCTGCAGAGAAAGGGACTGGGGAATCTGTGTCCTCAGTCCCTTTCCCTGTCCCAAAGGGGAGATATCAGGGGTCTTAGTGATTTCTCACTAATGCCCACTAAAGCTCACTAATATCTCACTAAAGCCCCCCCCCCTATAAATATTTTAAGTTAAATTGTAAAAAAATAAATAAAATAAACATTGACACCGTCCACCGTCCACCCCCCAAAAAAAAAACACAGCATTGTAAAAAAAAAATAACAAAAAACATAAACTTGTGAATAATAATTAAAAAAAATAATTGCAAAAAATAAAATTGTAAAAAAATAAATAAAATAAAAATACTTTGCTTGTCCATAACTAAGGGTAAAGCTTAGAGATAGCTTAGAGATAGCTCACCACCAAGAGAGCCACTCTACACCTCCAGCTGGGGATTCAAGAGCAGCCAGGTGCATTAGCATTTCTCTATATTCATACCTCTATTCAGCAGATGGAACTTTTCCTATCTGTTTTTGCTGTACCATCAATCCTATGGGAGGATAGCTTTGTAACTGTCTTTCCTAGCAGCCAAAAGGTTAGCAAGTCCTAAAATTTTCAATCAAGTTCTACAGTTCGGGGCATCCTATGCTTCCTCTCCCCATCCAAGTTTAACCCCTAAATAAACAAACACCCCCTGGACTAATTCTTGAGTCTGCAAAAACTCCTGTTGCCTGGCTGTGTACGTAAGGGAGGACCTGAAAATCCAGCACAATAATATGGTAGATTTCTGCCAGTCACCGGCTGTGTCATGCCCCTCCAACCTACGTCTTGGAAAAGGAGGAAAGTAAAGCCTCCATCAATCAAGAAGTAATATTCGGCCCCCAATGTGTTTAGCTGGTTAGTGGGCATGGAGGAGAAGGGAGGGAGTTGGCTGTCATTTAGCACTGTGTATACTCCCACGTGTGACTCTATAGTGACATTTATCATATATAAAATGATGTATCGTAAAATTCAACATAGAATAAATAATATGTGGCAAAGTCCTTCTCTTCCACCATTTCTTTATAAAATATATCAAAATGATGTGAGGTCTTTCAAAGTCTTCTTAACACTTCTTCTATGCGCTGGGGGTGGAAGGAGACAGTTTTACGGCTAGTTAAGTGTTTAGCTGGAATTCCACTTTAAAGCAGTAGTACAACTAGCACAATATGACAAACTTATCTTTCAAAAGAAGCCCTCCAGTGGTGCACTGTTCCCGCTGCCAGTCCTTCCATCTTCACCCAGTCTTTCTCCGGTTTTGCACACTGTGGTCTCCTGAATGACCGGGTCACAATGACATCACTCCTGTGCATGCGCATAGAAGTCACAATCACCGCATGGTGCTCTGCATTCCACGACACACTCTGTGTGAATGCAGAGCATCACTGTGCATGTGCCAGTGATATAATTGGCTTTTGTTGATATGAACATCTTCTAAAGGTTGCACATTTAGGAAACATTAATTGAATGGACAGGTAAGCCTTACTGTAAGCTTGGAGGAACAGGTGTATAGCGAGTGTTTACTACTGCTTTAAGTAAATAATATGTATTCATAGGAATATTTCTGTTTTGTTGCAGAGCATCGGATCAAGAAGAAACGTCTGTCCTTCCTCTCCTGCATGCTGGTTTTAACAGGGTGAGTACATTTAAACATGCTAGTTATTGTAGTCTGTACAAGAAAATGGTGACTCAGGAAAAATTTTCATATCTTCATTGGGCTTAGGCAGGTCATAGACTTTAAACCCTATTGTGCAGGATCTGATCTCCCTCAACCTACATTTACTCTAAAAAGGTCACAAAAATGGACAGTTTGGAAAGCTGTCACCCTATTCCTCCGGGTAGCATTCACAAGACTGTTACTAAAGTAAAATAGTGGTGGGATACTCTCCCCTTCCTTCTGCTTCTATAGACATAATACTAGGGGTGAAGGACTGCTCTCCCCTCCCTTTTTTTCTGTTTAAATCTTTTTATTAAGATATCAAATAGTAAAAGAACATTGTAAGTAAACAAAGGCAAGTACAAAAGTAGAACTGTCAGCATAGTCAATGTATAAACAGTAACAACCATAACATATGTGGAGAATGGGGGGTCCAACCATGGACCCATAAAAAGTCCATAAGCAAGTATGAGAAACTACATCAAAATGAACAACCATGAAGAGTCTCATGTAGCCTAACATGGAGCTATATTTCTAGAAAAGGCTAGACCAAAAATGGGCCTTATTTATAGGCCCGGAGAAAGGGTCAGGCAGGACTACCCCTGTCCACCCCTCTGACTGGGCAAGTGAAAACCATAATAATATAAGATTTAACTCATATATTAAACACTAAGGCACCAAGCCATTGGGTGAAGGACTGCTCATCCTTCCGTTTTTTCAGGACATCAACCTGAGCCAGGAATTTACCACCTATTAATAGTTAAAATAGAGTGCTGTGTTATATTGTGCTATAATAAAGGGTAATAAAAGAAGAAAGAGAGAAACCCAATAGACCGATTCAATAAAAAAAAAGTGGTCTATTTAGACATATACATATACAGTATATTGCCAGAGTTGCCCAAATAGAGACCACTATCCCTAAAATTACAAAATAGCAAAAAATTCCACCATTCATGGGACTTTAAAGGTGCTTGACAATATATTACATATACACCACTGTTACAATTTCATTGATTTATTCAATTCATATAAAACATTAATAATGTAACATGACATAGCCCAGCATGGATTCTTTTATACGTTCAAAAATATATTACACACAAGTTTTGCAAATTTGGTTCACAGCTTGTCTTTGATCTTTCTGCCAGTGCCATTTTGCATGTATAGATTATATGGTCTGAACAATAGTAAAGGAGACAAGTGGTACATAATAAGGCTGAAAGATCAACGACAGGCTGTGAAACAAATTTACTAAATTTCTATGTACCGGTAATATATTTTTTGAACATATAAAGAAAGCCATGCTAGACTACGTCATGTTACATTTTTAATGTTTCTATTGCAGCTCTGCTTAGAAACCAATCAACTTCCTTTATTTTTGCCAAAGCTTAATTGAACGCACTGAAGTTAGAAGCTGATTGGCCACCATGCACAGCTGCATCAGATTTTGCACTCTCCAATCTTAGTAAATCAACCCCAGAGGGTGGATCATTTTACCATGCCCACTTGCTCTACATGACAAAATTATATTCAATATTCATAAAAAGAAATGAATAATAATAATAATTGCCAGAAAAAAAAAAAAACAGACTGTGAAAACACTACACTAGAGGTCAGTGGAGAAGTGCCCTCTTATATTATTGGTCCCTTGAAAAGCACCCTCTTGCATAACTGGTAAGTGTAAAAGTGTCTCCTTACATTGGATGCCAGTGAAAAATAGTCCCCTAACATTGATGGTCAGTGTTGGTGGGAGATCAAGATCTATCATTTTTTTTATAGCTCAAGGAACACCTAGCAACCCTTGGAGGGACCCCTTGATGAGAAAGGCTGCTTTAAACACTTGTCTCAACAACACACGTCTGTCTCAGTTGGAAGATGTTCCTATTCTGGTGACAACTCCAAATTATAGAATTTTCTTTATTTTCAGTCCTGGTAACAATGGTCATTAGGAAACCTAAAGAAGGCAAATAATAACCTAATGACAACCTGGAAGGAGTACTAACCCTATCCACATTCTACCCTAGATCTAAAAAGAAATGTGTTTTTTTTAGATACACTTTGAAAGTATCAAATCGATGACTTTGTGAGACTTTGGTGAAACAAGTTTGAGATTAGCTTTCTACAATATAGAAACTAAAAAGTCTTTTTTAAAGGAAAACTCTACTTTTTTCAAAACATTGATGTAACACACACATTGGCTAAACAAGCCTTTTTGTAGCTTTTAGTTCTGTGCAAAGAACATCCTCTAAAATCTCATTTTCTGCTTTAATGATTGGCTCACTATGCTGGCAGAAGTCTAAAGTTGGATTACCTGCACACATAGATTATTCCACCATAAGTGGTTTATGGATGTTTGCTACAACCAATAATGTGCCATGTATGGCTGTAAAAATCCATATCAACTATTTTTGTTATGCCTGTTGTTTAAACACCAGACACAGCGGTCAAGACAACTAGGAAACACAGCATGCAAAGATGCATTTGGCTCATTCGAAAACTCAGCAGCCTGCTGTCTGTCCTGAACGAACACCACCTCCAACGACACCGAGGGGGGGGGGAACATTCTCAACAAAGCTGTAGTTAAAAAGTAGTGATTGTTTATGAATACTGTCATTTTAAAACAAGCAGCAATTTATTAATATATTTTTCAGAGATTTTATGAGAAAAACAGTATGATTGCCTGTTACAATGAGCTTATCCAGATAGAACATGGGGAGGTGCGCTCACACTTCAAACTGAGGTATGTATGCATATTCTTGTTAAAAATGATGTTAATATGAATGCAGTATGACCAGCATACTGGATGCGTGTCAAGTTCAGTGCACCTATAACAAGATGTATGTGGGAGATGAGTTATTTTTAAATATTTTTCTTTTTTATATTAAAGAAACACTCCACTTATAAATATTGGTTTATTATTTTATTGTCCAAAGAAGTCCTGATCACAGGAAGAAAATCTGCACATTTTTCTGAAGTGTTGTTGTAAAAATCAGGCTGGTTTTTGGAGAAAATCAGTCACACCTAGATTTATGCAAGGATCATGGCCATTCCGTTTTTTAATTATTAAAATTTTGCAGGCGTACCTATACAAGATTTATATTTATCCACTTATTGGACTTTAATTTGTTTACAGATACCTCTTAGAGCTAAGAGTCAGAGGTGATAGACCACCCTAAGGTTTGACAGCCGTTGCTCTGTCAGCGGTCTGAACTCATCCTGAGAACACATGCTGTATTCCAGCTACGTACTCAAAACACTGAAGTTTTATTCATTAAGTTAAAAGATAAAATGGTTTAAAACAACTTTTTGAAATTACATCTACAATATTAATAATGATACAATGTTTTAACAACTGGGTTTAGATCTACTTTATACATAATATGTGGAGACACATACACTATATTACCAAAATTATTGGGAGCCCTGCCTTTACACGCACATGAACTTTACTGGCATCCCAGTCTTAGTCCGTAGGGTTCAATATTGAGTTGGCCCAGCCTTTGCAGCTACAACAGCTTCAACTCTTCTGGGAAGGCTGTCCACAAGGCCAGTCAAGTTCCTCCACCCCAAACTCGCTCATTCATGTCTTTATGGACATTGCTTTGTGCAGTGGTCCAAACCATATGGTGGAGGGGGGAATATGGTGTGGGGTTGTTTTTCAGGGGTTGGGATTGGTCCTTTAGCTCCAGTGAAGGAAACTCTTAAGGCGTCAGCATACCAAGACATTTTGCCCAATTTAATTCTCCCAACTTTGGGGGAAGAGTTTGGGGATGGCCCCTTCCTGTTCCAACATGACTGCACACCTGCACAAAGCAAGGTCCATAAAGACATGGATGAGCGAGTTTGGGGTGGAGGAACTTGACTGGCCTGCACAGAGTCCTGACCTCAACCCGACAGATCACCTTTGAGATGAATTAGAGTGGAGACTGCAAGCCTGGCCTTCTTGTCCACTTTAGTGTCAGACCTCACAAATGCGGTTCTGGAAGAATGGTCAAATATTCTTATAGACACACTCCTAAGCCTTGTAGGCAGCCTTCCCAGAAGATTTGAGGCTGTTATAGCTGCAAAGGGTGGGCCAACTCAATACTGAACTCTACGAATTAAGACTGGGATGCCATTAAAGTTCATGTGCATGTAAAGGCAGGCATCTTAATACTTTTGGTAATATAATAAATATGCACTCAATAAGGAAGCCTGCACAAGTATGAATTATTTATGACCAAATATTCATATTCTTGCATAAACTCAGTCATTAATGGTCCTCTTTAATGACAAGCTGAGACATCCTATTCCCCTTAATGCTATCATGGGCCAGTTAAAGTATTCAGATGTTTGCTTTACAGTCTAAAATTAACCTGCCATGAAAGAATTATTTTGGGGATGCCATATCTGGCCTTCTGACTAGGTTTCTGATTTTGAGTCAGACTCATAGGACGAATGCTTTATACATACAGAAAAGTTTAGGAATTCCTTATCTCTATACATTGTCCATGTCAGCTATTAAAACAGCATTGAAACCAAGCATCTGCATGGAGCAGGGAAATGGCAGGCTCCATTATTCTCTCACAAAAGGTTAAATTTTTTTGTTTCTTAACCAATAGTAAACTCATGCAAGTCACCTGGCCTGTGATATTGTCAAAGGTCTTTAGCTAGCAAAATCCACACAGCCCAAATTTCTATATGCTGTACCTGTAAATGGCTAAGCAGTCCTCTCCCCCTAAAACCATAAAGGTTTTGCTATTGGAAGAAAAACATGTTTACTTAAATGCTTCCCTTAAATATGTTTAAAGAACTTGGTAGTATTATGCCGCGTACACACGGTCAGACTTTTCGTCTACAAAAGTCCGACGGACGCCGACGGACTAAAGCTGGCTGACAATCCGATCGTGTGTGGGCTTCCCCGGACTTTCAGCTGACTTTTCCAGCCTCAAATATGAAGGACTTTATATTTGAAACATGCTTCAAATCTATACGTCGTAACTACGCCGGACCCAGAAATCTGCTCGTCTGTGTGCTAGTCCGACGGACAAAAACCCACGCTAGGGCAGCTATTGGCTACTGGCTATCAACTTCCTTATTTTAGTCCGGTGTATGTCATCACGTACGAATCCGTCTGACTTTTGTGTGAGTCAGTTCGTAAGAAAGTCCGTCGAAAGTCTGTCGGACAGGCTGTCGGACTTTTGTAGACGGAAAGTCCGACTGTGTGTACGCGGCATAAGATTATGTAAACATGTTGCTGGCATCTTGTAATGATTTAAAATATCTTCTATTAAAGTAGAACTGTGGCCTCTCATTAAAAAATGTGCTGCAGCACTTAATTATAAGTGCACTTACAATGACAGTTTTCTCTTAGCCCTCCTACAAAGTCCCACAAATACTTGGAGAGCCTGCAAGCAAAGTCCACCAAATGCAGCTTCTAGTCTGGCAATGATGCTATACCACTCCTGAATTCAGAGCAGAGGTGCCACTCTCGTGTAGGCAGTGTCAGAGTCATCTAGCACCTGGGCATACCAATTCCTCCCTATGGCTTTTTAGATTGACAGCACTGTTTCTTATGCTGAAACCCTTCCACTGTAGGCTGTATTGTTGGGGATAGGGGACATGTGAGACCCACATGAAGGAGGTTTTGGCTCAGGGAGGTTAAAGGAAGTTTTTGTTTACTTTATGAGGCTTGTGCTTCCCATTGGATTTGTGACTTGTTTAGAATGTCATACATAAGTTGCACTATAATATGTAGATAATGGTGCTGCTGTTGTTTACGAAAAGGGCCTCAAAAGATCAGTGTATGTCTATGTTAGCATATGTTATCTCATAAGTCTGCAATCCTACCCAGAAGAACAGTGCAAAGCTTGCAGGAGTGCTATAGATAATAAAAAGGTAATGGTGTGGGTTCACTGACATGAGCACATATACAGCATTTTCTGGATAATCTTAGCCGTCAGGGACTGACTTTATGTGTGACTTAGAGTTGTTCTTTATATTTTGCAAATCAGTTTTAAAGAGACAATAACAATCTCCACACATTAAATTGCATTACTTCTTTTTTGGCTGGACATTCTACTCTACAGTGATATTGATCTTAGGAAGTTAAATAGCTCGTACTAAAGTGAGTTTGGCCAGTGGGAGGTTTCCATTAATGCGTCTATATCAATTTTGGACGTGAGAGCCTCTTTTGTGCATAACTTAATAATAACCATTGACTGTGTGTTTGTTGTAGGTCCTGCAATTCAATATTTACAGCATTGGAACACTGCCAAGAAGCCATAGAGATTACAAGTGAAGAACATGTCATACAGGTACAGATAAGTTATTTATGCAATTAATTAGTAGTGTTCAGGTATGGTCATGTTTATTGTTGGAGTATATTACTTTCAGAAGTTTGACAAGAGACCTGGCACAGCCACAAGAGTAGATAAGCGTGGTTGTAATGAGATAAATGCCACTCAAAAGAGATTAAAGTAGTTCCAGCTAACACCTGACTACACACGTACATATATATGAGAAGTATTTCCCTGCCACAAAGGTCTGTACTGTATTCATAGCTACACTGCTATGGGACACATGTCAGAGCCTGTAGGACATGCCACGGTGGTGTATCTTTCCAGTTTCTTGGACTATTATTTAACACTATTACTGATGATGCCCACCATGAACAATCTCCTTCCTCTAGGCCAGTCTTTCTCAGCCTTTTTAATGTGGAGTAAGCCTTGAAATAACTTTCCATTGTTGAAAATATCATTAGCGACTTATCTGAGGGGCAGAAATTGCTCAGGAATATCCTAGAAACCTCTGGTGGAACCCTATGGTCGATGACCAAGGGCACGGAGTGATGATAGCATCTTCTCTTTCAATATAGACATCTGTGAATTCATGATACCATCAATGAAATGCAGCTCCCCGACACCAGCAGCACTCATGCAGCCCCACAGAAGGACACTGCCACCACCCCCTTTCACTGTAGGCACCATGCATTTTTCTTTGTACTCCTCACCTTTGCGACGCCATACAATTTTAAAACCATCAGTTACAAACTCATATATCTTGGTCTCATCACTCCATAGTAGAGAGTCCCAGTAGTCTTCTTCTTTTTCAGCATGGGCCCTGGCAAATTCTAGGTGGGCTTTTTTGTGCATGGGCTTTAGGAAAGGCTTCCTTCGTGAATAACACCAATGCATGCCATTCCTCTGCAGTGACGCTGTATTGTGTCACGGGAAACAATCACCCCAGTTTGGCTTTCTACTTCTTTAGCTAACTGCAGTAAACTTGCATGACGATTTCTTCAACCCTTCTCATCAGAAGGTGATCCTGTCGAGGTGTTAACTTCTGTGGATGGCCTGGACGTCTCTGTTAGATGGTTGCAGTTCCATCATGTTTAATTTTGTATCACTTTTGCTACAGTATTCTGACTGATAAGTAAAGCTTTGCTGATCTTCTTGTAGCCTTCACCTTTCTTGTGTAAAGAAATTATTTTTTTTCTCAGGCATTGTGACATTTCTCTTCCATGTGGTGCCATTGCTAACAGCATGAAATGGGAAGGGGTTTTCTTTGTTAAGTAACGCCCTTTTATAATCAACTGTCTACTGGACATCTGTTTAATGAATAGTTAGACTCACCTGAAGTTGAATTCTTGTTAATTATGATTTTGTTGTCTAAAATTTAGCTTTATTCCTAAGACTTTCATTGGGGTGTATTCATTTTTGCAGCATGGTCTTAAATTAATTTGTTAGGAAAAATATTTTTTTGTGTGTGCAAATTAACAAATCTTGGTTGCAATAAATGGCCCGCATTTGTGGGGAGTATTTTGTAGTATAGTGTCCCATAGAAAATGTTGATTCTGAAAGTAAAGTAAACGTTTTCTGACATCTGTTGTGGTGCACTACACAGAGCAGGTAAGTAAAACATGTTTGTTATTTTTATAGAAACTTTTCAGTCACTTTAAGGAGTCCCATGACCAACTGTAAGACTGGCCAACATAAAAGAAAACAACATTTAGTTAAAAAAATATATATATATATTTTTAAAGCCTGGATTTATAGAACCTGGAGAAGGGATCTAAAGGCCGCATCTTAAAAAACCTAAAGTATAACCAAAGGCAAAACGTTTTCTTTAGTTTTTAAGTTTTGGGTGGAGATGGAGTACAATACCTGTCAGGTCTACCTCTACCTCTGTTAGGGAGATTACCCTCGTTATTTGTTCTGTTTATTATTATTGAAAGTAAAGGTAAAAGAAAATTCCACATTTTTGGGCTGTCCCCAGTATAGTAATAAGGGGAAATCTTCCAATGGTTGCACTAGTTCTGGTGATTTGGGGGGCCCCAAGGGTTTTCTTCTCACTTCCTCTTTTTGCTATGAAACAAGTAAAAGGAAATTTCCCCAATAGGACACAGATGGCAGAAAAAAACTGACAGGTGTTATAACCCTTCCCTATTCTATCCAATATGAAAAGAAATTGACTATAGGTCTACTTTAAGTTAACCAATAAAGGATATAACTAACAAAACACTCTACTACTCCAAAAAAAGATTGACATAATAAACCATATTCTTGGAAATTCGCTTAGCTTTATTTAGTATAATTATTATTTTATTTTTTTATGCAAGCACTTAATAACTTCACAGTTCTAAGTACTTATAACTTGTCAGTATGTTAATCCAGCTTTTGAGCGGATGATGGGCTATACCAAAGAGGAACTCCTGGGGAAAGAACTGATAGAATTGCCAAAGAGTGACAAGAACCGAGCAGACCTTTTAGATACCATCAATACATGCATCAAAAAGGGAAAGGTAAGCACACAGTTGGCATTGGCTGCATCAAAACGCAACATTTTAATATCCTTCTAAAATTGTCATCCAAATGTCTGATCAACCTGTATTCAGTAAACCAGTAAAGCTGGCCATAGATGGGTAGAATTTTGAAAATTCCTAGGAAAAGAATGTTCTTATGAATGGTCCTTTTAATCCTCAGTGGGTCAAATCAGTGTTGGTTATCGAAGGCACTGACGAGAAAATCTTAAGAAGGAGGATGGAAATTTTTTCTTGAATGAACAAATATTTAACAGTGCATGTGGGTTTAGCTCAGTAAAGTCCATCCATTCCAAAATCAAATGTTAAAAGCAAATTACATTTTTTGAACGACATTTAAATGTTCTGAGAATTTCCGTACAAAATTTCCCAAGAATTTTCATTCTGAATTCTATCTGTCTTTGGCCAGCTTTAGAGTAATGTAATGCAACCATTCAACATATTATTCAATGATCTGACTCCAGTGAACTGAAATCCTGTTGGTTAATGTGGCTGACTGCATTTTGCACAATATTGTTCCTTGCACTACTTTACTAAAAAAAGAAGGAGCATCTCCTACAACAAGCTGTCATAACTTACCAGTCTGCACCAAAAGCAAAATGTCTACAGCTTAAAGTGAAGATGTGACCACTTCTATTTAACTTTTTGTTACTTCTATTTACTTTTCTGAAAGGAATGGCAAGGGATTTATTATGCAAGACGGAAATCAGGTGACAGCATTCAGCAACATGTAAGAGTCACTCCTGTAGTCGGCCAAGGAGGGTGAGTAGACCTCATCAAGTAGACTAACTAAAATTACATTTAAGAAACCTTCTTTTCCTTTAATGATTTTAGTTGCAGCGTTCTAGAGATCACTTATTAATGCCATATTCAAACAGAAGGAGTCCTCAGTGAACTGGGGGATATACTGGGTCTAGGGTTAAAAAAAAAAAAAATAGGAAAGGATCAGAAGAGAAAATGTGATATTTCAGTTTAAAGTGGAAATATTTAACTTCATTTTACCATTTTAGACCTGTTTTTTGGTTGACATAAAAAAACATCAGCAAATTCAAAGTGAGTAGTAAGGCTGGGTTCACACTTATGCAAATTCGCATGACAGGAGACTATGGCCAGCTCTCAATGGACCTCTGGAGAAGCCGCGGTCTGCACTGGAAAAGGGTCCCATGCGTCTTTTGGCTCTGTTTCAGGTCCGAATTCAGGCAAAAATTCGGACCCGATTTGTCCCTGAAACAGAGAACAGGGACGCATCGGACCCCCTGCTGCGAGCCATTGTGAACCTGGCCTAAATGTATATTAGGAGTATGCAGGTTTGGAAAAGAGGAGATTAACTTTAAAGGCCAATTTAGGTCTCTCACATTTTTATCTCATTATAGTCTTGTACCCCACTTCTGATTTGCAACTAGGAAATCAGCTTTTTCCTCTCGTCTCCAGTCGTCTGTGTTTGCAGAGCTAAGTAACAGCCACACATCTCCTCACATGTGTCCCCACACAGACATGTAGAGAAGGGCAGAGTGTCTGAACACATCATTTACTTTACAGAGTGTACTGGCTCTAACTCATGAAAAGTCACGTTTAGATACCCTGTACAATTGCTCTAATGAAAGTGGAGGTAAGACTATAAAAATAGAAGTTTTTAGTGCATGAGGCCTAAATGTAGAATAGCGCTGTTTTAAACAGTGCCATGCTGTTCCCTGATACCAAATGGCCTTTGCCAAAAAATTTTCATTTTCTTTTCTCATTTGACAAAACCTTTATATTGATTCTCTGCCATGACATTTTCTCTTTTTCCTACAAAAATATGCCTAAAATTACGGTAATATAAAAAGACGGTCTACAGTACCATTGTCATGTGCATGGAATTATTGATAACTAGTAGGGTGTAATTGGCTAATTGTTGTCTGTTTACATTAATAGGAAAATTAGACATTTTGTGTCCATCAAGAAGCTTTGCAGTGGCAGTGAGAACAATAAACAGGTAAGACCGCTTTAATATGTCTGTGCAGAATGAAACCACATTTGTTTCCATGGGGTTGATTTACTAAAGGCAGGTAGACTGTGCACTGTGCAAAGTGCAGTTGCTCCAGGGCTTAGTAAATGAGGTACAACTTCACATTGCAAAGAATCACATGCAAAGAAAATAGAAGAAAAAAAACAGCATTTTTGCTTGCACATGATTGGATGATGGAAGTCAGCAGAGATTCTGCTCATTTACTAAGCTCTGGAGCAACAGCACTTGCAGAGTGCAACTGCACTTTGTAAAGTGCACAGTCTATTTTTCTTTAGCAAATCAACCCATGTCTTCACTTAATTTAATTTACCACACAGTTTTGTTATCAAGCCATAGAGGGTTATATGATTGGTCGAATGCAACAAAGGATCGGGTGATATTAATTTTTCACATTTTCTCAAGGGAATTAATTTAGGTATTAACACTTTTTTTATTGTCGCATGCATTCATGCTATATCATCTGTGCACTTCAGCACTTACAAGCAAATAACCAGTCCAAGGATTTTGAGCTGTGCTTTCTAATCATAGAAGCCGATCAGCGGCTCCACTTGATCTGGCTGCAATCATTTTAATTAAATGTGGGCAGCTGAAGCTGTTGCCTGTTCACTTCCCTGATTTACACAGCCACACAGAGGCACACCTGCAGCTGTCATTGGCCCTCTTATGACTCATCCCCCCTACCTTCCTGGCAAACTCTTATGAAAGTGAGAGAGAGAGCTGTGTATGATGTCATAAGTCTAGGCTTTTTTCCAGACAAGAAACAGGAATTGGGCTGTATAAGGTATTTACTGGCAGAAAAAAAAATGTTTTACTATCCAAAGTTAAAACAACAAGGGCAGAAGATTTAATAGATGGAACAAAGTACAGAAGTTCCGCTTTAAGCAGCCGTTTTAAAATCTTTTAAGGATCCAAAAGTGACCAGGTCACTTGCCTTAGACCATACAAACCACAAACAGCAAATTACCGTATGTAATCTGACGTAAATAAAAACTTTTAAAACATATGTTCTACAAAGTGAGCCACCCTTTAAAAGAACAAAATACTTTAATTTTTGTCTTAACAAAATGCAAAATAAGGAATTAAATACCGTATATACTCGAGTATAAGTCGTTCCGAGTATAAGTCGAGGCCATAATTTACCACAAAAAAATGGGAAAAACTTATTGACCCGAGTATAAGACGAGGGTGAGAAATGCACAGCTACTGTAAGTGGAAAAGAGGGTCAACAATGCCCATTTGCAGCCTCACTGTGCCCATTTGCAGCCATAGGTCCCCCAAACTTCAAACTCGGTAGTTAAGGGTTCCTAGATGCCCCCTAGCTGCAGCCAAAATTTGGGGTCTCTGAACCCAAAGGGTCCCGAAATTACATTGCTGCAGATGGACACAGTTGACTGAATTTGGGGCCCCGTATCTCGGGGCCACTTAGTGCTAGGAACCCCAAATTTGGTGTGCAAACCCAGTGGAACTAGCATCATAAAATATCCAAAGCTGGGGTTTCTAGCACCAAGTGGCCCCCGAGATACAGGGCCCCAAATATCGGTTCAGAAAATGTCAAGCACTTTTCTGCAGCAGAGAATTACATTTTCCGAACCTAATTTGGGGCCCCATATCTCGGGGCTACTTGGTGCTAGGAATCCCAGCTTTGGATATGCTATGGTACCAGTTCCACTGGGTTTGCACACAAAATTTGGGTTTTCTAGCCCCAAGTGGCCCTGAGATACAGGGCCCCAAAATCGGTTCAGAAAATGTCAAGCACTTTTCTGCAGCAGAGGACATTTTCCTAACCGATTTTGGGGCCCCATATCTCAGGGCCACTTGGTGTTAGAAATTCCAGCTTTGGATATGTTGTGGACCCAGTTCCACTGGGTTAGCACACCAAATTTGAGGTTCCTAGCACCAAGTGGCCCTGAGATACGGGGCCCCAAATTCGGTTCGGAAAATGAAATTTTTTGCTGCAGAAAAGTGCTTGACTCAAGTATAAGTCGAGGGGGGTACTTTCAGCACAAAAAAAATGTGCTGAAAAACTCGACTTATACTCGAGTATATACGGTATGTTTGTATCACAAAAAAAAATATTTTATTGAAGAGGAGTGAGAGCTTGGGACACTATCTCTCCAGTTATTCCCACTTTGTTGCAAAACTTATTTTGATTTTATGATGCATTTGAGAGTGAACAGTGGGAACCCCATTACCATAGAGAGTAGGGTCTAAGGGCCCATTCACACCATGGATCCCCCGTGTGATTCACATGTGATCTGGGTGCAGTGTGATTTCAGCCGATTCATTTGAATGGGCTGAAATTGCGCTGGACTGCAGCAACAGTAGTGTATACATCTTTACCTTGTGATCCAATGCAGGCAGACACACTGGGGTTTATTTACTAAAGGCAAATCCATTGTGCACTACAAATGCACTTGGACGTGCAGTCGCTGTAGATCTTAGGGGGACATGCAAGGAAAATAAAAAACAGCATTTTTGCTTGCACATGCTTGGATTATAGAAATCAGAGGTTCCCCTTGTTTCAGATCTTCCCCTCAGATCTACAGTGACTGCACTTCCAAGTGTACTTGCAGTGCACATGTAGTGCACAGTGGATTTGCCTTTAGTAAATAAACCCCACTGTGTTTGAAGTGTTGTCAGCATTGTACTGACACCCACTGCAGGTCACAAGTATAGTGCATTTTGAACGTGGTGGGAAATACAAACTGAATGTGGATTTCCCCCACCACATTCTGGTGTGACCTGACCCTTACACCAGATTCATACATTTTTCATGATGCAGAGCTTTTACAGAGAAACACATTTTTGGATTACGGAAACACTATGAACTTCTTTTAGAGGAAAAAAAAGAAAGGAAAAGTAGCTATTCTCTTCATCAGAATTTTCTAATATCACACACTTATCAAAACAATAGATATGAACAAATAAATATATTTATATTATAGTACCAAATAAAAACCAAAAATCTTGTGTTAATATATACACTTAAAATTAACTTAAAGAGGAGTTCCAGCCTGGGGGAAAAAAAAATTAAAAGTCAGCAGCTACAATACTGGAACTGCTGACTTGTAATATAAGGACACTTACCTGTCCTAGAATCCCACAATGTCGGCACCAGAAAATGATCCGTCCATTGGCTCCGGGTGCAGGCGTCGGCATCTTCACTAAGGGAAACAGGAAGTGAAGCCTTGCAGCTTCACAGCCTGTTTCCTACTGCGCATGCTCAAGTCGCGCTGCGCTTTCTGAATGGTCCCGCTGTCTTCTGGGACCTGTGTGTCTCAGAAGCAGATAAGTGGAGCTTTCCCTTTTGGGTGGAGCTCCGCTTTAACCTTGATTTTTTTTTTTTTTTTTTTTTTTAAAGTTCTCTCCACTTCTCCAAGAAAATAGTTTTACAACCTTAAACTTGTGGGTGACTTTAGAAAGGACCTGAGCTGTAGAAAATGCGCTCAAAAAGACAAGCATAGGGCAAAGAACTAGTCACCACGCCAGGAGCAGACAGTTGCTCGGCAGGAGAAATTCCCCTTTTCAGCACTGTTGATTGGGATGCCATAATATTTAACAAAGCCAAGATGGATGGGATACATAATGTTAATGGGGGAGTCGTGCGAATTTCGCACCATCTATGGCCTGTCTTAGGTATGAAATTCATTGAACAAGAAGAACACTATTTCACTATTTCAAGGAACTGTATAAATCCCAATCATCAAACTGAACCTTATTTCAATTTTTAGAAAATAAATAGTCGTAGCTATACGTCGGCTCACGGGGTCAGGATAGCAGGTGCACGCGCTCGCTGCACAGCGGGGGTGCCGATGCGATGACCGCCGGCCACGAGCGATCGCGGGACACGACGGACAGAACAGGGAAGTGTGTTTGTAAACACACAAATCTCGGTTCTGTTCTGAGAGGAATGGCAGATCGTCTGTTCCTATTAGCTAGGAACCACGATCCGTCACTTCCTCTAGTCAGTCCCCTCCCCCTTCAGTTAGAATCACCTCACAGTTAACATCTAGAGCGCCCCCTAGTGTTAACCCCTTCACTGCCAGTGACATTTTTACAGTAATTAATGCATTTTTATAGCACTGATCGTATTAATGCCAATGGTCCCAAAAATGTGTCAAAATTGTCCGATGTGTCCACCATAATGTCGCAGTCACAATAAAAATTTCAGATCGCCGCCCGCCATTACTAGTAAAAAATAAATAAATAATAAAAATGCTATAAATCTATCCCCTATTTTGTAGGCGCTATAACTTTTGCGCAAACCAATCAATATACGCTTATTCCGATTTTTTTTTTTTACCAAAAATATGTAGAAGAATACATATTGGCCTAAACTGAGGAAAAAAATTGTTTTTTTGTATATTTTTGGGGGATATTTATTATAGCAAAAAGTAGAAAATAATGAGTTTTTTTCAAAACGGACGCTCTTTTTTTGTTTATAGCGCAAAAAATAAAAACAGCAGAGGTGATCAAATACCACCAAAAGAAACTCTATTTGTGGGAAAAAAAGGATGTCATATTTGTTTGGGTGCAACATCGCACGACCGCGCAATTATCAGTTAAAGCCACGCAGTGCCGAATCGCAAAAAGTGCTCTGGTCAGGAAGGGGGTAAATTCTTCCGGGGCTGAAGTGGTGAAATAGATCTTGGGCTTTGAAAGTCGACAAGTCTTTTTCTCCAGAAGTCTAGATGAGTCAAGAGATGCACATATGTCTGTAGTCCTCAATAAATCTCTTGGGGATAATACTAACTAAATGAATGACCTGTAGTCCTTCAATATACCACAAAATATAAAAGCAGTTTAACGCAGTTGTTCTAAATGGACTGTGTCAGGTATGGGAAGGCTGTAATTGATGTCAAATAGCAGCTTTCTTTTATTAGCAAAATCCACCAATCTTACTGTAAGCCAGACATTAAGCTTCTGTATTGTTTGTTTTACAACTTCAGAACAGATTAGCTTCGCACTGTGAAACCAAACACAAAGTTGGCCTGCACTTTTGAAACATTGAATAAGGACTGGTTGAATTTGTCTAGTATGCATACTGATATGTCTATTATCTGAAATGTCTTCCCACAAATACAGTTAAGTTTCATGCTACACCTCCATAAAGAGCTTTGTACTTTACTTTGCATGGACACTGAAGAGTGAACTATGCCAAGCAAACATAATTAATGCCCAATCTTCTATATACAGCGGGTAAAATAAGTATTGAACATGTCAACAATTTTCTAGGTAAATATATTTCTAAAGGTGCTATTGACATGAAATTTTTACCACACGTCGGTAACAGCCCATGCAATCCATACATACAAAGAAACCAAAACAAATAAGTTCACAAATTAAGTTATGTGTAGTATAATGGAATGACACGGGGAAAAAAGTATCGAACATGCTAAAAGAAATGTATTTAATACTTCATACAAAATCCTTTGTTGGTAATGACAGCTTCAAGATGCCTCCTGTATGGAGAAACTAGTCACATGCATTGCTCAGATGCGATTTTGGCCCATTCCTCCACACAGTCTTCAAATCTTGAAGGTTCTGTGGGCCTCTTCTATGAACTCTGATTTTTAGTTCTTTCCATAGATTTTCTATTGGATTCAAGTCAGGTGATTGGCTGGGCCATTCTAGCAGCTTTAATTTTCTTTTTTTGAAACCAGTTGAGAGTTTCGTTGGCTTTGTGTTTGGGATCATTGTCTTGATTAAATGTCCACCCTCGTTTCATCTTCATCATCCTGGTAGATGGCAGCAGATTTTTTTTTATCAAGAATGGCTTGGTACATTTTTCCATTCATCCTTCCTTCAATGATATGCAGTTTGGCAGTACTATATGCTGAAGAAAAGCCCCACACCATGATGTTCCCACCTCCAAACTTCACTGTTGGTATTGGGGTGTTTTTGGGGTGATGTGCAGTGCCATTTGACCTCCAAACATGGTGTGTATTATGGCATCCAAGGAGTTCAATTTTGGTCTCATCTGACCAGACTATATTCTACCAGTATTTCACAGGCTTGTCTATGTGCTGTGCAGCAAACGTTAAATGAGCTTCAACGTGCTTTTTATTCAGCAATGGAGTCTTGCGTGGTGATCGTGCATACAGACCATGGCAGTTAAGTGCATTACTTATTGTTTTCTTTGAAACAATTGTACCTGCTAATTCCAGGTCTTTCTGGAGCTCTCCACAAGTGGTACTTGGCTCTTTGACAACTCTTCTGATAATTCTTTTCACTCTCTATAAATCCTTCTGTAACCAATGCCATAAGTATGTTATGCAACAATAAGGTTGCAAAAGTCTTGAGAGAGCTTTTTGCTCTTACCCATTATGAGATGTTTCTTGTGTGACACCTTGCTAATGAGACCCTTTTTTATAGGCCATCAGTTGAGACCAAACCAGCTGATATTAATTTGCACTGAGAAGGGGCAGGATTGCTTTCTAATTACTGATAGATTTCAGCTGGTGTCTTGGCTTTCCATGCCTTTTTCACCTCCCTTTCTTCATGTGTTTAATACTTTTTCCCAGTGTCATTCTATTTTATTACACATAACTTAATTTCTGGACTTATTAGTTTTGGTTTCTTTGTATGTATGGATTGCATGGGTTGTTACTGACATATTTTGAAAATTTCATATCAATAGCACCTCTAGAAATACCGTATTTATCGGCGTATAACACGCACTGTTTTCCCCTTAAAATCAGGGGAAAATCATGGGTGCGTATTATACGCCGATCCCCGCAAAATTGTGAGCTATCAGCGGCGACCGCCGCCGATATTCACATAGCGTGTCGTTTTAAATATGGCGCCGCGGATTTCGGAGGGACTCGGCGGAGCTGAACGAGCGCCGCCGAAATCACAGAGCCGAGATACACATAGTCGAGTGTATTCGGCTCTTTCCAGCGCCGCTCACAGTCACGCCCAGTCCCGCCATTGGACCTGTGTTATGTCCATCGTAGGGCGGGACTGAGCGGGACTGTGAGCGGCGCCAGAAAGAGCCGAATACACTCGACTATGTGTATCTCGGCGGCGTTCGTTCAGTTCTGCCGGCGCCGACTCCCTCCGAACTCCGCGGCGCCATATTTAAAACATGCAGCTATGTGTATGTCGGCGGCGGCGGTAGGCATGGACACTGGGGGCAAGGCTGCGCTGACCACTGGGGCAAGGCTGCACTGGGGCAAGGCTGCACTGGGGCAAGGCTGCACTGACAAGGCTGCACTGGGGCAAAGCTGCACTGACAAGACTGCACTGGGGCAAAGCTGCACTGACAAGGCTGCAATGGACACTGGGTCAAGGCTGCACTGACACTGAAAAGGCTGCAATGACACTAACAAGGCTGCAGATGAACACTGATGAGGCTGCAATGATGGGCATTTTAATGTAAGTTTATTTTCTTTAAACTTCCCTCCTAAAAGTTTTTTTCCCTAAAATTCTCTCCTAAACTTGGGGTGCGTGTTATACGCCGGCGCGTGTTATACACCGATAAATACGGTATATGGTGATGTGTTCAATACTTATTTTATCTGTTGTATCTCCTTTTAATAAAGATTCTAAATCCTCCCTAGGCTTAAAGTGTATGGAAAGACAGTTTTGTTTAGCTTTGGATAGAGAAGGAAAAGATGAGACCCTTTGTCATTTTTTATTGCTGTCTGTGTCCCCATGAAGGAGCCTAAACCTCTATTTGGCCTGACCATTGTCACAGAGGCAGAAAGTGGGGGGAAATCATTTTGAGGTGTCACCAGAGCAAGCAGAGCTGGAGGTGAGGGAAACCCCTCCAATTGGTATGTACATCTGTTTCTGTTATAACTATCTAAGATGGGAATTCCATTCTCCTTTAAGAGATTTAATCTCACCTCCTGTTATGTCTTTAGAACAGGAAGTAGAGAGAAATTTCCCTGGGAGGACACAGGCAGCAAAAAATACTCTGATAGGGGTTTAAAATGATTATTTCCTTGAGCTTTTGTTTTGTTTTCGGAAGAAAAAAAAATAACGGCTTGTAACGTTACAAATGTGTAGCAGTGGGAAATAAAGCCTGTAACAGAAGCCTCTGTGTTTTCAGGGCAGCACAGTTCCATCCAATAAGATTGCTCGTCTTCCTTTAGAAGGAATTATTAACTGCATAAAAATGTAAAAAATAATCCAAATGCACGAAACTCGCTCTATTACATTTTTTTTCCTTACTAGCTTGGTATTTCCAAGAACATAAAACTCTTCATAAAGTAATTAGTGGTCAGTGACCATCTGATGATCAGCAGTGCTAAGAGACCAAGCGATCATCACAGTGATCATCAAAGTAGTCAGAGGCTACTAAGTGAACACTAAAATGATCATCAACATTTTCAGTAAACAAAGTGAGTGACCACCAAGTGATCATCAAGGTGCTTATTGACCACTAAGAATGCGATGTGAAAAAAGTGATCATCAAAGTAAAAATAAGACAGATAAAGCTAACTGACTTACCATTTATGTTTCAATTTTTTTTTCTCCAGGTCTACAAGATAAGCAGGGATGAGAAATACTCTGGAGAAAACACACTTACAGGTTGCTCACTTTCATACGTTTAAAAAACATAAATATGCATAAAATAGTTTTAAATGACAACAAATTGTGAAATATACTGTGCTGTACTATATAAATGAAATGAAATCGGAACAACATATGTTCCTGATCCCCCTCGCTGAACCTAATCAGGGAAGAATTGGCTTTTCTGGGCTGATTATTGCCGTTTCATTGCTGTGCAGCACTGTGCACTCCTTCTACATACAGTGCCTTGAAAAAATATTCATACTCCTTGAAATTTTCCACATATTGTCATGTTACGACCAAAACTTAAAAGTATGCCTGGCTGGGGTATTCCCCTGGTGTGCCAGCTGTTGCACATGTGCCAGAGGTTCGCCATCACTGCTATAGGAAACTGCATTCGCATTTCAGCTTTGTTCTTGCTCTGTGCTGTCTTATTGAAAAACTCTTAAAGTGTAATTCTGGTCAAATTCTAACTAAGGCTAAACCTACTCCCACCTCCATTCTAAGAATATTCCATTTACCCTGTAAAAGAAAAGATGTCTCTACTTATTCTGCAGCTGCTCCAGTCTGATCACATGATATCATTGCAGTGGCATAGCGGGGGGTGTGCAGCTGGTGTGGTCGCACCGGGCGCAGCATTTAGATGGGCGCAGACAGGGACAGCACCACCATAAGGCAGCCAAGGCAGCCCAGGCACCAGACAAACTAAAACCTCCATGCTGTGCCCAGTAGGAGAGAGGGGCACAACACAGAGGTTTTAGTTTACTTGCTGTTTAGCTGCTGTCACTGAGAAAGCAGGGAGAATGGATCCAAGCATGCAGAGGATGGCGGAGCGGTAGGTGGATCTCGCTCCCAAGTGTGTGCAGGCAGTGAGCACCATGCTGTGCGCGGGGGGATGAGGGAGGAAGGCGGGGGTGCTAGCAGAGGAGAAGGTCTGGGTGGAGGAGGCTGCCCGCTGGTTGCTGCGGCTGCCTCCGCCACCGGAAATCCTGCTGGATATATTCTGCCTGCGTGGGATACAGCTAACCCTCCTGTCCCTGGTGCTGCAGGACCAGTGAGATGAGGGGGGATTGTGTGTGTGATGAGGGAGGGGGTTATCAGGGGGATGTGATCAGAGTGAAGGGATCTGGTGGGGTATCTGGAGGTGTGATAGAGTGGAGGGATGGGGGGGGGGGGATTTGGAAGTGTGATCAGGGTGGAGAGATCTGGTGGGGGATCTGGGGGTGTTATCAGAGTGGGTTGAATCTGAAGTTTGATCAGAGTGGAGGGAATCTGGGGGTGTGATTAGAGTGAAGAAATTCTAGGGGGGGGGGGGGTGTAATCTGGGGTTGTGATCAGAGTGGAGGAATTTTGGGGGTATCTGGGGAGGGGGGGTGTCATCAGAGTGGGGGGCTATCTGGGGAGTGTGATCAGGGTGGGGGTATCTGGGGGGTGTGATCAGAGTGGGGGGTATCTAAAAGCCCACAGGTTAAGGGGCACAAATGACTTGCCTTGCCCCGGGCATTGACAATCCACACTACGCCACTGCGTCATTGCCCAGTTTCTGCAGCCATTGTCCTCTGCCTCTTCTCTCCACTAAAGCTGCCGCTGGGACCCAATCTTGTGACCAGAGCAGCTCCAGAATAGGTAAGTATTCACAGGGAAGATAGAATAATTAGAAAGGGGGTGGGAGTAGGTTTAGCCTTAATTAGGATTTGACTGGAATTACACTTTAAGGTTCCTTTAGTGTACAGTATTATATGATTGAAGTGTATGATTAAAGGAGAAGTTTGAGGGTTTTAAAAAAACAAACACACATGCTCACATCTATGCTGCAGCATCGGTGTGATTCTGCAGCTGTCCCTCTTCAGCTCTAGCACTGAGAACTGAGCGATCACATGACTGCCAATCGCTCCGTTTTTCGGTCAGAGTTATCTCTGGGTCACAGTAGAGCAAAAGTAAGTGCTCTCATGTGACCCAGAAAAGAAGTATGGGCAAAAAAGCCTTGGCTATACTTCTTTTTTAAATAAAATTTCTCAACCTATGCTGCCAAAAAAACAACCAAACTATAGAAATCTCCCTCACACATTGGTAAAGGATGCCCATATTAATTTATTTTGGAAAGGGAAGATCTAGACTCATTGCAGTCTGAACTAAATATTGAAGTTTACATTCTTAACACTTTAGATATAATTGTATTTTTTAAATTATCTTTTAGAGTCTCATTCCCACTCATTCAGACATAAGAACAGAAGGAAAGAGTCAATAGATGTAAGGTCAATCACATCACGGAGTAGTGACGGTAAGGAAAATAACCTAATTTCATTTTTAACACAAACCTCACAAATATATTATTTTCCATATAGAAAGATTGACACTAATGTGGGCTTGGTTTGTAAAAGCTGGAGCATTTCCCATATCAAAAAGTGCGATTTCCTCTATTACTTGCACTTGTCTCCAAGATTGAAAGCTAATCCTTAATTGGTAATATAGGCTACAGTACAGTTTTCCAACTGCTCCATTTTTTAAGTCAACAGAAATAAAAGAACAAACATGATAGGTATGGTGTGTTTGAATGAAAACACTGATGCCGCATACACACGAGCGGACTTTTCGACCGGACTGGTCCGACGGACTTTCGGCGGACTTCCAACGGACTTTCCCAACGAACGGACTTGCCTACACGCGATCACACCGAAGTCCGACGGATTCGTACGTGATGACGTACGACCGGACTAAAATTATTATTATGCAGGATTTATATAGCGCCAACAGTTTACGCAGCGCATTACAATATAAAAGGGAGACAATACAGTTATAATACAAAAAAATACAAGAGGATTAAGAGAGCCCTGCTCAGAAGAGCTTACAATCTAATAGGGTGGGGCAGGTGGTACAAAAGGTTGTAACTGTGGGGAATGAGCTGGTGGAAGTGGTAGGAGATTAGTTGCAGACGTGATAGGCTTTCCTGAAGAGATGAGTTTTCAGGGATCGCCTAAAGGTAGCAAGAGTAGGGGATAGCCGGATAGATGGAGGCGAGTTCCAGAGGATGGGAGAGGCTCTGGAGAAATCCTGGAGACGAGCATGGGAGGAGGAGATGAGAAAGCTTGAAAGCAGGAGGTCTTGAGAAGAGCGGAGAGGTCGATTTGGGTGATATTTTTAGACAAGATTAGTGATGTAGCTCAGGGCAGAGTTGTGAATGGCTTTGTATGTTGTGGTTAGTATTTTGAATTTAATTCGCTGGGTGATTGGGAGCCAGTGTAGGGATTGGAGTAGAGGGTTGGCAGACACTGAGCGGTGTAAGGAAGTTGATAGCCAGTAGCCAATAGCTGCCCTAGCATCAGTTTTCGTTCGTTGGACTAGCATACAGATAAGCGGACTTTTCGATAGAAACTGGTGGAGTTCCGACGTAAAGATTTGAAACAAGTTCCAAATCTAAAGTCCGTCAGATTTTCGACCGAAAAAGTCCGCTGCAGGTCTGATGAAGCCCACACACGGTCAAATTGTCCGCCGGACCAGTCCGGTCGAAAAGTCCGCTCATATGTACGCGGCATACATTCTTAAAATTATAATCATATAGGGGTCTTTAAGATATACAATTGGCTTTTTAAAAAAAAATATATTTAAACACATCTTGTAGATGTACGTGAAGGTTCTTATTTTTCCAGGTCATGATATAGCTAGTAATAGTACTCACATTCAACTGGACTTGTTCTGTAATGTTTCAAGCTTCTCCAAGCCACTTCTTCAGTTCTTCAGTGTCAGAAAGGTTTACTGTACTTCCACACAGGTAGACACCTTAATCCAATCACGGAATGTGTAGAAGCTGATTGTCCAAATTGGGCATCTTTTGCATCAGGAAATCTGCATAGGTAAACATTTTTGATTACATGGCTAAAGGTGTCCATTGTTGTCAAATTGTCTGTGTAGAGATGTTAAAATTGAATTATATATGGAAGACAGATGGTGTGAAAGGCCAAACTCCTCTTCATAGAAGTTTGTTGGCTTGAGTTTAACATAGATGGCTTTTTTCAAGTCTCCTGCAAACCAGTTGCCCTCTCTGACCAAAATGGGAAACTCCGAAAAAACTTACAGAGTCTTGACCTTTAGAATTTGCCCTATTATGTTGAGCCATTTATTTGTTAAGAGGTTGCCCAGTGAGCAGGTCCTTGCATTTCTTACTACACTGCACTGCATAAACCAAGTTACTTTGCTTGAATTTGAGTGTTAGGTTATTTGGCTGTACAAGCTTCTCTCTCAGTTTATTGCTGTTCTTGAAGGACATGGGACACATCTCAGGAGTGCTTTGAAAGTTTGTGTATATCCAGACTGGACTTTCTTTAAATAATGCAAAAAAATAAAAGAAAAAACATGACCATTGAATGGGGGGAAGCAGAATACATGGAGTAATATAGTCACCTAGTAAGTAGCTAGAGTGTTGGAAAACTTAGAAGGATCTTTAACCACTTGCTGACTGCCTCATGTATACAGCGGTAGAGTGGCTCTCCTGTGCCGGTTCACGAACCTAGCACTTCCAGGAAGGGGGCGCACCCGTTGTGCTGTGATTAGTCACAGCACAAGCCGATCAGTGGGTGCCGGCCAATGTAAACAATAGACAGAGCTCTGCCCTGCACGGGGGGATGTTTTTTTCCATTGGATTTTCTGACACACAAAGTTTGAGAGCAGGCTATAAAATTTTCCGACAACAAAATCCGTTGTCAGAATTTCCGATCGTGTGTACACAAATCCGACGCACAAATTTATTAAAAATAAATAAAGGGATGAAAGCTATTGGCTACTGCCCCGTTTATAGTCCCGACGTATGTGTTTTACGTCACCGCGTTTAGAATGATCGGATTTTCCGACAACTTTGTGTGACCGTGTGTATGCAAGACAAGTTTGAGCCAACATCTGTCGGAAAAAATGCTAGGATTTTGTTGTCGGAACGTCCGACCAATGTCCGACCGTGTATACAGGGCATTAGTGTTACTGGTTCCCACAAAGTGTCAGTGTCAGACTACTATCACAGTCCCACTATAAGTCACTAATCGCCGCCATTACTAATATAAAAAATAAATTAAAAAATTCAGTATATTATACTATTGTCTGTAGACGCTATAATGTTCACGTAAACCAATCAATAGGGTTGTCCCAATACAACTTTTTTAGGACCGGGTACAAGTACCGATACTTTTTTTCAAGTACTCGCCGATACCGATTACCGATACTTTTTTTTTTAATGTCACGTGACCGTTTTTTTTTGCTATTTTTTTTGGGGGGGGGGGGGGTGAACGTTGTATGTGTGTGTGTTTTTTTTTTTTTTTTTACAATTTTTTTATTTTTTACAATAATATTATTTTTTTTATTCTTTATTGTGTTTTTTTGTTTTTTTTAATCAGCCCTTTTGGGGGGCTTTGGTGAGATATCAGGGGTCTTAACAGACCTCTGATATCTCCCCCTTGAGACAGAGAAAGAGACCGAGGATAGAGATTCCCCAGTCCCTTTCTCTGCAGCCTCAGCTGCACTGAGAATGACTGGAGAGAAGACAGCGGCTCCTCTCCATTCATAAACTGAGACATCGTAATCACAGGAGATTACAATGTTTCAGTTATGTGAATGGACAGAGTCAGCTGACTCTATCCATACACAAAGGAAGGAGGAGGAGGAGGACGGAGGAACTGAGGGGGAGAACGGAGGGGACAGATGAGGAGAGAGGAACGGAGGGGGAGAACGGAGGGGGACAGATAAGGAGAGAGGAATGCAGGGGACAGCGGAGAGGCACAGAGGAACGGAGGGGGACAGCGGAGAGGCACAGAGGAACGGAGGGGGACAGCGGAGAGGCACAGAGGAACAGAGGGGGCACGGAGGAGGATGCAGTGACAGTCAGCTGTGAGCGATCACCGCTGTATATCACTAAAGCTGGTGAAAGCCGCTGGGGGAGAATCTTGTAACTCCCCCAGGCGCCGATCACAGCTGTCCTCTAGGTATCGGGGGAAGCATCGGGAGCATTTGCCCGAGTACAAGTACTTGGGCAAATGCTCGGTATCGGTGCCGATACCAATACTAGTATCGGTATCGGGACAACCCTACCAATCAATACACGCTCATTGGGATTTTTTTACCAAAAATGTATTACGAAATTTGATTTTTTTTTTTTTTTTTATTGGATATGTTTTATAGCAGATAGTAAAAAAAAGTTTTTTGTTTTTTTTTCAAAATTGTTGTTCTTTTTTCTTTATAGCGCAAAAAATAAAAAATGGGCTGGTCAAGAAGGGGGGTAAATCTTTCGGAGGTCAAATGGTTAACAAACATCACACCCCTGTGTCCTTCAAGCCCAGCAATACACTGAGACAGAAGCTTGTACATTTAAAGCGGGGTTCCACTCAAATATTTAACTTAATCTTCCCCTCTTTAGTTAATTGCACAGATGTTCAAATGCCGCACGAAAAAATTTTTTATCGCTGTAATTTCCTTTATATTGTACTTTATTGTGTCACTTCCTGTCTCTCCTCCCATGGGAGTAGGCGTGTTTATTGCCTTTCCCCGACGCCGCACTGTCTCCTGGGAGCTTAGCGGCAGGCTTCCCAAGATTCAATGCGGAAACAATGATCATGCGTGTGAACAAGCTGTGAATGAACAGCATTCACCGTATCCAGGAAATCAATGCTTGTGGGCTTCACATGTCCACAAGCAAGATGGAAACAGCCAGCATCACATTTTTTAAGTTATTCTTTGGTACGAAAACAGACAGAGGCAGAAATATTACACCCAAACTGAGTATTATTTTGGGGTAAGCAGAGTGTCTCAATGACACAATGACAAAAAAAAAAAAAAAGATTGGTTGCCGGACTCCCGCTTTAAAAGACCCAACACCAAAACACAAGCATTGAAGATTAAACTGAAGTCTTTCAATAAAATATTGGGGGGGGATTCACTTCTTGAAGAAGAATTCTAGAGGCCTTTGCGTTTTCTGTCTTTGCTTCATGTGCACTTCTGATTTTTGCTATAATGAACCACTGGCTTTAAAAAGAACTATTCACAGAGACATATGCATGCAGCCATTGCTCACCTCCTTCAGAAAATGCTAGTTGCCTGGTTGTCATGTCAATCCACTGGATTAAAGAACATGCCTTTTGACTTCACTTGTTGCATACTTTTTTTTTGGAACTTGCCAGGCAATTAGCAGTTTCTGAAAGAAATCAGCAGTGGCAATCTACAGATTTACCTTACTATGGATTTTATTTAAAGAAGTTTGTCACATGTAATTGAATATATTTTAGCCTTTGTAATAACAATTTAGTGTTTACTTTACAGCAGCCAGTTTACAGAACCACAGGTATTCATCAATGGCACGGATTCACACCATGACCATAGAGGCTCCCATTACAAAGGTAACGACAAAGGGTTCTACATGTATACACTTTTCCTGTCTAGTGGTAGCACCATCCACTGATCAGAAGGAGAGGGGGGCATTGTGTCTCTTTATTATATGGGGCCCTTACTGTGAAGGACAAAATAGGAAATGGCATTTGAAGGATGGGCAAGGGGCGCATAATTCTTTTGGGAAAGGCATTTGCTCCTTTTGCCTTAATGTGGTGCCATCTCCACTGTGTTGGCCTCTGTCACACTAACACAAGAATTCGTTTTGAAGCAGAGCAGTTATTATAGTAGGCCCTACTTCGTGGATATGCATAATGCAGTAGGGTGCATAGATACCTCATGGGGCTGACTGTTGCAGCCAGGGCCGATCCTAGGGTCACCGGCGCCTGGGTGCAGAAATATTTCTGGCGCCCCCACATGGGCGTGGTCATCTTACCAACTCCTCCCCTTTACAAATGTTTCTATGGCAACGACTCAAACACAGAGATGCTCCCCTAAGAAGTCTTTGTTACCCTGGGATCCTCCTGTGATCTTTTAATAAAGAAAATACAGGAAGAGTGTACACTAATGAGACCTGGAGGGGAGTCTCTCTGATGCACACAGAGAGGGCTTCTGTTAGAGAGTCTGTTAGAAAGAGCCCCCAGACATAGTACAGAAGATGGTCAGAGACTGCAGACATAGTACAGGAGATGATCAGAGACTGCAGACATAATACAGGAGATGATCAGAGACTGCAGACATAATACAGGAGATGATCAGAGACTGCAGACATAATACAGGAGATGATCAGAGACTGCAGACATAGTACAGGAGATGATCAGAGACTGCAGACATAGTACAGGAGATGATCAGAGACTGCAGACATAGTACAGGAGATGATCAGAGACTGCAGACATAGTACAGGAGATGATCAGAGACTGCAGACATAGTACAGGAGATGATCAGAGACTGCAGACATAATACAGGAGATGATCAGAGACTGCATTTCCTATGAACGTTAGTAGATAATGGCCGATCGGCCCTCTCACCTGACCCAGCGATACAGCGATGGTTCCTCTGATCAGGAGTCAGCTCACTCTGAATTGCCCATGGTGACTCTGCTGGGTAGAGCCCAGATCTATATTCCCGCAATGACTCCATTCCTTTCTCTGCCAGGGATGGCGCTAGGCTGTGTGGCTTTCCCTCTGGTGGCGCAGGTCAGCGGGGTTCTCTCTCTGATGGTGTTCCCTCAGCACTGTCCTCTCCCTCTGGAGTCCTGGGTGTACTTCCCTGAAAGCTTTCCCAGGCTCCTGGCTCTCTCTCTCTCTCTCTCTCCCATTTAGCTGAGCATGCTGTGTGAGCTGCAGTTTCTGTGTTACAGTGGGGCTGCCAGTCCTTGGGACTACATGTCCCACAATCCTCTTCTCTGCTCCTTTTTCTATTCTGTTTCTTCCCTGGGTATATGAAGGCAGGGGAAGATACATAGTGGGCAGCTGTGCTGGCAAGCGCTGCTCACTAGTACAGCAGCGTGCGCAAGAGGGAGAGGGATGGGGAGAGGGAGGGGGGAAAGAAGAGCCCGCAGCTGCATTGGCATCACTAGGGTTGGGGTCACCCCCCTTCCACCAGCTATAGTCGCCCCTCAGTACAGACCCCCCTCCACTAAGTATAAACCCCTCCCTCAGTACAGACCTTACTCAGTGCAGACCCCCCCAGGAAAACCCCCCTCCATTAGTACAGACCACCCAGGACAGAGCCCCCCTCCATTACTACAGACCTCCAAGGACAGAGCCCCCTCCAATAGTACAGACGCCCCAGGACAGAGCCCCCCTCCATTAGTACAGACCCCCCAGGACAGACCACCCTCCGTTAGTACAGACCCCCCA
Source organism: Lithobates clamitans (assembly GCA_037952925.1). NCBI lineage: Eukaryota > Metazoa > Chordata > Amphibia > Anura > Ranidae > Lithobates > Lithobates clamitans. The sequence continues at coordinate 3,379,770 of JBBGZY010000016.1, read as the reverse complement.
GGACAGACCCCCCTCCATTAGTACAGACCCCCCAGGACAGACCCCCCTCCAATAGCACAGATGCCCCCAGGACAGAGCCCCCCCTCCATTACTACAGACCCCCCAGGACAGAGCCCCCCTCCATTACTACAGACCCCCCCAGGACAGAGCCCCCCTCCATTACTACAGACCCCCCAGGACAGAGCCCCCCTCCATTACTACAGACCTCCCAGGGCAGGACCCCCCTCCATTAGAGCAGACCCCCCCAGGACAGAGCCCCCCCTCCATTACTACAGACCCCCCAGGACAGACCCCCCTCCATTAGAGCAGACCCCCCCAGGACAGAGCCCCCCTCCATTACTACAGACCCCCCAGGACAGACCCCCCTCCATTACTACAGACCCCCCAGGACAGACCCCCCTCCAATAGTACAGACCCCCCAGGACAGAGTCCCCCTCCATTACTACAGACCCCCCAGGACAGAGCCCCCCTCCATTACAACAGACCCCCCAGGACAGAGCCCCCCCCATTACTACAGACCCCCCAGGACAGAGCCCCCCTCCATTACTACAGACCCCCCAGGGCAGGACCCCCCTCCATTAGAGCAGACCCCCCCCAGGACAGAGCCCCCCCTCCATTACTACAGACCCCCCAGGACAGACCCCCCTCCATTACTACAGACCCCCCAGGACAGAGCCCCCCTCCATTATTACAGACCCCCCAGGACAGAGCCCCGCTCCATTACTACAGACCCCCCAGGACAGAGCCCCCCTCCATTACTACAGACCCCCCAGGACAGAGCCCCCTCCATTACTACAGATCCCCAGGACAGAGTCCCCCTCCATTACTACAGACCCCCCAGGACAGAGCCCCCCTCCATTACTACAGACCCCCCAGGACAGACCCCCCTCCATTACTACAGACCCCCCAGGACAGACCCCCCTCCATTACTACAGACCCCCACGGACAGAGCCCCCCTCCATTACTACAGACCCCCCAGGGCAGGACCCCCCTCCATTAGTACAGACCCCCCAGGACAGAGCCCCCCCTCCATTACTACAGACCCCCCAGGACAGAGCCCCCCACCATTACTACAGACCCCCCAGGACAGAGCCCCCTCCATTACTACAGACCCCCCAGGACAGGACCCCCCTCCATTACTACAGACCCCCCAGGACAGAGCCCCCTCCATTTCTACAGACCCCCCAGGACAGAGCCCCCTCCATTACTACAGACCCCCCAGGGCAGGACCCCCCTCCATTACTACAGACCCCCCAGGACAGAGCCCCCTCCATTACTACAGACCCCCCAGGACAGAGCCCCCCTCCATTAGTACAGACCCCCCAGGACAGACCACCCTCCGTTAGTACAGACCCCCCAGGACAGACCCCCCTCCATTAGTACAGACCCCCCAGGACAGACCCCCCTCCAATAGCACAGATGCCCCCAGGACAGAGCCCCCCCTCCATTAGTACAGACCCCCCAGGACAGAGCCCCCCTCCATTACTACAGACCCCCCCAGGACAGAGCCCCCCTCCATTACTACAGACCCCCCAGGACAGAGCCCCCCTCCATTACTACAGACCTCCCAGGGCAGGACCCCCCTCCATTAGAGCAGACCCCCCCAGGACAGAGCCCCCCCTCCATTACTACAGACCCCCCAGGACAGACCCCCCTCCATTAGAGCAGACCCCCCCAGGACAGAGCCCCCCTCCATTACTACAGACCCCCCAGGACAGACCCCCCTCCATTACTACAGACCCCCCAGGACAGACCCCCCTCCAATAGTACAGACCCCCCAGGACAGAGTCCCCCTCCATTACTACAGACCCCCCAGGACAGAGCCCCCCTCCATTACAACAGACCCCCCAGGACAGAGCCCCCCCCATTACTACAGACCCCCCAGGACAGAGCCCCCCTCCATTACTACAGACCCCCCAGGGCAGGACCCCCCTCCATTAGAGCAGACCCCCCCCCAGGACAGAGCCCCCCCTCCATTACTACAGACCCCCCAGGACAGACCCCCCTCCATTACTACAGACCCCCCAGGACAGAGCCCCCCTCCATTATTACAGACCCCCCAGGACAGAGCCCCGCTCCATTACTACAGACCCCCCAGGACAGAGCCCCCCTCCATTACTACAGACCCCCCAGGACAGAGCCCCCTCCATTACTACAGATCCCCAGGACAGAGTCCCCCTCCATTACTACAGACCCCCCAGGACAGAGCCCCCCTCCATTACTACAGACCCCCCAGGACAGACCCCCCTCCATTACTACAGACCCCCCAGGACAGACCCCCCTCCATTACTACAGACCCCCACGGACAGAGCCCCCCTCCATTACTACAGACCCCCCAGGGCAGGACCCCCCTCCATTAGTACAGACCCCCCCAGGACAGAGCCCCCCCTCCATTACTACAGACCCCCCAGGACAGAGCCCCCCACCATTACTACAGACCCCCCAGGACAGAGCCCCCTCCATTACTACAGACCCCCCAGGACAGGACCCCCCTCCATTACTACAGACCCCCCAGGACAGAGCCCCCTCCATTTCTACAGACCCCCCAGGACAGAGCCCCCTCCATTACTACAGACCCCCCAGGGCAGGACCCCCCTCCATTACTACAGACCCCCCAGGGCAGAGCCCCCTCCATTACTACAGACCCCCCAGGACAGAGCCCCCCTCCATTACTACAGACCCCCCAGGACAGAGCCCCCCTCCATTACTACAGACCCCCCAGGGCAGGACCCCCCTCCATTACTACAGACCCCCCTCCATTACTACAGACCCCCCAGGACAGAGCCCCCTCCATTACTACAGACCCCCCAGGACAGACCCCCCTCCATTACTACAGACCCCCCAGGACAGACCCCCCTCCAATAGTACAGACCCCCCAGGACAGAGTCCCCCTCCATTACTACAGACCCCCCAGGACAGAGCCCCCCTCCATTACAACAGACCCCCCAGGACAGAGCCCCCCCCATTACTACAGACCCCCCAGGACAGAGCCCCCCTCCATTACTACAGACCCCCCAGGGCAGGACCCCCCTCCATTAGAGCAGACCCCCCCCCAGGACAGAGCCCCCCCTCCATTACTACAGACCCCCCAGGACAGACCCCCCTCCATTACTACAGACCCCCCAGGACAGAGCCCCCCTCCATTATTACAGACCCCCCAGGACAGAGCCCCGCTCCATTACTACAGACCCCCCAGGACAGAGCCCCCCTCCATTACTACAGACCCCCCAGGACAGAGCCCCCTCCATTACTACAGATCCCCAGGACAGAGTCCCCCTCCATTACTACAGACCCCCCAGGACAGAGCCCCCCTCCATTACTACAGACCCCCCAGGACAGACCCCCCTCCATTACTACAGACCCCCCAGGACAGACCCCCCTCCATTACTACAGACCCCCACGGACAGAGCCCCCCTCCATTACTACAGACCCCCCAGGGCAGGACCCCCCTCCATTAGTACAGACCCCCCCAGGACAGAGCCCCCCCTCCATTACTACAGACCCCCCAGGACAGAGCCCCCCACCATTACTACAGACCCCCCAGGACAGAGCCCCCTCCATTACTACAGACCCCCCAGGACAGGACCCCCCTCCATTACTACAGACCCCCCAGGACAGAGCCCCCTCCATTTCTACAGACCCCCCAGGACAGAGCCCCCTCCATTACTACAGACCCCCCAGGGCAGGACCCCCCTCCATTACTACAGACCCCCCAGGGCAGAGCCCCCTCCATTACTACAGACCCCCCAGGACAGAGCCCCCCTCCATTACTACAGACCCCCCAGGACAGAGCCCCCCTCCATTACTACAGACCCCCCAGGGCAGGACCCCCCTCCATTACTACAGACCCCCCTCCATTACTACAGACCCCCCAGGACAGAGCCCCCTCCATTACTACAGACCCCCCAGGACAGAGCCCCCTCCATTTCTACAGACCCCCCAGGGCAGGACCCCCCTCCATTACTACAGACCCCCCAGGACAGAGCCCCCTCCATTACTACAGACCCCCCAGGACAGAGCCCCCCTCCATTACTACAGACCCCCCAGGGCAGGACCCCCCTCCATTACTACAGACCCCCCTCCATTACTACAGACCCCCCAGGACAGAGCCCCCTCCATTACTACAGACCCCCCAGGACAGAGCCCCCCTCCATTACTACAGACCCCCCAGGGCAGGACCCCCCTCCATTACTACAGACCCCCCTCCATTACTACAGACCCCCCAGGACAGAGCCCCCTCCATTACTACAGACCCCCCAGGACAGAGCCCCCTCCATTTCTACAGACCCCCCAGGACAGAGCCCCCTCCATTACTACAGACCCCCCAGGGCAGGACCCCCCTCCATTACTACAGACCCCCCAGGACGGAGCCCCCTCCATTACTACAGACCCCCCAGGACAGAGCCCCCTCCATTACTACAGACCCCCCAGGACAGAGCCCCCTCCATTACTACAGACCCCCCAGGACAGAGCCCCCCTCCATTACTACAGACCCCCCAGGGCAGGACCCCCCTCCATTACTACAGACCCCCCTCCATTACTACAGACCCCCCTCCATTACTACAGACTCCCCAGGACAGAGCCCCCCCTACATTACTACAGACCCCCTAGGACAGAGCCCCCCTCTATTAGTAATGACCCCCCTCCATTACTACAGACCCCCCCCCCTCCATTAGGGTACAGTACATAAAAACACCCGGGCGGCAGCTGGAGAGGAGAGTGTGCAGCCGCGCCGCCCGGGTGGAGAACAGAGGAGTACACAGCAGGAGTGAGAGACACAGAGAGGAGAATGTGTCAGCACGGACCGCTCCGCTCCCCCTCCCTCCCCCCGCGCGCGATATCACTCACTGCACTGCTGGTCTCTCTCCACACAGAGACCAGCCGCTCTGCCTCCCTTCTCATCTTCGGCTGGCTGAAGGAGGGAGGGGCTTGAGCACTGAATACAGCGGCGCCTTTCTTCTTAGAACACCAGCGGAGAGGCGCCGCAGGACAAACAAGAGGAGGAGGAGGGAAGGGAGCACTCTGGCACTACAGCGCCCCCACCTCTCTGGCGCTGGGGTGCACTGCACCCCGTGCACCCCGTCTGGGACCGGCCCTGGTTGCAGCTCATTGATATTGGCATAAGAAACAAGCTATGGATCTATCCTGTTCTTATGCACTATGCACTGAAAAAATGATTATTGACTCTTTTTTTTTTTTTTTGTCTCATAAGGTCATTAATATAATAAATGCAGCTCAGGAGAACAGTCCTGTGACAGTGGCAGAGGCCTTGGACAGAGTGTTGGAAATTCTGAGGACCACAGAGCTCTATTCTCCACAGTTGGCAACCAAAGAAGAGGATCCCCACACAAGTGACCTTGTTGGTGGTCTGATGACAGTAAGCAATTATAAAATGATAGCAACCAACATTCCCTTATGCCCTGTACACATGGTCGGACATTGATCGGACATTCCGACAACAAAATCCATGGATTTTTTCAGACGGATGTTAGCTCAAACTTGTCTTGCATACACACGGTCACACAAAGTTGTCGGAAAATCCGATCGTTCTGAACGCGGTGACGTAAAACACGTACGTCGGGACTATAAACGGGGCAGTAGCCAATAGCTTTCATATCTTAATTTATTCTGAGCATGCGTGGCACTTTGTGCATCGGATTTGTGTACACACGATCGGAATTTCCGACAACAGATTTTGTTGTCGGAAGATTTTATAGCAAGCTCTCAAACTTTGTGTGTCGGAAATTCCTATGGAAAATGTGTGATGGAGCCTACACACGGTCGGAATTTCCAACAAGGTCCTATCACACATTTTCCATCGGAAAATCCTATCGTGTGTACAGGGCATTCGTTTTCGTTTCATTCTTTTTTTGTTATTCGGGTCATTCGTTATTCGGGTCATTCGTAAATTTATAAATTCGTAAATTCGAAAATTCGAACTAACTAATAACTATTAAATTATAGGTATTGGAATTTCCTTTCAAATTTGGCTGTTTGTGAACATAACGAATACGAATTTAAGTACAAGTTACAAATTATCCGAAATAACAAATGCCGCATCTAAACAAATGGAATGGAACAAATTATTAATAAATAATAATAATAAAAATGTATTATTATTATTGTTATTTATTATTATTATTAATTTGTTACGTTCCATTCGTTTAGATGCGGCATTCGTTCTTTCGGATAATTCCTAACTTCGGATAAATTTGTATTCGTTACGTTCACTAACAGCCAAATTTGAAAAGAAATTCCAATACCTATAATTTAATAGTTAGTAATAGTTAAGTTATTATTAGTTATTATTTCAGATTTTTGAATTTTCTGATTTTTATATAGGAGGATTTATATTCTAGACCAGATGAATGGCATCATACAGAGAATGGCGATATTGCAGCAAGAATACATAGATATAGCGTTGTCAGTGGATGGCGTTTATAGAGGTTTTTATTTAACCTGCACCCTTGGAGTATTTTTGACCCAGTGGAAGATGATCAAACACACTGATCCTTCTGATAGAAATAGGCACAGACATAAAGCTTGTAATTTAGAAACGAGGAGTATCGTAATGTAAGCAATTTAAGGATTATATAACCATTCAGTTCCTTTCTGTACTAATATATATATATTTGTTTGTTGCAGGATGGTTTGAGAAGACTTTCAGGAAATGAATATGTTTTCTCAAAAAGTAAGGTTTTTTTATACAACATTTTGACATTTTGCAATGATTGCAGTTGCGGTTGTGTTCTGAAATTAAGCTGGTCCTGAACTGATAAAAAATGGCAGAATTTCAATCAGTGTGTGTCCGTCTTTGCTTGACAAAACTCAATCATTTGATTAAATTCTGTAGAAGAAACATGTTTGAAAGTTTTCCTTGATCAGCAACTGCAGCCAATCACCTGCAGCCCCTGATAAGGGGAATCAGACAGTCAGCTGAAAGCTTTTAGCAGCTGAGAATAAGTTTCATTAAGCCCCTGTTCACTTTTGGCCGATTTGACATGTCAAATCGCAGCCTATTGCCAGCAACGGTACCATCCAAATCGGTGCGACACTGACTTTGCGGCACCGCACCAATTCCCAAAAGTAGTTCCTGCACTACGACTACTATGGCGACTTCGGGGGCAATTTTAATGGACATCTGTGCAGGAGCCCGCACAGATGTCTCTGAAATCGCTCCTGAAATCAGACTGAAATGCGGGTTTAAAATTGTGCACGTTCAGCTGCACTCGCACTATTTCAAACCCGCCTTCTGTGTGAACCCAGGCTAAAAAAAAAAAAAAAAAAATACATATATAGTAAAACCTTGGATTGTGAGCATAATTCGTTCCGGAAACATGCTTGTAATCCAAAGCACTTGTATAAGTCAAAGCGAATTTCCCCATAAGAAATAATGGTAACTCAGATGATTCGTTCCACAACCATTTATTCATAAGTCCTTCAGTTTTTTAGTTATAAAAGATTATAGCAATGTGATAGGTTGTGTAACAATAAAATGTCCATCCACAAATGGCAGCCTCCACAAGGGGATTAGAAGCAAAATCCAGCAGGAGCTACAGACTATAAAAGAGAAGAGAGGAGCCTCTAAGTGTAGCAATATGTTGCTAAATGTTGTACTTTCATTAAATGTAACCATATTGCTACACTTAGAGTCAACGCTGTTCTCTTTTATACTCTGTTTTGACATGACGCTACTTGTATATCAAGACATCGTTTGTATATCAAGTCAAAATTTATTAAAAAATGATACTTGTCTTGCAAAATGCTCTCAAACCAAGTTACTCTGAAACCAAGGTTTTACTGTATTCTGTACATTCTACTGTGCAGTATAACAATGCATTGCCTTTTATAAAAATAAAACCAATATCAAAAAACTTGTTTTTGCATTTATTTTCTTTGTTTAGCCTGGGTTCACACTGGTGCGTGCGGAACACAACATTTTGTATGACTCAAATCACATCACATCTGCACCAAAATGGTGCAGGACCCTTTTATTTCCCCACACCTCAGTTGCATTGCATGGTTGTTCACTGTTCACACCCATTCAATGCCATTCTGACAATTGCACTGCATTTTGCAATCTGTTTTCGGGGTGTCAGTAATCTAACATTGACACCCGCAGCAGATCACATGGACGCCGTTCAATCGCTATGCAGTGAGATGCGTGGAAATGCGGAAATCTTTTGCATCAGTGTGAACCAAGGTTGAAACGCATTGCTGCCTGTTACCTTGATCCTCGTTAAAGTCACTTCTGGTCTACACAGACTACAGCGTTGGGTGCATTGAACAACCATGTACCCTGCCTGGGTAATGTGTGTTGAAATGGCAACTTGTAGTCTCTATCAGATGCCTGTATGAAAGGGGGATAATGCAGGGGCACATTTGGGAGACAGGGAAAAAGCATTGTCACACTTTAATGGGAAGTGCCTGAACAAGGAACTTGGCCACAATAATAAATACCCTTACACCGGGGGTAAGCTACCCAGCAAAAATACAGGTTAGCGAGTGTTAGTGATCAGCACTGCTATATTAAACCCAAAAGCAAGCATTTATTATATTACAGCTTACAAATTCTTAGGCCTCAAGCAAACTTATAAATGCAGCTTTTAAGGGTGTCTGACTTATTTTTCTGCCTCTTAATGCCCCTCCATGTTAGCTTATGTGTCCACACACACAGGTGGTTACAGGCATTTAGAGGCCGGAAACAAAAACACCACTTGCATGTTCAGGATAGGAGCCTAAACGCGTGTAAAGTCGCCTAAATGCTAGGCGAGATTATCGCTTGAGCATTCATTGAGTGTTCACTCATTTCAATGGCCACTCAGCCAAGTTAACATAGAAAAGAACCATACATAGTGTTTTATCCTTAAAAACAACCGGTCTTTATTTGAATAAAACTATTGCCAAAACACTCACATTTCCTTGGTACTGACAGTGCACCAAACTATAACAGCACTAAGACAGTAATTCAGCACGATACAATGTTCCCAAGTAGTGTAATTACCACAGCTCCTCGTCTCTCTAACATGATGTGATGTTTTAGCAATAGTTTTATTCAAATAAAGACCGGTTGATTTTAAGGATGAAACCCGATGTATGGTTCTTTTCTACGTTAACTTGGCTGAGTGACCAAGGAGGGAATAGTAAGGCCTATGTTATCCATATGTCTGGAACACCATTAAAGGCTAAGTTCACCTTTTATTTACTAAATTACAGCTTCCCTAGCATTAATGTACTTCTGTTGCAAAAATAAAACAGCTTTCCATTTATTCTACACAGGCTTACCTCACCCTCTTCATGGCTGTTTAAACAAACTGCTCGATTACTTCTGTCTTACTTCCTGGACAGACTTTAGGTCATGACACAGGAGTTGACCAGCTGTGGGTAGCTGATGCAGGGTGTGTGCTAATGAGATCAGCTGGTCAACTCCTTCCTGTGTCATAACCTAAAGTCTGTCCAGGAAGTAAGGCAGACGTAATCGAGCAGGGTTTTGAAACAGCCATAAAGACAGTGAGGTAAGCGTGCGTAGAATAAATGGAAAGCTGTTTTATTTTTGCAAAAGAAGTACATTAATGATATATTGGTACATGGGGAGCTGGAATTTAGAAAAAAATAAAGGTGAACTGAGCCTTTAAAGATCCTCTGTGGTGGGAAAAAGCGCATATAGACCATAGCTGTGGTCATATATCCCAGGTGAGGGCACATCTGGTGAAGGGATATTCACAATTGCATGAAGAAAGCTGTTGCACAGTTTGGTTGATAATAATAAGTTTTTTACAGGAGCACATAATATTGGGGACTTTATTTTTATATTTTATTGTGTTTATGCATATTCATTTTGTTTGATCTGGTTTCTGAAGGACACTTATGAACTTTTTTTTTTTTTTTTTTAATTCTTTTAAAAATTTTATTGGTATATATGTATTACACTTTTTTTAAACTGAAAGTACCGTTGCTTTTTGTAGGTGATGTGGAAAAGCACATGTTGGTTTACAGGATGCACTATGTATATACAGTATACGATTGTTAGGAGCACGGCACCATTTGATTTAATGGTGGAACTGCTCCATATTAGTTTGTCTTCACTAGAGATGTAACATTTCGGGAGATTTTGAAGCCATGAGAAAATTAAACATTTTTTCCCTGTTTTTTTTTCAGTAAAACATTGAAATTTTTGACAAAATTATGGTCCTTCTCATTTAATTTCATAAAGTCTTCTTAACACCTTTAGGGCACCCCTGGCATGCCATCTTTGTAGCATTTGGAAAATAATATTTCTTATCACAATATTTGCAAATTGCAGCTTTGCTGGCAGCAGAAATTTCACTGTGCAAATGTTTCTAAACTCTAGATGTTGGTCTCACCATTTTACTGAGAGGAGGAAAAGAAATACCAATTTACTGAGCAGACTATATTGAAACATTATTCTGTGATGGTGGAGAACATTAATAGGAATCATGTAAAGGTTATAAAGATAAATTTGTCAGACAAATGAATTTTGTCTCCAACCTGTCAATTAAATCCTGATAGGACAGAAACTATTATGTGCTGTATCCCTCCAATCATCCAACTGTAGGAGGTACAGTTTGCCCAACTGTAGGCAAACTAGGCTGGTGCTTTTTTCATGCAGTGCCCCCTAGTGGCAGAAATGCATATTTCTCTTGTCTCTTGTCTTTTCTATCATACTTCATTCCCATAGACGCTGGCGTTTCAGATGTTTTCAGCCCCCCTTTGGTTGTTCACACTCCTGTTGCATTCTTGGTGGCATGAAATTCATTGCAATTAAACCAGGTAGAGGAAGATCCTCAAAATGGTTTTGCCAGGTGTGGGAACTCAAATTAGGAATCTTCCCACTCGAGTTTGTAAACGTTAAAGGAAAAAAAAAGGCATTTTAACTCTACAGCATATAGAAAAAACTGAAATAATCCATTATGGGTAGATAGACCCTTATTATATTGATAGAGTTAACCACTTGTAAGGTTTATGAATGAGCTACTAAGGACTAACAACGAATTACTAATTATTACAGATATGCAGCACAGCCATAGTCACCTATCAGTGCCAGTTACAATCAATGACGTTCCACCTCGTATAGCGCAGTTACTCGACAACGAGGATTCCTGGGACTTTAACATATTTGAACTAGAAGCTGTTACAACTAAAAGGTAAGTGCAGGGGTCAGTATTGCAAAGTGAAGCTGAACTTCAGGAAAACAACTAAATACACAGATGAAATTCATATCTGGTGCTGTTTTATATGCCAAAGGATTTGTATTTCTGTCCATACAGTCCTGAGATTTGCATAGCTCTGTCACACAACACAGTCCTGTCTGGTGGGGCTGAAGACCTGGTTTTTCTTTGCTGCAGTTAAGTATCACCTACAGGTCTTGTCCCTCCCCCAGCCTGCGACTGGACAGTGAAAGGGGAAGCAGCAGACTTATCTCTTTGTCAGTCTGCTCTTTCCTCCTATCAGCAAGATCCTTGTTTACACACGAGCACTGCATCACAACTGATTAGCTCCTTGTGCAGCTTCTCCCTCTTCAAGTCTGACCTCTGTTTTACAAGGACAGCAAGAGGCTGATAGCAAGTCAAATCCGAGTAGCTACAGTGTTTGCGTTTGCTTGCAGTACAGTGATGACTTATTAACAGATTACAGGGCTGCATTCATTTGTCTTTTATATCTGCTGGGAGTTCAGCTTTAATAGTACCAAAAATAAATGATGGAGGAAATTTGCACTGGGGTCTGTGTAGTTTCTCATGAGATAAATAAGCTACTTCAGTGTGAGCCCTAAAAGCAAGGTTCAGTAACTCATTGCAAACAGATAATTTACTGTTAACGACATAAGACATTTTAAAACAATTATTTGGTGGTTCTTCCAAGTTACTGTACCTTGTTCAGTACACCCCTTGAGGGGCGTTGCTAGGTCTACAAAAGATCTGGGGCTAGAGCCCATAGCAGCGTAGTAAAGAAAGTCATATGCTTGGGCGGGCATACACATGTATATACAGCAATATACGTGTGTGTGTGTGTGTGTGTGTGTGTGTGTGTGTGTGTGTATATATATCCCCAGAGAGCCCCCCCCACTTACATCAGGGTCCCCAGAGAACCCCTCCTTACATCAGGGTCCCCAGAGAACCCCCTCCTTACATCAGGACCCCCAGAGAACCCCTCCTTACATCAGGGTCCCCAGAGAACCCCTCCTTACATCAGGGTCCCCAGAGAACCCCTCCTTACATCAGGGTCCCCAGAGAACCCCTCCATACATCAGGGTCCCCAGAGAACCCCTCCTTACATCAGGGTCCCCAGAGAGCCCCCCCCTTACATCAGGGTCCCCAGAGAGCCCCCCCTTACATCAGGGTCCCTTGAGAGCCTCCCCCTTGCATCAGGGTCCCCAGAGAGTCCCCCACTTACATCAGGGTTTCCAGAGAGCCCCCCTTACATTAGGGTCCCAAGAGAGCCTTCCCCTTAAATCAGGGTCCCCAGAGAGCCTCTGCCTTAAATCAGGATCCACAGAGAGCCTCCCCCTTGCACCAGGGCCCTCAGAGAGCCCCCCCCACTTATATCAGGGTCCCCAGAGAGCCCCCCCACTTAAATCAGGGTCCCCAGAGAGCCCCCCACTTAAATCAGGGTCCCCAGAAAGCCTCCCCTCCCTTTGGGGACCCCTGCAGAGACTCAGGGCTATGGGCTCCAGATTCGGGGCTATAGCCCGAAAATCCACCCCCTAGCGACGCCACTGCACCCCTTCCTTCCTGCGGGACGTTTCAACCCCCATTTGGCATCTATGTGTAGTCAGCCAAATTTCACAAAGCATCAACAAATACAAATCTAAATCAAGACCAACATTTTATAGTTACATATCGTTACATAGTTGGTAAGTCTGAATAAAGACACCCGTCCATCCAGCTCAACCTGTGTGGGTGTATAATTTTATATTTACCATTTCCCATATCTCTGTAGGTTGTGTTTGCTAAGATGCCCATCTAATAGGCATTTCACGCTGTTACGCTGCGGTTTTGCTGCAGCGCGGGTGTACCCATGTTTTTTGTGTAGGTAACACACGGTTTCCTATAGACTTTTCTTATGAGATTGCATATTTTTGGCATGGTTTCTGAAAGCACACCAAAGATGCAGCATTATGCACCATAATCTGATCTATGGTAAACAGTCTATGGTAAACCATGGTTTAATTGCACAAAAACCGTGGGTACACTGCACTGCCAAACTACAGCGCAGCAGTGTGAAACAGCGCTAAAAGTTTTTTGAAATTATCGACACTCCCCGCTGACACCACCTAGTGTGGAAAGGAGTTTCACATTCTTACTGCTCCAACAGTAAGGAACCCTTTACACAGTTTAAGGTTAAAGCTTAAGTTTATGAGCTTTGGCATTCTCTCAATAAAATATAAAGAGTCTAATATTTGTTTTTAGTGTTTACCTATTGTATATCAAACCCTCATTGTAAAACAAAATACTTCTTATTAATTATATGGCTTTGGAAAGATTGGAATCCTTAAATTGTATTCAGGTTTGAAAAATTGTAATAAATGGCCTATAGCTTTAATCATATTTGTATTTGTCTTTGTAGGCCATTAGTTTACCTTGGACTTAAAATATTTACCTGCTTTGGAGTATGTGAGTTTCTCAATTGTTCGGAAACAACTGTCCGTTCCTGGCTGCAAGTGATTGAAGCCAACTACCATGCGTCTAATTCTTACCACAACTCCACGCATGCTGCTGATGTCCTGCACGCCACGGCCTTCTTCTTGCAAAAGGAGAGTGTAAAGGTATGTCCATTTTCAGCATCAGATGCGGGTATGTTAAAGAGAAACTGAACTCTGGAAACTGGGCCCAAAAATGGCAGTCAGAGGGCAGAGAACTAGACACCAGTGGCATCCCTACAGTTGATCTTTCCTTCATGGCCAAACAATTCTGCCTTGTTCTGAGCTGTGTCCTTGTGGCGGCGGCCATCTTGGTAGAGGCAAGGCTTTGCTTCTCATGTCAGAACCTCCAGCAAGGAGGATTCCGTGGGCCTCTTCTATGAACTCTGATCTTTAGTTCCTTCCATAGATTTTCTATTGGATTCAAGTCAAAACCTCACATTGAAGGAGGTTTTGAAATATATTATCTTTACTAGATCTATGTATTATTTATCACTCTTGGCATCTGAAATAAAAGGTAATTCATAAAATGTATACAAGATCAGCAATTCCCATAAAAAAATTGGATTATAGTGCATATTTCACAGCTTTACCTTTCTTTTACATTTAAATCACTAAAACAATTGGTGCAGCCCTTCATCAATCTGTGATACCTTGTGCATCAAATGTAATAAATGTGCATTCAGACAACCATATATCTGCAAAAATTGACAATATCCAAACAAAACAAAAAAAAAAAATATATATATATATATATATATATATATATATATATATATATATATATGCACATACACACAGTATATATCAAACAGTCTTAGTGCTTGTCTCTTTAGGGCTCGCTTCTCAGCTTTCCTTATGAGTCCACGTATCATCAATACTGATGATCCTTCAATTTGTGATCCTTTTAATTACCGTAATAACCGTGTCCTTTTTAGCAACTCCACCATGCTCTCCTCTCCTAAGTTTTAGGTGCCACCTTGAAATTTTAACATATAGCTGCTCACAAGAGTGTTGTACAATATACAAGTTTAACTTTCTTTTACATTTAAGCTCCAGTTCACACTGCCGCGACTTTTCATGCGACTTGAGAGTTCAAAGTCGCATGACAAGTCGCACCCTATTAATGGCAATGGAACTGTTTTAATCAGTGCGACTCAAGTCACTTTGACATAGAAAAAGGTTCCTGCACTAATTTGGTGCTACTTCAACATGACTTGCATATGACTTCTGGTAAAGATGTCATATGCAAGCCGCAATGAAGTCGCGCAGGGATGTTGGATGCAAAGTCACAACTTTGAAGCCACGGCAGTGGGAACTAGGGCCCACTGACCACTACCAAGTAAATGACATGTAGATAGCGCAGAATTACTTAAAGGGCTAGTTAACATTCGTCATTCCCATATTGATATTTAAAAAAAAAAATCCATATGCATTGCAGGTTTGTCTCTCTAATAAAATGCTGTTTTCTCTTTTTCAAAACGACTTTTACTTTTGATGTTGCTTTTACTGTGAGCTACATCCTGCCTATATGACAGGATATCTGACTGTTGGCTGTGGGGCCTCAACACTTCATGTACAAGCACTCAGATATATGGATTCAGCGTGCTTAACCGCGCATGCGCAATTCGCTGTCTTTAGCTTCAGCGGCTGAACTCAGTGTCCTGTGAGTGAAAGAGAGCGTGGACTACACGTGTGGTAAGGCAAGCTAGTTTCTTGTAGCGGAGTGCTTCTCCCTAAACCCGCGTACACACGAGCAGAATGTCCAACAGAAAAAGTCAGACGGAAACTTTTCATCGTCTATTCCGATCGTGTGCATGCCTCATCGGACTTTTTTTTCGAAAATTGTGATGAACCTAGAAATGGAAGATGTTCTAAATATTTCCGACGGAACCAATTCCTATCGGGAAAACCGCTCGTCTGTATGCTGTTCTGACGGACCAAAACGACGCATGCTCTGAAGCAAGTACAAGACGGAAGCTATTGGCTACTGGCTATTGAACTTCCTTTTTCTAGTCCTGTCGTACGTGTTGTACATCACCTCGTTCTGGACGGTCGGACTTTGGTCGGACTTTGGTTTGACCGTGTGTAGGCAAGACCGCTTGAATGGAATTCCGTCAGGTTTCCATTGGAGAAACCTTCGGAGTTTATTCCGACAGCAAAACCGGTTGTGTGTACGCGGCATTAGGTAGAGCAACAACAGGAGAGGAGAAGCAGCATCACAGAAGAAGCAGCATCTGTCTCAGGTACCTCCCCCAATTGTTTTAGGAGATGCGGACAGGAGGCACAGACTACCATATCTAGTGGTCGTGCCCAAGGGTTTTGGATTCCAGTCTGTAACTTTATATACTCTATGATCCAGACTAATCTCAAAAAAACCCCATGGCAACAATTACTGGACATCGCATTAGAGGAGGTACCAAAACTTACCAAGAAACTGATCTCCTTCATATTTTTAGCAGCTAGCATAGCAATTGCTAGATCATGGAGGACTTTGTCTAATCCATTCACACTAATACTCTCAAAGTTATCATGGATAATGATAAATGAAAAAATTGTTGGCTACATTCCAGGATAAAATTATTTTATTTGAAAAAAATATGGGGCCATTGGATACGTTACATTTCAGGAGAACATTGAATAGAATAACTGCCTGGACTTGTGGGACAGAGGAAGAGATAGGACACATCTCTTTGTACACCATCCCTGGCCATTTCCTTTTGCCCTCATTTCTTGTTTTTTTTTTTTCTCATAGTTTCTTCCTACTTTATGCTTATTATATCTGCCCACGTGTGCTGCAGTTTACTTCAGCATTGTCATGGTTGTCACAAGCCCTTTTGATATTAAGGGTTTCCTTTTTCATAAATTTTTTTATCTCACTTCACCATTCCATTTCATTTTGGGTACATGAGAAACGGTTCTTTATTATGGCAATCAATGATCTTGAATATGTGCTATGCAACATTTGACAAAACTTGGGTCATGTTTGTTTGAAAGTGTACTGTGCAAAAGCACATATGATATGTTTACGGGGGAGATTTACAGCTCTTCACACGCCACAATAAAAACCAGTCCTGACCCTTTCTTGGTAACGTAGCACATATTTTTTACACTGTGTTTTATGGTTCAATGAAGTGCAGGTCTGTTGCCTCAGTGTGTTGTGTGTTAGGGTGCTGTTCAGAATGAATATATTAGGGGTCAATAGGCGTTCTTGTCAAATGCTGCATTTTCTAATTGAATGCATGTAGCTGTGTTTGCATGGAAATGCAGCAGTTGATAAGAAAAGGTAAGTTTGACCTGATTTCCTTTGCACCTCTGAAGGACATACTGCTTCCTAAGAAATTAAAACAAAGGGGGTTATTTACGAGGCAAATCTAAGTGCACTTGGAAGTGCAGTCGCTATAAATCTGAGGGGAAGATCTGAAATGAGGGGAAGCTTTGCTGATTTTATTATCCAATCATGTGCAAGTTAAAATGCTGTTTTTTTACTTTCCTTGCATGCCCCCCTCAGATCTACAGCGACTGCATTTCCAAGTGCACTTTCACTTTGCACTTGTAGTTTGCACCTGTAGTGCAAAGTGGATTTGCCTTTAGTAAATAACCCCCAAGTCTCTGAACTGCCATGTATACTGCTCCTTTAAGGTCAACAGGATTTTGCTAGCCTGATTTGTCAAGTGCAGAAAAATGCCAGGGGACATGAGCCTTTATGCATGCATGTTTTAGTACTATGTGCCACGTCAGTGCTAAAGTGTGAAGCTGCACATCTGCTTTAAATAAACCCAGATGAGTTGCCTGTAGTTGTTGCTGAATATCCAGATTTATTAATCAGTTGTTAGTACTGTGAATGAACCTATGAACAGGGATTGGGTATTGGGGGGTGTATGTTACACTGCAGCTGACTTACAACTGTTGTATAGTGCTAAATTGATGACCACTACAGTTCTTTTTGTAGGCCAGTCTTGACCAGCTGGATAAGGTAGCTGCCCTGATAGCTGCCACGGTACATGATATTGATCACCCCGGACGCACCAACTCTTTCCTCTGCAACGCAGGCAGTGAATTAGCCCTGCTTTACAATGACACGGCCGTCTTAGAAAGTCACCACTCTGCACTGGCTTTTCAACTCACTGCAAAGGACAACAAATGCAATATTTTCAAGAACATGGACAGGTAAATTGAAAACTTGTGTTTGTTACTTTAATGCCTTACTTTATTTCAGGTTTTCAATGAAAATGCACAGTGTCTAGGGGCAGAGGATTAAGGTATAAATACTTGAAGGCTAGGTTCACCTTTAATTAAAAAATTAATTCACATATTTTTGCCAGTAAAAAAAAATATGTGCATTTATTATTTTTTAAAACAGGAACTTGCAAAGTATTGCACCTGTGATTAGCAGATCATGGGTGCAGTATAAGGCTCCTGCACACACTACCTAAAGCTTTGTGCCCACACCTCTGTACAGGCTGTCATTGCAGAGCTGTAGGCAATGTGAATGAACTACAGGTGTGCTGATCAATGTGCTTGCAGTTCATTTAAACTACAAGTCTGTCTCCTGCTGTTGGTGAAGCCCAGCACAGCTATACTGTTTTTAAAATGTGACCATGGGTGAGGGGAGAAGAACCTCTGCCTGCTGTCTGAGGGGAAACGCTGAGGAGGAGAAGGGGGGGGGGGGGCAACTAGAACATGTTAAATGTTCTACCCTGAATACTGGCGTAACATGTAACATGTTCTAAAAAGTGAATCAATTCTTTAAGTTGGTACACGTGCACAGGTTTTTTCTTTGTTCAGATTGCTAGCTAACATGTTCTTGCATTCACACAAGCCATTTGGATACGGGAATCCCCCTGATGGAACGGTGTATTCTGACAGTGGGGATTCGCACCCGCACTGCGGTTCCAATCGCATGCCATGTCTGTTCAATGCGAGTTCAGCCATTACAGTTGTATGGCTGAGCTCGCATTGGATTCGCAGGGACTTTGTTTTCTCCGCACTGGAATCGGATCGCATGACTGTTCTCACCCATGCAATCTGATTCCTGTGCGAGTTTACAGTTGGCACTGCGATCTGCGAACCAATCTGGGGGTGTCATTAACAATACATTCACACCCGCAGCCATTCACAGAGGTCAGTGTGAACTGCCGGCGGGAGAGATCCGAAACGGGAACCAACGCTGGATCTCTCCATATACACATCTTAGTAAAAGAGATGCGTATATGGAATACAGCTATGCATCACCTCAGAAGTCCCAGTATATTCCTAGCCTAGTTACTTTCTCTTTTAGTAAACCTGCACTGCAATTGTCAAGGGTGCATCCTCCGCTCTCTTTTGTTTTAGGCTGGAGCAGCAACATGGAGCATAGTTATACTCTTCTGCCTGCTAACAATCCACTCCCCTCCCACACTCTGCCCGGGGCCACCGCCCCTCCCACTCCCCCCCCCCCCCCCCCTCCTTGTACTGGCCCTGCAGTACAGTCACAATACAGTTCAAGATTAGGAGGGTCCTGCTCATGAGAGTGTACAATCTAAACAGGAGGGATAATTTATGCAAAGGGTAGGTACTGGGGGGGGTATGCTGATTGAAAAAAACAAAACAAAAAAAAATTTGTTAGGTAGAGGTTGGTAAGTTTCAAAAGGCCTCATGCACACTGCAGCTCAAAAAAGCTGCTTTTATAAGAATTTGAGCTTTTTTTCCCCTCTGCCTCTAAGCTCCCTTCTGTTAGCCTAAGTGTCCAAACACACTATGGGGGTTTTCAGGAGTTTAGTGGCAGGGGAGTTTAGAGGCAGAAAAAAAACATCATCTTCCTGCATTCAGGAGAGGAGCTTTTGAGCAGAACAAAACATTCAAAAGCACCTTAACGCACCTTAACGCTAGGCGTCTTCCCGCATTAATGCATTCTAATGGTCAGAATTCTGTCCAATAGAATGTATTAACACCAGACATGTGAACACACATGCAAAACGCAGCTTTTTTTTTTTTTGCTGCTTCTAAACTCCTGTAGGCGAAAAAAGCATCAAGAGCATACAGTGTGCACGAGCCCTAAGCATAAGCTTGCTGCATCTATCTTCAGTTTATTTCTTAAAGTGATTCTAAAGCCTAAACATTTTGTACCTTCTGCATTCTTTGCATTAAGGTAGAAAAAAAGTTTAGTCATCGTATAAACCCTAATTTTGATTTCACACAAATAACATGGCCTCTTCTGTTTAGGACCCAGTATCGAACACTTCGCCAAGCCATAATTGACATGGTACTAGCCACAGAGATGACCAGGCATTTTGAACACGTGAACAAGTTTGTAAACAGCATCAACAAACCCATTGCAGCTGAGGAGAGCAACTCAAATGTAAGGAATGGGGAGGAAATATTTTTTGGCTTCTGTTTTATGTATGTAGCGCTACTCCCGTAGGAGCCGCAGGATTTAACTTGTCCAGGTCTTTCCAACTTCAGCCCGGCAGCCAGGCACATTGCAGGCTTATTCACGTTTTCTCCAAAAAACAGTCTAGGGGATGTTGTTTTTGTTGTTTTTATTATTGGAGAACTTGGGTAGGTATGAGGGTAGTGGTGGGATACTCCAGGAATAAGAGCTATGAACACTGAGGACTTTGTTCTACTTCTACTTAAAGCAGAAAGAAAGATTAAGTCTCTTCTCATTAGTGGACAATATCTGGACAGAGCTCTTCAGGACACCAGCCGTTCTCCTCTTTAACAGATCCACAGCTGACTATACTAGGCACCAGCGGGGTAAGTAGAACACAAGGACCCCAAGATCTTTCCAATGTCTGTGCTCACAAGGCCCAAGAACAGATGGATGCCTCCTTCCAAGTGATGCCCTCCAGTGATACCAGACAGATCTGTGGTAGACAGATCCCCTCAGTCAGATTCTTCTGAGGACCCGGGTCTCTGCTTTCTTCCCTCAGGTCACCCACCTGATACCTTCACATGGCAGCTTGTTCTTGGGAGGGCAGTGTGCCTCCCTCAGGCTGGACTGCTCCACTCTGGGACAAGACCCAGAGCTCAGAGTGTTCACAGTGTAAATACAGTTACTCAGCATGCCATCAGATCCTGCATCTCTGGGATAGACTGGGGCTATATCCATATGTCATCTGTATAGCGTCACCCCTACTATTCTCAAGTCTCCTGGATACAGAGGAAGCTATAGACCAGACTGGCAGATGAACACACTGCGCAGACCTAACTAGCAGATTACAGCTTCACTGGGTACAATGAGCAGAATATGCTTTTGACTACCAAATAATTGCAGCCACACTGACTACGTCATGGCAACTAAATTTGCAAAAACACAAGCTAAAAACTAACTACCCTAGCACCTACCTAGGAGGGTGCTACAATGGAATGTTTAAATTGATATTGCACATGGAGTGAAGAATACAGTTTTCCCTTATGGTCCCTTTGACTTTCTCAGCTTGGCTGTGTTCTCCAGTGATCAGCAGGTGTGCAGTACTTGGCTTGATACACCAAGTTGAGGTAACAAATACTGCATATGAAAAGTAGAAGATGAAGTGTTAATTTCAAATGTGATGTAGCAGGAACTTTTTCAGGCTATTTTCTGCCTGTAATGCAAACACCTGACTAACAAGGTTTTTGCACTGGATAAATATGAAGTGCTCCTCAGACATTATAAGTTGCAAGGACACATGCACACTGGACATTCAGCACCAGTGGATGAGACTCCGACGTTTAGGTGTGGGCAGAGGGCACAGGTACAGCTGGTCAAATTCTATGAAGGGCTGAAAGCTGCACCGAGCAGAGCTCAATGTTTAGGGCAGTATGTGCCCAGGGACAAATGTCTGGAACGCAAGAGGTCTGTGCATACTGTCCTAAACGTTAGTAACACCCAGTGCACCATACAGCCCTGCTAGTAACACCCAGGCACAGCAGCTTTCAGCCTGTCAGTTCCCGATTGCGGGGCTGGATGGTACCCCTGTGTCCTCTGCCCGCACCTAAATGCTGAGGTCTCATGCACCAAAGCTATTTGCTAACAATTAGAACAACTTCTTGCTCTTAAGTGTGATGCTCAGAAAACAGTTGATTTTCATTTTCACTTTAGAAGCACGAAAGGCCACCATGCTTTCCTGCCCTCTTAGGACTGGGAAAGTCCTGATACACTGAAAGAACAAAAATAGGGCACACCAGCCTAGCACATTACCACTATATATCATTTATTGATGAATAAAAACAAATCTACTCACAAACCTATTCCAGAACCAGATCCACTTTACAGACTTCCTATCACTATAAGCAGCCACCCAGGTCTACAAAGGCTGACACATTTCAAGGGGAGTCCCCTCTACATCCGATGCAAAATGTTGGCTCCCCTAGAACTTTCTAGTTCTGGATTAAACTGAATAGCTTGTTAACACATTGGTTTGTGAGCATAATATTTGTTTTAATCCAATCAAAGGCTGGTGTTTAGCTTTTTCGGTTATCTGGGCTAAACGCACAGTGTGCATGAGGCCTAAATGTACATAGATTTATCAGTATTTAATGGTACAGTTTTGGATTTGTAGTTTTGTTGTTTACATGGTTCTTTTAACACTTGTGTTTGCAGAGCGAGGGCAGTGACTGTGAATGCTCTCCTAGCATCAGAAACTCTCCTGAGAATCGTGTACTCATCAAACGCATGATGATTAAATGTGCAGATGTAGCTAACCCCTGCCGACCTTTGGAATTATGTATAGAATGGGCCGGGAGAATCTCGGAGGAGTATTTCGCTCAGGTGGGTATGACTGAAATTGCTATGAAATTAACATTTAAGAGAATCAATTTGTGTATTGTCAGTGTGTCTGAGAGAAGAGTATCTAGCACAGCCAATGTAAAGCTGCCCATAGATACCTAGAAATTCAGCCAGTTCAGCAGGGACCGAACTCATTTCAATCTATCTATGGCTGTTCCCATATCACAGAAGTTGGTTTAACTATCAACTTTTGTCAAACAGGAATAATGGTGTTTTGGAAATACTATAGATAGGCAACTCCTATCCTTATATTGTTCCGTGGTACCATTTTTTTAAATAACTGCTGCAGTAGGGAACAGACACAAAAAGACTCAGTAACTTATTATTATTATTATACAGGATTTATATAGCGCCAACAGTTTGCGCAGCGCTTTACAACATGAGGTCAGACGGTACAATTGCAATACAATTCAATACAGGAAGAATCAGAGGGCCTTGCTCGTTAGAGCTTACAATCTAGAAGTATTAAATCACTGCTATCTTTATTAGATGCATTTGAAGGTATTTATATAACCATGCTTATGTAGGTATCACAACAATATTACGATTATACTTTTCTGCCCTGTTCACACCACAATGTTGGTGTCTCGTCAGTTATTTCTTTCACGCAGAAAACTGCATACACGTTGCAGATTCCTGCGCAGAAAAAATGTGCACATGATACCAGTGTTGTGTTGTGAACAGGGCACATAGAGAACAATTGTTTTCTCTGTGCTCTTGCAGAGCGGGTGCAGAAAAACTCTTGACCAAAGAAGACGGGATGGTGGAAATTCCCAAAATTCCAGCTTGTACCCCAGAGATACAGTGGAGGATACCCATTTGTCTTGAATCTCTTTCTGCCAAACGCGCGCAAAACACCGAAGCCTTCCCCCCACTCGGCCGAGTGGGGGCGCCCCTTCACAAGGAGGCTTTGGGATTCTGTTTAGCAGATCTTTGACCCCAAGGCTTCTTTTGCCCATGGGCTTGGCCTTGGACCTTTCCTCCTGTACTGAACTGGGAAGGCCGTCGCCAGTGTCTAGAGGCCGAGGTACTCAGGGCTGGCGAAAGAGAACGTTTAAAAGACCGGCAATAAGGTGGTCTTTCCACCGGAAATCTTCTGGATATATTTATCCAGATCATCCCCAAACAAGCGTTCCCCATGAAACGGCTAAATTTCTTTTGCATGAGGCTTCAGTTGCCAAATGCTTAAGCCAAAGGGACCACGCAGCAGGAGTGTAAGGTGGGATGCTTGCTGGACAGAATCCATAATAGCATCTACTGAAAAACATAAGGCCCTCGGAAGAGCTGCATAGTCTTGAACTTGCTCAACAGGAAGAAAATGAACTACCTGCTTCACCTGCTCCTTCAAATATTGGCACATACCAACTGCTGCAACCACAGGTTGGACCACAGCGACAGCCAAGGCAAAAGAGGATTTAAGTAATGATTCCAGCTTCTTGTCAGTTGGATCTTTAAACCCCTGAACATTGTATACAGAACAAGTTAGACTTTTATTCACACAAGAAACAGTCACATCTATTGCTGGCACACTCCATTTCTTGGTGAATTTTTCCTCCATTGGGTAGAGCAGGGAGAATTTCCTAGGAGGAGAAAATGATTTATCTGGGTGAGCCCAGCCATCATACATTAGCTTTTCCATTTAATGGATGGATGGAAAAGGAAAATGCAGCCTGTGGAGACTTCCCGAGACACCAAGGATGAAACAGGGGACACAGCTGGTTCAGTACAGGGAAAATTGTATGTGGTACGCACCATCTCTGTATAATATTGCACCTGTAGCTTGAGAGCCTGCGAGGCAGAAGAGAGCTTCTCCTCATCCCCTGATTTGTCCGACTGTTCGTGACCCTTGTCCCCAGACAGTGTTGTATCATCATCATCAGGCTGCTGATCATCTGATAGGGAACCCAGAGCAGAGGAAGGAGACCTACCTCGTTTTCGGCTATCTCCTAAGGATGCTTAGATAAAAGCACTAATCCTTTGTTCTAAACCACCCAATGCTGCCTCCATAGCATCTTCAGTGACATATGCAGGGGCTGCAATATTGGGAGAGGCAGCAATGCCTGACAGCGGCGATGGCTCACCCTGCGTGGCTGCCTCCAGTCTCTCGGGGGGGATGTTACCCTGCAGGCACGTCCAGAATCCCCATACCCTGACGGTGACTTCTTGGTGCTCTTTTTACCTGCCCCTGAAACCCTTTTGCGGGGAAACATAGTCCTAAGCTAACAAAGCAGAGGTACTAAAATCAATTGCATACACTGTTGTGCCTAGCTTACAATAGTAGTGTTTGCTTAGACTGCACAACCTGATGCTGAGTTGGTGTCTTAGGTGTGCCTGTATCCGATCCACATGAGATGCTTACATGCCCCAGCTCTGTATCCTGCCGCTTACAGACCCCTGGCGACCTGGGCTCTTTAAAACAAGCGTCTCGCGCCTGCGCAGTAATTAGCTGTGCACGCCGCATGTGCATGGCTTTTGCAATCACGCCCCCCTCCTTCCCCGCCATAAAAGCACGCCCCCTGCACGGGCGCATACGCGCGTAGGGCCAATATGGTGACGGCCGGGGGCGAGGGGGGGGGAAGGAGAAGACCGGGAGGCTACGCGGGGACCCCATGACTGCGTGGGATCCCCTTTATTATTTAAGTGGCAGAGCCTGCAGCGAAGGAGGTGAACGACTGACAGAGCGGCTTCACTGAGCTGTATTTCCTGGAAGCATGGAAGTAACACCAGGTATGCCTCTTCCTCCCTCTAGTGGCGGAAAACAGGTAAGACATGCAACAACCCAAAGAAGCTAATCCTTAAGGTGTTCACCTAGGATTGCTTCACTTACCTTATCCCCGCCGCAGGATACTGCTGAGACCCAACCTTCACCCATCACGGTGGGTAGTGTTGTGCCAACCTTCTGGGTTCCAACTTACAGGAGCCTCTTCCCTGGACCTGTAGATGACTCTGCCAGAAAAAACTTTGCGCATCTTCAATATATGTACTCAAAAGTACTGGATCCCAGAGCCCAGTCCTCAGAGAGAGACATTACAGGCAAAACCTCATTTCTTCTTCCACGAGGCCCGGGTACCATCCATCTTAGGCGATTGGCCCAAGGTATGGATCCGGTTGTGTAGCTCCTAGAACCCCGCGGGGACCATAAAACAGAGATTTTCTTCTAAGCACATCTTGCATCGTGACCAAACACCTTAGACGCTGGCGAAAAAACTGAGGTACTCTCCATATGGGAGGGGTTATATAAGGGAGGAACTCTCCTTACAATTCGGTTTGCCAGTGTCCAACACCTGAAGGTGACTATCTAACCCATGATGTAATGAATAGAGCTCTGTGTCCCATGATGTATGAATAAGAAAGGTGAACTTATCCTTTAAGGTGACAAGGTATCAAACTCAAAAGAATGCAAATCAAACTCAAAAGAATGTAATCAAAACTTTATTAGTGCCACGTGCACAATGAGTGCAGTGTGTAATACATAAGCAAAGTATTCAAACTGGAATACAGTTTTATACAGAATTTAAAATTTCTTCTACAATAGAAAATTTACCTTCAATCAGCACTGAGAACAATTAGCTGCAGCACTGATCAGTGAATTCTGACGGTGGAGGAATCCCTGCTGTCAAAATACAATAGAACAATGGGGAGGATTCCTCCATCCACCTTGCTTGTGTGGATGGGGGAATCTGTTCAGTTTTTTTCCATCAGCTCGCTGACTGATACACAAAAACTGATCCATCTATGGTCAGCTTAACTTCTGGGCAGCTTCTTAGGCCTGACAAATGACAGTTGGAGAAGTTTGAATCATTTTCCAAAAGTGAACAAAGGATAACGGAGGCTATTGCTGTGATCTGCTACACAGCAAAGTCCTCTATGTTTCAACAGTATGCTTTTTTTGTATTTAAAACCTGACAAATCCAGCACCTTTGGGGTGCCTTTGCTGGTGTTTTCCAGAACCAGGTTCTGTGGATATTTAATTTTTCATCATAAGATACTGCTGTGATCTGTAAGGTATCATAAATATTTGTTATCCTTTACCAGAGCATTTTATATGTTTAGAAAAGAAGTGTTAAAGAGAAGTTTGGGATTAAAAACAAACAATTATACTCACCCAGGTGGATGCAGGATCGATCCGATGCTTCATCTGTCCCCCGGCGGCTCTGCAGAGAAAACTGAGTGATCAAACACTGCTTACCTACCAAATGATTTGTATTTTTGTCTAACCAGTGTTAGACAGAGGGCTGCTGACCTTTCTTTTCTGCAGTTTCCCTACTTCCACCCTGTGACTGGATAGAGGGAAAAAAAGCAGCAGACTGGTGAGCTCATCTCTCTGTCACTCTGCTCACTCCTCTTATAAGCATGCTCCTTGTACTCTAAAACACTTAATTGGCTTGTGCTGCTTCTCCCTTTCCTTCAATGAGCTCAGCTGTATAGAGTGCACAGTAGCCTGCAAGGAGCTGTTACCAAGTAAAATTGAAGTACTGACACTACTTGTCATTTTAAAAATATGAATAACCACTTTAGCCCCGGAAGGATTTACCCCTTAATGACCAGGCCATTTTTTACGATACAGCACTGTGTTGCTTTATCTGACAATTGCGCAATCATGTGATGCTGTACCCAAACAAAATTGATGTCCTTTTTTTCCCACAAATAAAGCTTTCTTTTGGTGGTATTTGATCACCTCTGCCATTTTTATTGTTTGCGCTATAAACCAAAAAAGAGCGACAATTTGGAAAAAAAAAATTTTTTTTTTACTTTTTGCTATAATAAATATCCCAGTTTAAAAAAAAAAAAAAAATGTATTCATCAGTTTAAGCCAATATATATTCTTCTACATATTTTTGGTAAAAAAAAAATCACAATAAGCGTTTATTGATTGCTTTGCGCAAAAGTTATATCGTTTACAAAATACGAGATAGATTTATGGCATTTTTTTTTTTTCTAGTAATGGCGGAGATCAGCGATTTTTATCGAGACTGCAACATTGTGGTGGACAGATTGGACACTTTTGACACTTTTTTGGGACCACTGACATTTATACAGCGATCAGTGCGATAAAAATTGACTGATTACTGTATACAGGCATACCCCACTTTTAAGTACACAATGGGGTTTATTTACTAAAGCTGGAAAGTGCCAAAATCAGGCTCACTGCTGCATAGAAACCAAAGAGCTTCTAACCCCAGATTGTTCAATTATGCTTTGGTAATAAAACCTGGAAGCTCATTGATTTCTATGCAGCAGTGTGCCTGATTTTGCACTTTCCAGCTTTAGTAAATAAATCCCATTGTGTACTTAAAATTGGGGTATGCCTGTAAATGTCACTGGCAGGGAAGGAGTTAACACTAGGGGGCGATCAAGGGGTTAAATGTGTTCCCTGGGGGG
Source organism: Lithobates clamitans (assembly GCA_037952925.1). Taxonomy (NCBI): domain Eukaryota; kingdom Metazoa; phylum Chordata; class Amphibia; order Anura; family Ranidae; genus Lithobates; species Lithobates clamitans. Next base: position 3,351,979 of record JBBGZY010000016.1, on the reverse strand, counting down.
TGTTTCTAACTGTGTTCCTAATGTTAAAGATGGGGTGTTATCCTTTGAATAAAAAATTTAAAGTTTTTTTGTTGTTGTTATTTGTACTTGTAGCACTTTGGTGCTGCATATAAAACACTACGTTAAAGCCTTTTCAATGTGAAAATCACTTTTTTTTTTTTTTTTTGCAGACCGATGAAGAAAAAAGACAAGGTTTGCCAGTGGTGATGCCAGTATTTGACCGGAACACATGTAGCATACCTAAATCCCAAATATCATTTATAGATTATTTTATCACAGATATGTTTGATGCGTGGGATGGTAAGACATCGTTTTCTCATTTTCTGAGTTACCAAACAGAACAATTCTTTGTTCAACCACTTGACCTCCAGAAGATTTACCCCCCTTCATGACTAGGCCATTTTTTTGCGATATGGCACTTTATTACTTTAACTGACAATTGCGTGGTCGTGCGATGCTATACCCAAATACAATTTATGTCCCTTTTCCCACAAATAGGGCTTTCTTTTGGTGGTATTTGATCAGGGCCCCATAGCAAAATGTTGTATGGGGCCCCCCTGCAAACAGCCCCCCCCCCACAGCTGCCCTAGTGTCAATGCAGTGTGACCTGTGCCCAATGCAGCGTGACCTGTGCCCAATGCAGCGTGACCTGTGCCCAATGCAGCGTGACCTGTGCCCCATACAGCGTGACCTGTGCCCAATACAGCCTGGTCTGCCTGTGCCCCATACAGCCCCACCTATGCAGAGGAAGAGGCAAGCCACCCGGATCAGCAGAGAGTGGGATTGCCCACTGTAATAGCTTTCATTTGAATTTCCCGTATTCCCGGGGCTCATCGTCACATAGCCCCACCTCTTGGCCCGACGCCTTTGATGACGTCACATGTCCCGCATTGGATCGGCGTTCTGTCTATCAACGGCACCGGGCCAAAAGGTGGAGCTATGTGACGTGAGCCCCGGGAACACTGGAAGTTCTAATGAAAGCTCTTACATCGGGCAGTTCAGCTCTCTGCTGATACGGACAGCTCTTCCTTTCCTCTCTCTTCCCCTGGCTGGGAGACTATGCCGGCGGTGCTCTTTTCCTCACTGGGCCCCATTCGGCTGCGGGCCCCATAGCGCCTGCATGGGTCGCTGTGGTGGTAGTTACGCCCCTGATTGCCACAAACGCCATGGATATCCAGTGTGTTAATGAGTGACACCGATTCCTGTACGTTTTACTAATCTCAATGTCTGCTTCATTTTCAGCTTTTGCACACCTGCCAAACCTCATACAACACTTAACTGAGAACTACAAGTATTGGAAGTCATTAGATGAGTTAAAGTGTAAAAGTCTCAGGTACCCATCTGACTGCAACAAATAAAGGAGGCTCCGTAGCCTCTTGACCTATCTGCACTGTGAACCATTTCCTTGTGGAGTGTTACAGAATAAGGGAAAACTGTATTTCGAACTCTGGATGGAACAATTGTACAGTGAAGACTTGTTCTAAGCCACCTGTTGATGCCCACATGGAGGCTCGGACTTTAACTCAAAGAGAATATTCTACTGGTGGATGCTCTTATTTCTAAGTTTTTACAACATTTTACACTGGCTACTGATATCCACAAGCAGAAATCTAAAGACAATTTTGCAGTTTTAGTATTAGTTGGGACTGTAGAACTGTATCACCTTTTTTTTTTTTTTAAGCTTGACTTATCACAGTACTTTCGTTTCGGCAAGACTCTTACTTTACGTAATTTCTTCTGAAATTGTTAATGCCAGCTACTGTACACACTTTTTGGTACATATATCTATATATATATATGGTACGTTTTGTAGAGAAAGGAACAATGAATGGGGTAGCCTTCCTAATTTCCCACTGATCTGTTTTATGCATACAGGGCTACAATTATGGGTGTAAAACCAGTGACTCAGGAATATAGGTGTTATTTGCAATAGCGTGACACGTTTCTTGATCCTGTTCCAACTTCAGCCTTGTGTTTTTATTCAGGCAGCCTCAAAATGCTGTTTATGAGGTGCTACTGAAGCAACCAGTCATGAAATATTAAATCTAACACCCTCTACACAAATTAGTATGAGATAGGTAGAACATGTTAATCTGGGTGTCAAGGCCAAGGCCATCCCTACCATAGGGCAAGAGCCTTTCATTTGTTGGTCCAGTTCCGGGACTATAGCAGAGTTTTCCCTTTGCTCAAACGCCTTATTACATATTTTCCTAACAGGAAGGGAGCCATGATTAGGAAGACGCGGTGCCTTTTGTATTGCATGTAGCTAGGTTCATAGGACCTAAGTTGTTTCTTTAAGTGCAGAATGGGAGAAAAAAATTGCAGAAAATGAAAAACATCACTGATGGCGGAGGGAAACGCTACATCTATATACTACTACAGTAGAAGATTCACATGTCATTGTGCCAGTGAAGTAGGGAAAAGTCGCATACATATACTTTTATGATGTACCGATTAGATTGTCTGCTTAGACACCACCAGCCTTTTCTTTTATATCCCAAATTGTGTGCTTAAAACAGAAAGTTTCTAGCATACAACTTGTGTTACCAAATCAAAAATATATTAACAGTGTAGTGCAGTGCTACTATTAAAAGTATGAGTAAAACAAATCAAATGACGAGTTTGAAACAGCACAATAGTTTACACATATGTGAAAAAAGACATTTTCAAAATATGTCATATTAACAAATACATAGACTAATCTTGACCTAATTAATCATACAGTGCCCATACAAAGTCCTCACAAAAAGAGTGTTGCTGTAATCTTCCAGATAAAATCTTACATAGATATAATCATCTAAACATATAGCCTGTCCTCTGACAACATCATCTGTGACGAAACGTGTAAGAAAGACATTGCCACGCATGCTAGCTGACATCCGGCTGGGACCGAACTGTTTGCCCATGGGATGTGCATTACAGCGATGCATGTTCGGATGATTTTATTTTATGTAAGTGTGCAGTTTATACGGGATTACGCTGTGGGGTTCTCCTGTGACTTCTTTCTCTATTTTTAATAAGAAGCAATTGGGAAGGTATCTCTGATGACTGTTCCTGAGAGGTGATATTCTACTTGGATACATTAACCCTATATCCGCTGATTGACCATATAACTCTATATGTGCTGATTGTCAATATGTTCTGCTAAATCCCAGTTGGAAGGTAACAGCAACATTCTTTTTGTGAGGACTTTGTATGGACACTTTATGGTGATATGATTAATCAGGCCAAGACTGGGCTATGTATGGGTTATCACATATTTTGAAAATGTATTTTTTCACAGTCAGTAGGAGGAGTAGTGTCCTATCATTGGTATTAGTGGAAACAGTGCCCCATTGTTGGTGTCAGTGGAACGAAAAATGCCCCATCAATAATATCAGTGGGAGGAATAATGTCCCATCATGGCAAGATTTATGCCACACTGTTGGTGTCAGTGGGAGGAATAGTACCTCATATTATAGGGAGGAGTAGTGCCCCAAGGGCCGGATAAAGGCTAGCAAAGGGCCGCATCTGGCCCTCCGGCCGCAGTTTGGAGATCACTGGTATAGAGCAAGAATAAATAGAGGCACTGCAGTAAAAAAAAAATATTTAAGTTGGTGTTCTTTTTTTTCCTGTGACAGGGCTCACAGCAAGATAAAATTCAGATATATGTCATTCATAATAGTGATATCATAGAAGTAATCTTGCGGGGGCTGAAATGCTGCTGTTACTGTAGATACAGCAGATGAAACATAAACTGTATGCCTCATGTAGGACCATATTTTTTTATATGTTTGAAAGATACTCAATCCGCGTTCAGTGTTACAAGGGCTATTCCAGTTTATTTCCACATAGGATAAAACCTTATCATGCAAAATGTAAAAAAAAAAAAATATAGAGCTTATTAATATTTATTAGACATTTATGTGGGAAATACATAGGAGAACTGCAGCCTTATTTAATAGGAAAGTATAGCAACCAATCAGACCTTACTTTACAAACGTCACATCAGTCATAAAACAAAAATGAAACCTGATTGGTTGCCCTTGCTTTGGATTTTTCACTCTAATGTAAAAATGCCAACACAGTCCATACCTATTCGCTTAGGGAATACAAAAGACAAATTTACACAAACGTTTCTGACTCAAGTAGCCAATTGGACTGGTAGGTCACAAGCCAGGGCTGGGCAGTGAGACTGAACCTATTCTCAGTGAGTGAAGACACTGGAACTTATATGTGGCCTTTGATTCCGGAAATGGATGTCAGGGATGTAAAATTTAAATTTTAGACAAATTTTAATATATTATTTTAAACTGTGGTTTAATTCCTTAGCGCCGAGCGTACCCACATATGCGGCCACAGCTTTCAGGGGTTATACCGGGATGATGCACGCAGCTTCAATACTTTGAAGTGCAAAGGAGGGATTTTAGACCCTCCGATCCCTTCATAAAGAGTACTTGTCACAAGGGATTGCATTTCTTGTGGCAGCAATAAAAGTGATCAAAATTATATTTGTTTTTCCAAAAAAAATGTTATAGCGCCCCCGTCCCCGCGAGCTCGCGCAGCAGAGAAAACGCATACGTAAGTCACGCCCGCATATTTATACGGTGTTCAAATCACACATGTGAGGTATCGCCGCGGTCCTCAGAGTGACAGCAATAATTCTAGCACCAGACCTCCTCTGTAACCTGGTAACCGTAATTTTTTTTTTTTTAAAGCGTCGCGTTTGGAGATTTTTAGGTACCGCAGGTTGTCACCATTCCACGAGTGTGCGCAATTTCAAAGCATGACATGTTGGGTATCTGTTTACTCAGCGTAACATCATCTTTCACATTATACAAAAAAATTGGGCTAACTTTACTGTTTCGTTTTTTATTTTAAATTCATGAATGTGTCTTTTTTTTCCCAAAAAATTGCATTTGAAAGACTGCTGCACGAATACCGTGTGACATAAAATATTGCAACGATCGCCATTTTATTCTCTAGGGTCTCTGCCTATATATATATCTATATCTATATCTATATCTATATCTATATCTATATCTATATATATATAGATAGATAGATATATATATATATATATATATATATATATATATATCTATATATATATCTATATATATATCTATATATAATGTTTGGGGGTTCTAAGTAATTTTCTAGCAAAAAATACGGATTTTAACTTGCAAGCAACAAATGTCAGAAATAGACTTAGGTATGAAAGGGATATCTTACCAGCAGTCATGATTTATATCATAGAGTTGACACCAGATCCCTGCAAACCAGTATGTAAATCTAAAAGAACTGTAGTACCAGTTCAATGTTGAAACCCTTGATTGGTGTATAATTACACCGATGTTTTGATCCCATTCAGGAGGTTTATTAAACATTCCATTAAGGAGGAACTAAAAGCTCTTGGTATTTATGGGGCACTCTCTTTTTTTTTCTTTTTGGTAACTGAGGCTGATGTCCCACATTACTTATATAGTTTATGGGATGACGTCACATCATAATAGCCTGTTATCTGCAAGAAACCCTGTTGTGACTCTACAATGCATAGGAAACAGGTACACTTTAAACGTTATCATCCACGATGTGTGCCGAAAGGGACGCTTCAGTCTATTTAACTTTTTTAGCTGCCTATGAATGGCTGAGCAATGCTCAGACCGACTTGGTTTTGTTGCGGGAGAATTTTCCATCCTACTGCCGGGAACACAGCACTGCACACTGTAAATAGCCAAATCTACACACATTTATATAACACGCCCAGCAGGCGCACCTGTTAGTGTAGCAAATCGTTTCTTTGGACCAGGATGACCCAAATGAACTAGATAAAGGGACAGTAAACGTGCAGTTAGGCTTTAAAACCTCATTGAAAGTTGTGGTTGGGGAATGGTAAAAATAGCCAGTTGAGCTTTGTGGCCACAACAAAAATGACACCCCCGTTGCGTTAGGCGGGAGATACAGCTGCCAAATGCGACTCATTTAAGTAAATGGGGGCATGCAATAATCACATGTAATGCAGGTAGTTGTGATATGGGCTTTTCAGAGTTAAAACAGGCAGTAATGAGGCGACATATTGTCTCCCAGCCATCTGTCAACTACTCTTTGCATTTCAGAAGGCAGTTGACAGGTGAGACTGGGAGGCAATTTTGACCCTTAAAAGCCTGCACCACCACACAGCAACCACGTGCATTGCACATAGTTGTGGCATGGCCCCATTTTCCTGAATTTGAAACTTAAAGTAGGGCAATTGGGGGATAGTATAGCCGCAGCTCAACTGCCTATTTTTACCGCCAACCAGACCGCAAATGTAAACTAGGACTAGGAGAAGTACAGCTTGTTTGGCTGTACTTCTGTGGATCACAGGTGTGCAGTTCATTCTACACTCCTTTGACCCAATTTCCAGCAGACAGTGGGCTGAGGCCCGCTCTTGGCTGATGTCACAGAGCCAGTGAACCACTGAGAGGCTGAGCTGGTCGCTCCCCCCCCCCCTCCTCCACAGCCCAGCGCTCCAGTGAGCGAGGAGGAGCAGAGCAGAGAGCCGGTGACTGACAGCCACCAGTTCTCTGTTTAGGGAGCTGTGAGAAGAACCGAGCGATCAGCACTGTTTGATCGCTCAGCGGGTCACAGATGCAGCATCGGACCAATGCTACATCCACCCAGGTAAGTGTAATTAAAACAAAAAAACAGCTACCCATACATCTCTTTTGAGGTTTTATTTTGTACAATTTATTTAAACCTATTTTTACTTTGGAAAGGATTTTTAATTATTTTCAGCCAGTCTTGTGATTCACACTTCTGCTCATCGCAATGTCAGGCAGGTGACGCTGCTTTTTTTCTTGTTCACGCTTGCAGCTTCCAAGGTCACCACTACCCCTCTGGCCTGCTCACTGGACAACGAATCAGCCAATAAGCAAGCACAGAGCCCAGGAGGCCGTAAAGTGGAACGGTCAAATAAAGGGAACTTCCGGTTTTCATGCAATATGGCAGAGTCATGTCCAATACAAATACAGGACTGGCTGACCAGAACTACAAAAGCAGTTCACATACATGTATTTCAATGGTGTATGTTCTGCTGTTTGTCTGTAGTACTGCTTATAACTGAATCTAATCTCATCTGTGCCTGTTATGTTTTAAAGTGGAACTTCACTCTCTCAATCAACATGGACTGTTTTTAATCCTCTTGCTGCTGGCATTAGTAAATAGATAGGAAAATATATTATATTTACTTGTTTTAAACTGTATTTTTTTACATTTCTTCAGTTACTTTCTTGTTTCCATGCCTAGGCAAATGTTGTCATACATCCCAAGAGTCTTCAGGAGGGGAGCTAAGCACATCCTCTCCTGCTTGCATGCCTGAGCTAAGGGCAGATGGACTTCAGGAAGTAAATGCTACATGAATCATCTGCCCTTACTCAGGATGTGGCCACTGCCAGAAATGCTAGGGGGTGTTTTTCTAAGTAATTTCTCACCAAAATAAATCATGGAGACATGGATCGATGGGTGAGTTTGCTTTGAATATTAACCACTTCCAGCCCAAGGACATCATATGCTCTGCTCCTCCTCGCTCACTTTGAGTGGGGATATCTGAATGATGCCTGCAGCTACAGGCATCATTCAGATATCATCTTTTACAGCCAGCATATCTGTGCACCATAAGATCAATCATAGCGGCAGTTCAGCCGCTTGATCATTCTTACAGGCGGAGGGACGGTACATCCCCCCCCTCCCGCCACCCTCCGGTGCTTCTCCCGGCTTGCCCCTATGATCCGCAAGCTGGAGAAGGAATCCTCCACTGCCGGATGTTAATCATAGAGATTTCTGGTGACCAGATGGTCCCCAGTCATCTCTCTGACCTTCGGAGGCCCGGGCGTGACATTATGACGTCACGTCTGGCCAGCAGAAGTAAAAAATACAGAGGACTTGGCTGTAAAGAAAGATCTTTCTTTTTTTTTTTTTTTTTGGATCTCCGCCTTTCCAGCCTGGAGGAGAGATGTGGGGTCTTATAGACCCCATATCTCTCCATAAAGAGGACCTGTCACACACCATTCCTATTACAAGGGATGTTTACATTCCTTGTAATAGGAATAAAGTAATAAAAAAAATGTAAAGAGAAAGTGTAAAAATAAAAAAATGAAAGTTAAATAAACAATAAATAAAACTAATTTTTTTTTAAAGCATCCCCGTCCCCGTGTGCTCACGCACAGAAGCGAACGCAGAAGTAAGTCACTCCCTGGCCCTCGCATATGTAAACGGCATTCAAATCACACATGTTAGGTATCGCCACGTGCGTTAAAGCGTGAGAAACAATTCTAGGACTAGACCTTTTCTGTAACTCTAAGCTGGTAACCTGTAAAAAAAATGTAAAGCGTCGCCTATGGAGATTTTTAAGTACCAAAGTTTGGAGCCCTTCCACAAGTGTGCGCAATGTTAAAACGTGACATGTTAGGTATCTATTTACTTGGTGTAACATCATCTTTCACAGTATACAAAAAAATTGGGCTAACGTTACTGTTTTGTTATTTTTTGTATTCATGTAACAGTTTTTTTTTCCCCCCAAAAAAAAGGCGTTTGAAAAATTGTTGCGCAAATACCGTGTGACATAAAAATTTGCAATGACTGCCATTTTATTCCTTAGGGTGTCTGCTAAAAACATATATATATATATATATATATATATATATATATATATATATATATATATATATATATATATATAATGTTTTGGGGGTTTTCAGTAATTTTCTAGCAAAAGATACTAATTTAAGCTTGTAAACAAAAAGTTCCAGAAAAGGCCCAGTATGGAAGTGGTCCCAATTGCTACAGACAGTAGAAACTGTAACTGTAACATCTGGCCGGGTCCTAAACATGAACGATCAGTCTATGGAGCAGGACAGGGGAGCCGTGCAAAAGAAGCCTCCAGTACTAGCTTAGGCCTGGTTCACATCTGTGCATTTTTTTGCATTTTCAGTCTTGCAGAAACACAGTGCAGTCCAGTTAACATGGTTTTCTATGGGTTACGTTCACATCTGTGCATTTTATGGAAAGATCCAGGGATTTCTTTCTGTTTTTTGGTTCTATAGACTTCAATGGATCAAAAATGTGTATTGAAAAAGGCAAAATGCACCTTGAATATGCAAACTGCAACCTGCATAAGTGTGAACCAGGCCTTATCAAGAGAAAAACAGTAGTGTTAGTTCAAGGGAAGGGAACTTCTAACTTGTTCATTTACATTTATTCTGGTTAACTGTTATGTATACATGAAAAAAAAGGGCAAAAAAGTAGCCCAGGGTCAGACTTTATAGACACATTGGACAGTATTAAATAGAAAAATCTATTTTATTTATGACAATACATAATGCAAACAGAGCAAAAAGAGATAAAGAATTAAAAATATATAGCACATACTTACATTTTGTGCTATATGTTTTTAATTATTTATCTCTTTTTGCTCTGTTTGCATTATGTATTGTCATAAATAAAATATATTTTTATATTTAATACTGTCAAATGTGCCTATAAAGTCCGACCCTGGGCTACTTTTTTCCCTTCGTTTTCTGGAGTTACAAAATTTCCCATATGGATATGGCCATAGGAGTGCTCCCTTTTCTATTGTTATGTATACATCTCTCTGCGTACTTTTGCAAAAAAGATTGCAATTTGCATCCAGCACCCTGGGGTTGGGGACAGAGTTTACGCCAAGTAAAGGTGCACACAGACACTTTTGTTAGCATAACATAACCATGGTTCACCTTATACAGAAGAGGTATGTGCTGATTGATGGATTCATGTAGCCTTAACATTCTTTGCACATTCATGGTTGACTGGTACTTGTAAAGGGAGGACATTGAGAAAACTTAAAGTGTAGCCAATTTCTATTTTAGATTTGGGAAGAGTTAGGACAGAACTCTGTGAGGTTCTCATTGCTGCAGCCCCATCATGGAAATTGCCCTGGACTTGCTGTGCCCAGGGACACAACAGGATACAAGTGGAAGTCGACTCAAATAAGAGTAAAAATCTTTTGACAGTTATTACCAAGCAGGTGTCCCCATTGAAAGATATCTTCCACTTCCTATTCCAGTGACAAATTTAACTTTTAACATTTGCCCTTTTTTTTGGTGGCCATACACAGGATGATTGAAGGCATCATTTACACTTGCAACTTTCTGCATTCAAACCGCTCTTCAGAGAGCATTTGCTAGGCAGTGAGGGGGCATTGTATTGACCCAATCACTGCCCGTTTTAAGTCAATGAATGCCAGGCTAGTGGTTGAAGCGTGGCCCCATTCATTTGAATAGTTTGCGCTTGGTGGGTGGCAGTGCCTGTCGAACGCAACAGGGGGTATAATTCCTGCCAACAAAAAGCATCATGACCCCGGCTACTGCCTTTCCAGCTAAAGGGGGTGTGATAGAGGGGCAGTTTTATTCTGCTAGTATAAACAAGTCCCTAAAGATCACTGTATTGTCAATAGATTTAATATGCGATTGGAATAGCAATCAGAAAATCAAAAGGATTGGTCCATATGCCATACACTTAAAGTATAACCCAATTATTATACAGGATTTATTATACAGGATTTATATAGCGCCAACAGTTTACGTAGCGCAAATGCAAAAAAAGTTTTATTTTTTTATTTTGGATAGTATGGAGAGGGATTAGACCCCCTGTCAGGTTATTATTGCTGTCTGTGCCCCCATTAAGGAGATTCACCCTCTCTATTTGTCATATATACCATTATCATTGAGGCCGGGTTCACACCTATGCAAATTGGATGCAGTGTAATCCACAGAACATTTGAAAATCTGTTCTTTACAATGGGTCTGGTTCACATATGTGCGTTGTATCCACACTCCGCATTGCACAAAATACGTGTGCATTTTCTAGGCAGTGCGGTGCGAATTGCAGGCACATAATCTTCAATGGGAAACGCATCTGATTCGCAGATGTGTACCGTTCTGAACACAAATTCTCTCCCCCTCCCCACTACACCTCCCCCCTCTCCCTGGTCAGCTGATCCGCAGCTAAAATGCTGAGGAACCGCTGAACAACTGATTTTTTAATCTTCGCAGGGTAACCGGAGCTGCAATTTGCATCGCACATGTGTGAACCCAGCTTGAATGTGAAAGTAAAAGAAAATCCTAAATTTGGAGTTGTTCCCAGAAAATTATAAAGGGTACATTTTCCAATGGGGGGGGGGGGGGACACTAGTTGTTAATTTGCATGGATTTCCTCTCACTTCCTGTTTTGGTTATTAGACAGGAAACTGAAGGGAAATCTCCCCAATGGGACACAGATAGCAAACAAAAAAAAAAAGATCTGCCCTATCCAAAATGAAAAAAAAAAAGTTTTGCCTATAGTTCTACTTTAGAGATCAGATTGAAATATCTACTTGCCTATACAGACCGATCAGAGTCATTTTGATGATATTGATTGATTGTGAGCAAAACCAAGCAATGACACTGTATGCATCTTCTCATATATATTATAGACCTGATCATTCTATCTGGTTCTGGGAAGAATTATTTCATCAGACTGGTATGTGTATGGCCACCATTTTTCTTCCAGTGACAAAGTGCAAAGCTACATCTCCACCGAAGGAATATAGATTGCAATAAAAACCCAACAGAGGTTTAAACTCATCCCTACACTATTCTAAAGCTCAAGTTTTGGCTAGAGCCCTACTTTAATGTTAGAGAAAGACTCTATCACTGTTCAGAAATACAATGGAGACTAAACAGTTACAATCTAGATATTGTTTTATTTGTAGAATATATAAATGTATTCTAGGACAGATATATTTATACAGCATAGAATGATATATTATTAGAATGAATACAATTTACTCTGCAGCACAAAGTCCTATTTTTGTATGTTGTACAGTTTATGGTCAAAATATGAAATTATCAATGCAGATTTCACTATAAATGTACAGAACCCACAAATGGTATAACACGGATACAATAGCTCAGAAATGGGAGATGAAGTCCACCGTAGACGGCCGCCTGTCTTGGCTTTGGGCCCTTGTGGAAAAGCTCATGGCTGAGGTTCCGTTCTGTGCAATGTGACATAGTAGAAGAATATGCCGAGAATAAAGATAGTCCTGTAGCACATAGGTAGAGCTGGGACCTCTGCAGTAAGGACCTCATAGCTTGAGTCACCAAGACATATAAGAAGGCAATGCAGCATATGATTTGGCTTATTTGACTACTTGAAGCTTAACTCTGGGCAAATATGAAGGCACACATCAATATACTGTAGATCTTTAACTAACTATGCATCTTGCATTTTATTATTTTTTATTATTCAAAGCAGCACAAAGAGCCTATCAGCTGTGTTGCAGTGCTTATGTGCTAAGAAGGGACACGCTGATAGGAGGAGAGAGCAGAGTGACAGATGAGCTCATCAATGTGATGCTGCTCTTTTCTCTGTCCTGTCACAAAATGGTAAAGAGACAAGAAGTGTTTCTTAAAGCTGGACTGCAGGAATTCAGCCACTTTGTAGAGTGTTCTAGATTACTAGGGGGCTAGTCCATCAAGGTGCATGCCCCCTCGTGGACTTATCTCCTTGATTAAATTTGTTTTATTTTTACTGAGCGCCCTCAGCATAGCTAATTCGATAGTTCTGGTGCTGCGATCCCAGCGACTGCAGCTGCATCGTCACATGCAGCCACTGTACCTGCCCCTCCCCTCCTCCTACCCAATCACAGAGCACTTTGTATTATGTCAACTTGTTTACAAAATACAAAGGCTTCTATGAATGTACAGTGAAGGGTAGGGGTGGGCACAGCAGTTACTGTACGAGAGAGCAGCGTCTCTGGGAGTGTAGCGATAGCTGTGCTCCAAGAGCTTCATAAAAGTTTTAGCTGTAAATTAAAGTGATAAGTCCCCCAGGTGGCATGCACCTCGTTGGACATAAAGTGGAACTAAACCCTCATCTCCTTTACAGCTACCATCTTAGCTTCTGTTTGATCTGCACTTGACATGGTGCAGTATATGATCAGCCATGATATCAGCCATTTGATGGCTTGACTGGTTAAGAGTGTAAGCAGTTGTGACCGTTATCATTCACGCCATGCCTTGAAAGTAACTTTTGGGAAACGGCTAAATCAATAGTTTAGTTCCACCAACTCACAGCACGGCAGCACATGGTACAAAGTGGTTGATTTTCCCGGAGTTCAGCTTAAAAACAGCAAAGAGAAAAAACAGATCTTCTGCCCTGCTCAATAGGGCTGTGCTATGGCAGGTAAAACAGACCCCTTTTGTGTAGTGTATCTGGGTGGAGCTGTTTGCCTGGAGTTTATCTTGCAAAGATAAGCACACTTTTTTAGAAAGTGCACTTATCCTTTCTGCCCACCCCGATTCAAATGTATACACAACAGTATCTTGTGGCCGGCTGCACTGTTTATATCCTGCGGTAAAATTTCTGGCTGTGCCCTGCACATTTGATCGCTGTTGATTTCAGTGGGACCTTCCCCCCAGGATGGAAACGTTTGGTGGGCTAAGTGGGGATATTTGAGAAAGTGGGGGCACAGAAAAGTATGGCTGTGATCCATGGCATACTGTCAGGGTCAGTTCTTCAGATTCCCTGTGCAAGTTACAAAAGGAGAGGTAAAAACTAGATTGGTAGGATGAGTGATGCCTTACCTTTTCTTTTTGCTGCAATTACTGTCAAATAATTAGAAATCAAATACCAATGTTTGAATTGTAAAAAAAAAAAAAAAGCTCCATCTTTTCAACGTGTATCACTATCTATGATTGTAGAAACAGTAACACTCCAATGAAGTTCTTTCAAGCCAAACTATAATGGCAGTTATCACTTACATTAAGAGATGGAAAAGGTCCTTACTCCTTTCTCCGTGAAGGTTTTGATATACTGATAAGAAGACCTCTAGATAAAACATGAAGTTTAATAAATTTGCTGTGTAAAAACTAACATCTGTGTCTGTTTTCTTGAGTTTAAAGCCGTTGTAAAGCTTTAATGTTCTTTTTTTTTTTTTTTAAATATACCCTACCAGCTCTGTACAATGAAATTGCAAAGAGTGGCCCCAATGTTCTTCTGGCGTCCCCCGTGGGCACTCTCCACTCCACCTCTTCTTGGAGTGACACTGTAGGAACATGCTTCCTAGGGTGGTGCACCTGCGGGCTCGATCCTGAGCAGGGCTGTTTGCGTCCATTGACACACACAGCACGCCACAGGCCCACCCATGCTATCTGCTCACTAAATTTGAATGACAGCAGCAAGAGCCAATGGTTCCGACTCCTGCCTTTGAGAGGCGGGAACTACTGCAGTCAGGCACAGCGCTGGAAGTCCCCCTTTATATAACCCCTCCCATGCAGGAAGTGCCTCAGTTTTGTAGCAAGCAATGAACTCCAAAAGAGGATCCCAGAGCAATCCCTTTGAGGGGAGGGAGACACATCCCAATGAAAAAACCACCATCAGTCTAAACAGCAGCCTGTAGCACACTACGGCCAAATGGCGAATCTTCTGCAATGTACATTGTAAGCAGCAGCCTCAGGAAGAACGACAAGCTGTGGACAAAAAATCGGCTGTACGGCTTAATTCAGGAATATACAGAGTCTGTACAACGTAGATTGGTGCACTGTAAGCACCCAAAATATGTGAGTACCTCTATTCATTTTAATAAAAAAGTGGTTTTTAAACGGTATAAGCACTATGTGGCTTGTCTCTTAACCTCTGCTATTGAAAAGAGCAGCAAAGGAGCCTGGAGATTTAACCTATTAAAGAGCCCAGGGGTGGCTCAGCAGCGCTAATTGACCAAACTTAACTGTGAGGTCACATTTCCTGAGGTGAGGATACTATCAAATGGGGGGAGCATGAGAGTGGTGGCACTTATAACTTTATTTGGATCACTTTCACAAGGATTTGTTACATTAAGAATTCCACAAAGATATACAGTATCTCACATTTTTGTAAATATTTTATTATATCTTTTCATGTGACAACACTGAAGAAATGACACTTTGCTACAATGTAAAGTAGTGAGTGTACAGCTTGTATAACAGTGTAAATTTGCTGTCCCCTCAAAATAACTCAACACACAGCCATTAATGTCTAAACCACTGGCAACAAAAGTGAGTACACACCTAAGTGAAAATGTCCAAATTGGGCTCAATGCGTCAATATTTTGCGTGGCCACCATTATTTTCCAGCACTTCCTTAACCCTCTTGGGCATGGAGTTTACCAGAGCTTCACAGGTTGCCACTGGAGTCCTCTTCCACTCCTCTATGACGACATCACAGAGCTGGTGAATGTTAGAGACCTTGCACTCATCCACCCAGGGCCGTCTTTAAGGCAGGGCAAAAGGGGCAGCTGCCCTGGGCCCTGTCATTGTTGTGGGGCCCAAAGCAGCTGCCTCGTACTTGCCAACTATCCCAGTTTAAATTCCCTCATCCCTTGAGGTTTTAGTCCCATGCTGTGTCCTGATATCTCAGTGTGAAGTTCTGTTACTAATGCTGCCCAGCTCTGTCCTATTGTTGTGTACAGATGACTCAACTGCAGACTCTGTGTTTAAAATACTGGCATTGATATGTAAATAGCGGCGGTAATTATATATAAATAGCGGCGGACTGGCAGCATTCATATGTAAATAGAAGCGGTATTCATATGTATATCATGCCCCCCTGAGGCCATATCCAATGCGTGAGGGTGTCATTAACAATAATGGCACTGCTGTGTATCTGATAAAGGGCAGCACGTTTCTGTGGTGTCAGGAATGCGATTTTGCATGTGTTCCGAACACACACACAATGTGAACGCAGGCTAAATGTCTCAATTACATTGATGGTCAGTGTAAATCTTCTCATTACATTGGTGCTTGGTGAAGAAACCTTTCATTCACACAATGTGGCCAATGTGATTGTCCCCCTTACATTGGTGGTCAGTGTAAATCCCTCCTTACATTGGTGGTTACTGTGAATGCATCTATTACATTAGTGGTCAGTGTAAACCCCTATTACATTGGTGGCCAGTGTTAGAACTCGAGAAAGAGGTCCTAGTTCTAAAATACCTAAATTACAGGGTGACTGTGTAGGTACTTGATAATGATTTGTGCCATCGTCCCCAACATTGTAATTGTGGACGTGTAAAAAACGAAGCAATGGGACTTTGGGGGCACAACGATATTAAACTACGGAATAGTAAATAGGGTTTTGGAAATTTTATTATTAGCATACAAAAAACGCAAAAAACAAACATAAAAGTTTAAAAACAAATCTGATTAAGGCATACAACCTAATTAAATACACCATTGGATCCTGTCCTGCAAGTTCCTATAAAATCCCTCGTAACTATAGGTAGACAATTTAAACATTCATTCCAAATATAAATAAAGGTGAACTTCCCTAGACATAGGGTGATGGAAGAATGTGGAGTTGGGATTGAAAGAATGCTGCAGGTCTGGTTTTCCAAGGTGATATACTCTGTAATTGCTCATTGCTCTACATGTTTTACGTTGACAAGGAACGCTTCTTCAGGAGCTAGAGGTTCAATTAGGTATGGGAGAAATGGATGCTCTCAGTAATACGAATAAACAATAGATCGCTGAAAGCGATCGGTAGTAATGATATCTGAATTTAAATTTGGGTCAGACAAGCAGCAATCAAAGCCAGGAGCCTCCCAGGTGCATATCACATCAAATTGTCATGGGTAGAGGGAATAGCTTTTGTAGGCTATGGTTCCAGAAATAGATGGGAAAGAAGTTTGAGAGTGCGCCGCTTGATTAAGCCAGTATCTTGTCTGTACTCCTCAGTGTTAGAACTCCTCTTTATATTGGTAGTCGGTTAAAAAAAAAATAGTATTGCCCTCCCCTCCCCCCAGCACTGCCACTGATCCCAGGAGTCCTAGGATTCCTGGGCGTTTTCTGTCTATTAATGGGTCCCCTCACCTCCCCAGTCCATGGTGTGCAGGCAGTGAGGAGATGATGTGCTGTAACCTCTAGCAACCAATCAGTAAGCAGTAGTGATGTGCAGTAACCTCTAGCAACCAATCAGTGAGCAGTATTGATGTACAGTAATCTCTAGCAACCAATCAACAAGCAGAGATCATGTGCTGTAACCTCTATCAACTAATCAGTGAGCCGTAATGTGTGCTGTAACCTCTAGCAACCAGTCAGTGAGTGGTAATGATACACTGTAACCTCTAGCAACCAATTGCAATCACTGCCTGGTCTGATTCAGTAAACGGATTTTGAGTCTAGCTGCTATTTATTGTATGTCTTAGAGCAGGTGGAGAGCAAAACTGCATGGAGGGGGGCCCCCAAGAAAATTTTTGCCCAGGGTCCAATCAATGTTAAAGATGGCCCTGCATCCACCTTCCATTTGAGGATGCCCCACAGATGCTTAATAGTGTTTAGGTCTGGAGATGCTTGGCCAGTCCATCACCTTTACCCGCAGCTTCTTTAGCAAGGCAGTGGTCATCTTGGAGGTGTGTTTGGGGTCGTTATGTTGGAATACTGTCCTGCGGCCCAGTCTCCGAAGGGAGGGGTTGATGCTCTGCTTCAGTAAGTCACAGTACATGTTGGCATTCATGGTTCCCTCAAACTGTAGCTCCCCAGTGCCGGCAGCACTCATGCAGCTCCAGACAATGACACTCCCACCACCATGCTTGACTGTAGGCAAGACACACTTGTCTTTGTACTCCTCACCTGGTTGCCGCCACACACACTTGACACCATCTGAACCAAATACGTTTATCTTGGTCTCATAAGACCACAGGACCTGAAGTACATAGGGGGAGGGTTCGAGACTTTATATGAAGCATGCACACCGGGAGTTAACACGAACACTTAAAGGGGGAATTTTTTTTTTTTTTTTTAAATGACATTTATTTATTTTTTATTGCATTTTTAGTATGAATTTGAGATCTGAGGTCTTTTTGACCCCAGATCTCATATTCAAGAGGTCCCGTCATTCTTTTTTCTATTATTTTTTAAAAGGACAGTGTAAAAAATAAAAGGCAAAATATATAAGAAAAAAGAAATAATTTTTTTTAAAACGCCCCCTCCCGCCAAGCTCGCGCGCAGAAGCGAACGCATACGTCAGTCTTGCCCGTATATGAAAACGGTGTTCAAACCACACATGTGAGGTATCGCCGCAATCGTTAGAGCAAGAGCAATAATCTCTAGACCTCCTCTGTAACTCAAAACTGGTGAACTGTATACATTTTTAAACGTCGCCAATGGAGATTTTTAAGTGTCAAAGTTTGTTGCCATTCCACGAGCGGGTGCAATTTTGAAGTGTGACATGTGGGTGTCAATTTACTCACCATAACATTAGCTTTCACAATATAGAAAAAAAAATAGGGCTAACTCCAATTGCGCTTGTAAGACCGCTTTGCAAATACGCTGTGAAATAAAGTATTGCAATGACCGCCATTTTATTCTCTAGGGTGTCTGAAAAAATATATAATGTTTGGGGGTTCTAAGTAATTTTCTAGCAAAAAAAAATGATTTTAACTTGTAAACAACAAGTGTCAAAAAGAGGCTCGGTCCTTAAGTGGTTAAACAATTCCAAATTAAACTCTATAGTCATATAGTGTCCCAACAGTTACAGTTCTGTTATGTTTAGTTGAATTTCATTAAAGTGGTGTTCCGGCCGAAATTATACTTTTTTAAATAAAAATACCCCTATAATACACAAGTTTAATGTATTCTAGTAAATTTAGTCTGTAAACTAAGGTCTGTTTAGTTAGTTTATAGCAGTAGTTTGTTATTTTATAAACTTACAGCAGGCCGTGGCCATCTTAAGTGTGGGCATCTGAAGCCAGACTGTATTTCTTCCTGGATCTCATCCTTGCAGATCTTGCACATGCTCAGTGCAGCACAAGCAGTGTAATAGGTTTCAGGTCAGGTTTCCATAGCAATGGCAGTTTCAGAGGAAGTTGCCGCCCCTTCCCAGAAGGCATTGCAAACAGGAAATGATGCGATGGGCCGCGGCCAGGGAGGAGGAAGTGAAAAATGAATACAGCAGATATACAGTAGGTGCTGAGAAAAAAAATTTAAAAATATCCAATTTGTTTACAGTGCACAGTTTAGTGAGGGATGCTGAAGAGTTGTAAAAGTGGGTGGAACTCCACATTAACATTATTTTGAAGACAAACGGTTTAATTTTCGTTAAAGTGAGAAAATTAAATCTTGCTAGATGACTTCAGACTGGCCCCTTTTGCAGGTATATATCTATGTCAAACATTAAATAGAACTGCCTATACTGTTTCAAATACAGTAATAAACTGTCTCACCCTGCTCTGCACATGCTCAGTTGTAGCACTTTATTTTTAGAAACTGCCAAATTTGTGGAGGCCAATCTAATGACAGCCTTAAAGCAGAATTATTAAATTAAACCCTCCAATCATTTACAGCCAGGGAATCTGCTAATTGATCTGTAACTGCCATGGTTGCTGCACGTGTGATCGCTTATGACACCAGCCATGTGATGGTTTGGCAGTTTGGTTGAGGACACAAACATATGTGACAGTTAGCAATCCTGGGATTCCAAAATCTAACTGTTTTTTGAAACCATTAAATCAATGGGTTTAGATCTGCTTTATAATTTCCTTCTGTTCAGGGGCTTTAGCAAGAAGAAACAGGAGCAAATCTAGAGGCAATTTACAGCAAACACTCATTTTGGTAGCATATTTAACCACTTGCTTACTGGGCACTTAAACCCCCTTCCTGCCCAGGCCAATTTTCAGCTTTCAGCGCTCACTCTTTGAATGACAATTGCACGGTCATGCAATACTCTACCCAAATGAATTTTTTTATATTTTTTTCCCACAAAATAGAGCTTTCTTTTGGTGGTATTTAATCATGACTGGGTTTTTTTTTTTTGCTACAAAAAAAAAAAAAGAAAAAAGACCGAAAATTTTTAAAAAACAAAACAGTTTTATAGGTTGTTTTCAAATTTTGCAAACAGGAAATTTTTCTCTATTGGTGTACACTGATGAGGCTGCACTGATGGACACTGATCGGTGGCACTAGTGGGCACTGATGAGGCGCGTGTCCTTCTGGGACAAGCTGGGGCTACCAGAATTACTGGTTTTCCCTCTTCCTGGATCCTGCGCAGAAGCCATACCAGCAGCTGAATTGGAGGGAAGGCATAAATCAGGGAGAACTGATCACAGGGAGTTACTAAGGCATCCCCCCCCCGACTGCAAGCAGATCCCTGGTTGTGGACACAAATCTGCCCAGTTTGTTGTTAATCCTGGATACAAACAGATCGACGTCCAGGATACCCCAGTACCAGCAAATCAATGAAAAAATCTCGGGATCTAGGGACCACTCCCCCGGAAACATCTGCTGGCGACTTAGAAAGTCCACCTGCCAGTTCTCCACCCCCAGGACGCATATAGCTGATAGGAATGGCACATATTTCTCTGCCCATGTCAGGATGTGGCACATCTCATTCTGGGGTGTCTGACTCTTGGTGCCTCCTGGTGGTTGATATAGGCCACAGCCATGGCTTTGTCGGACTAGATCCTGACGGGGCATCCCTGTGGTCTGGCAGTCCAGAAACATAGAGCCAGACGAGCTACCCGACTCTCCAAGATATTGTTGGACAAGCTCTTTTCTATCCAAGACCATTTCCCGTGGACAGTGGCTTCCTCCAGGACTGTCCCTTATCCGGAGAGACTGGCATCCATTCTATGCATTAAGGTGAAAACCCTTTTGTGATGCAACTGCCCCCAGGGCCTGCCTTTTACTTACCTGAACCAGCGACGGGGATGAGTCCAGCGGCTTCAGCTACAGGCTCTCCCTGGGGGCACTGGAGAAGAGGAGGGGCCAGGAGCGCCGCGGGGGACCCCAGAAGAGGAGGATCGGGGCCACACTGTGCAAAACCACTTGTTTATTATTTAAAAAAAAAAAAAAGCTTTACAATCACTTTAACTGTTAGTAATGCACTCTTCCCCCTGAAATCTTTTGGATATACTTATCCAGATCATCACCAAATAGGTGCTCCCCATGAAAGGGAAGACCAGCTAGTAACTTTTTGCAGGGTAACTCCACAAACCAATTTTTTAACCACAAAATTCTGTGCATATGTACTGACAGAAGAGAAAAACGTGAAACCTGCTGTATGCAATCTTTAAGGGCATCCACTGCAAAACACAAGGCGCAAGGTAAATCTGCCAACTCCTCAGCAGACTCCCTTTGAGCAGGAATACTCTTAGCTAATCATCTAATCCGGTCTTTTAAAGACAGGACAATTTCCTATAGCCACCACCGCCGGTTGTGATGCAGACCCAGTAACAGCAAATGAAGGCTTTAGTAAGGATTCCAATTTCTTATCCGCTGGATCTTTAAATATACACCTGGGCATTGTCTACAGGACAGGTTGAATTTCTATTCACAGAACAAATAGCAGCATCCACCGTTGGCATACTCCATTTCCTTGTAAACTTTTTCTTCCATAGGGTACAAAAGCAAAAACCTTTTGGGAGGAGAAAACCCTATCAGGGTGATCCCAGTCAACATACACTATCTGCTCCAAAAGCAGATGCAAAGGGATGCCCTGAGAACTCTGTGGAGGGTGTAATGAGCCTAATGAAGAAAAGGAAACTTCAGAAACCTCTAATGGAGGTAACCTAAATCCATACTGGACCACAGGGCCTCTGATAGGGGGGGACCATCGGTCCTCCTGTAGGGGGCCTAGCACACAGAGGGGCCCAGAGACCAGCAGGATTGGTGGAGCAGAGAATGAAGCATGACAGAACAATGCCATATGTGTTTCTCCCTTCAGCAACGGAAGGATACCAATCTTACTGCTACACCGGTTTCTCCCCCTCTCCCTTCCGCCGGCTTTCAGTTGTTGCATGAGAGACACACATGGCCAGATTTAGGGGGGTGCTGTGGTGGGTTGTGCCTAGCCAGATTTCAGTTCTGCCCCCCAAGCTGGCCCTTCCGTGATTGATGTGCCGTGCCTGTCCAGCGGCCGCTAAGCTCCTTCCCCTGCCCCCACCCGCACTCAGAGCCGGGAGAAGGAGACGGCAGCCTGTAGGCTGGAGCAGGGGGAGAAGTGGCAGAGAGAAAAAAGCCAGGAGGAGCCGAAGGTTCGCTGTGTTGTGCTCTTGCCTCCTGTCAGAAGAGTGTTCATCTATACAGCACAGGATCGCTCTTACTGTAGATATCACTGTATACACTCAGCGACCCCTATTCACATTTCCTGCTGCTGGGATGTGAGCAGCCCTTGGAGGAGATAGAGGGCGCTGTGTGTGTACACTCTTCTGACAGGAGGTGAGAGCACAACACAGCACACCTCCTCCTGGCTTTGTAGTGGCTTCCCACTATAAGTTGGGGGAGGGGGATGGGCAATGTCATAGGGATTTGGGGAGTGGGGGATATGTGCTAGGATATGAGGGTTTGGGGGGGTGGGGTTTGAGCCGGGAGTTGGGGTGTTTGTGCTAGGGGTGGGGGGGATTAGCGCTGGGGAGGATTTAGGTGGGGAGGAAAATTTGAGCTGGGAAGGTAATTTAGAGGGTTTATGTTAGGAGGAGGGATTTGTGGGAATCTGTCTTAGGAGGGGGATTGAAGAAAAAAGATTTGTGGTGGGAGGGGAGATGGGCCGAGGGAGTGGGGTGGGATTTTGTGCCAGAAAGGTGTGGGGGAATTTGGACTAATAGGAGGGATTGGGGGGATTTGTGCTGGCAGGGGGGGAATTGGGGGAGAAGATTTGTGCTAGGATACAAAGTTTGCGAAGAAAGAGGGTGCGTGCTAGATAGGATGATTTTTTTTTTTAGGGTGAGGGAGATTTGTGCTAGGAGGTGGGGTTCGAGCTGGGGGGCATGACTGGGTGGCAAAAAGTTGTGGGGAGGGGATTGGAACTGGGAGTTGATAGAATATGTGCATTATTGTTTTGGGAGAATTTTGGCTTGCAGGCAGAATTTATACATTTTTTATGTATGACAGAATGTTTGTGTCAAGTAATAATGATTTTCATGTATTTTCTGTGAAAATATTGTTTAGATATTTTCACTCACGCGGGGGTTTGGGGCTGAGGGGGGGCGTCAGGTAGGGTGTACATAACGGAAGCTGTTCCCACATGTGCGCCCTTGATGTGGCCGCATATTAGGGTTGCCACATCATTCCTTTAATCCAGGACACACATTAATTACACAGGTTCTGGGGCTGATGCACTTGGTGCCTTATCTGCATTAAATCAGCCTCAGAAGCTGTGTAATTCATATGTGTCCTGGATTAAAGGGATGAGGCAACCTTACCGCATATACAGTGGCGGGGAATGGCCCCCAAAGGCCCGCAGCACGCTGGGCTTTACAGAGAGGCCGGTGTTCTGTCAAAATAGCCAATTAATTGAGATCTCCAATTACGTCACTTCCGGTTACTGTAAACCATCAGTAATTAGAGATTTAGACGAGTTGCTGTTTTGACACAACACCGGCAATCGTGTACACTCCGGTACACAAAGAATATGCTGTTTTGACAGAACATGGCAAAGGAGGAAAAAGTTGTCACTACCTTCGAGGCGGCCATGTTGTTAATATCAGGCGGACTAACAATGTCCGCTCATAATATCGTGTACCGGAGTGTCCACACTTGCCAATGTTGTGTAAAAACAGCAACTCATCCAAATATCCAAGTACTGAAGCTTTATCTCCAATTACCGATGATTTACAGGAACCGGAAGTGACGTGATTGGAGATCTTGATGAATTGGCTATTTTGACAGAACACCAGAAGTCTCCTCCTTAGGAGAGGAATTCCAGGTATGCACTACAGCTGGATCCGTGACATCACTGCCCTCCAGTGGTGAAAACAAATCATGGCACCCGGCTTACTGTCAAACTGTAAGATGCTGTTTTTAGGTAATAGTGCACAAATGTTTCTTTTTCAAAACAAATCACTTACCAATCCTGCCGCAGGACTGTGCTTATAGCTAGACTCCAATCTTCACCCATCACGGCAGGTTCTGTCTCTTATGGACCTTCAAGGACCGAGTCCCCCTATAATCTTGATGAAGATATTTGCCAGCACACCATGGAACGACATAGATAGCGTCCAAACGTGTAATTTATTACATGATCACAACACAAGGAGAGTGCAACATTTCGGAGTCACGCAGGACCCCTTCGTCAGGCATGTGATAAATGTGGGGTAACAGCGGAAAGTATTTAAAAAAAAAAAACATCAACCAATCAGAAAAAAAGAGAAAAGGCAAAAAACAAAAGCTGCTCCCACCCCCAGACTGGTGTAACATCACAAATCCCGTCAAAACACTTCAAATGTTTAAAATACATGAGCAGAAATCACAAAAAAACACATAACAAAAGGAAGGTTTAGAAAAGGACATCCTGAAAATGTCATTATGGTACCTTTATAACAGTGTTGTGGCATGGGTCCCCAGTCATTGTGGGGACAAACCAGCTGTCAGGGAACATCAGGATGCAGCGCACGATCCTGCAATAAATCGGCGCTAGTGCAGGGTTCGGAGGCTGTGGGGCAGATCACAGCAGTGATCGTAAGCCGCGCTTGCGTCATGCAGCGGTGGTAACCAGGGCAACAGAAGACACTGAAGTGCCATAGTGTAGCCAGCGTATGAGGGTGATGGGCTTACAACAGCCATCAATGACCGTTCACACGCGTTGTGCCGGTGGTAGCTGAGCAACGAGGGACACTGCTGTGCTGGGGCCGCCGATGTCATGGAAACGAGTTACGTCGGCGGGCCCCGCCCCTGAGCCAGGATATGTCAAATCAAGGGAGGTGGGTAAAAAGAGGTGAAGTGGGAAATGTGAATGTAAAAGAAGCAAGCAGCTGCACACTAGGAAACCAAGAAGTGAAAATGAGATAGAGGAGAGAGTGCGAGTAAGAGGAGAAAGCAGAAGGAAATAGGACCAAAGAGTCATGAAAAACGAAGCGAGAATAACAGACAACAGACCTTCCCCCTTATTCTTTTTAAAATCTCTATGTTTTTGTTTATTTCTATATTTATTTTATATTTATTTCTATTTTTATCTATTTTTCATTTCTATTTTTATTTTTTCTATTTTTATTTCATTATTTCTCTATTTCTTATTTGCTCTTTATTAGTATTATTACTAATTATCATTTCCCCACTATTTCTTTATCATTTTTGTCTGTTATTCTCACTTCGTTTTTCATGACTCTTCGGTCCTATTTCCTTCTCCTTTCCCCTCTTACTCGCACTCTCTCTCCTCTATCTCGTTTTGACTTCTTGGTTTCCTTGTGTGCAGCTGCTTGCTTCTTTTACATTCACATTTCCCACTTCACCTCTTTTACCCACCTCCCTTGATTTGACATATCCTGGCTCAGGGGAGGGGTCCGCCGACGTCACTCATTTCCATGACATCGGCAGCCCCAGCACAGCAGCGTCCCTCGTTGCTCAGCTACCACCGGCACAACACGCGTGCGCGGTCAGTGGTGGCTGTTGTAAGCCCATCACCCTCATACGCTGTCTATTCTATGACACTTCAGCGTCTCCTGTTGCCCTGGTTACCGCCGCTGCATGACGCAAGCGTGGCTTACGATCACTGCTGTGATCTGCCCCACAGCCTCCAATCCCTGCACTGGCGC
Organism: Lithobates clamitans; assembly: GCA_037952925.1. NCBI lineage: Eukaryota > Metazoa > Chordata > Amphibia > Anura > Ranidae > Lithobates > Lithobates clamitans. The sequence continues at coordinate 3,326,439 of JBBGZY010000016.1, read as the reverse complement.
CGATCCATTGCAGGATCTTGCGCTTCATCCTGATGTTCCCTGACAGCTGGTTGTGGGTCCCCACAATGACTGGGGATCCATGCCACAACACTGTTATAAAGGTACCATAATGACCTTTTCAGGATGTCCTTTTCTAAACCTTCCTTTTGTTATGTGTTTTTTGTGATTTCTGCTCATGTATTTTAAACTTTTGAAGTGTTTTGGCGGGATTTGTGACGTCACAACAGTCGGGGGGTGGGAGGAGCTTTTGTTTTTTTCCTTTTCTCTTTTTAATATTTTAAAAATACTTTAAATACTTTCCACTGTTACACAACATTTATCACATACCTGAAGAAGGGGTCCTGCTTGACTCCAAAACGTTGCACTCTCCTTGTGTTGTGATCATGCAATAAATTACACGTTTAGACGCCATCTATGTTGTTCCATGGCGTGCTGGCAAATATCTTCATTGTGACTTGAACCAGTATCCAGCTGGTTGTTGCTGCAGCACCCATACTCACAAGCTTATCCAGGAATGTGTGCATGGGGAATATGAAGTATCCTCTATAATCTTGGGGCCACTCCCCTGGACCTGTAGAGCACCCTGCCAGATCACCTTTGGAGTTTCCTTACCAAGGGTTCGGATCCCAGGGTCCAGGGCCCCCAAGGGTCGTATTACACGTAACACCTCATAGTCTTCCATCTACCGAGGCCCAGGTACCATTCATTCATGGAGAGCTTTTCGAATAGGGTTGCCACCTCATCCCTTTAACCACTTCCAGACCTCCCATTGTGGATACACTGTCCCTTGAAAAATAAGTATTCATACCCCTTAAAATTTTCCACATTTTGTCATGTTACAACCATAAGACATAAATGGATTTTATTGGGGTTTTATGTGATAGACCAACAAAGTGGCACATAACTGTGACGTGGAAGGAAAATGATAAATTGTTTTCAATTTTTTACAAATAAATATCTGAAAAGTGTGCCATGCATTTGCATTTAGCCCCCTCTGATACCACTAAATAAAATCTAGTGGAACCAATTGCCTTCAGAAGTCACGTAGAGTCCACCTGTGTGTAATTTAATCTTAGTATAAATACAGCTGTTCTGTGAAGCCCCCAGAGGTTTCTTAGAGAACCTTAGTGAACAAACAGCATGATGAAGGCCAAGGAACACACCAGGCATGTCAGGGATAAAGTTGTAAAGAAGTGTAAAGCATGGTTAGTTGTTAAAAAAAATATCCCAAGCTTTGAACATATCACAGAACACTGTTCAATCCATCATCCGGAAATGGAAAGAGTATGGTGCAACTGCAAACCTAGTCCAGACCTAAATCCAAATGAGAATATGTGGCAAGACTTAAATTGCTGTTCACAGACGCTCTTCGTCCAATCTGACAGAGCTTGAGCTATTTTGCAAAGAAGAATGGGCAAAAATTTCACTCTAGATGTGCAAAGCTGGTAGAGATATACCCAAAAAGATTTGCAGCTGTAATTGCAGTGAAAGGTGGTTCTACAAAGTATTGACTCAGGGGGGCTGAATACAAATGCACTCCACACTTTTCACATATTTATTTGTAAAAAATATGGAAAATCATTTATCATTTTCCTTCCACTTCACAATTATGTGCCACTTTGTGTTGGTCGGACATATAAAATCCCAATAAAATACATTTACGTTTTGGGTTGTAACATGCATGACAAAATGTGGAAAATGTAAAAGGGGTATGAATACTTTTTCAAGGCACTGTATACCATACTTTGTAGACATAATAACTTTCCTACAGACTTAATAATAAACACTGATTTTGGTTATTTTCACCGAGGAAACGTAGCAGAATACATTTTGACCTAAATTCATGAAGAAAGGATTATTTGCGAAATGTTATAAGAGAAACAAAAAAATGCATTTGTTTCTAAAAATGCTGTCTTTTTTTGTTTATTTAGCAGAAAAAAACCCAGTCGTGATTAAATACTACTAAATAAAAGCTTTGTCTGTCTCAAAAAAATAAATATAAAAAATAAAAATTCACGTTTACAGTGTTGCATGGCCGTGCAATTGCCATTCAAAGTGCGACAGCTCTGAAAGCTGAAAATCGGCCTGGGCAGGAAGGGGGTAAATGTGCCCAGTACTGAAGTGGTTAATACGTAACTGCTAAATTTGTGCTCATTGTCACCTCTAGATGGGCCCCCGCATCCGCCTTGGGACCTAATACTGTGCTGATCTTCTCTGTACCGGTCTACCTCCTCTTTGATTCTTATAATATTTGGTTTTGGAAGTGCAACTATACCTTCACCTCAACATATGCTACTGTTGATATTAATTGAGGATTATATGTTATATTGATTTTATGTTTCTATCTTTCCATATTCTGTATTTTATCTCCTGAAGAAGCACACAGTAGCAATGTTGAGGAAGAATGAGGAACACTCTTGCATATCTTCTGGTCATGTCCCAAACTCGAACAATTTTGGAAAGATCCATCAAACCATACAAAAATTCACGGAGCGCCTAATCCCTGATGACCCAGCCTTCTTTGTTCTTCATGCCTCCACTATTCCAGAGAAAATTTACAAGTCTGTTATCTGCCACCTTCTTGACGCTGCCAAAATGTGTATGCCTCTCAACTGGAAATTTCCACACCCACCGACCATTGGCTTCTGGCTTAGAAAAGTAGAGGAAATAGACAAAATGGGAGACCTTGTCCTTTCATCAAGGCACCAACATGACGGATATTCTAAAACTTGGACCTTATGGAATTTCTTTGTCTTCTATGACGAGGGGCAAGCTCTCTTTGAAAGAGATGCTGCTGACTGAATTAATCTTAAACCTCACATGTGAGACATATGAATTCCGACATAAATAATTAACTAAAACCCATAATTTTCACGCATTCTGCGAATCCACATCCTTTTATTCCCCCTCCCTTGTTTACTAACCCCCCCCCATTTCGCCTCATTTCCTTTCAATTTATTCTCCTTTCTTCTGTTTGATCTCCTCTTCTTCTTGTCAGGACTATTGGGGTTAAAAGAATATAGAAGGCCTATGAATATCATTATTTTTACCCCTATTTATGTGAACTTGAGAGAAGTCATATAAATATATATTTTTCTCTTCTCTCTCTAAAGTTGAATCTGACTGCATGAATTTTCAAGAGTACCTCACAAGGAGACTGTGTTAGCCTTATCTGTATTTTTATCCCAGATCGTAAATTAGAGGTTTGGACACTTAGTAAAATAAACAAGATAAGGGAACCATGAGCTCACAGACCTAAATTCTTGTTTCCAGGGCTTATTCACAAATGACCCATGTTGTATTATGTATTGCATAACAATCATATGAACCAAAGTTACATGGTATTGTTATTATATTGAAGTACTTATATACATAATTAATTGAACAATGTCACATATATTGGTTTAGGTATTGTATTAATACATTTTTCTTTCATAATATTTTCAGAATGTATTTTGTGGATATTCATAAAACCATTAATACATTTATATTATCATGATAAGGCTTACAAATATGGAATCTAATGAATGTATTAGAGGCTGTATTTGTGAAATAATACACAAAGTTAAGTTCCAGTGATCCGATTCTCAAGGTATGTAGAACACCAGTCAATTAGTGTGGGCATGTTTTCTTAAAGTATTACATCTTAGGAATCGCCACTATGTCTGGAGGAAATTGACACATGAGTGTCAACTTTAGACAATTAATGGTTTTCTGCTAAGTCTAAAGTTAAAGGTCACATGAAGATGGTTGGTGGACAAACTAAAATTATTTGTAATATAATTCTTCTACAACACTGCCCCCTTTGAAATGGTTAATAAAGGAAACTACAATTTCACCTATAAGGGTTATCCAGGAAACGATGTGTGTTTTAGGTCACTCATGACGTGAAAGCCATTTCCACCTCCATATTCTAGGGTGGGATAAAAGTAGTTACACATGGATCGAAGGGGATCTTAAAGGAGAACAGAGACTTGGAGGAGACTGAATGAATCCTGGAAGGTGAGAGGGTGTTGAGATCTTGAGACGCAGAGATGTAGGAGTGTTGGAAGAAGTCCTTTGGGACACCTACTTGATGCTTCTTAAAACAACAGATTTCTTAAGTCCTGGTAAAGTATTAATGTGTTTATTTTACCTGTTGGTAATTAAATTGTTTTGACATATACAAAACAGAACCATTTAATATTGTGGCCTAGCAATTTGGAGTTGTGTTATTTCTACCTGCAGCATGATATAATTATATTCCAAATATTAAGAGACATACACATTTTTGTTCGTCTCTACAAAGCTAAGATCGAAGTCTGTACAATGGTTTTGTCGTGATATGTGTTTAAAAATAGATTCATTCTAAATTTAGAAATACGTCTTGATTAAATTATAAAGCTATGTGCATAGTACATTTCACCTGTGCATTTTAAAGTGTAAGTTTGAAGGTCTATTTATTTTGAGATGGAATCACAGTGCTAAAGTCAAAACCTAGTTATTTACATAAGTCTGTAGAACTACGGAAAGCTAATCACTAAAAGTTACCAAGTCTAAATTTACCAAGTTATCATTCAAGTATTGAAATATGGTATTTTGTAATAAGAGCTTGTGTAGAAATGTGATTACCATCTGTATCATCATATATCTTTGATATTTAAAAGTATATCAATATTTGTATTATCACCAAGTATACCTGATATTATTTTACACTGGATTTTTAGTTAATAAATATATATTTTTAGCATATCGTTGTGTCACTTGTCTTCAAAATAGCACGGCTAAACGAACTTAGTTGTATTTGTGGAAAAATGTAAAATCTCCCAAAACAGATGTTTGCATAATTCCATAAATATATTGTTTTAATATTTCCATATAAACATTCTCACATTCTATTTTTTTTCTCCGCATCTTTACGGCTCTACTCTTTAATTCTTTAAACTCAGGAAAAAGAGAAAACTGGTCAGGGCAAGAATCATAGAACCTTTTTTATTTTTTCCTCCAAAAAATGGCCTCCTCTCATCTTTGCATAGATCTAATGTTATGTCTTGTAGAGATACAGGCCAGAACCGCATAGTGCAGTCTGCACCCTAGTAATACTTGTAGTTTTTGCTTTTGTTTCCTATATGATGTTATATAATGATATACTATGTTGTACTGTGTGTTCTTTCATTTCCACTGCTTTGATGCTATGGATCTTTTCTTTTTATTAAATAAAAGATTTGAAAAAAAAAAAAAAAAAAGCCACCCAGCAGTTGAATAGCTGCTAAAATGGCATTTACATTACAGGGAATTACCGGCTGGAAAGAAAGAAAGATATCTGAATGATGCCTGTAGATGCACTTCAACCTTGAGATGTCATATGACGTCCTACGGGCGGGGAGTGGTAAGTCTTTTACATTGTTGATACTGAATAATATTTTTGCACAAGTTCCAATTCACAATAAATATTGCACTTTAAATTATAATCAAGTTAAAAATAAATATTCTATTTAGACAACAGAAATTAAACCACCTGATAGCTCTATCCTAGAAGTGGTAGTATGTATACAAAGTTTTAGGGCACTCTCTGCACTGCCATGTGACATTGTGCAGTTACTTCACATTGCCAGATGTGCTACACACTTCTATCCGCTAAACGGTGTGGATGGAGGAACCTGCAGTACCAGCTGTGGTATTCAGACAGCCACAGCTGTCTGAATACTCAAACAGTAACTTCGTCTGGATGCAGTCAATGTTTGGTTGGTAATTTTTCACCTTGACCTGTTGAGGTGGGTGGTGCAGACATGGCCACCCATGGCTCACATTTTGGCCGATGGCAATATTGGCTGTTTTATTGCAACAGTTACCAGTACTCTTGTCACAGCACAGCTCTGAAAAGATCTTCGCTCTTCTGCCTATGTGGAGTGGGGGTGTGCGCCTTTCCTCCAATCAGCTGTCATACAGTGTATGACAAGAATTCACTCCCAGTGTTGAATGAGGAAGTAAAAATTCTAACACAATGTAAGAATTCTAAAGAATATAAACAAGGGAAAGACAGCAGATATACATGTAAAACTTTTGTAGGGAGATTTGTTTCATCCCTGTCTATCATCTGAGGCTGTTCACTTCACTGGGTATACGAGAGGGTTTACATCCACATTAAGCACTCTTTCACACCAAATGCTAAATAATCCATAACAAATTTGGAACAGTCAAGTGATGAGTACAGCTCAAATTCTGTGACCTGTTTTACACCTGGCCATTTAAAGGTTCAGTTCACCTTTTGTAACATGTTACACCCATCTTTAGGGGGTAACATATAATATGTTACTGTAGCACCAGCCCCCGCACTCCCCCCAATCACCTGTTGTGACAGTGTGCAGGGGGGATCTTCCACCTTTGCGGCTGTCGGCTTGTAGATCATCGATTCTTCCTGTCAGTGTGAAACTGCCTGCCCATACAATGTACAGGTAGACTGCTTACACTGACATTCTGTAGCTTTTCAGGCTCCTACAAAAAAAAAAAAAAAAGGCAAAAAAAAAAAAAAAGTGCATTTATTCTTTCGTTTTTTAAAAAGTGAACTTATCCTTTAACCACTTGCCGACCGGGCCATAGCCAAATGACAGCTACAGCGCTGTCAGCTATTTCTGGGAGGGCATGTATCGACGTCCTCCCGAACTCGCGCTTCTCGCATGCCCCCTGGGGTGTGGACCCAGAAGTGTCCTTGCTCGCTGGGTCCTCTGGACCCAGCGCATCACGGATCAGGGTAAAGGACCAATGATAGCGGCCCTTTACCACGTGATCGATCCGTCCAATGTGAGGAGAGGAGGGAGCCAGTACAGTACAGCAGCGTGAGCGGGATGGATCTAAAGTGCTCACAGCACCAACATTCTGTAGCTTTTCAGGCTCCTACAAAAAAAAAAAAAAAAAAAACACCAAAAAAATGTGTATTTATTCTTTCATCCATGTCACATCAGTGCTTATCCATGCCTCAACCATGCCACATCCGTGCTTATCCATGCCTCAACCATGCCACATCCGTGCTTATCCATGCCTCAACCTTGCCACATCAGTGCCTCATCCGTGCCATCACAGTGGTACTACAGTGCCCATCAATACCACAGTGCTCATCAGCGCCTCACAAAAGTGTGATAGGTAGTCATTAAATTAGATGTGTATTTTATGTCCCTAAACACCTGACTGCGCTCCCTGCATGTTGGGCCTCTGTATGTGGCCAGGCTGTGTAAAAGTCTCACACATGTGGTATTGCCATACTCAGGAAGAGTAGCAGAATGTATTTCAGGGTGTAATTTTTGCTATGTACATGCTATGTTTTAGAAATATCTTTAATATTTTTACACTTAATATTACAATATGCCAAGAAAAATACTTCAGAATACATTGCAGAACATACTTCCCTTTCCAGCTTATATAAATAGGACTACAGCTAAGTATGGCCACTAGGTGGGATGAAAAAACTCCCTAAAATGCTAGGGATTGGCATGAACTCAAGCTCACCATGGAAACCAATCAAATTTAAAGTGACCCTATCACCTGAGTAGCAAGTTCATTTTATTTTAGGTACCCCTCTCCTTTCCCTATAAAGCTGCATAAAAGTACCTTTGGGAGGGGAACAGTATGCTCAAATTTCCCAACTTCCCTAGTGCATGGGTTGATGTCGTCCTCCTGCTGACAAGATCCCTGGGAAGGCAAGCTAGCTTAAATTTCACAGGTCGATAATGCAGGATCGTCTTAACTTGATATTTGGGCTAATTAACATTTTCCGAGATCTGGCTGGAAGCAGGAAGACATCACCCTGCCTAGGCGATGTGGGAAGGATGTTGGGGAAAGGTAAATATAGTATATCAGTATTATTATCTATTTTTCCTTCCACAGATACTTGTATGCAAATTCTTAGGGAAGGGGCCAGGTGGACCCTGCTACTAAGGTGGAAGGTCCCCATTTATATCCATGGAGCTCCCTAAAAGGTACCTAATAACACTGTTCTACAAGAAAACAGAACATCTCAGCAGTCTTTGTCTGCCAAAATAAATAACTGAAGATAAATTAAAAAAAAAAAAAAAAAGAAAGAAAATATTAGTGCAAGCGCCTCTGATTATTACACAAGACCCACAAAGAGGAGACAATGCTCTCTATAAATTAGTAATAATCAAATTCAAATAATCAATTTTTTGCTTCATCTATACACCACATAATTACCATCTTTATTTGCTGCACTTCATAATTATTTAAATTAACCAGTTTGGCGAATACTATTGTGAATAATTGTTATTTGGATAGAAACAAATCAGTAGTAAATTGTTCTGTACACAGACACATCGCTGGTAAGATCAAAGCAGTAATATGGATCCATTCATTCAAAATAAAAATGGAAAAGAACATTAAATTATTTTTTTTCTTTTTGTAAAATGATACAAATGCTTCTGTGTACAGCAGCTCCCCTCAGCCCCCCTAATACTTACCTGAGCTCCATCTAGATTCAGCGATGTTGCAGCCTGGGACTCCCCTCCTCATTTGCTGAGACAGCAGCGTAGCACCATTGGCTCCAGCTGCGGTCAAACAAAGTCAGTCAGCCAATGAGGAAAGAAGGGAGACGGGGCGGGCCGCAGTTCCGTGTCTGAATGGACACAGGTAGCTGTGGCTCGGTTTAGGTGCCCCCATAGCAATCTGCTTGCTGTGGGGGCACTCAACAGGAGGGAGGGGCCAGGAGCACCGAAGAGGGACCCGAGAAGTGGAGGTTCGAGGCTGCTCTGTGCAAAGCCACTGCACAGAGCAGGTAAGTATAACATGTTTTTTTTTTTAGTTAAAAATTAACAAAGAGACTTTAGTATTACTTTAAAGCACTAAAAAGCTAAAACAAAAAAAGCTACATTATGTAAAAGATCTCCAAAAAAATCTAAGAAATTATTTACACCAAAGTATCCATACATATATAGAAGTTTATTTAATGCCATGTAGGCAACGCGATCCAGCAAAAGGATATTTGGCAGTTTTGCCAGACAGAATCAGTTGAGTGAGTATACCACTTCCGCCTTAAAGCAGAATTAGCCCCACCAATCCTTTATGGCCAAACAGTGAGCCATCTTAGCCTCTATTTAGATCTGCAGTTGCCATGGTGTTGCACATGTGGTCAGCTATGACATCAGAGCTCACATAAATGTAAAGCTGGCCATAGATCTTGTTTTTTTTTTTCTTTTTTGCATTCAGCCAATGAGCTGAACGAAATAAAATGAACAGATTCCTTCATCCACACAAGTGAGTGGACACTGTATTCTCAAAAGCGTTACTTCCGGCAGTCAGAATACACTGATCAGCTGCTGCAGCTGGCAAAAGTTGATCTACAGATCGACTTCTGTCAAACAGGCACAGCCATAGATGGATGGAATTTCTGTGGGTCCCTGCTAAACATGACACATTTCTTTGGTCAGCTTAGTTTTGGGAAACTGTTTTTGTTCTAAATTTTGAATTCTCGTAAACCAGGTACTCGCAATAATTGTTTGCATTCCTGCCCAGCTTTAAAGCAAACTGGTCGGGTATTCTGAACCTTTAACAGTAGAGTCATGCCCAAGCACACACACACCACAAGATGCCTAGATAGTGGTTAGCCAAAAACCTCATCCGTGTGTTTCCTTGAAGCTAGTTCATTTTCATAATTAGGCCTAACTTCCCGCTAAATCTTCTTTGTCAATTGGGCTTTTAGTGATGATCCAAGTCCCACACGTAAGACACTCAGGTACAACAACTCTGCCTCTAAAGTGGCTCAACGCAATTAAAATAGCAGTTATGCGTTTTCTTTTCATCACCAGTACAGGTGATAAACATAAAAACATATATTAGCTCCATAATCTGCAATCATTTGTTCTGCATGGGTTAGTGGGGGGAATATCTAAGCTGCAAATCTCCATTCTGCTCTAATTTCTGAAAAAGTAAAAGACTACGTAATCTGGATTCCCGTTTTCCTTCTTTCCACAGGATGATGAGCTGGTCTGCTGAGCATGTGACTAGACCATGATCTTGAAAATACAGGAACATCTGTAAAAGCAAAATGTGAACTAGTTACGCAAATAAAAGCTAGCTAGGTAATATACTATACAGGCAGTCTGTATAAAGCTGGATACACAGTGGCAAGTTGTCTAAAGCTGCATACTTGTTACCTAGGAGCATTTGTACAAGCTCTGGGTGAGATCTAAAGTGTGTAAATCTAAAATCTATTTTTAAGTATGTTTGGAATCATGCTTCACCACATACAGTTTTCCAACCTTTGTTTGAATCTGTTGCAAAGTTCTTAAAAAAAAAAAAAAAAGGTCGGACTGAAAAAGTCTGACTGAAAAGGTGTGCTTTCTTTCTTCACAGGCGGTGAAATGGGCACAGGGTGGGCAACGTTTTGGGGGGGGGGGGGGGGGGGGAGGTAAAATACTGTTTTTTGAGCTCTTTAGTGTTTTTTTTGTTTTTTTTTTAATATATTTTTTTATGTAGGATTGCGTCAATGGCTTGACATCAGCAGTTGAGCTTTTGAGAATGCAGTGACTAGTGCATTTGGCCTGCACCTCCTAGTTGGGTTTACATTCCTATAAACGTGTATGGCAAATGCAAAGTCCATTTGAAGAAACAAAGCCCATCTACACAAGCCCTAATGCAATTGTCAGATACTGGACGATGGGCAAGATGAACTCCCTAAACATACACTATAAAATCTGATTGTACAATCCCCCTTTTCGATATACAAACTATGTAACATAAGGGCCTGTGCAACTGGATAGAAAATGATTGGATTGTAGAGGTTCTGGTAAATTTAAATGAGATTGTAAAGGGATTGTATAATCAGATTGCAGTGTGTATGGTCACCCTAAGTCTCGGTTCACACCTATGCTTTTTTGGTGCTTTATGCAGAAATGCACTAAAGTTCATTTAACATGGTTTCCTATGGCACACTTTCATATCTAGGCTTTTTTTAGCCGCTGCATTTTTGGAAAGGGTCAGGGACTCTTTAAACACAAAACAGTGCTTTTTTTTTGCTTTTTTGGTTCAATAGACTTCAATAGAGGAGCTGCAGAAAAGCATGTAGTGCGTTTTTGCCGCAATTTTACTTTGATTTGCGGTTTTTAATTTCCCCAACAAATTGGCCAAAATAAAAAAAAATAAAAAAACATAAAAAATGTAAAATGCAAAATCGCGGCAAAACCACATCTGCAAAAATGCACAGCAAAAAGCACTGCAGAAATGACTAAAAGCAAACTGCATAGGTGTGAACCGAGCCTTCGATCCATTTTAGGCTAACATTGGTCATACATGGTTCAGTTTTTTCATTCTCCCAGTGGGCAGAACAGAAACAACTAAATCAATTCCCCCACCCACATATTCAAGTGGATGGGGGAATCCTTCCACTGTGCTATTGTATTCTTATAGTGGGGAGAATCCCCCCGTTGTCAGAATACACAGATTAGCGCTGCAGCCACTGATCGAGCAGCTTTTATCTGACAGGGCGGTTGAACGGGGACACACCTGGGGAAAATCCAGCCGCTCCAATCTCTCAAATCCGTATCAAGACACCCGCCCTAATGGAACTCACAGGTGCTGGCTCTGCACAAGCTTGAGGAAAGAGAAAAATATCCTGGACGGCCGCACACCACAGAAGACATCTTTTTTGATATGAAGAAATAAAATCCAAATGCAGTCATCTCTTGTACAGGGAGGAACAGGAAAGATAGCTAACATGGTTCACGCCCCATCATGGCGCTTATTCATAGCTCATGAAGAAGCGCCATGATAGGGCGTGAAACATGTTAGCTATCTTTTCTGTTCCTCCCTGTACAAGAGATGACTGCATTTGGATTTTATTTCTTCATATCAATAAAGATGTCTTCTATGGTGTGCGGCCGTCCAGGATATTTTTCTCTTACCAGTGGCCACACCTGGATAGAAATTTGGCTGGTCCTTGCTGAACTGACCGAATTTTGATCCATCTACAGTATGGCCGCCTTAAAAAAAAAAAAAAAAAAGAAGTGATAAGGCACACAAAAGATTTCTATTTTTTTCCCCAGCAAACTATTACACTTAGCACTGCCTGCTGAGACATATTTTCTTGACGTACACCTTCACAGAAACCAAAGCCTTTACCTGTACAGCAGAAGAATGTCCGATCAAATCTCCAATCAGCTCCAAGGAAGCTACAATGCCATTTTCATTCATCTTCTTCACCGTTTGATTGGACTGCTTATTGCCTTTTCCAAAGCTCCACATAGTGAAAAAACCTGAAAAAAAGCATTTAGCATTTTCAACCTATTAATTCCTTATAATAAAAGAAAACATTCAAGTCAGTGAATATGGGAAATGGCAAGCCATACACAGCTGTCAATCAATGCTTAACAACCTTTACCAATAAAACCTCTCTCTATTAACGTGGAGGCCCCCCCCCCTCAAAAAAAGAAAAAACAAAAAAAAAATACACATGCATGTAGATCTGCAGACTGAATTCAAAACACATTGAAAGCTTCTGTTTAATGTATATTACTTTGCTATAAATTCTTCTTCTTTCTGAGACACTAGTGACATGGCCGGTGCCTTACAGCTGCCCACTGGGAAGGTTATGTCACCACTGCCTTCCAGGGAGTTTAAACTGTACTATCCCCCAAGATTTTGTGAAACCTTGGAAAAAAAGGCCTTTTTGTGTATATATTGCCATCCTTTCAGCAACAAAAGTGTTGGCTGATGTACTTCTGCTCATGTTGCTAACATCATGGCAATGTATAGACAATAACAAACCATGGCAGATCTCGTACAGATCGTGCACTATAGATGATCTGCTGAAGAAATCATTGATGAGCGGGCACAGAAAACAAGGAAAAAGAAGCTGGCTACCTATGACGTGAATATATGGCGGCAAAAATGGTGGCGTGGGATATGGAGCAGGGGTATAATGGACCAGTGTGTGGGAAACAGAAAAACAAAAAGCAGCCTGTAGTGATCTCCTTTTTTTTGTTTGCCCATATCTTTTCCCACATAGAATACGACTTGCACTCAAAATCAGCACTGCTCTATAAGCCAGTGATAACTACAACTGCCATAAATAACTACTAATGTGGGCCTTATGAATACCTTACACTGTATTGTTTGAATTGTAAATGGACGTGATTTGTCATTTGTTTTCTGGAATGGTGATACAGTTTCTGTTATAAATAAAGAATTTAAAATAAATAACTACTAAATATGATGGTAGTATTAATGTTAACCATCACTATATACCTGCTGGTACAGACTCTGCCTGGAGTTGGGGTTTTGATCTCAACTCCCAAATACGAACACTGCCATCTTCTGAACATGAAACGAGCTGCCTGGATAAAGAAACACTATAAATACAACTAATTACTGTATAAACATTTTCTAGATGTTAACTAAAATGATTATTCGTGCCAAAGTGCAAATAGTATTTCACAAAAAGTTTGTAGTCAAAGTAATACACTTTACTAACTCGAGTTAATAAAAATGGTTATAAAGCCTGGACATTTTTTTCTCTTTACATTTGTTTGCATTCCCTGCATTAAGGTAAAAAATGTCCCAGTGTTTGTACCACTCCTCACCCCCTGTATACTTACATGAGCCCGATCTCAATCCATTGCTGTGCCCATCTCCAGCAGCTTGCTCCTCTGTCTCTGTTCACAGAGGCAGCAGCGGGAGCCACTGGCTCCTGCTGCTGTCAATCAGATCAGAGAGCTGGGGCTGAGCTGTGCTATGTGTGTCAATAGAAGCACACAGCCCGGCTCTGGCTTGAGCCCACGGGTGTGCCCCAATAGCAAGTGGCTTGTTATGGGGGCACAGAAGGAAGAGGATTGGCTAAAAGCGCCAGCGGGGAACCCAAGAAGAAGGGGTTCAGGGCTACTCAGTGCAAAACCATTGCACAGAGCAGATAAATATAAGAGAAGGTTTGTTATTTTTGACAACAGCTAGGAATTCATGAGAGTTGTGATGCAACCATATGCTCCTATGTCTCAGCCAATGGCAGTGCTCCCTCCTCTCCCCTGCAGCCACCACTGGCTGACACAGAAGAACTGAATCAAGTAACTGGACACTTTTAAAGCAGTATTGAGCCCAAACCAAAAATGTAATATTTTTCAGCTTACCAATCATTAGATGTGGTGGTTGCATCAGTTTGCTTTTTTTAGCCCCCCCCCTCTCTTTTCTGGTCAGTAACACTCCAGTATTAGAGTGCTTCCACCCTGGATTTAGGAGCACATGGGGCACCTTTGGAAAGCAGCATTGTCAGTCTAGGGGGAAAGGAGTGCTTGATGAACTAGCGGATTTAAATACACTAACGAATTGAAGCCTAACTCAAGCTCACACTATAAGAAGTTACAGCAAACAGTGTTTTTCCTTTTGGGATAAACGTTTTACATAAATAAATAAAAGCTGATCAATTTAAGCACCCCTGCTAGAGTTATATGGATTATCTAATCTCTGTAACTGATATATTCTGCTGGAGAGCTTTGAAAAACAATCTTACTGGCCGAATCACCAGATGAAAATAGAAGGAAGAAAGCCTATTAATAGAAAATAAATGCAGCCATCACACCTAAGAATTGGTTAGCTGCAATATAATATATGTTTGTTTTGGGGTTTAATAGAGCTTTCAGGCTACTTAAAAGGGTTGTAAAGGTTTTTTTTTTTTTTTAAATAACAAACATGGTATACTTACCTTCTCTGTGGCCTCGATCCTCCTCTTCTGGGGCCCCACAGCGACGCTTCTGACTTTCCAAGGGGGCACCCGTGCGGGTGCGCTCCCGAGTCCTGCTGCTGCGTCCATTGACACAGACAGCAGGATTCTGCCCCACCCCCCGTGTCACTGGATTGGATGGACAGCAGTGGGAGCCAATGGCTGTGCTGCTATCAATCTATCCAATGAGGACCCGAGACAGCGGCTGGAGCTGTTGTGCTCATCCCCGTCGATATAACGATCAGGTTCAGGTAAGTAAAAGGGGGGCTCTGGGGGGGGGGGGTGCTGCACTACAGAAGGTTTTTCACCTTAATGCACAGAATGCATTAAAGGTAAAAAACCTTGAGGGTTTACAACCCCTTTAATGTTAGGCAGAAAACCTACTTTTAGGGTAAGGTCACACCAGATGTGATGGGACGGTGTTAGGTGGCTATTCCACCAAAGTCCTACACATGTCAAGGGAAAATTCCTGGTCTCCCTATGTGCCCAGTTCAGACCACCGCGGTGGTGTGTAGGCGATGTGCACTAAAAAAAAAAGTGCTGCATGCAGTACTTGTTTTCAGCGCAAAGCAGTGCACAGCAATCCACTGCCTCGCACCACACGGCTGACAATTCAACTATTTGAGATGTCTGCGTGACAAAAAAAAAAAAAAAAAAAAAAAGAGAAACAGTGTGATGCACAGAGATCAGCACATCATCACTGTGCTGATCTCAGCCAGACCGCACCAGACACCAGCCGCTGCATTGCATTGAATGAACACGAAAGCATGCACTGAATAAACACATTCAGAAATACGGCATTGAAACAGTTTTCCAGCCACAGATCTGCAAAGCTGCCGATAGTTGTGTAAAATTATATTTGTATTTACAATTATTTTAAAAAGTAGTATGCTATTAAGACTTGATACCTGTTTGGAATGTTTGCCATGTGCTGTATACTGGAGTCATGAGCGTTCTTCTGAAAAGCAATAACTCTCTTTGTATGTAAGTTGTAAACGTAAATTCCTCTTCCCACTGCCACGTAGACACACTGCAGGGAAATAACACATACATTACTGTAATCATATTAAATTATTGTCAGTTTCCTGCTTTTAGTGAAGACCAAGCTAATTCAAGCAAACTATTTACTTCACTAATAGATGCAGTGTCTGAGTGAACTGTATAAACTGCAAGTTGCCTCAACTACATACAGTATACAGCACTGTGTTTTAGGAGCGAGAGAAGAACTTTCTGTCCTGTTCCCGGAATAAAATCAAGTCGGTTCGAGTTCTGCTCAGCGATTCACAGAGCTTTGTATTCTATGATTGAATACAAAACTTCCTCTGACTAGCGTAACGCAGAGATCGCCACACTATCTGCCTGGCTCTCCACCTCGACCAATCAGAGGAAGCTTTGTATTCAGAGAATACAAAGCTTCCTGTGAATGACTGAGCAGCGCTCAGCCCGACTCAAATTTGTTTCAGGCATTGGACGAGAAGTTCTCACTCCACTGCCAGAACACAGAGCTATATACTGTTTGTAGTTGAGGCTAAAGAACGTTCATACAGTGCACACAGCACAGCCACTGCATCAGTAAGTGAAGTTAATAGTTCATTTAAACCAGCTTGGTCCAAATTAAGTATTTAAACTTCAGTGAAATTCCGGGGCCTATCGTCATGTCCATGGGCCCCATAGAGGAGCTTTTAGCTCAGAAGTCACTTTCCAAGCCTCTCTCTTCTCTCTACTTGTCCCTGCTCAGCTTGGATTCCCCCAGGCTGCAGAGGCTCTGGAAGGCTTGGAAAACTGATATCCCCACATTGGAGAGGGAGGATTGGAATGATTGCTTTGAAGATAGCTTGGGGCTGGTTATCTCTTCCAGGGATAAATTGATACAAACTAAGTTTCTACATAGAGTTTACCACACGCCGCAGCGACTGCACAGACTGTACCCCCCTGAGGGATCCCCTCTGTAACAGGTGCCAACTGGACACGGGAACGTATTACCATATGTTCTGGAGCTGTCCTGGAGTAGCTCGATTCTGGGCAGCAGTATTTGAAGCCATTAATGAGCACCTTGGGCTGTCCTTGGTCCAGTCTCCAGAGCTGGCTCTGCTTGGAATACAGGAGGACGACCAGAGGCCCTGATACACCAAACTTCTGATTTCTTTCCTGCTTTATTATGCTAAAACTATTCTACTTAAATGGAACTCTGCATTCCCAACCCCCCCAACGGTTACTCTTTGGGAAAATACCATTAATAGTACCTTACCACTGTATAAAATGACCTATTTGAACAGGAGTGTCCCAAAAAGTTTGATGGTATTTGGTTACCTTGGACGGCATGAGTGACACAATCGAATGTCATGTGTGGTACCTTCCCCCCCCCCCTTTTTTTCTTCTTTTTCTCCCTTCCCTCCCCCTCCCTGCCTACCTCCCTTTCTTTTACTGGTACATTTTGCTGAAAGGCCATTTTGACTCTATTGAACAAATGACGGTTATTCCTGTTCTGTAATCCACTGTGACCTGGGTACCCCGAAAGGTGTATAAAATGCAATCATATTTCCTGATTAAGTCTATGTACCTTCTCTACTAAATCCTTTACTACGCGTTGTAACAACTGCCATCTGCTACCCTGTTTGTACCATACTTGTTTTTCTTGAATAAACCTACATTTTTTGACTCGTGAAACTTCAGTGAAAGCTGAAGATCAGCTTTTAAAAAGGAAAGAATAAAGAAAAACAGGACAGTAAATAAACTACTTATGCTCCAAAAATGTACAGCACGTCATCAGAACTGAAATAGGAACAGAATACAGACCTCTCTATCAGACGACAGATGTTGTATGGACACCTCCTCTTGTGTTGGCAGCAGTCTATTCTCTGGAGGAGAGTCTTGCTGTGCAAATATGTGTGGGAAGTTTCTTTCACAGCCTTGGATAGACCAGTCTAAAGCATCCCACAAAATCAGCTCCCCAGCATCACAGCCGCTCACAAATGTTAACTCTACAGAATAAGAAACCAAAACAGATGGCACACAAAATATTTCAATTAGCTATTTAACAACATTTAGGCCCAATAACTGACCAAAACAAAAAAACATGTCTTATCTGCAGCCCTCAAAACTACAATACTAATAGCAGGCAGTGCCAGTAAATGGCTCACTCACACAGGGCATACTGTTATGTATTATACAGTCATTTAAAATGCAGACAAAATGCATAAACATGCACAAAAATCAATTGCTTCCTATACTTCTAAAGCTGGCCATAGACGATACGATTTTCTTTCCTTCCACTACAGGCTGAAGGAAAGAAAATCGCTTGATTCCCCCGTCATCACAGTCAGTGTTGATGGAGGAATGCCTCCTGCTGCGCTATTGTACTCTGCTAGCGGGTGGGAGGGGGATGCACGGACAGCATTACCGGCTGGAAAAATACAATGGTTACTACTAGCAGCAGAGTTTTTTCTGTACTGCTCTTGGCGATTTGAGGTGCGATTTCAATAGACTTCTGTGCAGGAAACCGCACAGACGTCTCTGAAATTGTTGTACTGACATACTGGAATGAAATCGTGCGAGTTCATTTCAATCCCGCAGCAATGTGAACCTAGGCTGAAGGACAACTAACCTGTCAGTTTGGGATTCTGCTGTATGATGAACACCATTTTTAATGAATACATTGTAAATAAATATATAAATGATGTTTATTACAAAAATAAATTAAGTTTTAAAGCTTTGCATGTCTGTATAAGGCTTAACATACACGGGGCGTTTTACAACCGCTCCTGAACGTTTCAACTTGACAGATAGTAACCGACGTTTAAAAACATCAGTTTTGCTGCATTAAAATGCCGTGTTTTGCTGCGTTTGCATCTAGGAGCGTTTTTTTTTAAATTTTTTTTTTTCAAAATAGTCAAAAATTAAAAGTGCCTGTAAACGAAACACGGCTAAACGCGAGTTGCTGCATTTACAAGCTGTTACAGGCATTTGGCGTTTTAAATGCCTCTGACCATCCGTTCTGAATGCATTTTTTTGCTTTCCAAAAAAATGCTTCTAAACTCAACTGCCTAGAAACAACTATAAACCACTCTGTGTACATGTACTGATAAGATAACATAGAGGAGAGTTCAGGGGCAGCTAAAAAAAAATGTCCAACTTCTCCTAAACATCAGTTTACCAGCAGGAGTGTACAAAAGGCCTTACACTGAGAGCCCTTTCACACTGGGGCGTCGTCGTCGGTATGCGGCCGCTAGCGGGGCGGTTTTACCCCCCGCTAGCGGCCGAGAAAGGGTTAAATACCACCGCAAAGCGCCTCTGCAGAAAAGCACCGTCCTATTGATTTCAATAGGCAGGAGCGGTAAAGGAGCGGTATACACACCGCTCCTTCACCGCTCCGAAGATGCTGCTGGCAGGACTTTTTTTACCGTCCTGCCAGCGCATCGCTCCAGTGTGAAAGCCCTTGTGGCTTTCACACTGGAATGAAAGCAGCGGCACTTTCGGGTCGGTTTGCAGGCGCTATTATTAGCGCAATAGCGCCTGCAAACTGCCCTAGTGTGAAAGGGCTCTCATTATACAATAAAGCAAAGAAAAAAGGAAAAAAAAAAAAAAAAAAAAAAAGATGCTAACCGTTGACATTTATCACAGTTCGAACAATATCCTGGTGACCTGAAAGGTATTTAATCTGAAAAATATCCCATTTATCCAATTCTTTGGACGTGCCTATTTTAAAGATTACTAAAAGACAAAAAACAAAACAAAAGGTTACCCAAATGTACAAACAGTAATGCCAGACATTTAACTCTAAATAAGAGAACATATTATTATTAAATAAAATTTACTACAAGTTTACATGCACACGAGCATATAAGATCAGTATTTCCCTGCTCACATACACATGGTTTTTCTTGCACAAAAGTATCTGCATAAATGATCAGAAAAGTGCTGGTGTATAAATGCATACAATTCTAGTTCTATCCTTCTGTTCTGTCTTCAATCTCATAACACACTCTCTGTATCTATGTATATGAACATGTACCCTAAGTGCATGATTTTTGGTTATATACTGATAATATACGGATACTGATGTTTACTCATCTGTATGCATTTCCCCATTAAAAACAATACACCTGCAGTCGGATTCGAAAACAAAAAAGCTTTGTTTTGTTTTTTTGCTTTTTTTACACAGCTGTGTGCATGTACCCTAACTGGACACAAACACAGACATTTATTTTTTTCTGCAGAAGAGATCTCTGATATACAGTTTGCGTATGCAAGTACTTTCTAAAAAGGTCAAATCACATTTTCAAGATCCATATACACCAGGGCAATATTAAGGTAGCCTACTTATGTGAATAGGCTGCCAAAGAATACTAGACCCAAAATCAGACCTGCAGCATGTCTGTCCAGTGCACCACACAGGAGTGAGTTACCACGCATTACACACAGGAGTGAGGTACCACGCATTACACACACAGGAGTGAGGTACCACGCATTACACACACAGGAGTGAGGTACCACGCATTACACACAGGAGTGAGGTACCACGCATTACACACACAGGAGTGAGGTACCACGCATTACACACACAGGAGTGAGGTACCACGCATTACACACACAGGAGTGAGGTACCACGCATTACACACACAGGAGTGAGGTACCGCGCATTACACACACAGGAGTGTGGTACCGCGCATTACACACACACAGGAGTGAGGTACCGCGCATTACACACACACAGGAGTGAGGTACCACGCATTACACACACAGGAGTGAGGTACCACGCATTACACACACAGGAGTGAGGTACCACGCATTACACACACAGGAGTGAGGTACCACGCATTACACACAGGAGTGAGTAACCACGCATTACACACAGGAGTGAGTAACCACGCATTACACACAGGAGTGAGGTACCGCGCATTACACACACACAGGAGTGAGGTACCGCGCATTACACACACAGGAGTGAGGTACCACGCATTACACACACAGGAGTGAGGTACCACGCATTACACACACAGGAGTGAGGTACCACGCATTACACACACAGGAGTGAGGTACCACGCATTACACACACAGGAGTGAGGTACCACGCATTACACACACAGGAGTGAGGTACCACGCATTACACACACAGGAGTGAGGTACCACGCATTACACACACAGGAGTGAGGTACCACGCATTACACACACAGGAGTGAGGTACCACGCATTACACACACAGGAGTGAGGTACCACGCATTACACACACAGGAGTGAGGTACCACGCATTACACACACAGGAGTGAGGTACCACGCATTACACACACAGGAGTGAGGTACCACGCATTACACACACAGGAGTGAGGTACCACGCATTACACACACAGGAGTGAGGTACCACGCATTACACACACAGGAGTGAGGTACCACGCATTACACACACAGGAGTGAGGTACCACGCATTACACACAGGAGTGAGTAACCACGCATTACACACAGGAGTGAGTAACCACGCATTACACACAGGAGTGAGTAACCACGCATTACACACAGGAGTGAGTAACCACGCATTACACACAGGAGTGAGTAACCACGCATTACACACAGGAGTAACCACGCATTACACACAGGAGTGAGTTACCGTGCATTACACACAGGAGTGAGTTACCGTGCATTACACACAGGAGTGAGTTACCACACATCACACAGGAGTGAGTTACCACACATTACACACACAGGAGTGAGTTACCACACATTACACACACAGGAGTGAGTAACCACGCATTACACACACAGGAGTGAGTAACCACGCATTACACACACAGGAGTGAGTAAGCAGGCATTACACACACAGGAGTGAGTAAGCACGCATTACACACACAGGAGTGAGTAACCATGCATTACACACACAGGAGTGAGTAACCACGCATTACACACACAGAGGAGTGAGTAACCACGCATTACACACACAGAGGAGTGAGTAACCACGCATTACACACAGGAGTGGGTTACCACGTATTACACACACACACAGGAGTGAGATACCACGCATCACACACAGGAATGAGCTACCAAGCAATGCACACACACAGGAGTGATTTACCACGAATTACACACACACACACACAAGTGAGTTACCACGCTTTACACACACAGGAGTGAGTTACCATGCATTACACACACAGGAGTGAGTTACCATGCATTACACACACAGGAGTGAGTTACCACGCATTACACACACAGGAGTGAGTTACCACGCATTACACACACAGAAGTGAGTTACTGTGCATTACACACACAGAAGTGAGTTACCGTGCATTACACACACAGAAGTGAGTTACCGTGCATTACACACACGGTAGTAAGTTACCATGCATTACACACACGGGAGTGAGTTACCATGCATTACACACACGGGAGTGAGTTACCATGCATTACACACACAGGAGTGAGTTACCACGCATTACACACACAGAAGTGAGTTACTGTGCATTACACACACAGAAGTGAGTTACCGTGCATTACACACACGGTAGTAAGTTACCATGCATTACACACACGGGAGTGAGTTACCATGCATTACACACACAGAAGTGACTTACTGTGCATTACACACACAGAAGTGAGTTACCGTGCATTACACACACGGGAGTGAGTTACCGTGCATTACACACACGGGAGTGAGTTACCGTGCATTACACACACGGGAGTGAGTTACCATGCATTACACACACACATCACACACACAGGAGTGAGTTACCACGCTTTACACACACAGGAGTGAGTTACCATGCATTACACACACAGGAGTGAGTTACCATGCATTACACACACAGGAGTGAGTTACCACGCATTACACACACAGGAGTGAGTTACCACGCATTACACACACAGAAGTGAGTTACTGTGCATTACACACACAGAAGTGAGTTACCGTGCATTACACACACAGAAGTGAGTTACCGTGCATTACACACACGGTAGTAAGTTACCATGCATTACACACACGGGAGTGAGTTACCATGCATTACACACACGGGAGTGAGTTACCATGCATTACACACACAGGAGTGAGTTACCACGCATTACACACACAGAAGTGAGTTACTGTGCATTACACACACAGAAGTGAGTTACCGTGCATTACACACACGGTAGTAAGTTACCATGCATTACACACACGGGAGTGAGTTACCACGCATTACACACACAGAAGTGACTTACTGTGCATTACACACACAGAAGTGAGTTACCGTGCATTACACACACGGGAGTGAGTTACCGTGCATTACACACACGGGAGTGAGTTACCGTGCATTACACACACGGGAGTGAGTTACCATGCATTACACACACACATCACACACACAGGAGTGAGTTACCATGCATTACACACACAGGAGTGAGTTACCATGCATTACACACACAGGAGTGAGTTACCATGCATTACACACACAGGAGTGAGTTACCACGCATTACACACACAGGAGTGAGTTACCACGCATTACACACACAGGAGTGAGTTACCGTGCATTACACACACAGGAGTGAGTTACCACGCATTACACACACAGAAGTGAGTTACCGTGCATTACACACACGGTAGTAAGTTACCATGCATTACACACACAGGAGTGAGTTACCATGCATTACACACACACATCACACACACAGGAGTGAGTTACCATGCATTACACACACAGGAGTGAGTTACTGTGCATTACACACACAGGAGTGAGTTACTGTGCATTACACACACAGGAGTGAGTTACTGTGCATTACACACACAGAAGTGAGTTACCGTGCATTACACACACAGGAGTGAGTTACCGTGCATTACACACACAGGAGTGAGTTACTGTGCATTACACACACAGGAGTGAGTTACTGTGCATTACACACACAGGAGTGAGTTACTGTGCATTACACACACAGGAGTGAGTTACTGTGCATTACACACACAGGAGTGAGTTACTGTGCATTACACACACAGGAGTGAGTTACCATGCATTACACACACAGGAGTGAGTTACTGTGCATTACACACACAGGAGTGAGTTACTGTGCATTACACACACAGGAGTGAGTTACCATGCATTACACACACAGGAGTGAGTTACCATGCATTACACACACAGGAGTGAGTTACCATGCATTACACACACAGGAGTGAGTTACCATGCATTACACACACAGGAGTGAGTTACCACGCATTACACACACAGGAGTGAGTTACCACGCATTACACACACAGGAGTGAGTTACCGTGCATTACACACACAGGAGTGAGTTACCACGCATTACACACACAGAAGTGAGTTACCGTGCATTACACACACGGTAGTAAGTTACCATGCATTACACACACAGGAGTGAGTTACCATGCATTACACACACACATCACACACACAGGAGTGAGTTACCATGCATTACACACACAGGAGTGAGTTACTGTGCATTACACACACAGGAGTGAGTTACTGTGCATTACACACACAGGAGTGAGTTACTGTGCATTACACACACAGAAGTGAGTTACCGTGCATTACACACACAGGAGTGAGTTACCGTGCATTACACACACAGGAGTGAGTTACTGTGCATTACACACACAGGAGTGAGTTACTGTGCATTACACACACAGGAGTGAGTTACTGTGCATTACACACACAGGAGTGAGTTACTGTGCATTACACACACAGGAGTGAGTTACTGTGCATTACACACACAGGAGTGAGTTACCATGCATTACACACACAGGAGTGAGTTACTGTGCATTACACACACAGGAGTGAGTTACTGTGCATTACACACACAGGAGTGAGTTACCATGCATTACACACACAGGAGTGAGTTACTGTGCATTACACACACAGGAGTGAGTTACTGTGCATTACACACAGAGGAGTGAGTTACCGTGCATTACACACACAGGAGTGAGTTACTGTGCATTACACACACAGGAGTGAGTTACCATGCATTACACACACAGGAGTTACCATGCATTGCACACACAGGAGTTACCATGCATTACACACAGGAGTGAGGTACCACAAGTTAAGATTTCCTACAACACAAAGTTAAATAAGTGAGCTGGGGTGTGTGTTACCGCAACTCATGGGTCCGAAATGTGTTTTTTCCAGGTATGCTTAGAAAATCTGCTTTTCCACACAAAGATTAGGAACTTTAATATAGAGGTGCTAGCATGGAAGGTCCCTCTTATGATAAAACAGTCATCCTTCTCGAATTATTAAAAGTGCTGGCAAAAAACAGTCATGAAAAAGCGCCTTATGTTAATGTTGAAACACAGCATAGGCTTTTGCAATTGACACATTGTTACTAAGTTCTCATCTTACCAAGCCCTAACCCCTGAAGCTAAGGTCAGACCACTGAAATCTAGGGATAGTTTTAGAAGGATGTTTTCATTGGTCAAGTAAAGGATGAGGGATGAGGGCTAGGAATTTCCTTAGGTTCTGTAGATTTCCCTGCTTCACAAGAGATATACAGTGCAAGAAGCCTGTAGGTGGTTCAGTACACTAGCCCACTTTAATTATTACAGTTAGCCTTATTGGAGCAAAGACTCATTAAAGGTATCAAACAAAAGTATAGCTGTGCAACACAAAGACACATACACTATATTACCAAAAGTATTGGGAAGCCTGCCTATACGGAAAAAAAAACATCTTGCTTGCAAATTTTTTTTTTTTTTTTTACTTATAGTTCCACTTTAAGTGAACCTTATTTACTGCTCCCTTAAATCACTGATGTAAAGCTACTCTGAAATGAAATAAAAGACAAAACAAAAACTTACTCAAATCTTTTCCAACTGCTGCCGCTACACAATTCTTGGGCAGTTCAATCAATGCTAGAATACCTTAAAAGACAGAAAAGATATGGTGGTATGTTTTTAGTATTCAAGTAAACATAATTCCTTCTTGCCATTGCAAACTACATCTGTTCATATACAATGTGTAGTTGTATTTACTCAGTGAAACTTATAACATCCAAGTGAAAGATAGAACACCAACATGTCAGAAAAAAATAAAAAATAAAATTAAAAAAAAATTTGGAAAAAGAATCACCCCCTCCTAAAAATGACTTGTAAACTCAATCAGGTGTAGCTAATCAATTTCTCAAATGGTACACAAACCCATTTGA
Organism: Lithobates clamitans; assembly: GCA_037952925.1. Taxonomy (NCBI): domain Eukaryota; kingdom Metazoa; phylum Chordata; class Amphibia; order Anura; family Ranidae; genus Lithobates; species Lithobates clamitans. The sequence goes on along the minus strand of JBBGZY010000016.1, from coordinate 3,300,629 downwards.
TTTTGAATTGTGATCAGCTGTGGTCATTTTGATTAGCTCAGCATGAAAAGAGCTTTCTTGGAGCATTTCAGTCCTTGGTAGTGCAACTGAAGCAAACAATCAACTACTGTATGGGTGGCAAGGCATTGTCAAAAGATTGGATACAGGTCCGGGATAAAGTGGTGGACAGTCAGGGGATGGATACAAAAAAAATGTCAAATGGTTTATCAATGCCTAGAAGCACAGTGAAGTCTATTATAAAGAAGTGGAAGGAATTTGGCATAACACAGACGCTCCCTGGATCAGGACTTCGCTTTAAACTGGATGAAAGTTCCAGGAGGAAACTGCTCAGAGAGGCTACCAACAGATCTACAGCAACTCTGAAGCAGTTGCAGGAATGTATGACAAAGAGTGGTCATTGTGTTCGTGTGACAACAATATCACAAATTCTCCACAAATGTGGCTAATGCAGAGAATGCATTAGGGCAAAAAAACCTTTAGAACCTCTTCAAGATACAATACAACTAACACAAAAACACATACACACAAACATGGATCTCTAGGGTGCCTGCGCTTTAAACCTGCAGCAGCTTATCTCTTTTCTCTTAGAGTCTCTCTGGAGTGGAGAAAAGAAAAAAAAAGAAAAAGATTAAAAAAAAAAAAAAACGATACTATACTATTTGTTTTTCAATTGGTCAAAGGTTAGAAGTTCACCCTTTCTAGTAATATCTCCTATTGTTTTAAAAAAAAACTATACTTAACCTCTTGCTGTCCACGTAACGCATATAGGCAAAAAGGGTGGGGTTTAACGCCCACACACCGCACATATGCATCTATTGGAGGCAGAGATTCCTGTGCACTAAATGAACGCTTCCAGCAGAGTCCAAGCTGTCAAAGACAGCTCTTGGTCTGTACTAATGATTGGAAACCAGCAGGATGGCTACTGAGCAGGTGAGCACTGTCAGAGTCAGGGGTTAAACAAAAGATAAAATCACTTTCATAGCCGAGTATTCCTTTTAAAAATGCTGTTTCCTGGACGCCATTTTAAATTAATTGCTTTAATACTTTATAAATCGCTAATCTAGAACATGCATGCAAATCAAGTTTAAATTTTACTTTGTACTTGTTCCAGGCCATCGAAGGTATTGAAGTCAGAGGGTCATTATGACAGCCAGGCAACTAGAACTTTTTCTGAGGGTTCTCAAAAATGGAAGCATCCTTATCTCCCTTATATCAAGTTGATTGCTGAGGTTAAGAACACAATTGTTTTACAAACCTCCATCAGAAAAGAATCCTGTCTCTCCCAAGAGGTTGAAATTGCGATTCCACACCCGGAGCTCAGACCCACCAGAAAGCCAGACATCCAAGCTCTGGACAACTATTAAGGTCTGTATTATAAAAGATAAGACAATCTGATCATTACCTTTATAACATATTACGCAGTACAATTTATACCACCAACTGTACATGTAATCATGTCCGTCAGAACAGAATACAAAAATTAGAACAAACAGAAAAATGAGACTTGTAAGAATGAGTAAATTGACCACTGCTGACTTGCCCTAAAGGCATCCACCTTTCAAAACAAGACAGAAAGGGTCTATTCCCACTTTATCGTGGGACACACATGCTGCTTCAAAGCAGGTCTCCAGGCACAATCTAAGCACGCATTGACAAGGGCCTCCTAGTAATCAACCCATCATATTCAGCTGCTAACAAAGCTCTAGTGAACACCATGAAATCTGTTGAGAATTTACTCTCCCTACTTGCTTTCTAAAGTCCTCAATGTCTTAAAATGGCCAAAACAAAGGAGTTTTTTTTCCCTATGAATACTGTCAGTAATATATACTATGGATGCAACTGCTGAATCACAAATCCCAGCATTGCTCATCTTTGAGTGTTGTAAGGGACAGGAATTGGAGTGGATGGGTTGGCAGGGGGCTAGTGAAAAGTTGAACAGGACCACCTAATGGCTCCACCTACACATCATGTGAGAACATACTAGGAACCCATAAGTGGCAAGGCATAAGTGGTGACACCAGAAATAATTCAACGTTTTATAGGCTATCCCCAAGTTGGTCGATCTGATGAGGAATACTGGGGGAAACCTCACAGACTAAGTAAGAAGGGATAGCAAGAAATTATAATGATAAGATATCTCCTTTTGGCGGTCACAAGTAAGCAAAACGTTTCTCGCTGCTTCAGTTCAGACGCATTTTACCTAAAGCACTATCTGGAAGTGTTGCATTTTCTCCATCCAAGATGGCAATCCAGAGTGCTGCTAAATCTAAATGGGTGGGTCTTCTCTACCCCAGCCTTTTTCAACCAGGGTGCCTTCAGGTTTTTTTCAGGGGTGTCTTGCCAAAATGCCTAAAAATTGCCATAAAATGACATACAAGCCAGTGGGTGGATCAACCTGCCTTTTAGTTACACAAAGCCACATGCTTTTGTTGTGCACCATTACAACCTTCTAGTCACTGGCCTTCTAACAACCAATGACATTGTCAGTTGATAAGGAGGACATTGGGCACCTGCACACCATATTTGTTTGCCCCTCCCATGTCCCTCTCTATCGGCACTGGGGTTCACATTAGCTGAGTGAGGGAGAAGAGTCAGTATCAATGTACAAAGGCTATTTATTATAAACGGGGTGCCTTGGGGTCTTGTGCATCATTTTAAAAAGGTGCCTTGACTGGAAAAAGGTTTAGAAACACTGCTCTACCCAACTGTTTACCAAAAGCCCCCGATATTGCTGGTGGGTGACGAGGACCTCTATATACACTAAACAAAGAGGTGAAAACCAAATAATCAAATTTAAGCTGTTGAACCTCTTTAAAAAAGTAAAATTATCACGCAAAAACTCTTCATTATGGCTTTGGTACAAGGCAGAGACTTAAACTACTGCAGATAAAGGTCATCACGAGCGATACAAGGAGCTTGAAAGATAATTCAATCCACCAACGCTCCACCAAAACTGGCCTCTACAGTGGCTGGCAGAAGTGCCCCAACTCGCAAAGACATTTTGTTTAAAAAATGCAGATACAAAGCATTTTTAACTTACCTTCACAGTAGAATGAAAATCTGAAGTTTTTCGCCACTGCTGTCCACTTTCACAATCCCAAGCCTGACTTGAGCTATTAAGGAATGTTTTAGGAAGGACGATTATTTGACATAATTATTTAACAATACATTTTTTTAAATTCTTGCAGAATCCACAGCGAAAGACATGCAAATACATAAGCCTTCCTGCTAATTGTTTTCTAGTTATATGAAGCAGAAAAAAAAACTACCGTATTTATCTGTGTATAACAAGCACTTTTTTCCCCTTAAAATCAGGGGAAAATCGTGGGTGCGTGTTATACACCGATCTCCGCTGATTGTGAGCGGAGTGGATCGATCGCCGCTGAGATACACACATGTACTTGGCTCTTCTCGGCTCCGCCCAGTCCCTGCAATCTCGGCGGCGCTCGCTCTGCCAAATCCCTGCGATCTCGGCGGTGCCATATTTAAATATGGACAAGGCTGCAATGGACACTGGGGGCAAGGCTGCACTGACAAGGCTGCAATGGACACTGGGGGCAAGGCTGCACTGACAAGGCTGCAATGGACACTGGGGCAAGGCTGCAATGGACACTGGCGAAGGCTGCACTGACAAGGCTGCAATGACACTGACAAGGCTGCAGATGGACACTGATAAGGCTGCATTGATGGGCATTTAAATGTAAGTTTTTTTTCCTTAAACTTCCCTCCTAAAAGTTTTTTTCCTGAAAATTCCCTCCTAAACTTGGGATGCGTGTTATACGCCGATAAATACGGTAATCACAAAAATGTGAATAAAGTACCTGGACTAGATGGTTTACATCCACAAGTTCTCAAAAAGCTGAGCTCAGTTACTGCACTGCCATTGTTTCAAAATTTTAGAGATACCTTAATAGGAATCTGTAGTGATTTGGTATATTTTTTACTTAATAATTATATGCAGAAGAAAGAAAAACGCATTCAAAAATTGTATAAATATATAATATTTAAGATAGGTAAATAAAAAAAATACATATGCATATTATGTAGTCTTCTATCTGCCAACAGTTGGAGCTTTAGGCTGCTTTTTATATGTTTTTTTTTATTTTATTTATCTTAGTCTCCCAAAAAAAAAAAAAAAAAAATCAGCAGCTCAAGCTAAAATTTGGACACACACTTAAATGATTCATCATAATGGCTCATCTGTAATTGGATGACTAAGTCTGAGGTTTAAAATCAACAAAACAGTATCTTAAGGCTGGCTTCCCCTGTGCTTTTAGCTTTTTGCCTTCAGAACTGCCTTAAATTTTTTGTGGCATAGATTCAACAAGGTGTTGGAAACATCCCTCAGAGATTTTGGTCCATATGGACATGATAGCATCACGCAGTTGCTGCATTTGTCAGCCGCACATCCAAGATGAAAATATCCTCTTCCATCACATCCCAAAGGTGCTCTATTGGATTGAGATCTGGTGACTGTGGAGGCCATTGGAGTACAGTGAACTCATTGTCATGTTTAAGAAACCAGTGGTGAGATGATCTGAGCTTTGTGACATGGTTCATTATCCTGCTGGAAGTAGCCATCAGAAGATGGGTACACTCATAAAGGGATAGACATGGTCAGCAACAATACTCAGGTAGGCTGTGGCATTTAAATGATGCTCAGTTGGTACTAAGAGGCCCAAAGGGTGCCAAGAAAATATCCCCCACACCATTACACCACCAGCCTGAACCATTCATACAAGGCAGGATGGATCCATGCTTTCATGTTGTTTATGCCAAATTCTGACCCCACCATCTGAATGTCACAGCTGAAATCCAGACTCATCAGACCAGGCAACGTTTTTCCCATCTTCTATTGTCCAATTCTGGTGAGCCTGTGTGAATTGTAGTCTCAGTTTCATGTTCTTAGCTGACAGGAGTGGCACCCAGTGTGGTCTTCTGTTTCTGTAGCCCATCTGATTCAAGGTTCAATGTGTTTTGCATTCAGAAATAGTATAATCGCTTGGTTGTAATGAGTGGTTATGCGAGTTACTATTGCCTTTCTATCATCTCAAACTAGTCTGCCCACTCTCCTCTGACAGATGCCTAAATGCATTGAATTGCTGCCATGTGATTGGCTGATTAATAATTTGTGTTACAAAGCAATTGAACAGGTGTTCATTCATTGGATTTCATGTCTTTCAATCATGGAGGCTCATCATGACACATGGATGTTACCAAGGACAATCAGCATGAAAATGCAGCCTGCCAGTATAGGCCCACTCCTCCAGAATAACAAAATACCCTGATGGATGTCATTATCATCCTTTCAGGAGCCAGGCCATTGCTTGCATCAGGGCTGAGGACAGAGGAATACTGGGGTAGGGTTCTGTGGCGTTTTCAGGAAGCTATGTAGGTTGGCCCCTCCACCCGAACATCATCGCCTGCCCTGCATAGCGAAGCACAGTGACCTTGTAATGACATCACAAGGTCTAAAATAAAGATGTGTTAAAGGTTAATGAATGGTGGAAGGAGGAACCAGAGAAGACAAAAACATAGGCAGATGAACCTTCAGCTTTAAGGATACAATTACTGTTTTATCGGACGATGCAGTAAGTATCAGGTTAGCCTTCACATAGTAAGTTTCACTGGTGGGAAATACAGCTATAGCAGTTATCTTCTGATTGTGACCATGGAACTCAAAAAGGACTTCTCCAGTCTGAAAAGTAGTAGTAATATAGGATAGCATTATAATAGTATAACAGCACTGATACATAACTATAAAATACATAAACATACAAAGATACACAAAAGAAAATAATTCTAAATAGATAAAACACAACAGTTAAAAATAATAAATATCCTTTTCTGCAATTCGCATCTATCATATCTTATCTGGCATCGGATGTGTACAGTATGTACAGAATGTTTTCCCTTTTGCTTTGATATATTACTAGCACTTTATCAAATAAACTTATACTCTATAGCCAAATACTTGTGGACACCCAAACATCGCATCTATACGAACTTGTTGGACACCCCATTCCAAAAAATATGGACATTAAATTAGGAATCCCCCCTTTCTTTGTGGGAATAACAGCTTAAACGTGTCTAAAAAGGCTTTTTTCAGGATTTTACAGTGTAGTGTGTGGGAATTTGTGCCCATTTAGGCAAAAGAGCATTTGTAAGGTCATGTATGGTGGACAAGATGACATGGCTTATGCCACGTACACACGAGCGGACTTTACGGCAGACTTTGACCGGCGGACTTTGACGGACTTTCTGAATGAACGGACTTGCCTACACACAATCAACCAAAGTCCGCCGAATTTGTACGTGATGACGTACGACCGGACTAAAACAAGGAAGTTCATAACCAGTAGCCAATAGCTGCCCTAGCGTGGCTTTTTGTCCGTCGGACTAGCATACAGACGAGCGGACTTTTCGACTGGACTCGAGTCCGTCGGATAGATTTGAAACATGTTTCAAATCTAAGTCCGGCAAACTTTTGAGAAAAAAAAAGTCCGCTGGAGCACACACAATATCGAATTGTCCGACGGACTCCGGTACGCCGGAAAAGTTTGCCGGAAAGTCCGCTCGTGTGTACGCGGCATCACACTTGGCATTCCGATTCATCCCAAAAGTGTTCAAAAGGGTTGAGGTTAGAATTCTGTACAGGTCATTTGAGTTCCTGCACATTAAACGCAACCAACCAACAACATCTTTGCGGAGCTGGTTTTGAGAGCCCATACTGGAACAGAGAAATGTCCTTCACCAAACTGCAGCATTTACAGTACCCCATACTGAAAATAGTTTGGAGGGGTGCCTACATAAGTTTAGCCATATAGATAGTTGTGATGTTCAGGGGGTCACAAACTTTTGGCCTTAATGTGTATTTATTGGGGAAAACCACTTATGGCATTCAACAATCTGTAGGAGCACGGCGGGAGAGCGGCTCTCCTGTGCCGAATCACCTACCTAGTACGTGATCCAGAACTTCCAATTAGGGGGCGGGAGTGCTGGCTGTGCTGTGATTAGTCACACCACAAGGCAATCAGAGGGTGCTGGTCAATGGATGACCGCCAGCACCCGCTGATCAGCGAGGAGGAAGACAGGACACAGCTCTGTCAGTGTAAACAATACAGAGCTTTGTCTTGTCAGCAGGGATGTGCCGGTTTTTGTTTCCCTGCAGGAAATAAAAACTGGCACATCCCTTAGTAAAAGCACCTCACAGTAAACACACCAAGCACTGTTAGGCACACATTTGACCCTTTCATCGCTCTAGATGTTAACCCCTTCCCAGTCAGTGTCATTAGTACAGTGACAATGTATATTTTTAGCACTGATCACTGTATTAGTGTCACTAGTTTCCACAAAGTCAGTTAGTGTCAGACTGCCCACCAAACTATCACAGTCACACTATGGCCTCATGCACACTGGACGTTAAAATAACGTTATAAAAACGGCAGCGGCTTTGCAGTAAGTTTTTCAACGTTTTTGCAATAGCTTTTTTTTCCCAATGGATCAAAGATGTAAAAAAAACGCTGGTGAGCTGCGTTTTTGAGCGTTTTTTTCAGCTGAAAACAGCTGAAAAACTCAGCTCAGAACCCACTAGTTTGGGGTTTTTTTAAAGCCAAAAAAACACCCCAGCCATCACCGCCATAACTAGTATTAAAAACACAAAATTCCAGTAAAAATATCCCATAGATTGTTGGCCCCCCAACGTTCTCGTAAACCAATTAATATACGCTTATTGGGATTTTTTAACAAAAATGTGTAGCAGAATACATACTGGCCTAAATTCATGAAGAAATTAGATTTTTACTTTTTTTTATTGGATATGTTTTATAGCAGAAATAAGTAAAAAATATTGGGTTTTTCTTAAAAAAAAAAATGTCCAAAGCTGAAATGGTTAAAAGTAATTCAACTGTTTTACGTAACTTTATTAAAGTTTGTAATGTATGCACTGTCAGCAGCATATGTGTCATAGTATGATTTCTTACTATAAGCTTAGCATTCCTTCTCTCTGCTGTTCAACTTCAATATGTTCATTATTCCCGGAGGTTTCATTTATGGCCTCATGCACACTGAACGTTATAAAAAAAAGTCAGTAACGTTAGCTGTACAAAAGCTGTAGAGCGAGTTTTTCAGTGTTTTTGCAGTGGTGTTTTTTTTTTTTTTTTTTTTTTTTTTTTTTTTAGCAAAACTATACTGCCATGAAAGCTTATGACCCAAAAAAGCTGATAAACGCAGAATAGCCATGTTTTTTTTAGCTTTTTAAGCTGTTTTTCATTTTTTTTTTTTTTTTAGAGTAATGCCCCGTACACACGGTCGGACTTTGTTCGGACATTCCGACAACAAAATCCTAGGATTTTCTCAGACGGATGTTGGCTCAAACTTGTCTTGCATACACACGGTCACACAAAGTTGTCGGAAAATCCGATCGTTCTAAACGCGGTGGCGTAAAACACGTACGTCGGGACTATAAACGGGGCAGTGGCCAATAGCTTTCACCTCTTTATTTATTCTGAGCATGCGTGGCACTTTGTCCGTCAGATTTGTGTACACACGATCGGAATTTCCGACAAAGGATTTTGTTGTCGGAAAATTTTATAGCCTGCTCTCAAACTTTGTGTGTCGGAAAATCCGATGGAAAATCTGTGATGGAGCCTACACACGGTCGGAATTTCCGACAACAAAGTCCTATTACACATTTTCCGTCGGAAAATCCGACCGTGTTTACGGGGCATTAGAGTGTTTTTACAGCTGAAAATCTCCTCAAAACCCACTAGTTCGGGGGGGGGGTTCTAGCCAGAAAACACCCCAGCCAAAAATTGCTGAGAACAGCCTATGTGTGCATTAACACGTAGGATAACATGCATGGGAGTTTATTAGCTGCAGAAAAAAATGTCTGAAGCTAAAAACAGCAGCTGTAAAAACGTCCAGTGTGCATTAACAGTGTTAGACATACATAGCTAAAATGTATCATAGAAGATCTGTAGTGGAAGACATAGTTTTAGGACATTTTTTCAATCACCTACCAGAATTGAAAAAAGTTTTTTTTTTTTTATGAGAATCCTTAGCTCTTTGGCATTCTAAATTTTTCTAGGTAACAATTTCATTATAAAACACAAAGGAAATTCAAGAAAAATGTATCTCGGTCCTTTTCAGTATTATGCAAAGAAGAAAGTTAAGCAAATCACAAGTTGAAACTATATACATTTAGCTGTGCATTTGCTGGTCAATGAATACAGTTTACTAGGTCAAGATAGCCATTATAGATTGAATACCTGAAGATCCCACACCAGGACTGATCCATCGTCACAAGCTGAGGCAAACCTATTAAAAAATACAGAGACGGTCATCAAGTGGAGTCTGAAATGGTAACCATATCAATGATCTTACAATTAAAAAATCTGCTGCCTCTAAAAGAATAATATATTATTATTATTATTAATAATAAAAGTATATCTAAAGCCATTTTTCCACTTTTTTTTAGAGTGGTGAAGAGTTAGGCCTCATCCATATGGGGCGTACAGAAGTGTACATGTTTACCCGCATGGGTATGTACAGGTGTTCCATGCATCCCATTGCAGGCAGTTCCATTGCTGTCAAATGGGACGCAGTGACTGCATGGACATAACCGCTGCTCCCAATGTGACGTCCTTGCAGTTGCATGACCTGGAGCGCACTCCTCATGACCTATGTGATGCTTTTACTGCTGCTGAGATCCTCTGTACTTGCCAAGATGACCGTTGTCCTGGGGGAAAATCCTAAATTTTGAGTTGGTGATTAGAGTAAAAGTCCTCCATGAGAACACTTGTTCTGGTAATAATGGTCTGTGGATTTGCTCTTACTTTGGTGAACTTTGGTGTAGCTCAGGCATGTAGGCAGGATGGTGTGCTTAACTGAGAAAACCCCTCCTCCCCTCCTAAAGACTCCTGGAATGTATGACTTCATTTGCCTAGGCCTGGAAACCAGGAAGTTACTAAAGTAATGCAAAAAAAAAAAAAGTTTAATACAAGTAAATATTATATACTTTCCTATCTATTTACTAATGCTAGTAGCATAATGAATAACCACTTCTGGACTGCCCCACTGCGCGAAATCACGTACCTGTATGCACATGAGCTGCCCGCGACCCGCCCTCGCTGTGATTGGACACAGCGGGAGCCAATCAGCGGGGCCGGCGGACCCAATGTTCGCCGGCACCCTGCAATCGCTTGTGGGAGAGGCAGAACGGCGGTCTGCCTACATAAAAAAGGCAGACCGCCGTTCTGTCCGAGGGGAAGATGGAGATCTTGTGTTTCTGCCAAGCAGGAACACAGATCTGTCTTCCCCCAGTCAGAGCATCCCCTACACAGTTAGCAAGCATTCCCAGGGAACACATTTAACACTTTGATAGCCCCTGATGTTAATCCCTTCCCTGCCAGTGTCATTAGTACCAAAGTTGAAGTTCCACTTTAAAAATAAATCAGATACTTATATTAGCTGTGTTCAAGAAAAATGTTTATTGAATACGTTGATTAATACTTTTATATACATCTAATTAAGCTTTAAATTAGAACTCCAGCTTTAAGAAAAATATTAAAAAGAAAAAAAAATTAAAAAGCAGCCTTTGCTACAATACTAACCTTCAATTCAGTGCTACCCCCTGCAAAAATTCCTTTCTGCCACTGTTTGAATGACAGCCATTGATTGTCATTCAGCCCACTTCCTCTGCTCAGGCTACTGTTGTGATTGTAAACGATCACCTTGTAAAACAACCCATTAAGTTTAAAATAGAAATGAAAAGGCAAAACATTTTTGTATAGATATAGAAAAAAAAAACCAAAAAAAAAAAACATAAAAAACATAAACATAAAATGACCGCATTCCCTCTATTCTCAACTGCATAGGAGCTGGGGGAGGAGAAGCAGCAGGACACTGAGCTTCTTACTGAATGGATTGGCAGTGGAGGCGTGTCAGGACAAGTCTGATCATTGAAAGAGAGTACACAGAGTTCCCAGCATAGCTAGAGAACTGACCATGTTGTGCTCTCCTGCCTAGTGTGGTCAGTTTTTTTTTAAAAAAAATAGGAAAGCAAGAGGACTGACAGGAACAACAGGAATTTCACACAAAGGAGCAATACAAAGAGTAATACACTAAGTACATGGTACAGCAGGCATATATCAGGAATATGAAGTGTTGGGGTAACAAACGCTTTAATTTTCACTGCTGCCTGGAGAGGGGGTCCTCAGTGGCCCAAAACGTGGAGGCAAATAAATGTACTAATAATGATTTTCTACAATAGTGTGCTTGTGATGTCTTGCTGACAACGCTATTCGTCACCACAGCACCTGCCTGCTCTTAGGTCTATAGCTGTAAGGAGTGCACTGGATCACTTTGATATATGGACAGGCTCTCATAGGCACACACCCTCCCTAAGCTGGGCTCAGAGTATTACTACACTGAATGGCACTCATTTGACATTATGTGAGAGACATTCAGTATAGGAGTAAGGAAAACCCTGTCACCGAACTGCCATATAAAATATATAATATATATATATATATATATATATATATATATATATATATATATATATATATATATATATATATATATATATATATATATATATATAAATATAAAAAAAATGTGTTTATTGAACCTCGCGGTTATTGAACCTTAAATCTTTAGCGTAGACTTTTGCTTAGTTCTCTAGCCACTTAGTTACTATGAATCCATTATGTGTGTCCCTTTATTCCAGGTCAATTTTCCCAGATTAAATAGGTATTGGATATGGTGGTTAAGGATCACTAAAGGCATTTCAATTCTCTTTTTCATCTGAGCCGAGCTGTCCTCAGGGAATGGGACTGCTTTTATTATATCCCCCCTCTCTGCTCCTATTAAAAGAAGAAACTGTGCTGATGATAGACATTTGTTGCTGTAACTACACCTTCTAATGCCTTCTCCCTGGGCTATTGATTTCCTCGTTTGCTGTTGGATTGACAGGTGAGCACCAAAAGAACACAAGTCTCAATATTTTGCATTTTCCTTAGGACAACAGCATCATTTCTATTGATCTTTTAAGCATTTGTAATTGCTTTTTCTTTTGAAAAGCAGCAATTCTCAATTCTAAATCTGCAGTTTTCACAAAAGTAAAATACCAGGGGGAAAAAAAAGCCAATTTTTTGGGGTTTGTCGAAGAAGCTCACATTTGTCAAGGTTACTGCAAATAACCTGGTGTGGTGAATTGACTCTTATTGGATTTGCTGTTTACAAAGATGGATATGTTTCCTAAAATCTATTGCCAAGTATATGATGCGGTTTACAAACAGGTTATGGTGTCGTAGCATGTACTGAATGATATAATCACAACAGTCATAAAACTGAAAAATGAATGAAAGAAAGTGATGGAAAGTTGCAGTTAGCTGTAAAAAAAAAAAATGCAGTTAACTGATGAAGATCAAGTGAATCAATGGGTTTTTATATACTAAAAAGGAGCTGAGGATTTTCTGGCAATGTGAAAGGTTAGTTTACAACGTAAGCCAAACAGCCATAATATTATGACCACTGACAGCTAACGTGAATAACAATAATTATCTCATTACAAGTGTGTGTGTGTGTGTGTGTGTGTCTGTATGTGTTATATTAGGCAGCAAGTAAACATGTTGTCCATGAAGTTGATGTATTAAAATCAGAAAAAAAAAAAATGGGCAAGTGTAAGAATTTGAGCATATTTGACAAAGGCCAAATTGTAATGGCTGGACAACTGGGTCAGAGCAACTCCAGAGCTGCAGCTCTTGTTGGATGTTACCAGTCTGCAGTGGTCAGGACCTACCAAAAGTGGTCCAAGGAAGAAAAACCGGCGACAGGTTCATGGGCGGCCAAGGCTCAATGATGCACTTGGGGAGTGAAGCCTAGCCAGTGTAAGCCGATCCAATAGAAGAGATACTTTGGGTCAAAATTGCTGAAAAAGTAAATGCTGGTTCTGATAGAAAGGTGTCAGAACACAGTGCATCCCAGTTTGTTGTGCATGGGACTGCGTAGCCACAGACCGGTTAGGGTGCCCATTCTGACCCGTGTCCACAGCCAAAAGTGCCTACAATGGGTACATGAACATCAGAACTGGACCACAGAGCAATAGAAGACGAGGCGTTGCCTGGTCAGAGTCCAGGCTGAGGTTGCCACTCCATTTATTGCAGTAGGACACCATAGATATGCAAATTCCAGGGGTTACCCTTCCTTTCTAGAGCAATAGAAGAAGATGGCCTGATTTGATGAGTTCAAGAATGGTATAAAGGACAGAAAAAGGAGTTCAATGTGTTGACTTGACCTCCAGATTCTCCAGATCTCAATCCAATTGAGCATCTGTGGGATGTGCTGGAAAAACAAGCCCCATCCATGGAGGCCCAACCTCACAATTTACAGGACTTATAGGATCTGCTACTGACAGCTTGGTGTCAGATACCGCAGCATACCTTCAGAGGTCTAGTCGAGTCCATGCCTCAATTGGTTATGGTGGATATTTATAATGTAATGGCTGATTGGTGTATAATGTTAATTAAAAAACCTGTGTTCAATGTTTTTTTAAAACTTGTTTTTTTTTTAAATATACACGTCTTCTGCATGAACAAATATACAAAACATTATACACAATGACATCAGACAAAACAAAAAGTCATCACAGAAATTGAGATCCATAACCATTGTACTGTACATACAAGATCTTACAAAAAATGTATCCTAGAACATTGTATAAGGAAGACAGGATTGTTCAATTTTAATACCCATTAAGCACAAAGAAAATTAAAAAGAGACACTGTTACTTTGTCGATTCAGGGCAAAGTTAGAGTGTTTGCTCATCGCTCAAGTCCCACATGTCTAAGCTCTGGTGTTGACTCGTTTTAGACACGTGGATGACGTTGTGCCTCATGTGACAGTGCGTGGGACTGGCAATTGGCCACTCAAACCTAAACACTGCCACATAGCCTAAATGTAGCACGCTCCGATACTCAGAAGCCCCAGTTTTTTAGGGAGGGTTCTAATAGTATGGGGGGAATGGTGAGGGAGAAAGGATGGCTAGGTATTGATGCCTAGTGTACAGTGCATCCGGAAAGTATTTACAGCGCTTCACTTTTTCCACATTTTGTTAGGTTACTGCCTTATTCCAAAATGGATTAAATTAATTATTTTCCTCAAAATGCTACAAACAATACCCCATAATGACAATGTGCAAGAAGTCTGTTTGAAATCTTTGCAAATGTATTAAAAAAAAAATCAAAGAGGAAAAAAAAAAAAAAATCACATTTACATAATTATTTCACAGCCTCTGTGCAATAATTTGTTGAAGCACCTTTGGCATCAATTATAGCCTCATTTTTTTTTTTTTTCGATTTTGATGCCACAAGCTTGGCACACCTATGTTTGGGCAGTTTCTCTCATTCTTCTTTGCAGGACCTCTCAAGCTCCATCAGGTTGGATGGGGAGCGTCGGTGCACAGCCATTTTCAGATCTCTCCAGAGATGTTCAAATCGGGTTCAAGTCTGGGCCACTCAAGGACATTCACAGAGTTGCTCTGTAGCCACTTTTTTGCCATCACGGATGTGTGCTGAGGGTCGTTGTCCTGTTAGAAGATGAACCTTCACCCCAGTCTGAGGTCAAGAGCGTTCTGGAGCAGGTTTTCTTTAAGGATGTCTCTGTACATTGCTGCATTCATTTTTCCCTCGATCCTGACTAGTCTCAGTGTTCCCGCCACTGAAAAACATCCCCATAGCATGCTGCTGCCACCACCATGCTTCACTGTCGGGAAGGTATAGGCCAGGTAATGAGAGGTGCCTGGTTTCCTCCAGACGTGACGATTGCCATTCAGGACAAAGAGTTCCATCTCTGTTTCATCAGACCAGAGAATTTTGTTTCTTGTGGCCTGAGAGTCCTTCAACTGCCTTTTGGCAAACGTCATGTGGGCTGTCATGTGCCTTTTACTGAGGAATGGCTTCCTCTACCACAGAGGCCTGATTGGTGAAGTGCTGCAGAGATGGTTGTTCTTCTGGGAGGTTCTCCTCTCTCCACAAAGAAAGGCTGGAGCTCTGTCAGAGTGACCATCGGATTCTTGAACCTCCCTGACTAAGGCCTTTCTTCCACGATAGCTCAGTTTGGCTGGGGGGCCCACTCTAGGAAGAGTCCTGGTGGTTCCAAATTTCTTCCATTTACGGATGATGGAGGCCACTGTGCTCATTGAGACCTTCAATGCTGCAGACATTTTTCTGTATTCTTTCCCAGATCTGTGCCTCGATATAATCCTGTCTTGGAGGTCTACAGACATATCCTTGGACTTCATTGCTTGATTTGTGCTCTGACATACACTGTTAACTGTGGGACCTTATATAGACAGGTGTGTGCCTTTCCATATCATGTCCAATCAACTGAATTTACCACAGGTGGACTCCAATCAAGTTGAAGAAACATCTCAAGGAAGATCAATGGAAATGAGATGCACCAGAGCTCAATTTTTGGTGTCATTTCAAAGGCTGCGAATACTTATGTACATTGATTTTTTTTCTTATTTTAATAAATTTGCAAAGATTTCAAACAAACTTCTTTCACATTGTCATTATGGGGTATTGTTTGTAGAATTTTCAGGGAAAAAAAAAATTAATCCATTTTGGAATAAGGCTGTAACATAACAAAATGTGGAAAAAGTGAAGCGCTGTGAATACTTTACGGTTGCACTGTATGTGAAGGTGTCTGCGTGCACGTTCCCCTGAAATTAGTTTCTTTACAACACTGGATTTGGCATATGTTGTTTAAGCTAGAAAGGCGGAAAAGAAGTCCCAAACTCTTTTCCAAAAATAGGCAGCACTAAATTGCAAGATGTGCACATTTGCAGATTAACCGCTTCCCGACCACTGCACATTGATATACGTCGGCAGAATGGCATGAGTGGGCAAAAGGGCGTACAGGTACATCCCCTTTAAGAAGCAGTACTGCGGGCGCATTCTCCGTAACTGCGGGTCCCGTGGACTCGATGTCCGCCGGGTGCCTGCGATCGTGTCACAGAGAGGTAGAACGGGAAGATGCCTTTGTAAACCAGGCATTTTTCTATTCTGCCTTGTGACATGACAGATCACTGCTCCCGGTCATCGGGAGCAGTGATCGCTGTCATGTGAGTCGAAGCCCACCCCCCCCCCAGTTAGAATCACTCCCTAGGACCCACTTAACCCCTTCATCGCCCCCTAGTGTTTAACCCCTTCCCTGACAGTGTAATTTACACAGGAATCAGTGCATTTTTATAGCACTGATCGCTGTATAAAATGACAATGACCCCAAAATAGTGTCAAAAGTGTCCGCCATAATGTCGCAGATCGCCGCCATTACTAATAAAAAAAAATTACTAATAAATATGCCATAAAACTATCCCCTATTTTGTAGATGCTATAAATTTTGCGCAAACCAAACAATATAGGCTTATTGCGATTTTTTACCAAAAATATGTAGAAGAATACATATCGGCCTAACTGAGGAAAAACATTTTTTTTTATATATTTTTGGGGGAGATTTATTATAGCAAAAAGTAAAAAATATTGCTTTTTTTTCAAAATTGTCGCTCTTTTTTTGTTTATAGCGCAAGAACTAAAAAACCGCAGCGGTGATCAAATACCACCAAAAGAAAGCTCTATTTGTGGGGAAAAAAAATGACGTCAATTTTATTTGGGTAGGTCATCGCACGAACCGGGCAATTGTCAGTTAAAGCGACGCAGTGCGGAATCGCAAAAAGTGCTCTGGTCAGGAAGGGGGTAAATTCTTTGGGGCTGAAGTGGTTAAATATTTTGAAAAATATTCCCAGGTTTGAAAGCCATGCACAAATGCCTGTATAAATGCAAAACATCTGAAAAACGACTAAAGACGCTCAAGTGTGACTGGATGGGATCTAAGAGAACAATCATATCAATCACTGTGTGAGAAATAAGGCTGCTGCTCAGGTCAGCTATTAATCAGTAGGTCAAATGGCAATCTGTCCAAAAATGGTATTAGCCAGGTCAACTTGACTCTCACCAAGTAGACACCTTCTACAACTAAAATACATTTTTATAAGCAAGAGTCTGCAGCCTTGAGAGAAACCTGGGAAATCTAGGTGCACTGGGTATATGCAAAGTTCAGATTAAAGGAGAAGTCCAGCCTGAGCTCATTTGGCTGGGCTTCTCCTATGGATTACAAGAGTGCATCTAGTTTTGCACTCCTGTGACCCGTTTTCAGCAGAGAGCGGTCTGAAGTCCGTTCTCTGCTGATGTCACCAGGATCAGGCCAGGCACTGCGTCATGCCGACTTCGGAAGTCTGGATCCGCCAGGTGCCTGGACTGATAGGCGTCTCAGCCTCTCAGCGAGCCGCTGAGACGGTCACTCCCCATCCCTCCACAGCTCAGCACTCCAATGAGCATTGAGGAGCAGAGCAGGAGAGCTGCTGACTGACAGGCAGCAGCTCTCCGCTCGGGGAGGTGAAAGAACTGAGCCATCGGCGGTGTTCGGTGACTCGGTTCTCAGTGAAGAGACGGCGGGGGACAGATGCAGCATCCACCTAGGCAAGTATAAATAAAGGATAAAAAAAAATTCAATACTTCTCTTTTAAATCAAATGATACAGGGTTTCTGAATGATGCCCTGGCCAGCACAAGTAACTCACTAACTGGTTTCACATGTTGCTGGAAGTGATGTGGGCTTTTCCACATCCCATGCTGTTTCAGACAAGAGTCACAGTTAATGGGATATTTACTGTTAGTTGATATTTGCAGTTATTTCCTCAGGAACCCAAACACATTATCAATGAAGGGCAGGTAGGAAATCTTACATTTTGAAATGACCCCAGAGGGTGGAGCTTAGGCTTCTTTTCACATTGTTAAAAAAAAGGTCTGTTTACAGGGCTCAATAGCTCAGGCTAAAATTTACACACACAAGTGAATGAGTCAGAGCCGAGTCTACCCCTCACCTTTCTTTCAGTATGGCAGAATAAAGTAGACAAATACTGCTGCTACGTTATAGGAATCCTGTGTCCAGGGTGAAACATCCACGCAAAATACAAAACATACACACAGAGCATTACTTTTGCAGTAAGTCTCAGCCTGCTTTCAATATCTGGGTCCTACAATTTTCAGGCTTAATTGGATTAAGAACTGCCTGTATTGCTCACAACCACCAATAAAATAACACAGTAATAAATGAGGCAGAGAGGATAGTCTTGCTATATTGCTGTATCAGCAGATTATACTAACCATGACCTGGATTATTATGACCTTCATAATCGTATGTCAGTGAGGAATTAAACAGATGCAATTTTAAAAGGTTCATACAGGATTCATTTAGTGTCTTAAAAGTCAATCAGCGTAAATGTTCGAATCACTGATTTACTTTTCTACCTGTCTACACTGAGAACATGAAAATCCCTTTTCAAAGCTTGCAGTAAGATATTATCAAAGCACTTGAAGCATGAAACTATTTAATGAGGGGGATGAGAACACCCAAGTGTACATACTGAGCAGGTTCACCTCCTCTGCCACCAGAGGTAATTCTGACTAAAGTAACTACTAAACCTGGAAAATTGGGACAACTAATAACATAAAAAATTACACAAAATGTATACAAGTTGTACAAATAGCGGTGTCAGACACTGCACACACATCATTCTATTCTATTGTGAAAGACGGAATAATGCTGGAAGTATGTAGGAGTCTTGGCAGAAACACAACTTCTGATTTTTATGGTTACCTTTTGTGGATATGAATAATCTGACACTCAAGATATTTCTATAGCGTTAGAGACCCAAATACTCGTACCATACATATGCCATAGCTGCACTGTGCACTAGACACAACACCTTGAAAATGGCACTCCAGAGTGAGGACATTTATGAAATGTTTTTTTGGTCAAACATGCCAACTATTACTTCTGTTAGCTAGACAGGTTTATTCTGTGCACCCCTCTGATCCTGGTTTCACCTTATTAGCAAAAGCTTAGTGTTCCTGATTTTGAGTTAATCCTAAAGAAGAAGCATAGCCCAAAAGATTCACTTTTCCACCTTCTCCCCACCTCCTCTTCTTTTAGCACTTGTTGCCTTGACAATCAAAGCGGAAGTTCTTCCCCCTCCTCCTCTTTGCATGCAGCCTTATGGGACACGTCACAGGTCCCAGAAGGCAGCGGGATGATTCACAAAGCACAGCGCAACTCATGAATGCGCGCTCTGATGCCGTACGGAGTCTAAACTAACCAAACATGCTGGCGCTGGGGACTCGAAGAACAGAGAAGAACCAGCTCAAGTAAAGACAGAGCTGAATCCTTGGACAGGTAATTGTCCTTTTATTAAAAGTCAGCAGCTACAGTATATGTAGCTGTCAACTTATACATTTTTTTCTTTCTAGGGTAAAGATCCTCTTTAAAGGGGTATTAAAAGCAAAAATGTAATATATTGCAGGTTACCAAACGTTAAATGTGATGGCTGCATTAGGTTTCTTTTTTTAGGCTTTTTACCTTTAGTTTTCACCTACTGATTGTGTCAATAACACAGTTACCTTCATGGGGTAGCTCCACTCTATGGAGAAGCAATGGAGACACCTTTGGATAGCAGCATTGTCAATGTGGGGTGAGGGTAGTTTTGGGCCCCATTCCCACTTACAAATGGAGCCATTAAAGTGTTTGTTACCCCCCCCCCCCCCCCCAAAAAAAATGGATCCTGTTCCCTAAAGCATGTTATACAGCACAGTGCTTCTGCTGTGTAATTTGGCCCTCTCTATCACCTGAAAAACCTGGATGATCCTGCCTGGTCCCTCCCCTCTGTAAACTGACCGCGGTTTATCATGGCTGCTGAGCCCTGACACTGTGGTCAGTTTACATGCCTCCGTTATCCGCAGCTCTCCTGTCCTCCTCTCCCCCATCCCTCCCTGCCTGTCTGCTCATACCAGCACTGCTCTGCTCTCCTCCCCGCTGCTATAAAACTATGTTATGTTTATACCATCCCCTCTGTTAGATAAGAACACGTGTCCTAGTGTCTGTGCTTTATAAAAAAAAAAAAAAAAAAGCCTCCTCTCCTCCTCGGCTGACGTCAGCGTTAGTTCTCAGCCCTGCCCACTGACAGACAGGGAAAGGAGAGAGCCAAGGAGTCACGTGAGCACCAGGAGGCATTGTGAAATCAGGTAGAAATCTTCATTTTTAATAATAAAGCACAGACACTAGGGCATGTTGTTATCTAACAGAGGGGATGGTAAAAACATAACATAGTGGCTTAACAACCACTTTAACAATTAGATGCAAGAGACCCAGTGGGAGTTTTCAGCGATTAGCTGCAGGTAGAACCCCCACTGAAAGCAATGGGAGGCTGACAACTCCTACAGATATTTGTGGGCATTCACATGTAACTGCTTAAGCATTAATTACCTGCGAATGATCGGCCCAGTAGTTGCTGTTCGAGCAGCTGAATGGGGCCTAGGAAGCACTGGCAAATTTAGATGAACTTGACTAACATTAAAGTAGAACCCAACCTAACACTTTTTAATCAATTACAGCAAACTGTTTTTTCTTACTTTTGGGATAAAGGTTTTACATAAAATAAATAAATGTTGAGAATTGTAAGCACCCCTGTCAATGTTAAATGGTTTGTCTCCACCCTCTAACTTCCACTTTTGCTGGACAGCTTGGTCTGTTAAAGGAATCTGAAAAAAAAAACAGACTTACTGGATAGATCACCAGGCAAAAACAAAGCCACTGTGAATGAATAAACTATATGTTTTAATGTCATTAGTGTGCAACCTCCTCTTTTGTATCAGTTGTTGGATATTGAGACGAGCTCTCTGGGGTCAGCGCCAGGCATATCAAGGGACCAGAAGATCAAACACACAAGGCTTGGAGTGGCGCTGTCCAGTTTAGTCTACAATACTGGCAGCCTTCATATTTTATCAGGCAGATGCAGGTGTCTCAATTGTGTGTACATCCCTACAGAATAAGCACACACACATCTCAATAGAGGGCAAGTAGGAAAGGACTATGGGAAAGTTATTTCTTATGCCTGTGCTATGTCCTCTATTTCTGCGTCCTGTGTCAGCAAAGACATTCAAGCATTTAAGGCAAGTTTTAATCTGATTGGTGGGTGTGAGAAACTTCTTGATACTAGCATATATTATTATCAGGCAGGTATCTTCAGCAAAATGGGCGTCCCATCAGCAACAGCAGGAGCATTCCAGGACAAGATTACAGCCAACAGGGAGCAATGCAGACTGGTGTATTGTAGTAACATCTGTATGAAAAGATAAC
This sequence comes from Lithobates clamitans, assembly GCA_037952925.1. Classification (NCBI taxonomy): domain Eukaryota; kingdom Metazoa; phylum Chordata; class Amphibia; order Anura; family Ranidae; genus Lithobates; species Lithobates clamitans. The sequence continues at coordinate 3,279,372 of JBBGZY010000016.1, read as the reverse complement.
CTTCACTTTGTGAAAAATCAACCTCTGGCTAAAATACCTTTCTTGTATGAAATTGTATGGATCTCATCTTTGACAGGTGTGTACCTAAAATTCTGTTGCCTTTACAAACAGCAAAGTGACAAACCAACCTTCTAAAGTATTTCTTACCTGTTGTCATCCACCTGCACAAGGAAACGCACTATATCATGGTGACCTTTTAATGCTGTAAGCTCGGTGTATGGATTTTGGATCTGTTCTTCTCCAATGTTCAACACTGTGGTCTTCTACAATTGAATGCAAAGAAAAAAATATATATATTGTAAAATGTTAGATTTTCCAGGAATATAGGGGAAGTCAATGGAAACACCTTTTCTGGTGAAAACTGACATTTCATTCAATTCTATTGGCCGCAGTGCACTGGGATATAGTGGATTGTGTTGCTGTACACTGCACTGAAAAAAGTACTGCATGTCTTACTATTTTTTTTTTTTTTGCACACATCACATTGGCATGAGCTTAGCCAACTGTACACAATGCCAACTGCCCTGTCCTGCAATGAGATTATGCTGGGATAGGCTGACCATAGCAGTCCCTATGCATTTGGTATGAAAAGGCCATAGAGACAACCAATCAGCTTCTAGCTTTCATTTTCAAAGCTTCCAGTGGAACAGGCAGATATTTCAATGCAGAAGAGGCATCTTATGGAGGTAGGGTTGCCACCTCATCCCTTTAAACCTGAACACATAATAATTATACAGGTTCTGTGGCTGATTAAGGTGGTAAGTAAACTCACTTGGTGCCTCATCTGTATTTAATTAGCCTCAGAACCTGTGTAATTCAAAGGCGTTCGGGTTCAAAGGGATGAGGTGGCAACCCTATATGGAGGTTGATTTACTTAAGGCAAATACACTGTGCATTGCAAGATCACTTGCTCTAGATCTGAGGGGAAACTCTGAAACGAGGGAAAGCTCTGCTGTTTTCTATCACCCAATCACAAGCAAGCAAAAATGTCTTTAAAAAAAAAAAAATGTTCCTTGCATGTTCCCCCAGATCTAGAGCAACTGCACTTGCAGTGCACAGACTATTTGCCTTTAGTATATCAACCCCTATATCTCTTTCATGTTAAAGTGGTTGTAAAACTCAGACATGAAATATGAGCAAAGCATATCACTCTATAGTGTGTATATGTGAGGAGCACTAAGGGGGAGATTTAATAAAACTGGGGAGTGCAAAATCTGCTGCACCTCTGCATAGAAACCAATCAGCTTCCAGGTTTTAGTGTCATAGCTTAAGTGAACAAGTTGAAATTAGAAGCCGATTGCCTATCATGCACGGCTGCACCAGATCCTAAAGTGCTCCAGTTTTAGTAAATCTCCCCATCATTTCTGTCTGCACGAGTCACTTCTTCAAGTTTTCCTGACACCAAGAGAAAAAAGGTGACAGGAGAGGCAGTATTAGCACACAGCCTGTGATTGACAGCTTCATCTTTGTTCCTGTGTGCTGTGTATCCCTTTCCTCCCATCATCTCTCCTCACTGAACTCTGCAGAGTGTATTTTTACCCCCCCCCCTTCCTGCTTTCTGAGAGCTCAGGCAAGCTGTACATTCTGGATGGATGTATAGGAGAGATGGCTGCAGGTAAACTGGTACAGTACAACTTATGTAGGCGGATATGTTTCATCTTTGTGTATCACCTGAGGCCAGTCACTTTACTGGGTATATGTAAGGGTTTACAACCACTTTAACATTTCCTTCCTACCTGCCTGTCTGCACTGATGGTGACAACAGTGGACTATACCTGCACAGTGTGTCAGCAGGGCTACTTGTAGTCTCTACTAGTAACGCAAGTGACAACACAGTAGCACAACTGGGATACAGTTGTCCTTAAGGTTGCGCCGATACCGAGTAGTTGCACATGTATCAGTACTCCTGCAAATGCACCGATACCTGAAACCAATACTTTCAGGCTCGGCTCTTTGAACTGTCAGTGGGTCTCCCCAGTGTTAAAGAAGTCCAGTAATTGGAGCTGTCAAAAAAAAAAAAAAAAAAGCATCTGGCAATGTTTATTAAAGTGGAGTTCCACCCAAAAAAAAACCACTACATTAAAAATCCTAAAAAAAAAAAATACAAAAAAACATTTGGATATATTTTTTTTTTTTTACTTACCTCTAAATGCCTGTTGCTAGGGGGTCCCTCGTAGTCTGCCTCTTCCAGTGCCTGGGCTGGTGACATCACTTCCCCCTCGGCACAGGAAGGGCTCAGCTCTGCTCCCTCCCTCCTGTCAATCATCTGGGACTTATTACAGGTCCCAAGTTACTAAGCGGCCAATCATGGCGCGCAGCGCCGCTCGCGCATGCGCAGCGGGTGCCAGGCTGTGAAGCCACAGCCCGGCGCCCACAGTTGCAATGCCGGCGCCGCTGAACAGAGGGGGAGACGAGCGGGGCTTCGATCCCCCGCATCGCTGGACCCTGGGACAGGTAAGTGTCCGATTAAAAGTCAGCAGCTGCAGTATTTGTAGCTGCTGACTTTTAATTATTTTTTTTTTGACTGGACCTCCTCTTTAACAACATTGCTCAGCCCTGAAACACTAAAAGAAACATTGTTTCTTTTTGTATCTTTCTGTTTCTTCATCTGCCCTTAATTTACTCTAATCAGCCTTAAATAACTCCCTATTCTCCTCCATTTAATTATTATTTTCCTGCTTTTTTTCTTTTGTTCGCGTCTATTTTATAAACGATAAACAATTAAAACTTTTTTTTTTGTTTGCTTTGTTAGTGAATATTTTTACACATTTCACAATGAAAAAAGCGCTAAATTTAAAAAAAAAATCTCATTATTTCATTTGTAAATAACTTTTCAATGCTTTGTACCATTGCTGACAGCTGAAGTTAAAAAACAAAACAGTTGCGGTAGGTATCGGTAATTGGTATCGGTGAGTACTAAAGAAAAAAAAAAAAAAAAAAAAAAAAAAAAAAAAGAAGAGGAAGAAGTATCGGTACTCGTACTCATTGTAAAAAAAAAAAAAAATGGTATCGGTGCATCTCTAGTTGTCCTCCATAAAAGGAAGTGCCCAAACAAGAACCTTTATAGCAGCATCACCAGATTTTATTTATATGAAGGCTGCAGATTTAAAAGCATTAAAATCAATGTTTAAGCTCACATTAAAGCTTTTGTGTAATTTTTGTGACTGGGTATAGATCTACTACAGGGTAACAAATAAAAGATTATCCCAAACTTTTCTGCATTGGTCAATTGATTCTACATCAGAAGCCCATGTGACAGGGTGACAAAACAGGAGCACAAAGCATTGTCACATTATATATATATATATATATATATATATATATATATATATATATATATATACATACATACATACATATATACACATACACACACATATACACACACATACATATACACACACATTTTTTATTTTATAAAGGAATAAAATAATCCAACAGAATCAATGCAATATCTCACAGAAAATAGAGACAATCCAAAGTATCATGGAAGCATGGTGGGAGATACAGAAAATGCAAGGTAATATGAATATAAATATGAAGAAGTGCTCTCGGATGGACACTCTCATTTTAAAAGAGAGAAAAAAGGAACAAAAAGGTTAAAGGGCACCAGAAAGGTAGGTCTCATGCAGGAGAGATATTGAGGTGTAAGGAGGTGCAATACAGTGCCTTGAAAAAGTATTCATACCCCCTGAAATTGTCCACAATTTGTCATGTTACAATCAGAAATGTAGATGTATTTTATTGGGATTTTTCCTGATAGACCAACACAAAGTGGCACATAATTGTGAAGTGGAAGGAAAACAATAAATAGTTTTCCAAATAAATATGTGAAAAGTGTGGTGTGCATTTGTATTCAGACCCCTTTACTCTAATACCCCTAACTAAAATCTAGTGAAACCAATTGCTTTCAGAAGTCACTGAATTAGTAAATAGAGTCCACCTGTGTGTAATTTAAACTCAGTATAAATGCAGATGTTCTGTGAAACCCTCAGAGGTTTGTTAGAGGACCTTAGTGAACAAACAGCATTATGAAGGCCAAAGAACATACCAGACAGGTCAGGGATAAGGGTGTGGAGAAGTTTAAAGCAGGGTTAGATTATGAAAAAAAAAATGTTCCATGGTTTGAACATCTCATGAAGCACTGTTACATAGTTAGTAAGGTTGAATAAAGACACCAGTCCATCCAGTTCAACCTGAGTGAGTACACACTCACATCAGTCCCTACCCTCAAGGAGCCCACAATCCAAGGTCCCCAAATCACATTCATATACTAGGGCCAATTTTTGGACAGAAGCCAACCTACCAATTAACCTACCAGCATGTCTTTGGAGTGTAGGAGGAAACCGGAGTACCCGGAGGAAACCCACGCAGGCACAGGGAGAACATGCAAACTCCAGGCAGGTAGTGTCGTGGTTGGGATTCGAACCAGCGACCCTTTTTACTGCTAGGTGAGAGTGCTACCCACTACACCACTGTGCCTGTTCAATCCATAATCCAAAAATGGAAAAGTGTATGGCATAACTGCAAACCTACCAAGACATGACCATCCACCTAAACTGACAGGCTGAGCAAGGAGAGCATTAATCAGAGAAGCAGACAAGAGGCCCATGGTAACTCTGGAGGAGCTGCAGAGATCCATAGTTCAGGTGGGAGAATCTGTCCACAGGGCAACTATTAGTCGTGCACTCCACAAATCTGGCCTTTATGGAAGAGTGGCAAGAAGAAAGTCATTGTTGAAAGAAAGACATAAGAAGTCACGTTTGCAGTTTGCGAGAAGCCATGTGGGGGACTCAGCAAACATGTGGAAGAAGGTGCTCTGGTCAGATGAGACCAAAATTTAACTTTTTGGCTTAAAAGCAAAACGCTATGTGTGGCGGAAAACTAACACTGCACATCACCCTGAACACACCATCCCCACCGTGAAAGATGGTGGTGGCAACATCATGTTGTGGGGATGCTTTTTTTTCAGCAGGGACAGGGGAACTGGTCAGAGTCAAATGCAAGGCAATCTTAGAAGAAAATCTGTTAGGCTGGATTCACACCTATGCATTTTTAGTGCTTTTTGCATATTTGCATTACAGTTTATTTAACATGGTTTCCTATGGAACTCGTTCTGTAGTGCAAATCTGCAAAATGCAAAAAGCACAGAAAATGCATAGGTGTGAATCCAGCCTTAGAGTCTGCAAAAGACTTGAGACTGGGGCAGAGGTTCATCTTCTAGCAGGACAACAACCCTAAACATACAGCCATGTGTTAGAATGGCCCAAGGTCTAGACCTAAATCCAAATGAGAATTTGTGGCAAGACTTGAAAATTGCTGACACTCTCCATCCAATCTGACAGAGCTTGAGCTATTTTGCAAAGAAGAATGGGTAAAAATGTCACTCTCTAGGTGCGAAGCTGGTAGAGATATACCCAAAAAAGACTTGCAGCTGTAATTGCAGCGAAAGGGGGGTTCTACAAAGTATTGACTCAGGGGGTCTGAAAACAAATGTACGCCACACTTTTCAGATTTTTATTTGTAAAAAATGTTGAAAATTGTTTATCATTTTCTTTACACTTCACAATTATGTGCCACTTTGTGTTAATCTATCACATAATCACATAAAAACCCAATAAAATACATTTACGTTTTGGTTGCAATTTGACAAAATGTGGAAAGTTTCAATGGGTTTGAATACTTTTTCAAAGCACTGTAAGGTGCATATGTGCCACAGCAAGGAGAGAGAGGAAGACTTCAATCTCCAGAGTAGTGTTCCAAGAGGGCTTTCCCTCGTTTGAATATACAAACATGTCCCAGTATGACCATGTATTGGTATATTGCTCTCCTATTTTGGTCGGTCAGTACTAGGTCCTCCAGAGCAATGGAAGGAGGGTTAGCGTCTTTCCAGCACAGGGTAATACAAGCTTTGGCGGCATTAACCATGTGGCGAAGAACTGATTTCTTGTATTTCTTCAAAGGAACTTGTGAGCAGTGGAGCAAGAAGGCAGGATACTCTTATCAGGAAATCGGTAAATTGTTGAGTAATCTTTTTTACACCTGACCAGTACTGTTTAAGTTTTCTAGTTTGTAATTGGTTTCCTGAGTGCGCGTGCATATGGATGATTTCAGAGCAAGGGGGATGATGTCTTCTTGCTGGTTAGGTGTGAAGGTTCTATCAAGAACCTGCTCCCATTTACTAAAGGCCAGACATAATAAAATTGGCCATGGGGTCCCTACCACCATCTTTACTATTTCTGCATACCAAGATCTTCTGGGCCACAAGAACCACCGACTTCCTTTCTCGCTTGATCCTGTGAAGAAGTCGAGGTAGCAGCAGAATTGGAGGGAATACATAAATCAGTGAGAACTGATCCCACAGGGTCACCAACGCATCTGTTCCGCATGCGAGTGTATACCTTGTTCTTGACACAAAGTTGTCGACTTAGTTGTTGAACCTGGACGCAAACGGATCTACATCCGGGATCCCCCATCTTTGGTATGTAGCCAGGAAGATGTCGGGGTGAAGGGACCATTCCCCCAGGAACAACTGCTGGAAACTTAAGTAGTCTGCCTGTCACTTCTCTACCCCTGTAATGAAGATTGCCAAAATGCACGGCACATGTTTTTCTGCCCAGGTTAGGATATGGTTTACCTCTCCCTGGGCTGCCTGACTTCTGGTGCCCCCTTGGTGATTGATATAAGCCACTGCTGTGGCATTGTCGGATTGAATCCTGACAGGAGAATTCTGCAACCTGAATGTCCAGGCCCTTAGTGCAAGACGCGCCGCCTGAATTTCTAGAATGTTGATGGGCAAGGTCCTTTCAGGTTCTGGAACATTTCCCTTGGACAGACGCTTCTTCCAGGACTGCTCCCCAACCCTAAAGGCTGGTATCTGTTGTTACCACCTTCCAGGTAACAGGTAAGAAGGATTTCCCCTTCTGCAGATTCTCTGATATCCTCCACCAACTGAGGCTCTGATGCACTTTTGGTGACAAACGCATTGGAAAATCTAGTGCCTAAATCTTCTTGTCCCAGGCCGATAGAATACTGTTTTGCAGCAGTCTCAAAATGAAACCGAGCATAGGGAACTGCTTCGAATGAAGCCACCATCTTCTCCAACAACCTCATACAAAGGTGAATGGAAGGACCCTTCTCTGCCCTGACCCCTTGAACCAGCTCTTTTATGGCGCTGATCTTTGCTTGGGGTAAAAACACCTTCTTCTGGGCTGTATCTATGACCACATACCCAAGTACTCTAATCTCCCCACTGGCTTTAAAGAAGATTTCTCTAGGTTGATGACCCAACCTAGGTATTCCAGGTAGTTGACTGTGGTGACCACGTTTTGGTCCAAGCAGACTACCGACCGGTCTATTAAGAGCAGGTCGCCCAGGTATGCTATTATTGTTATACCTTGAGTCCTTAACCTGGCCAGGGGAAGGGCCAAAAGTTTTGAAAACACCCGAGGTGCAGTAGCTAGACTAAAAGGCAAGGCTACAAACTGAAAATGAAGTCCTACTTCGAAACGCAGATACTTCTGGTGAGCGGGGAAAATAGGTACATGCAGGAATGCATCCTTTATGTCAATTGATGCCAGAAGCTCTCCTCCTTGTAGGATGGAGACTACTGATCGGATTGATTCCATGCGAAAAGAGTGAATCTTCAGGAATTGATTTAGATCTTTGAGATCTAGAATGGGCCTGACATTCCCATTTGGTTTTGGCACCGTGAAAAGGTTTGAATAAAAGAGAGCTCTCTTTTGTCCGCTGTCATTTCTGTTTTTGATGTGAATTTTTCCTAATAAACAAGGCTAATTTTTCAAGAGTACGGCTGTCCAGAACTTGTTCCTGTTTTCCACTGGAGAAAGAGCCCGTTTAAATGAGGGCGGTTTACTCTTTTTCTTAACGGCAAAAGGGTACTTTTCCCACTTGATATTTTTTGGATATATTTGTTCAAATCCTCCCCAAAAAGTTTTTCACTGCGAAAAGGAAAACCAGCCAGGAGCTTCTTGCATGGTGCTTCGGCTGACCAACCTTTTAACCATAAGATTCCACGCATATGTACCAACCCAAAACGTAAGGTGAGAGGTTTGAAGAATAGAATTTCTGATTGCGTCAATTGCAAAGCACAAAGCTGCTGGCAGCTCAGCTAATTCCTGGGCCTGCTGTTTAGGGAACACCTTGAGCAACTGTTTCAAGTGGTCTCTCAAGGATTGACATACCCCAATTGCCACCACTGCAGGCTGAGCCACTGAACCTGCCAGGGAGAGAATGTTTTTAACAGGAATTCCAATTTTTTATCAGTTGGATCCCTAAGCATTTGCGCATTGTCAACCGGACAAGTCAAACTTTTATTCACAGAGGATATAGCAGCGTCAATTGCTGGTATACTCCACATCTTAGTAAATTTTTCCTCCATGGGATTAAGTGTTGAAAACTTATTAGGAGGAAAAAAGTGCTTATCTGGGTGATTCCACTCAGAATCCATAAGCTTTTCTAGTAATGAATGGACAGGAAAGGCACGCAAGGCTTGCGGGGGCTTTAGTGAACCCAAAGAAGTGGGCTCTTCAACCGACTCCGTTAGCTTAGGGTAGCTTAAATGTGGCGCGGACCATTTCAGTAAGAGAATGCACCAGCAACTTCTCAGCATGTGAAGCTGAAGAAGGTACTTCCACACTTGATTCCTCGGAAGAGAAATCATCAGCCTGTTCACGGTCCCCTGGGGGGGGGATTCATTTTCCCCCTCCCACAGTTCTTGGGTACAACCAGCATGCCGGGTTTCACCTGTGATTATCGCTAGTAGCTGCTATAGGTGCTAGCAAAAATGATTGTCTTCACTAAATACAATGGCTCGGTGGGAGGGATTCCCCTGTCAGCACTGTCTGTGTTGATGGGGAATTGAGTAAATTTCTTTCTTGCAACCACAGAAATTTACTCTGTGTATGGCCGGCCTAATAGGGCGTACACACGGTCGGACTTTGTTCGGACATTCCGACAACAAAATCCTAGGATTTTTTCCGACGGATGTTGGCTCAAACTTTTTTTGTCTACACACGGTCGCACAAAGCTGTCGGAAAATCCGATCGTTCTGAACGCGGTGACGTAAAACACGTACGTCGGGACTATAAACGGGGCAGTGGCCAATAGCTTTCATTTCTTTATTTATTCTGAGCATGCGTGGCACTTTGTCCGTCGGATTTGTGTACACACGATCGGAATTTCTGACAACGGATTTTGTTGTCGGAAAATTTTATCTCCTGCTCTCCAACTTTGTGTGTCGGAAAATCCGATGGAAAATGTCCGATGGAGCCCACACACGGTCGGAATTACCGACAACATGCTCCGATCGGACATTTTCCATCGGAAAATCCGACCGTGTGTACGGGGCATAAGAGTGCACTCAAACTGAGACCATTTTAACTGAACCTTGCCTGAGATTGAATGTCCCCACTCCTCCTGTGGTCTGCACTCACACTGGGCTATATGGTAGTATTCCTGGGAATATTTCTGCTAATCAACCCACAGTGATCCCTGCTTCAGTGCATAGACATCAATAGAGACATCTGACACAGTCTCCACTCAAACTGAAGCAAATTGTTCTGGAACACAAGTGAACTGTGCCCAAGACCACTCCCTCCAAGCCTAAAGTAGAATTATAGTAATTGGCAGCAGGAGCTGTTACATGTTACACCCTAAATATGGGTGAAATATGCAACATTTTCCAAAAGGTGAACTTATCCTTTAACTGATGGTTGGAGCCCTCACATTACATGAATGAACCAGCCCAAGGGGGTGAACCACAGTCGGGACCATTTAAATGTTTCATTGTGGGTGCACACTTAAAGTAATACTAAAGTCTCATTTTTTTTTTCTTTAACAATAACAAACATGTTATACTTGCCTGCTCTGTGAAATGGATTTGCACATAGCAGCCCAGATCCTCCTCTTCTCAGGTCCCTCTTCGGTGCTCCTGGCCCCTCCCTCCTGTTCAGTGCCCCCACAGCAAGCAGCTTGCTATGGGGGCACCCAAGCCAAGCCACAGCTCCCTGTATCCATTTAGAGAATAAGTTAGTTTGGGCTCGCCCCCTTTCTCTCTCCTGATTGGCTAACTGACCTTGATTGACAGCAGCGGGAGCCAATGACTCCGCTGCTGTGTCTCAGCCAATCAAGAGGGAGAGTCTCAGATGGTCGAGACACTCGTGGACATCGCTGGACAGAGATGGGGCTCAGATAATTATTAGGGGGGCTGCTGCACACAGTAGGCTTTTTATCTTAATGGATAGAATTCATTAAGATAAAGAAAAACCTTCTGCCTTTACAACCACATAAAATAAAAAAGCACAAGTTCAGAGTTTGGCTAGAGATGAGCTCGGAGGATGCTCCTCTCCAGTGATGAGTTTAGATGGGTTTGGACACAAGTCTGAATCTCCTTGAGCTATCCTGCAGGGAAGCTGTCACAGCCGACAGCCAATCAAAGGTGGAGGAGGCATTCCCTGTCCCACACATATACACGCCCCTTGCCTATACGTGTCTGTGGGGTGGAGAATGCCTCTGCATCCTCTAATTGGCCGTCGGCTTTGACAGCAGGATAGTTCAGATGGGTGTGCACTGGTGTCTGAACATGCCTGAGCGTATCTCTACGACCGCTTTCATGCTGATCCGGTGTGCTTCTCCCTTTGCATTGGAGCAGCACAGTGGGCACAATTCACCAAGTGATATTTTACCTCATCTGGGTATGTGATAAAATAACGCACAACATTCAGGAAAAAAAAAAAATGTGCAATTCACAGAGGAACGCTCCTTAAAATCCTTCATGCAGTATCTTTCTGAATTATGCCATAAATACCGCATGAAACCATTACCAGTACTTAATTAGCGCATGCATTTCCATTTGTGAATTAACTTTAATGCCTCTTTATGCAGTATTTATCAAGCGTTTTTGGTGTTTGCGCTAAATACGGCATACAAGCAATAGTGAATTGACATTTTCATTGTCGCATGCGCTAAGTGGTCACCGTCATAATGCACGCAATAACCTTTAGTGAATTGTGCCCGGTGTCCTTGTGGTTTTGGTGCAAGTTATCTGCGCTTTGCCATAGACTTCTATTATGTCCCACAGTTTTGGCGCTCTTTCTGAAAATACACCAATATAGCAGACATAATAGAAGCCTATGACAAAGCGCAGCTAACCCACGTGAAATCAGCGAGTAGACTACGCTGCGAAAGAAGCACCCCGGATCAGAGCTTACACAGGACAGGAAGTTGGGCCTCCATCACTTCCTGTGTATTAGAAACAATCGCCATGTTCAATACACCAAACAGGAAGTCCTATGTATCATACACAGGATTTACCACAGACAAAAACACTTTGTAGTGTGAGGAATACATCTCTCCAATGTGGTCATTGTACAGGCCCTCTGCTGGGATCTGTAGTTCCTCAGTTGTCAGAAAGGTCTGAAGGCTGTGCAGAGATGATGGTGCCATTCTGGGACTTGTGGTCCTTACCTCCGCACCGGCCTGTGGTTCTCTCCCGCCCAAGAGCCATCGGAACATGGCTGTCACTGCTGTGTCCGGGCTGAGCAAACAACACGACCAGCCATACACTCTGTGCGATAATATACAGCAGGCCTGACCACAGTACACAGGCCTGGATCAGCTGAGGACGTTCCCTAGCAACCGGACACGGCGTTCTACGGCGAGCCGTCAGAATGTGTAAAGGAAGTGACGTTCTGTTGCCGCCATCTTGCTACACCCCACACTCCTCCACAGTGAGAATGGGGGCAGCGGACATCTTGTTACACCCAACGGAGTTTTGCATTTTACACTTATTTTTAACAGTACAGTAAGTTTAGCTAGTGAAATGCAGTAGTTAGAACTCCGTCTGACTAACCAGACGGAGTTGTTGAATTTTGAAAGTGTATCCTTACTGTAAAGGAGTGCGGGGTGTAGCAAGATGGCGGCGACGGAACGTCACTTCCGTTACACATTCTGACGGGTCGTCCAATCTGATGAAACACTGGGGGACTAAACCTCGTGCGGACGGCTGAACGAGCTGACACTACTACTGGGAGTCATTCATACCTGGAATAAACCTGCAGAGCAGCAGTGACATCGCTTACCGACTGGCTGCCCACATTAAATATCTAAGTTTATTATTTTAGACAATACAATAAACATTTTAATATAAAATATTTTAATAAAAATATGTAATACATATTCTGCTCCTTGTTCATAGTTCTTCTATATAACAAGCCTTTTCCCAGCACAGCCATCTTTGGCTTTATACGGATGGTAAAAACAGGCCATTGATCTGCAATTTTACTGCCCCAACTGCCTGCCTGCAAATTAACATTGCAGCAAGTGAGGCCTGTTCACATTGCCGCAGTCTTCAGCTTGTCATATTTGGCGGGCGATGCCGCTTGGCAAACGTGTCTATTGAAGTCAATGGGAATGTGCTGTAACTGCGTGTGACAACCACTTGCTGTGTAGCATTGGTTGTCACACGCAGTTACAGCATCTCAGGATTTGCTTAAAGCAGAACTTTACCCAAAACAACCTGATAAAAAATAATGTTCTTTAGCAAAGAATATGCATTGTACATTTAAGAATTATGCTACCAAAACTAGTGTGTGCAGTAAATAGCCTCCAGCATTGCTCCTGTTTCTGCTTACTGGAGGCTGCCATTTTGCTGAAGCCCAGAGCACCTGAGCAGCAGTAAATCATAAAACGGAACTAAACCCATCAATTTAAAGCGGAACTTCAGTAATTTTTTTTATCTTTCCATCTATTAAATCCTCTGCCCTTGTGGTCTTAACTGTGGATAGTAAAACATTTTTTTCTGCCAGTAAATACCTTATACAGCCCACATGGTGTCATAAGCCTAGGCTTATGACACCATACACAGCTCTCTCACTCTCGTGAGTTTGTCAGGAAGGGATGAATCCTAAAAGGGCCAATGAGAGCTGCAGAGCTGGAGGTGTGTCTGTGTAAATCCAGGAAGTAAACAGGCAGCAGCTTCAGCTGCCCACAGTTAAAATGGTTGCAGCCAGACTTACTGGAGGGAGATTTCTGCAGCATATTTGGCAAGTACAGAATCACAGTATATATAAAATAATATGCAGAGTGGTTGGAGGGAAGCTTCACAATGGCAAATATGTTTTTATTACAAATTATGTGAGCAGACTGCAGTTCCTCTTTAACAGTTTCAAAAAACAGTTACATTCCTGGAATGCCGGAATGGCTAACTGTCACATTTGCTTGTCTCAACCAAACCGGTGAACCGTCAAATGGCCGTGTCATAACTGATCACATGTGCAGCACCATGGCAGTTGCAGATCAAACAGAAGCAGCTTCTTGGTTGTAAAGCATAGGAGGGTTTAAATGGCAACTTGTTGGAGGCTGCCATTCTGCTGAAGCCCAGAGACCCTGAGCAGCAATAAATCATAAAGCAGAATTAAACACATCGACTTAAAGTGGTGTTCCGGCCGAAATTATACTTTTTAAATAAAAATACCCCTATAATACACAAGCTTAATGTATTCTAGTAAAGTTAGTCTGTAAACTAAGGTCTGTTTTGTTAGTTTATAGCAGTAATTTGTTATTTTATAAACTTACAGCAGGCCGTGGCCATCTTAAGTGTGCATGTGCAACAGTGAAGTGAAAAGGATTTACCTATCACTGCACAAAAACCAAAAATTTACATATAGGTGTAAGTGTTCTCCTATTTTTGCAAACACCAATATAGATGACACTGATGGGATCTCATGAGAAGATGCCGTATGAATAAATAAAAAAGTCACCAATAACAAAGGTTGCAAACTAGAGGTATTAAGTTGGATGGAAAACTTCCATAGCAGGAACACTAAGCTCACTCCCAGCCAACCACTCCGTATAGTATGCAAAGCAAACGATGAGCTGATGCTGGAAAAACCGGAAGAAACCTTTGGGGGACCTCAGAAGCTTGCGTTCCGCACAGAAAGGGAGAAAAGAAAAGTATATGGTGTAAAACCTTAGGGTACCAAGGGTCACCTGCGCATATCATGCGCTACTCACGGGACCACGATGTAAAACAGGCAATCAGATGCTAGGTCGGTTTCGCCGCTAACCAGCGTGCGTTCCACCTGCTACAGGAAGTGATGTCACTGGTCACTGGTTCCTAGTGTAGCGTAGGCAGGATGTTGCGTCGACGCGTTTCGCCCCTCCCCCAGTGCGTTATCAAAGACTATCACTGAGCATGTGCACAGCAGGGTGAGACAGTATATTACTGGAGTCTAAACACTATAGGCAATTATTTTTGTCTTACATTGTGTGAACCCAGCCTTACACAGGGGGCCAGTCTGAAGTGATCTAGCATGACTTCATTTTCTGACTAAAGTTCCAGTTTAATTGCCTCTGAAAAGCCATCCACCATTGCTGACATTTTCAGCCAGTTTTTCTTCTGGGTTCCTGATCTTCAGGCATTTTAGTGTATTGGCAGGATGAGATGACATCACTTCCATGCCTGCATGGGAGTTCATTCATCTCGGCAGATGACAAAACACTGTGTACAGAGTGGAAAAGCAGGTAAGAAATGTTAACACGGAGTCTCTTCTGCATTAAAAATCCTGCCTGTTCATCAATCAATCATTGAAATGTCAACCAATCTGCTAGTAGTTTTTAACAAAATAAGCTTTAGAAGCATGTTAGGTTTTTCATCTTGCATTATACAGTACATATACTAGTTTTGGACAGTGATTTGGGTATAGTGCAGGCCACTGGAGTACACTAATGTCACTTCATGGGAATCGAGATATATATATATATATATATATATATATATATATATATATATATATATATATATATATATATATATAAACTAAAGCTTAATTTTAACCTCTTCTTGACCACGCTTTAGCCAAATGACGCCTACAACATGCGTTCTGAGAGGGCATTTATTGACCTCCTTCCAGAACGACACTCCCCTCGCACCCGCCGTAGCGCATCTGACTTGCTTTCTGACACAACTGATCACAGATTGGGGTAAAGAGCCAATCACAGCGGCCCTTTACCTCGGGTGCAGAAGGGACCCTTCTCATGACAGATGGATCCTGACCAGGAGGCACGAGAGGAAGGAGAGGACAGCAGGAGGATACTGCCGGGTAAATCTCTAATGATGAAGACAGCCAGGTGGGCTGGTGAGTGACACACAGTCAGACGAATGTCCTGTACACACGACCGGTTTTGCTGTCGCAATAATTTCTGAAGGTTTCTGATGGAACTCCGACGGAATTCCATTCAAGCGGTCTTGCCTACACACGGTCAAACCAAAGTCCGACTGTCAAGAAGGCGGTGATGTACAACACGTACGACGGGACTAGAATAAGGAAGTTCAGTAGCCAGTAGCCAATAGCTTCCGTCTCGTACTTGCTTCAGAGCATGCGTCGTTTTTGGTCCATCAGAACAGCATACAGACGAGCATTTTTCCTGATAGGAATTGGTTCTGTCGCAAATATTTAGAACATCTTCCATTTCTAGGTCCGTCAAGCTGCTTGGACTGTTTCCTGACTCTGTGTGCTGTGGAAAATACAGTGTGCCTGGCTGTGCAGGGTGTGGGATCACATTCACCAGCGGCTCCTGCGGGGGGGGTACCGTTACATAAAATTGTACTGCACCACGGTTAGAGCCAAAATGCGCATGTTTGCGCATGCGTGGGGGTGCTATTAAGAAAAAGTTTTTCATGCACTCCCATTAAAGTCCATGGGTTCAAAAAGCACTGCTGCACCAAAACAAGAACCTGTACCATTTTTAAAAAATCGCACAGCGCCATAATGCATTGACACAGATAAAGTTGTTGGGTTGTCTAGTGTGAACAGAATCTCATTTGGATTTATTTTTATTTATTTGTTTTATTAATTGATAAATTGACAAAAGTTCTAGTCTGTTTTAAAGCAGTTTTGCAGGGTTTTTGCTATAAATGTATATTTCCAGCAGGTGGTGCTATAGTACAAGATTAGGAAGTGTGAATTGTTCCTTATACTAGATATAGTAGTAGAAGAATATTGTAGCCATGGATTGATGCAGAAAGTTTGGGGTATAATACCCTTTATTGGCTAATTTAAAGTAAATCTAAACCCAATTAGTAAAATCTCATATAAGCTTTCACTAATGTAATTTCAAGCATTTTTTTCAATGCTTTTAGATCTTCAGATTTCATGTAAATAATACCTGGTGATGTTGCCATAAAGGTCCTTGTTCAGGCACTTCCTGTTTTTGGGGACAGCTGTCTCCCATTTGTGCAAATGTGTTGTCACCATCTCACTTGTAGTGCTAGTGAAGACTTTAAGCTACAATCAGCTGTACCTAAACTCATTACACAGGCAAGGTACACTGTCTTCTCTATAAGGGAGCTAGTCTAGAGTAGTGCAGTCAAAGCCAGTATTTTATGGAAAATATAACATCGCAACTATGAAACACACTGATTTACCAAAGTAAATGTCAACCAATCTGCTAGTAGTTTTTAACAAAATAAGCTTTAGAAGCATGTTAGGTTTTTCATCTTGCATTATACAGTACATATACTAGTTTTGGACAGTGATTTGGGTATAGTGCAGGCCACTGGAGTACACTAATGTCACTTCATGGGAATCGAGATTGAGATAATGGATGTTTTGGGATTTGGCAAATTATCCTGCTAGGAATAGCCGCTGGAAAACAGTTCTAGAGAGGCAGAAAAAGATTGCAACAATTCTCAGGAATGCTGGGGCATTTAAAACAATACATATAATGTTGCCACATTTGTGCCACATTCCCTTTACCATCATGCTGTGATTGACAAATTGTGATTTTACCGTGAGCTGTCAAGAAGAAAACTTGAGAGTCATCAGCTAAGCTGATGTTTTTCCAATTATCTACCTTTGATGACCCCCTGTGCCCACGTCAGTAGACGAAACGCATCAAGGCGATTCTTCTGGCAGGGACATCATCCTGCACGGCTGCGGATTCAGGCTTCTTGAAAGTTGTGGATTGCAGTGGCAGCTGGTGCTCAGTTTTCTTGGGGGCACAGTGGCCTGCAGCCCCCCTCAGCCAGGCAATAACCCTCCCCCCAGTTAGCCAACCGACCACATAACCCACCCACCACCCCCGGCGCTCACTCGATCACCACGCCCCCCCCCCGGTCGCTGGCTCGATCGCCCGCCAGGCCCCCCACCAGCCCTGCACTTACCCTTACCCCATCCAGGTGGCGGCTTCCCCCCTGCTTCTCTTCCTGAGTCCCGGCGGTCGCTTCTCCTCCCGGCCAATCAGAAGTTAGGACTCGCGGTCAATTGGGACTTAGGACTCCCAGGAAACAGGGAGACATTAGCAAATATTAATTCACTAATGGCACACAACTGGGTGAGCACTGTGCCCCGAGCCCACCCTTTTTGACGTCAATTAGAGCTCCCAGCTCTAATCATTTGCTTCTAAAAAAAAAAAAAAACCCATTGGAATCCATGCGTCCAGTGCCCTGCATGTAGAGGGCCGGATACATGGATTAGGGGGGCAGCGCCTCTGTGCCCCTAATAGACGGGCCGCCACTGGTGGATTGTTTTATCGATGCTATACATGTCTTTATTCCTGTAAGTGCATCTTTTATTACTAAAGGCAAATCCACTTTGCACTAAAAAAGTGCACTGAAAGTGCACTTGGAAGTGCAGTCGCTGTAGATCTGAGGGGAAGATCTGAAATGAGGGGAAGCTCTGCCGAATTTTTTTTTTTCATCCAATCATATGCAAGCTAAAATGCTGTTTTTATTTTCCTTGCATGTCCCCCTCGGATCTACAGCGACTTTACTTCCAAGTGCACTTGTAGTGCAAAGTGGATTTGCCTTTAGTAAATAACCCCTATGTTTTTTTCTTTGGTGTAATTTTTTTTTTTTAATGTCTGAGGGTGCATGATTGCTGTTATATCCGATGGAACAGCTGGTAACTGGCATATGGGGACATTTGCTATACCGAGTGGGGAATATTAACCCTAGATGTCCTTATTCAGCCAAATGGTGGTCTGTACCCGTGTGGTAACAAACCGATGTGCATTGGTGTATTGAAGGAGCAATGAAGTTGATGTAAAGAGTCAGCAGTGGATTCACATTTCACAGTTGATGTCAACTGGATTTTTTATTAAATCATTCAATTATTTATTGCACTAGCATTTTTTGGGGAGTGGATACATTTGTTTGACAGCATAATTTGCACATATTTAGTTGATGCACTTTTATTGTATGTATAAGAATTATTATTTTATTGAGATATTCATTACTGTGCTTTGCACTTTATTTATTTTTTTTATATACATTTGTTGTTATATGTTGTATCATACTGATTATGTATATCACTTTAAGGGATAGTGTATCTAATCAGTTGTTGTATATTTAGAGTGTTGTGGTATTCAGGCATTATTTAGCCACAATACTGCATCATAGCCGAAAGACGGCTACATCATGGCTCTCCATGGACGTCCTCCCAGAACATGTCTCCCACACGTGCTCTGTGATCGTTGTGTCCTTCGGATTCAGCTCATCACAGATCGAGGTAAAGAGCCAATCACAGCGTCCCTTTACCATGTGACCATGTGTCCAATCATGGCTGATCACAAGTAAACAATCTTGACGTTTATCGGCATTCCTTTCCTCATGCACTGTCACAGCGTGAGGAAAGTAGAGCCGGTAACGGGCAAGTCTGACAGGGCACATTTACACTGATAATCAGTGACCTGATTATCAGTGCAGTGCCAATCAGTGCCCATTAGTGCAACTTACCAGTGTCCATCAGTGCAGTCTCATCAGTGCCCATCAGTGCAGTTTCATCAGTGCCCACCAGTGCAGTCTCATCAGTGGAGCCCATAAGTGCCCAACAGTGCCGCCTATCAGTGCCCATCAGTGCAGTCTCTCCAATGCCCATGGGTGCAGTCTCATCAGTGTCCATCAGTGCAGCCCATAAGTGCCCAACAGTGCCGCCTATCAGTGCCCATCAGTGCAGTCTCACCAGTGCCCATCAGTGCAGTCTCATCAGTGCCCATCACTGCAGTCCCATCAGTGCAGCCCATAAGTACCCATCAGTGCAGCCTCATCAGTGCACATCAGTGAAGAAGAAAAATTACTTAAATACCACCAAAGGAAAGCTTTATCTGTCTCAAAAAATGGTAAACATTTAATTTGGGTACAGCGTTGCATGACCGTGCAATTGTCATTCAAATTGCTTGTGCTGAAACACTGCTGAAAGTTGGCCTGGGATGGAATGGGGTGAAAGTGCCCAGTATTTAAGTGGTTATATTGCGGCTTTCCTGCAGGTTTAAGGGCCCATTCACACTAGGAACTGCATGTGAATTGCATAGGATTGAGCTGCGTGTTCCTGTGTGATCCACGTGCAGTTCTGTGCAGTGAGACTTCTGCCCATTCATTTTGAATAGGCTGAAATCACACCACACCAAAAGCAGTGCATACACTACTTTTGGAAACACACTGCAACCAGATTGCATGGTACATTTGTACCATGCGATATGATGCAAGCAAATGCACTGCATTTGCGACCTGCGTTTGGGGTGTCGTACTGACAACTGCTGCAGATCGCAAAGGCAGTACGATTTGCATGCGGTGTGGGAAACCAGCACGGAACACTGGTTTGCCACGAGGCATTCTAATGTGAACAAGCACTAAGATTGCTTGTTTTTTTGGTGTACACTGAGTGCAAGGATTAACACATAAATATTGTTTACACTTGTGGTTGGGGGCTGCCTTAAAAGAGAAGGTAGGCAAAACGTGGGCAGTTACAGGGTAAAGCAGGTGGTGAGGAGGCAATGTATTAATATTGATAAAGATCTACGTACAAAATAGGCAACCAATAGACACACCAATAGCACTTCCCCCAAATCATCTTTGAAAGGTCCTAGACTATAACCTAATTGTTGCTGTCCTTTATATGACTGTATATCTACAATCAAACTGACAGGAGAGTAGGGCAACAGTTAGTTCTAAGTGTACTATAGGAAGACAGACTGTTATCTTCCACAAGCCTTAAGCCACAAAGTGTTTTGCGGCTATTGTCTGTTCATTTTAGTGTAAACCCAGCCATACATGGTTCTGTTTTTTTTTTCCGTTCAGCCAGCAGGATACATTCAAAAAACTGAACTGATTCCCCATCCACACATTTAAAGGTGGATGGGGGAATCTTCCCCACTGTGTGTTCTGACTTTAGGGATACTCCTCCGCAGGGGCGTTGCTAGGGGGTGGCTATTCGGGCTATAGATCCCAATCTGGGGCCCATATCCCCGAGTCTCTTGCCGCAGGGTCCCTGCCTAACCAGCAGGCTGCAGCTACTGGGGCAGGCGGGCTGGCTGCATGAGAGAGGTGGAGAAGAGAAGCGAGCAGGCGGACGAGCAGAGATTACATCTCTCTCCGCCCGCTCCACATCAACGCTCTTCACTGCCAGACCTCTTCAATTTGGGAGTGAGGTGCGGCAAGCAGCAAAGAAATGACATCATCTTTCACTGCCCGCCACATTTGGTGGCACTGGCTGGCAAGGTAAGTGACAATCCACATCAGTTGGCAAGTGACAACCCACATCTGGTGGCCGGTGATGTGGCAAGTGACAATCTGCATATGGTGGCAAGTGACAATCTGCAAATGGTGGCAGGAGACGTGGCAAGTGACAATCTGCAAATGGTGGCAGGTGACGTGGCAAGTGACAATCTGCAAATTGTGGCAGGTGATGTGGCAAGTGACAATCCACATCTGCTGCAGGTGACATGGCAAGTCACAATCCACATCTGCTGCCAGGTGAAAGTGGCAAGTGACAATTCACATCTGGTGGCAGGCGACATGGCAAGTGACAATCCACATCTGGTTACAGGCGACGGTGACAAGTGACACGCTGCATCTGGTGGCAGGAGATGTGGTAAGTGACACGGCCAGGGCTCCCACTGATTCTGCAGTATGGCGAGCTGAACCACTTCATTATATATTAGAATGTAACAATAGTATGCACTTCAATCACCCTGACACCATATCAACCATTATGCCATGATGATTGAAGCGCCAACACCAGCCATCGCCCGTGACAAATTGCTTACCACTGGTCCCCCCCCCGCGGGCATGCAAAAAGGTTGGTGATCGCTGCTATGGGCTCTAGCCCCAGATCTTTTCAGACCTAGCAACGTCCCTGCTCCTCCGCTATGAGAATACACAGACCATTAGCTGCAGCCGCTGATCCGGTGGCATTTATCTCACTGGGCTGTTGAACAGAAGTTGATTGGTACTGCAGTGGCCACGCATGGATCAGAATTCCGCCAGTTCCTGGTGAACCAGCTAAATTTGATCCATCTATGGCCACTTTAAGGGACAGTTTTGACTGGATTTTCAGAAATATTGCATTTATGCCATATGCAGTTCCCAGGTGTTGTAACGCCTGAGAGACCTTAACTTTTGATAACTGTAGGCGTACACTTTTTACCATAGTCAGTGCACAGTGCCTTGAAAAAGTATTCACACCCCTTGAAATTTTCCACATTTTGTCATGTTACAACCAAAATGATAAATGTATTTTATTGGGATTTTATATGATAGACCAACATAAAGTGGCACATAATTGTGAAGTGGAAGGAAATTGATAAATGGTTTTCAACATTTTTTACAAATAAATATCTGAAAAGTGTGGTGTGCATTTGTATTCAGCCCCCTGAGTCAATACTTTGTAGATCCACCTTTCGCTGCAATTACAGCTGCAAGTCTTTTTGGGTTTGTCTCTACCAACTTTGCACATCTGGAGAGTGAAATTTTTTCCCATTCTTCTGCAAAATAGTTCAAACTCTGTCAAATTGAATAGCGAGCGTCTGTGAACAGCAATTTTCACGTTTTGCCACAGATTCTCAATTGGATTTAGGTCTGGACTTTGACTGGACCATTCTATCACATGAATACGCTTTGATCTAAACCATTCCATTGTAGCTCTGGCTGTATGTTTAGGGTCATTGTTCTGCTGGAAGGTAAACCTCCACCCTAGTCTCAGGTCTTTTGCAGACTCTAATGCCCCGTACACACGGTCGGATCTCCTGACGGAAAATGTTCGATGGGAGCCTTTTGTCAGAAATTCGACCGTATGTAGGCTCCATCAGACAGTTTCCATTGGAATTTTCGTCGCACAAAATTTGAGATCTGGTTCTCCAATTTTCCAACAACAAAATTCGTTGTCGTAAATTCCGATCATGTGTACACAATTCCGACACACAAAGTGCCACGCATGCTCGGAATCAAGCAGAAGAGCAGCATTGGCTATTGAACTTCCTTTTTCTCGGCTCATCGTACATGTTGTACGTCACCGCGTTCTTGACGTTCAGAATTTCTAACCAACTTTGTGTGACCGTCTGTATGCAAGACAAGTTTGAGCCAACATCCGTCGGAAAAAAAACATGGATTTTGATGTCGGAATGTCCGATCATGTGTACGAGGCATAACAGGTTTTTTTCTAAGATCACCCCGTATTTGGCTTCATCCATCTTCCTATCAACTCTGACCAGCTTCCCTGTCCCTGCTGAAGAAAAGCATCCCCACAACATGATGCTACCACCACCATTTTTCACAGTGGGGATGGTGTGTTCAGGGTGATGTGCAATGTTAGTTTTCCGCCACACATAGCGTTTTTCTTTTAGGCCAAAAAGTTCAATCTTGGGTGGCATCTGACCAGAGCACCTTCTTCCACATATTTGCTGTGAAATAGCTTTCTTTCAACAATTTGGCCAGATTTGTGGAGTGCGCAACTAATAATTGTCCTGTGGTCAGATTCTCCTACCTGAGTTGTGGATCTCTGCAGCTCCTCCAGAGTTACCATGGGCCTCTTGGCTGCTTCTCTGATTAATGCTCTCCTTGCCTGGCCTGTCAGTTTAGGTGGACGGCCATGTCTTGGTAGGATTGCAGTTGTGCCATACTCTTTCCATTTTCGGATGATGGATTGAACAGTGCTCTGTGAGATGTTTAAAGCTTGGGATATTTTTTTAAAACCTAACCCTGCTTTAAACTTCTCCACAGCTTTATCCCTGTCCTGTCTGGTGTGTTCCTTGGTCTTCGTGATGCTGTTTGTTCAGTAAGGCTCTCTAACAAACCTCAGAGGGCTTCACAGAACAGCTGTATTTATACTGAGCTTAAATTACACACAGGTGGACTCTCTTTACTATTTAGGTGACTACTGAAGGCAATTGATTCCACTAGATATTAGTTAGGGGTATCAGAGTAAAGAGGACTGAATAAAAATGCATGCCACACTTTTCAGATATTTATTTGTACTCAGTTTGGATGCTAGGAGTGAAGAGATATACCTGGACATTTATGGAAATGGTTGAACATGACTCACGGCCCCTCTCCCATGTGGCATTTGCCCACTGGCCAGTACTTATAAGATATGTGGGGCTGATGGCCCTGAGTGGGGATTATTCACTATTCAGTCATCGATCAGAGAAAGACCTGCAGTCAGTGACTGACATACTGATTAGTGGTTCCAAATAATACCTACTGCAGTAGGGAACAGACACAAAAGACACACTCCGCATCTTTCCAAATAACTAAGTTATTGTCAGACCTTTAGATTTCATCTTTGTATAAAAACCTCTTATGTATCCCATCCATCTTGGCTTTGTTAAATATTATGGCAGCTGTTTTCCAATTACCAAACTCATCTTACTCTAAACGAATCCCATTTTACTAATTTCCCCAATAACCTGGATTTCATTTCCAACCAAAGGTTGTCTAAACCAATTACAATATATCTATATTATTAATAAAATTGTTAAACTCATATTAGAAATTAAT
Organism: Lithobates clamitans; assembly: GCA_037952925.1. Classification (NCBI taxonomy): domain Eukaryota; kingdom Metazoa; phylum Chordata; class Amphibia; order Anura; family Ranidae; genus Lithobates; species Lithobates clamitans. The sequence continues at coordinate 3,255,578 of JBBGZY010000016.1, read as the reverse complement.
ACTTTAAAATTAAGTGACAATCTCAATATCACACCCTATTACTAATATATATCCACAGATATATTTCCTTAAAGGAGGACATTTTACTTAGATTCCATTTTTTAAATGCATTGTTTCCACTATCAAAGGATATTCAATTTGTGTAATACACGGTTCAATGTAACCTTCATTTTACCATGTTTGGAAAACAGATTTAAAATAACTGTGATCACATTGTTTTAGACTTAATCATTAATCATTAGAATAATGAACCCATCACATTTTGTTATTAATGTTTTGTTTAAAAAACTGAAATTGGCATGGTGTCCTTCCAGCTTATCACTGATCTCTCATCCCAGCTACATTCTTTCATGAGAGCGCAAAGGAGGGGGTCACATCTGCATACATGACACACACAAGAGATAGAACTAAAGGTTCCAGCATTCACAAACATACACAAATATCTCTCTAAAATCGCTTACATTTTTCCCATTTGTACACAACACATGCATTTTATTCTCTCACTTTCTTTTAACGCTTTAATATTTCCTTGCCTAAATTCTGCTTTCCTTATTTTGTTCTGATATCCTTTGTATCCTATGTATTGTAATCCCATACTTCACATACTCTAGCTTCTATAATTCTATGATCAGACGGGCAGCCATAGTGCTCATCTCATCTTCCCTCTCTGACAACATATAAAGTATTCTGTTTTGACTTTACTAGTTGTAGTGCCTGACCCCAAATTCAACTTAACATGAAAATATCCCTTTCTGTCTAGTGTTAATTGTCACCCTTGATCCATCCTGGTCACATAGATAGCTGCTTCTCTAATGCCCTGTACACACGGTCGGACATTGATCAGACATTCCGACAACAAAATCCATGGATTTTTTCCTACGGATGTTGATTCAAACTTGTCTTGCATGCACACGGTCACACAATGTTGTCGGAAAATCTGATCGTTCTGAACGCGGTGATGTAAAACACGTACGTCGGGACTATAAACGGGGCAGTAGCCAATTGCTTTCATCTCTTAACTTATTCTGAGCATGCGTGGCACTTTGTGCGTCGGATTTGTGTACACACGATCGGAATTTCCGACAACGGATTTTGTTGTTGGAAAATTTTATAGCAAGCTCTCAAACTTTGTGTGTTGGAAATTCCGATGGAAAATGTGTGATGGAGCCTACACACGGTCGGATTTTCCGACAACAAGATCCTATCACACATTTTCCGTCGGAAAATCTGACCGTGTGTACAGGGCATTACTGTTTACTCTGTGTGATTCTTAGTCCCTGTGGACTTTGGTGGTAACCCAGTTACCCATTGTGGATCCCTGTCCACTCTAACCATTTATCTAGGGGCTCAGTATAGGCAGAACCGCACCTTCGGTTCATATATTTTATAGTGCTCCTCTTGCTCTGGGCATTTTTGAGTGTCTCTTACCCTTCATTACCTTACTTAATTTAATGCCCATAATGACTGGCCAGTCTTCGCTACGTGTGCCTATACCCTCTTGCCTCTAAACTACTTTATCTAGCAGATGTACTACATATAGCTGTGAACAGCACTAATCTTCCCTTTCTTATCTATGACACTCCGATGGACAGTAGACAGGGACAACATAACTTATAACCACCAATCAATACAGTTTGATTAAGGAGAGTAACATAGGTACCCTTTGTCTCGAAAATGCCTTACCGATCAAGGAAGTCTGATAACTCAAATGTAAGCAAAAGGCTCACCTCAGCCGGCTGATTTATCAGAAATTCCCGGATTGTCTCAAGCTCCTCGTTTTGGATTCTCAGGGTCACCTGTAAATCCCCCTCCTAGGCAAAGCCTGACATAATTATTTAGTGGTTCCAAATTAATAATAACTACTGCAGTAAGGAACAGACACAAAAGATACACTCCGCATCTTTCCAAATGACTGTTCTGCTTTATTATGACGCAATTGAAGGTTTTTATACACATGATTACGTAGGTATCACAATAATATTACAATTGTACTTTTATGGTAACAAGGGGCATAACATAGAGAGGCTAATTCTAATCAAGACTCGAAAGAATGCAAACATGTCCTGAAAACATTAGTGCCGTGTGCACAGTGAGGGCAGTGTGCAATACATATAAAATAGAATACAATTATATACAGAACTCTCAAATTTCCTTTTACAGTGACCCATGCTGGGCATTATATAGCCACCTGCTCCCCAGTTAAATCTGCAATCACAGTGCCTAGGAGAGAAAGTCTTCCAGCCTCAACTAGCTGCATATGAAGCTAGTCCTGGAAGATGGGGAAAGGTGTGTCACAATAAACCACGCCCTTTAAGAACACCCATCTTTCACATTACACACCATTGATTGTGGCACAATGACATATTTAGTCCACGAAAATCTATCCATGAAAGAGCTAGTTGGTTATATTTGACACATAAACCCTAGGAGACATAGAACGGGTCTAGAACGGGTCTAGAGTCAAGGCAGTGTTATAAACAGAGTTAATCACATCTATCACATCCTGCCAGTACCCGTGTAACTTTTGTCACCTCCAGTACAGTTGAATAAAAGAACCAAGAGATTGAGCACATCTTGAACATTCAGGATTTTCCTTCCTACCTATCCTGTGCAGAAGTTCTGAGGTTTGGTAGGACCTATGCAGGATAAAAAGTTGGGTGACTCTATGAGTTGGAGACAGCGAGACCAACTGAACAGTTTCCATTATTTGGTCCCACATGTCCCCTAGACCCACATCAACATCCATCCCCCATTTCTGTCTACATGGAAGATGAGAACTAAAAAGCGAGTTAGATTGCAGTCACGTATAAACTTTAGAAATAAGGTCCTTTGTGTTACAAGCCTGTACTACACAATGTCAGGTCACCAGTATCCAGGTGACAGATGCACCCCGTCGGGGTCAGGAGTGCACCGCTATGATAGTGGATCCTAAGGCTGACTGCTGCGGATGGAACTCGGGGTGGTTCAGGAAGGCAGGTCCCCTGGAGCACCAACACAAATCCCACAGTGAGTTAGAACATAGATTCCCCAGGGCGCGGAGTCTAAGAGCCAGCAGGTGTTCACCAGAGCCTCTAGTGGTGAGGATGGACTGGGCTGCAACTGGCTCCAGGTCGCGGCCCCCAGGGTCTCCCAGCTTACGCTCATGGTAGGCTACAGGAGGATGGAGAGGAAAAAGCATCCCAAGACAGCAAGGGATAGTGAGGAGGTAGCCAAATGTCGGGGCGACTAGCAGACAAGGATAACAGAAAACATGCCAAAAGTCAGGGTCACAGGCAAACAGGGATAGTCAAGAATGCGCCAAATGTCAGGGTCACAAGCAAACAGGGATAGTCGGGAACACGCCAAGATCGGTAACAGAGACAGAGACAAACTTAGAGCATACGGCAAACAGGAAGCCAAACACAATATTGCACGGCAAAGCAGGCTTGGAGAATACAGTGTTAAATAGTGGTTCCTGTTGAGGCTAGGGTGGAGCCACACAGAGGGAAGATTACTTAAGCATGCAGGTGTGAGAGTACAAGCCTCAAGGCTGATACACAGACCAGGTAAGAGACAGACAGGTCATGAATGTATTACTGCAAGGTCATGACACACGTAGGCGTGCACACAGGGTGTGCCAGGTGTGCCCAGGCACACCCTAATCACCCTGTGAAGCACAAATTCCCCCTACTGCCCTGGCTACCCCCTTCCCCACCCCCACAGTGCTGCTGGCTTCCCTCCTTTCCTGCTGACTGTTGCTGCAGGGATGTTTTAGGATGAGTGGGGGAAGGGGCCAGTAAATATGTAATTTACTGGCCCCTTCTCTTTCTGAGTGAACATCGTGAGTGATTGATAGTGTGTGTTTGAGATTTGGGGTGCACACCCTAATGCAATAGACTGCGCACACCTATGATGACACACAATCCAAAATGGGAATTAGAGAAAAAGAGGCATTCAGGGCCAAACCATGGGATTTCAAGGCATATCTTAATTGTGAGTACTGGAAGAACCACCTTAGATCCAGACTGTAGTCCACACAGAGCTGCTTAAATGTTTTCAGCACTCTGTCAGAGTACAACTGCATCAGAGTAACTATCCCAGCCCGTTCCCCCCGGAGAACCTGTTCAGCCAGGAAATTCCAGGGAGTGCTTTGTTTGTCCATAATGGTGTGAATCTGGTATACGCTAAGATACCCAGCCTTTTTTTAGTGGACTGACAAACTTTGTTAATCGGGTAGATTGTCGGATAAGAATATTGATTAACAGGTGGAGTGGAAGAATCCAAGGCCCATAACGGGCTACTATTGTAAAATAGAGAGCTAGGTATATTTTACGAGGATTCACGCAAACCACCTATTTCCCAACCTGCAAGAAATATAACCAGGGATTAGGTACAGATACCCCCCCCCCCCCAATTGTTTGAAGCGCCTTGAAAAAATATAAAAATATTCCACATTTTGTCATGTTACAACCAAAAACATAAATGTATTTTATTGTGATTTTATGTAATAGACCAACACAAAGTGGCATATAATTGTGAAGTGGAAGGAAAATGATAATTGGTTTTCATAATTTTTTACAAATAAATTCCTGAAAAGTGTGGCGTGCATTTGTATTCAGACCCCTTTACTCCGATACCCCTAACTAAAATCTTGTGGAACCAATTGCCTTCAGAAGTTACCTAAGTAGTAAATAGTGTCCACCTCTGTGTAATTTAATCTCAGTATAAATACAGCTGTTTTGTGAACCCCTTAGAGGTTTGTTAGAGAACCTTAGTGAACAAACAGCATCATGAAGGTCAAGGAAAAAGTTGTGGAGAAATTTAAAGCAGGGTTGGGTTAATAAAAAATATCCAAAGCTTTAAACATCTTATGGAACACTGTTCAATTTATTATCCGAAAATGGAAAGAGTATGGAAGTCACTCTCTAGATGTGCAAAGCTGGTAGAGACAAACCTAAAAAGACGTGCAGCTGTAATTGCAGTGAAAGTTGATTCTACAAAGTATTGACTCAGGGGGGCCTGAATACAAATACACACCACACTTTTCACATATTTATTTGTAAAAAAAAAAAATTTGTTGAAAACTTTGTGTTGGTCTATCACATAAAATCCCAATGAAATGCATTTACGTTTTTGGATGTAACATGACAAAATGTGGATAATTTCAAGGGGTATGAATACTTTTTCAAGACACTGTAGATTGTTTTTAAAAGATTAACCTGACCTGCTGCAGAAATTTGGCAGCTTAAACCATACTTTGCTCTGGGATCTAAATTTCTGAAGTAATGGTGTCAAATTAAGGGGAACATATTCCTTAGAATGGATAGAGATATTCATCCCTAGATATTTAACCTTTGCATCCACCTTAAGTTGTGAAAATACGGGAGGGAGAGAGTCCTGGAGGGGATCCAATAAGAGTAGTGTAGACTTTTTCCAGTTGATCCTAATGCCGCGTACACACGAGCGGACTTTACGGCAGACTTTGCCCGGCGGACGGGATTTGGTCTGACAATTCGATCGTGTGTGGGCTCCAGCAGACTTTGTTTTCTCAAAAGTTGGACGGACTTAGATTTGAAACATGTTTTAAATTAATCCGCCGAAATCGAGTCCGGTCGAAAAGTCCGCCGTCTGTATGACACCCAAAGGGAGACTGGGGATGCAGAAGTTTTCCTACTTATGTACCGTGCTGAATCTGAGGTCTGGTAAGTGGGGAGGCATTCATTTTCTGTTTTGGGAAGGAGGAAGTGAGAATTCCAGCCTGGGGAGTTTCTTTTAGTGGGGGGTTAAGGAAGGAAAGGGGGGTGGGTTTGTTTTTGGAGAAAGGGGGATTTTCTTGTAGAGAAGTTTACAGGGTGTGGTTAATGGCAGGGCTTTTCTTCTGGGAGGGAGTTTGATTGAATGAAGGGAGTTTTTCTTCATAATTAGGAATCTTTGCTGGGGGAGAGGGTGTTGACTGAGGGAGATATTTTTGCTTTGGGAGGTGTCGGTTTAGAAACAGGGGGGGTTCATTTTTTGAGGAGGAAGATATTTTACAGTGGGAATCTTTGCTTGGGGAGGGTTCTTAGGAGGGAGAGGGGGATTGTTTTCCTTTAAAAAAGATTTTTTTAATTATACTTACCTAGGTGGATGGAGCATCAATCCAATGTTGCATCTGTCCCCAGCTGCTTCTAAGACCAACAACAGAGCGTTCAAAGACCGCTGATCACTCAGTTCTCAGCCTTCAGTGAGCAAAGAGTGGTAACTGTCAGTCCCTGGCTCTGCCCCCCCTCCCCCATGCTCACTGGAATGCCAGGCTGTGGAGGGGGAAGGAGCGGCAGGCTCAGGGTCTCTGACTTTAAAGTTAGGATCTTTCCACAGCCTGGACCTGCTGAGCGATATCAGCTGACAGAGGGCTGTAGTTGGCTGTCGGCTAAAATGGGTCACAAAAGTGCAGAACAAACTGCACTCCTCCCCAGGAGAAGTACAACCAAGTGGTATGCCGTCCCTTCAGAGCACATGCACCGGTGACATCACCAGCAGCTTTTCATGTGAATATCTCCTAAACACCACAAGTTTAGGAGATATTCACTATACCTACAGAAAAGCGTTATTATAGGCTTACTTGTAGGTACAAGTTCAAAAGCTGGGTTTGCTACAGTTTTAGACTGAATAAAAGCCAACCATATTGACTAGGTGCAAAGGGCACCATCCTGTGGTAGGCAGTGCACAATATTATTTATTTTTCATTTCTTAAAACATCTCATAAAATTTCTTAGGACACATTTTTTTAAGGTTTAAATAAATCACTGAATTTACTGCCTACCATAATATGTTGCCCCTTGCACCTGCTCAACTTGCACAGTAAGGTTAGCTAAAATCCAGTCTTGGGTCTCATTCATACATCCTACATGACCATGGTGCAGCAAGTATACTGCAAATACCTGCACCCAGGATCTCAGATGTTCTAATATCTGCTCAGCCTGTACACCTGAGTGATGGGCTGAAAAGAGCCAAGGCTGTCTGCTGCTGTAAACTTGTATCCACATGTATCTGCACATCCAGTGGTTACCTGCAGGTAGGGATAGATTTTTGCCCTTGGATAAAATCTCTCTGCATCCAGGGTCAGAAATTTGTCCCTAACAGCAGGTAACCATTGTGACCCACGGTTTGTTAGTGTGTCGCTCAGGCACAGTCGATGTGGAGAGTAATGTAGATGATACTGAATTTGCTGCAGGAGTGTCAGCAAGGGATGGAGCTCATCCCAGCTCATGTAGTCACTGAAGGGAAGAGAGAAAAAAAATCCCCGGTGCCACACATCCACGAAGTCCTATGGTAATGTAGTAGTGATGGAAGACACTACCTCAGCCCGGGTTCCCGCCAGGCCACACCCCAATGTGTTTTGCTTTGTCCCCCGGAGCTTAAACATGGGGACCACTGGATGTGCAGATACATGTTAACAGCAGTGGCTCTTTTCAGCCCATCACTCAGGTGAACAGGCTGAGCAGCTGACAAAAATTGGAACATTTGGGATCCTGGATGTAGGTATTCATGGTATATTTGCCATTCCCTGGCCATTTAGAACATATGAATAAGATCCAAAGCCTGGTTCACATGGTAAGTTTTTTTAGTTCAACCCTGCGGGCTGAATGAAAAAAAAAAGGGAGCTTAGGAGGAGCTCAGTGTACTAATAAGTACACTACCGCACCACAACTGCGTGCATTGCGTTCTATTCAGTTGGATGGGGATAATTTTTGCTGCGCTGCATTGCAAAGCCTCATGGCCCCACTCTGCTGTCACATGATTTAATTGTACCTCCCCCAACATAAAAGTGTAAATAATACCTTTCAGTTTGAAAGATCTAAACCACCCCAAAAAAAATATCTATGGCTTTGAGTAAAATACATATTATCCTCTTTTCCTGGCTTAAAATAATTTTTGTCTAATAAAGAAATTAAAGGTGAATTATATTCCTAGTGAAATAGTCCACTCAGACCATCCCATACCTTAAAAGTATTCCTAGTCAGTGGGTTTGTGCTACTAGATAATTCCCGGTATTGCCGTGGTATCCATACCATCTTCCCTAAATCTACTTTACTTTGTGCCATCTCAATTTCCACCCAACTTTTCTCTTCCTTTCCTTTCCATGAAATAGTGATTGCCTGATAGTATTTCTTACAATTTGGGGGTTGCTAATCCCCCTGCTTTTTTTTCTTTTACAAGCATCGCAAGTGCGATCCTGGGACGTTTATGTATCCATATATATTTTAACACTAAACACTATAGATTTTAATTTCCTGCAATATTCCTGAGGCAATGTTATTGGGATAATTTTGGTTAAATATTCATTTTTAATGCATTTATTCTCCCAAGCCACGAGAGAGGTTTGTGTTTCAAATGATTTAGTTGTATCTTAACCTTAGTAAGCATAGGAATATAATTAGCCATTTATAGAGTCCCTAACGATGCTGTTAGCTTTATTCCTAAATATACAAGTTCATCTCTGCACCTTACAAAAGGGAATCTAGGTTGGATTGCCTGCTGTTCCTCGATCAAAGTGGTTATATTCAAAATCTCTGATTTAGATGCTCTCATTTTAAAGCTTGTCAGCTTTCCATATTGGCCCAATTTTTTCAACGCATTTGGTATTGTTATTCTGGGGTTAGAAATATAAAATAGCACATTATCTGCATAAGCAGCTACCTCTCCCCAAATCTTACTTCTCTAATATCTGGGTTTTTACTATTTGCAGCTAGCAGGGGTTCCAATGCCATAACAAATAGCATTGGTGAGAGGGGACATCCCTGTCTTGTTCCATTAAATAATTTGAGGGGGGGGGGGACTTCCAATTATTCTAATTTTAGCTGTTGGATGGTAATAGAACACAGAAATCCATCGCACCATCTTTTCCCCAATACCTAAATGTCTTAAAATTCCTAGCATAAAGCCCCAGTCCACTCTGTCAAAAGCCTTTTCAGCATCTATTGACAGTAGTACGACTGGGGCTTCCCTCTCTCTCACCTCATGTATCAAGAAAAGAGACTTAAGACAATTGTCCCTCCCCTCCCTCCCTGTCACAAACCCTACCTGATCATTATGGATCCATCTTAATAATAATGGTTTTAATCTTTCTGCTATTATTTTTGCAAATATCTTTCTATCTATATTTAGTAATGATATCGGTCTATAACTCGCAGGTATTACTGGGTCCTTTCCTTCTGTCAGGCCGGGGCTCAGCCCTTCCTTCTCTGAGCTGGCCGCTCAGCCGTGGGCTAATTGCCAGCTCCCATCTCGCTCCACTGTTACCCAGCTGTTGATGATCCTGCTCGTCAGTCCTGCCTACTTAAGCTGTCCAGTCCAGAGGAGCTCTGCCTTCGCCTTGGTCACATCACAAGAAACTATCTCCTGCATTCCTGTTTAAAGACTGGCTTTGCTGACATCCCTTCTGGCTCCAGATCCTGCTTGCTGTTCCACTACTATGATCCCTGACTTCTGTTTGGCTGACTATCCGTTACGGTTACTCAACTTTGGCTAAGTTTGTTCTTTTTACTTTTATTATTAAACAAGCGTGATTTAACTGTACTTCTGTCTCAGTCTGATTTCATGGTTTCTGACACCTTCCTTCAAGGCCAACAATGATTCCTCCCATAACTGCTTGTTCCATGATCTTCTTTCCATAAGGAGTTTGAGCTGAGTCTGCGCCTCAGTCCAGGACAAACAGTTTTCAGATGTTGGGTCTTGAACATAAGCAGTCTCCATTGCAACCACCCGTTCCTTTACTTTATCTATCACTTGTCTAACTTTGGTTTTAACCAAGCTAATTTCTTTGATAAGAAGGCCTCTGAGATAGGCCTTCATTTTAGGCCCAAACTATCCTATAGGGAGCTGAATTTAAATTTTATGTCTAGAAAAGAAATTAAAGCCATGATTAGTAATTAGAGTCATGATTAGTAATTGTCTGGAGCCAAAATGTGAGTGAGTCGGGTCGTGGGTCCCGCAGACTCGATCGCCACGGTGATACCTGCGATCGCCTCACGGGGATGAAGAATGAGGAGAAGCTGCTGTAAACGGCATCTCCCTATTCTGCCTAGTGACAGTGTCACTCGATCTCTGCTCCCTGTCATCGGAGCAGAGATCAGTGACGTCACACACACAGCCCATCCCCCTGACAGTTAGAAACACGCCCCTAGGACACACTTAACCCCTACACTGCCACCTAGTGGTTAACCCCTTCACTGCCAGTGTCATTTACACAGGAATAAGCGCATTTTTATAGCACTGATTGCTGTATAAATGACAATGGTCCCAAAAATGTGTCAAAAATGTCCGATGTGTCCACCATAATGTCGCAGTCATGATAAAAATCGCTGATCGCCGCCATTAAAAAAAAAAAAAAATTATTAATAAAAATGCCATAAAACTATCCCCTATTTTGTAAACGCTATAATCGCTTATTGCAATTTTTTTTACCAAAAATATGTAGAAGAATACGTATCGGCCTAAACTGAGGAAAAAATAGTTTTTTTTATATATTTTTGGGGGATATTTATTTTAGCAAAAAGTAAAAAATAATGTGTTTTTTTCAAAATTGTCGCTCTATTTTTGTTTATAACGCAAAAAATAAAAACCGCAGAGGCGATCAAATACCACCAAAAGAAAGCTCTATTTGTGAGGAAAAAAGGACGTCAATTTTGTTTGGGAGCCACGTCGCACGACCGCGCAATTGTCAGTTAAATTGCTCTGGTCAGAAAGGGGGTAAATTCTTCCGGGGCTGAAGTGGTTAAACATACCTAGGAACATATATAACCTATTTTTGATAAGAATTTGCATATACCGTATTTATTGGCGTATAACATGCACTTTTTTCTCCCTTAAAATCAGGGGAAAATCATGGGTGCGTGTTATACGCTGATCTCCACTGTCTGTGTGCCAAAAAAGAGCTCCGCCGAAAAAGAGCAAGTGCCGCCAAAAAAACCCAAGCGCCGCCGAAAAAACCGAGCGCCGCCGAAAAAGACAGAGCCGAGTGCTCGGCTCCGCTCGCAGTCATGCCGTCTCGCCTCCCTGCTGTCTCTGAGAGGATGAGGAGCGAGTGCTGCCGAAAAAGACAGAGCCAAGTGCTCGGCTCCGCTCGCAGTCCCGAGACTGTGAGCGGAGCCAAGCCGAGCCGAGTACACAGTACACTCGGCTCGGTCTTTTTTGGCAGCGCTTGCTCCTCATCCTCTGAGACAGCAGGAAGGCGGGGCGGCGTGATGAGCCGAGTACACAGGCACTGTGTATATGACGAGCCGAGTACACAAGCTCTGTCGGCAGCAAATTTAAACAAATAAATGCTGCAAACAGCACACGGCACTGGGCATGGCTGCACTGGGCAATGCTGCATATGACAATGTGCAAGGCTGCACTGGGCAATGCTGCATATGACAATGGGCAAGGCTGCACTGGGCAATGCTGCATATGACAATGGGCAAGGCTGCATATGACAATGGGCAAGGCAGCATATGACAATGGGCAAGGCTGCATATGACAATGGGCCGGGCTGCACTGGACAAGGTTGCATATGACAATGGGCAAGCTGCAAATGGACACTGATCATTCTGCAATGATGGACAAGGCTGCAGATGGACACTGATGAGGTTGCATTGATTGGCATTTAAATGTAAATTTTTTTCCTTAAACTTTCCTCCTAAAAGTTTTTTTCCTTAAAATGCCCCCCTAAACTTGGGGTGCGTGTTATACGCAGATAAATACGGTAATTGTTTTTCTACATGGGGATTATTTGTGGAAATATACAATTAGGCATACATAGGTACATATTTAACCTATTTCTGATCCATTCTCTTATCAAGAGCATGTTAAATATGTTTCCTGTCAAGTGTAACAATGATATTCCTTCCAAATTCCCCATGTAGAAAAAAATTATACCAATAATCTTTTCAGATACAGGTTAAATATGTTCCTTGTTAAGCATAACCATGACATTCCCCCATAATACATAATAATGTATAAAAATACTTATTCCAATATTCTTATCGGAAACAGTTTAAATATGTTACTTGGTGGGTGTAAATATGATATTCCACCCATAATACCAATGTAAACAAATAATTATGTGCATATTTGTTTCAGAAATAGATTAAATATGTTTGTTGTTAAAGCGGAGTTCCGCCGAAAAAAAAATAAAGTCAGCAGCTACAAATACTGCAGCTGCTGACTTTTAAAATAAGGACACTTACCTGTCCAGGGCGCCCGTGATAACCTCACCTGAAGCCGACCTGTCCCTCGGCTCCCGGGTGCAGGCGTCAGCATCTTCAGTAAGGGTATCAGTCAGTGAAGCCTTGAGGCTTCACAGCCTGGTTCCCTACTGTGCAAGCACGAGTCGCGCTGCTCATGCTGACTGGTCCCTGCTGTCTTCTGGGACCTGTGTGTCTCCCAGAAGACCGCAGGGGGATGGAGGAGGGGCCGGACATGGCGTAGATGGCCGTGGATTCTGTGGCGATCTATCGCCGGAAGTGGGAGCAAATACCTGCATTAGAAAGATATCTGCTCCCCCCTGAAATGTGCCTGATGTGACACCGGGTTGATGGGGGAACCAGATAAGCGGAAGTTCCATTTTTGAGTGGAAGTCTGCTTTAAGTGTATCCATGATATTTCATCCATAATCCCCATGTAGAACAATAATTAAAGCCATATTCCTATCATAGACAGGTCAAATATGTTATGTAGGATGTGTGATGATAATATTAACCCCATAATCCCCTTGTAGAAAAATAAATATATAAATATACCAATATTCTTATCAGACACATGTCAAATGTGGTCCTAGGCATGTGTAACCATGATATTTCACCCATAATCCCAATGCAGAAAAACAATTATACACATAATCTTTTCAGAAACAGGATAAATATATTGCTTGTTAAGCTTAAAGGATATCTAAAGGTTCGTTTAAAAAACAAAAAAACAAACAAACATGTCATACTTACCTCCTCTGTGCAGTTGGTTTTGCACATAGTGGCCTCGATCCTCCTCTTCTGGGGTCCCTCAGCGGTGCTCCTGGCTCCTCCTCTTCTCGAGTGCCCCGTTGAAGAGTCACTCTCAGTGCACTCGTGTGGGCGTGCTCCCATGTCCTGCTGCTGCGTCCATTGACACAGACAGCAGGACTCAGCCCCGCCCCCCGCTTTCGTGTCGTTGAATTTGCTTGACAGCAGTGGGAGCCAATAGTTGTGCTGCTATCAGTCTATTCAATCAGGACCCAAGACACTGGCTGGAGCTGGTGTGCTCGTCCCTGTCGCTGGAAAGACCGGGTTCAAGTAAGTAAAAGGGGGGTTCTAGGGGGCTGCCACATCACAAGAGGTTTTTCACCTTAATGCATAGAATGCATTAAGGTGAAAAACCTTGAGGGTTTACAACCCCTTTAAGCATGAGATTTTCCTCTATACTCCCCACATATAAAAGTAGTTGTACCCATATTCTTATCAAAATCCGGTCAAATGTGTTTTTTGCAGGGAAATTCAATTCCTATCACTGGACAACCAGGACATGAAGTTCTGGGCGCCAGGGAAGAATTTTTTCTTTTCTTTTTTTTTTTACATAGAGCCTTGTAAGCAGCAAGGTTTATAGCCAATGATCGGCTCTCTTGTACAAGCAATCCAAGCAGCTAACTAGCCACTTGATTGCTTTTACAATGTCTTTTTCCTCCCACTGCCTTCAGCGGGCTGTCCTGACACTGGTTCGACCAGCCAGCACTTCCACCAGCTGATTACAGAGACAAACAAAGACCAGAACAGCTCTGTCCGTCTCTATGATATAGGAAACTTGAAGCAATTAGCTTACATTACTTCCGGTTTCCCCCGGCGCCGGTTTTTAAAGTGGAAAGCATTTGGTCACACTGATTTTGGTGGGATCAAATGCTTTTAAGGGCAGAGGAGAGATCTGGGGTCTCCATAAAGAGTATCTGTCACTGCCTTTTATTGTCACATGACATGTTTACATTCTTTGTGACAATGATAAAATTTTTTTTATAAAAGTTAAAGCAACAGTGTAAAAGAATATAAAAAAAAATTAATAAAAAAATCTAAAGCGCCTCCATCCCACATGCTCATGCGCAAAGGCTAATGCTCGCGTCAGTTCTGCACACACGCAAGCAACGATCAACTCACGCATCTGAGGTATCACTACAAACGTCAGATCATGGACAGTAATTCTAACACTGGACCTCCTGTGTAAATCTAAAGTGGTAACCTGTAAAGGCTTTTTAAGCGTTCCCTATGGCTAATAACATTTACGCCGTTTGTTCTGTTGCACCGGCATGTGCAATTTTAAAGCATGACATGTTTGGTATCTATTTACTCTGTTTAAGATTGTCTTTTATATTTATCAAAAATATGGTTGTATATTGTGTTTTATTGTGTTTTTTTTAAATTAAAATAAAAAAAGTATATTTGTTCCCAAAAAATTGTGTTTAAAAAACTGCTGTGCAAATACCATGTGACATAAAATATTGTAACAACCAGCAATTTATTCTCTAGTGCCTCTTCTTTAAAAAAAATTTATAATGTTTGAGGCTGGGTTCACACTGCACACCGGAGAGGCTCACAGAAGGGGTTTGGTGCGTCCCCATTCACCGCTTGAGGTCTGATTTCAGCCCAAATTTTTGGCTGAATTTGGACCTGAAATGGACCTGAAGACGCACAGGACCCCAGTGCAATTCACACCGGAGCCGCTCCGGAGATATGTGAACTGGCTCCATAGAGAGCTGGTCACAGTCTTCTGCTATGTGAATTAGATGTGGAGAATCCCACATCCAATTCACAACAGTGTGAACCCAACCGGAGGGTTCTAAGAAACTTTCTAGCAAAAAAAAATAATAAAAAATTTAAAGTTCAGGTCGCTCCTTTTGTTTTCAAAAGCCCCACACATTCCTAAAAGCACTTCTACCTAATAAACATCAACCCTTCATATTTTCCATCCTGGTAAAAATTATTTTCAATTGTAATGAGGGACAATCAAAAATTATGTAATCATGTTATTCTCCTCATAATCTCCTTGTAGAAAAACAATTATACCCATATTCCTATCAGAAATTGGTTACCTATGTTCTTAGGTATGATTAACCATGACATTCCACCCATGAAGAAAAAAAATGATGTGCATATTCTTATCAGAAATAGGCTAAGTATGTTCATTGTTAGGTGTAAACATGATATTCCACCCATAATCCCCCTAAAAAACAATAGCTATACCCATATTCCTATGAGAAATGGGGCAAATGTATTACATAGGATTTGTAGCTATGATATTCAGCTCATAATCCCCATGTAGAACAATATTTATACCCATATTCCTATCAGAGATATTTGAAATATGTTCCTAGGTATGTTTAACTACAATATTCCACCCACAATCCCCATGTAGAAAAATAATTCTATTCTATGCGTATTTATTATTAGAAATGGGTTAAATATGTTCCTATGTGTGTTTGCGAAAACACAGTGTAGCGCTAAGAACCATCAAAAATACAACATACTATACAGTGCATTAAAGATGTGTAAATATGAAATACTAATGTATACAGGAAAAATAATACTGTATACCAGAAATTAATAATAATGAAGTTCAGGGACTGAAACTGTGAAAACATGAAATTACCACTATGGTGAGCTCATTTGAGCAAATGTCCACTCTTGAGATGACACTTTGAATAGTGGATACTAATAGAGTGTGACTGGTCACTGAGACACCAGAAATAGTATATCTTCCACCAAGAAAGTATAGATGTATATTCTTACCAGACGGAGTGGACTCACATGCCAGCCACAGTGGGTCAATCGAGCTTGTATTGGCCAAAGCCTGGGACTCCAATGTTGCACGAGGCTTGATGGAACTGGAACCTGGTTGGGGATCGATCCAGAAGTAGGTAGTAAGTAGGCAGGTATTCTCACCCGGACCAATGTAAGGATGATGAAAAACAAAAAGGCTCCATATGGTGCAGGTCAAAAAGGTGGATTTATTGTAAAAAGTATATACATCAAATCATAGATGTGTACAAAAATGTAATCACAAGAGTTAGAAACAATGTGGAAAACAGTAAAATGTAAGTCCGATGCGTTTAATCCCAGTGGACTTCAACTGGGGCATTGGGATGTAGAAATATAAAAATAATTATATGCATATTCTTATCAGAAATAGGTCAAATATTTTCCTATGTATATTTAACTGTAATATTGCACCCATAATCCCCATGTAGAAATATAATAATATGCACATTCTTATCAGAAATAGGTTAAATATGTTCATAGCTATGTTTAAATACAATATTACACCCATAATCCCTATGTAGAAAAATACTTATATGCATATTCTTATCAGAATAGGTCGAATATGTTCCTATGTATATTTAACTGTAATATTCCGCCCATAATTCCCATGTAGAAAAAATATTATATGCATATTCCTATGAGAAATAGGTGAAATATGTTCCTAGTTATGTTTAACTACAATATTCCACCCATAATTTCCATGTAGAAAAATAATTATATGCATATTCTTATCAGAAATGGGTTAAATATGTTCCTATGTATGTTTAACTGTAATATTCCACCCATAATCCCCATGTAGAAAAATAGTTATATGCATATTCTTATCAGAAATGGGTTAATATGTTCTTTCCTAGATATGTTTAACTATGATATTCTACCTATAATCCCCATGTAGAAAAATAATTATATGCCTATTCTTATGAGAAATTGGTTAAATATGTTCCTGGGTATGTTTAACTACACTATTCCACCCGTAATCCCCATGTAAAAAAAATAATTATATGCATATTCTTGTCAGAAATTGGTTTAATATGTTCCTATATATGTTTAACTACAATTTTCCACCCATAATCCCCATGCAGAAAAATAATGATATGCATATTCATATCAGGAATGGGTTTAATATGTTCCTAGGTATGTTTAACTACAATATTCCACCCATAATCCCAATGTAGAAAAATAATTGTATGCAAATTCTTAAAAGAAATAGGTTAAATATGTTCCTATGTATGTTTAACTACAATATTCCACCCATAATCCCCATGTAGAAACATAATTATATGCATATTCTTATCAGAAACAGGTTACATATGTTCCTAGGTATGTTTAACTGCAATATTCCACCCATAATCCCTATGTATAAAAATAATTTTAATGCATATTATTATCAGTAATAGGTTAAATATGTTCATTGTTAGGTGTTACCATGATATTCCTCATATAATCCCCATGAAAAATAATAATTCTACCCATATTCCCATCAAAAACAGGTTAAATGTAATTTTTCCATTACTTTTGTATAATTTGCTATGATTCTGTTGTACAGCTGCATATACAACAGCAAATGAACAGTTAAACATTAGCAACTGCTTTTTGCAAGATTGTATCAAGCACTGCAGAAAAACATAATCTGAGAAACAACCGAGCCATTACCATATACATGTGTATAAAGTACACTGACATCTAGTGAGAGTTCTGAGTATTGCAGCCAATAATCCAATCATCCCATCATCCCAATATGCAGTTTAGTACTTCCCACCTTTACTCTTGTCTTATTTTTTAATTCAAAAAAGTGCATTTTTTCCAAAAAAATGTGCTTGTAAGACTGCTGCGCAAATACAGTGTGATATAAAGTATTGCATTGACTGTCATTTTATTCTTTAGGGTGTGTCATGAACAGGTGTGACCAGATTGTGTGGACTGCAAAGGGGAAACCAAAACGCATGTAAAAGTGAATAAATAATATTTATTAAAATAAGTGATAACACAGAAAATACAGATAGTGCAACCAACACAACAAACCCACTACAAACAACAATATCTACAGCAAGGGGCAATACCAGAATCACAGATGTCAGCCAGGCCAGGGTCATACACAGCAGGTCAGCAAGAGCAAGGGATATACCAGAGACATAAACGATTAGCCAAGCCAAGGTCATACACAGGAAGATCAGTAAATGAGGGACAGGGAACCAGCAGGACAGAGAGGGGATGGATCGGGCAGAAGGGTACAGGAACACAGAAGGGATCGGGTCAGGATAAGCTCGGGCACAAGGTCGGATGCAGGCTCAGGATCGGGTAACAGGCGAACAAGGTCAGGGCTCAAGGAGAGAGATACCAAGGCATATGAGGGCTTGCCGGGTATTTATAGGACTGACTGTGATTGACTTCAAGTCACACCTGAGCGCAGGGAGTGTTGTCTGCTCCATACTGCCAGGATCCATCCGCTGGTGGACATCAGTACTGCGGCCAAAAGATGAAATGACACCAGCAAGGAAATATTCTCCTGACAGTTCAACACTGCCAGGAGACACCTGCTGGTGGACCCCAGTACTGCATGCCAAACGATATATCTTGCCAGCGGACGGATCCTTTCCTGACAGGGTGTTAGAAAAAAAATATATAATGTTTTGTGGTTCTAAGTTCTAGCAAAAAAAAAACTGTTTTTAACTTGTAAACACCAAATCTCAGAAAGAGGCTCGGTCCTTAAGTGGTTAATGCTCTCCTTGCACAGGCTTATCAGTTTAGGTGGACGGCCATGTCTTGGTAGGTTTGCAGTTGTACCATACTTCTTCCATTTTCGGATGATGGATTGAACAGGGCTCTATGAGACGTTCAAAGCTTGGGATACTTTTTTTATAACCTAATCTTGGCATTAAACTTCTCCACATCTTTAGTCCTGACCTGTCTGGTGTGTTCCTTGGTCTCCATGATGCTGTTTGTTCACTCATGGCCCGTACACACGATCCGAATATCGTACGAAAACGGTCGTCCGAGGAAGGATCGTACGATATTCGGATCGTGTGTACACTACTTTCGACAGCCGATCACGACCATTCATCCGATATTATTCGATCGGACATACCCGAAAATTTTCCTCGTATGATTCCAGATCGTACGATTTTCGTTTAGTCAGTATAGTTGTCGTCCGAAAATACAATACAAATACATTACAACACATGACATCACTTCCGATTTTTTTGTCTTTCGTGTGAGAATTTTCGTGACTTTATTTATCTATTCAATTTCAACTTGCGAGAACGGTCGTACGATCGGTCGTACGATATTCGGATCGTGTGTACGGGCCATAAGGTTCTCTAAGAATCCTCTGAGGGCTTCAAAGAACAGCTGTATTTTTTTTTACTGTGATTAAATTACACACAGGTGGAGTCTATTTACTAATTAGATGAATTTTAAAGGCAATTGGTTCCAATAGATTTTAGTTAGGGGTATCAGAGTAAAGGGGGCTGAATACAAATGCATGCCACACTTTTCAGATATTGTTTTGTAAAAATAAATTTAAAACCATTTATCATTTTCCTTCCACTTCACAATTATGTGCCACTTCGTGTTGGTCTATCATATAAAATCCCAATAAAATACATTTACGTTTTTGGTTGTAACATGACAAAATGTGGAAAATGTCAAGGGGTGTGAATACCTTTTCAAGGTACTGTATATATACAAACAGAGAAAAGAGGCCTGTTACTGTTGCCCTGGGACTTTCTGACCCATGTATCATATAAGGCAGCTGTATTTAGCACCTGTATAGATTCTATATACCGCTTTAGGGAGGGCTGGACTTGAAAAATATCTTACAAAAGAAAACAAAAAAAAATCTAAAAGAAAAATAAAAAAATACTAAAAAGAGAGAAAAAAGAAAAGAAAAACCATAATACCCCCCACCCCCCCCACCCCCCCAATAAAAAGAATGTATTATCATACATACATTAACAAAAATACAAAAATTATACATATATTGAAAAACTGACCTACAGCATTGTGTAGACCAGAAAACATACCTACACCAATGCCTAAGTATTTTTTTTAAATATAATCATACTTTAATAAAAACATTTTTTTATAAAAATAGCTTATGCTGAAAAATATAATAGGCTTTTTTTCGGTTGTATATTGCTTAAAAGCTTATTTACGGAGTTAATTTTTGTTTGGTTAAATTGTGCCCTACAAAATCAGGCAAACAACATTGCTGCTCTATTTAGAAAAACATATGTTTTGATTTGAAGAAAACAGTGTTCCAGAACGCATTCTCAGGCATATGCGGTGTTTTTTCCGTGCTTCATTGTAATAGAAAAGCGAGTGGGTTTAAGATACTAGAACATTGTGTTTACCAATTGCCAAGTTTTCCAATTGCTCATCGATGTGCTGTGTTGTATTGAGGCAAATCCTATATATTTTTATGTTCATTTGGAACAGAGGACATTAGCTTCTCTTTTATTTGTGACTGTAAGAGCCTCCTACATAGCCGTGCTTCTGTGCTTTTACAGTCTTTCTTGTTTACATGTACAGACTTGTCTCCATTGATGATGTCTTCAGAACAAACCTGTTTATGGATCCTGCAAAGGATGTCGCAACAGGAATGGTCAATAGAAACTAAGAATAGAATTATTACTTTTTATACGTTATAACAGGGGTAGGCAACCTTTTGAGCACAGTGTGCCGAAAAATGTTTTCAAAGAAATTGAGCATGCCGATTTTATAACAACAAGATGTCAACTTCACACTCTCAATCACAAAAAGGATTTTTTATAAAGTAAATGCTGTAAACTACTTTAATAGTGAGACATTAACATCCTGCACTCTCACGCCTCAGATCAGACCCAATAACTGCAACTCCACAATTCAGATCAGCCCCAATTCCTGCACCTTCACACCTCAGATCACTGTCCCCCCTGCACATGTGCCCCACCACTATAACCCCCTGCACATCTGCCCCACCACTGTACCCCCCTGCTCATCTGCCCCACCACTGTACCCCCTACTCTTCTGTCCCACCACTATAACTGCCTGCACATCTGCCCCACAACTGTACCCCTCTGCTCATCTGCCCCACCACTGTACCCCCTGCTCATCTGTCCCACCACTATAACCGCCTGCACATCTGCCCCACCACTGTACCCCCCTGCTCATCTGCACCGCCACTGTACCCCCTACTCATCTGCCCCACCACTGTACCCCTACTCTTCTGTCCCACCACTGTGACCCCCTGCTCATCTGCCCCATCACTGCACCACCCTGCTCATCTGCCCCACCACTGTACCACCCTGCTCTTCTGTCCCACCACTGTAACCCCCTGCTCATCTGCCCCACCACTGTACCCCCCTGCTTGTCTGCCCCACCACTGTACCACCCTGCTCGTCTGTCCCACCACTGTAATTCCCTGCTCATCTGCCCCACCATTGTACTACCCTGCACATCTGCCCCACCTCTGTACCCCCTGCTCATCTGTCCCACCACTGTAACCCCTTGCTCATCTGCCCCACCAATGTTCCCCCTTGCTCATCTGCCCCAGCAATGTTCCCCCTTTCCTTTCTGCCCCACCACTGTACCTCCCTGCACATCTGCTCCACCGCCATGCCCTATGCTCTTGTGTCTCACCGCTGAACTGCACATCTGCCCCACCACTGTAACCCCCTGCTCATCTGCCTTCCCTGCTTGCACACTCACCCAGAAGGAGTGATTCGCTATGGAGAATCACTCTTTGGGTGACGGACAGCACCACCAACCCTATACCTGTAAAAATTCTAAAACCTTTTTATTTTAGAATTATTATGTTGTATTATAGCGAATTATTTTAATAGGCAAGTGCTGTTTGCACACAGAGCATACACTCTTGTGGGTTATTTTTGAGTATTACAAAACAATAGTTGGTTGATCAAAATTTTTTGAAGGAACCATTAAATGATCTCATATACAGTATGGATGTTTAAAAAAGGAACACCAGCTTTTTAATCCTTTGCTACCGTTCTTACAGTATTTTATTTATTACAGTCATTCATATATAGCCAACTGTTAACACAATGCTTTACATACTGTACATTCACATCAGTCCCCCGCTCTCAAGGAGCTTACAATTTAGGGTCCCTATCTCATAGACATACACATACTAGGGCCAATTTAGACAAGAGCTAATTAACCTTCCAGCATGTCTTTGGAGTGTGCAAGAAAATCTAAGTACCTGGAGGAAACCCACAGAAGCACAAGGAGAATATGCAAACTATGTTCAGATAGTGTCCTAGTGATATATCAAACTGAGGACCCAAATACTGCAAGGTTAACCACTTAAACTGGCCATAAGCGAGGCAGATGAGGGGAATCCTCCCCACTATGCTATTGTATTTTGACAGCGGTAACTCTTCCACTGTCAGAATACACTGATTAGCGCTGCAGACTGTAGCACTGATTGTACAAACATTTTCCAATAAGCCCATTTATAAAAAGTTCATCAGTAGATGGGCCACCCATTAATCGGAATGGCCATAGATAGATAGAAATTTGGCCAGTCCCTGCTGAACCACCCAAACTTCGATCTATCTATGGCCAGCTTAAGCCACTGTGCTGTTCTGCTAGAGTAATGACTGGCATGCAAAGCTTTAGTGCAGAAAGCCACTCAGACCAAGCTGGCAGGAAACCCCAAAAACTCTGCAAAAAAGAGGTGCATTAATATATTCAAAAAGCAGTTGTGAGATATTAGAAGCACCTTTTCCTATGAATTGCTTAAACTTTTCAAAATAAGTGCCTGGTGGAGAGTCCTGCTAGAACAATGAGAGCTTGCCATTTAGTGCAGAAAGCCACTCATATGTCTATTTCCCTCACCTATTTATTTAAGCAGAAGTAGGTGATATTTCTACTTGCATTTCCTGGAGTTTTATAAACAGCTTCCAAATGAATAAGATGTACTTATAAGATATGCAATTAAGCCCACAAGAAGCCCAAAAATACTCCACAAAAATGTGTCCTATTGGGGAGATTTCCCTTTACTTCCTGTCTCATAGCCAAAACAGAAGTAAGAGGAAATCCCTTCAAAGAGAAGGAAACCCTGGTTGTCATCAAGGTCACCAGAGCTAGCATCCCTATTGGAAGATTTCCCCTCTATTCCTGTTCTGGTGACAACCCAAAATGTTCTTTCACTTTCACTCTTGGTAATAACAGTAAACATGACAAATAGAGAGGGGAAATCTCTCTAACAGAGGCATGACATCAATACAAATTTGGCAGGTGTTATAATACTTCTCTACTCTATCTAAAACTAAAAAAAAGTTTTTCCCTTAGGTATACTTTAAGATCAGCCACATGTGGCCTGAGGTTTGCACACAATGTGATCAAACAGGCCACAGATTGCTGGTGACAGGCAAGCTTATTATTACTATACAGAATTTATATAGCGTCAACAGTTTACACAGCGCTTTAAGAGGGCCTTGCTCAGAAGAACTTAAAATCTAGGAGGGTGAGGCAAGTGGTCCAAAGGTTATAACTGTGGGGGATGAGCTGATGGAAATAATAAAAGATTAGTTAGAGACTTGATAGGCTTCCCTGAAGAGATTAGTTTTCAGGGATCGCCTAAAGGCAGCCAGAGTAGGGGATAGCTGGACAGATTGAAGTAGAGCGTTCCAGAGGATAGGAGAGGCTCTGGAGAAATTCTGGAGATGAGCATGGGAGGAGGAGGCGAGGGAGCTTGAGAGCAAGAGGTCTTGAGAGGAGCAGAGAGTACGGTTTGGGTGATATTTGGAGAAAAGATTGGTGATGTAGCTCGGGACAGAGTTGTTAATGGCGTTGTATGTTGTTGTTATTATTTTTAATCTAATTCGCTGGGCAATAGGAAGCCAGTGTAGGGATTGGCGGAGAGGGGTAGCAGACACTGAGCAGTTGGTGAGGTAGATGAGTCTGGGAGCAGCATTCATGATAGACTGAAGAGGGGATAGTCTATGGAGAGGTGGGCCTATGAGAAGGGAGTTGCAATAGTCATGACGAGAGATAACAAGGGAGTAAATGAGTAGCTTGGTGGTTTCTTTATTTAAAGCGTAAGTAACCCCATCCATTTACCAGTTTCAAAAAAGTTTCATTTACGACACATGCCGGAAATGTAACACTCCCATTGGTTGTGCTCTCAACCAAACTGTCAAACCATCCAATGGAGGGTGTCATTACTGATCACATGGGCAGAATCATGGCAGTTGTAGATTAAACAGAAGCAAAGATGGCAGCTTTCTTGGCTGAAAACGATAGGGGGGTTTACTTACACTTTGAAAAGGGGCTAATTTTAGAGATGTTACGGAGGTGAAGTCTACAAGCTTTTGACAACAATTGGATTTGGGGCTGAAAGGACAGGTCAGAGTCTAGGATTACACCTAGTACACTGGGGTGACTAGAAGGATTGATGGTTGCATTATAGAATTTGGTGGAAAAGTCATGGAGGAGGTCAAGGGCGGGGGATGGAAAAACTCAGTTTTAGAGAGATCTAGTTTAAGGAAGTGGTGCAACATCCATGCAACATATGTCAGTTAGTAAGTTAGTAATGCGAGAAGGGACTGAAGGAGTGAGGTGAGAAGTAGAGAGAAAGATTTGGGTGTCATTGGCATAGAGATGGTATTGGAGGCCATGGGAGGTTATCAGGTGACCAAGGGAGGAGATGTAGATAGAGAAGAGAAGCGGTCCAAGAACAGAAACTTATCAGTTTTATCAGCTTATCAGTTTTGATCATAAGAAGGGCCTGTTCTTACACTCATTTTCTAGAATTTTATAGAGTTATACAGAAAAGGGAGCAAGCTTCTATCATGATTATAACATGATAGAACATTAGAAGGAGAAACAGTTGTCCAGTTCCCAAAAATAGGGTAATCTGAGCCAGCAAAGGCAACTTGCTTACCACTCACCTTTCTTAACAAGAAATCTGCTCATGTATGACCACCCTAGATGAGATTGTGACATTGTTTACAATTTATTCTTTTCAAGAATGCAACATGTCCTAAAATGCCACATTAGTAGATTTTTATTGCAAACTGTGAAATACAAGAAATCAAAATGACTATAGTATAATGGAAGCCTCTTTAACATAATGCTGCATTCAAAATAATTAAAGTGACTTCTCTAGTGTTTAATAGTATTACCTCTGAGCTATTTCATATTATAATTCGGTGTCACATCTCCGTATTGGGATATCACCATTATACAGTTCTTTGCTCATTTAAATTTCATAATGACATTTCAAAATAATGGTTTTGCTTTGCAACACTTAAGATAAACTGTTTTTAGAAAAGCACATGGAAACATTTGTCATCATTTAAGCTATTTTCTACTACTTTGACATATCTGTCCACATTTATTAGAAGAATGTCATCTGCATATAGATAGACTTTTGTGAAGGTGCAGATATTTGGAAGGTCATTAATACAATGCATGATAAGAAGGAATGGGTCCCAGGGCAAATCTTCCAGAACACTTATTTTAATTGTCCTTGTATTTAAAACAGATCAATTTACATAGCTCCTTTTCAATCAATTTGTTCTATATGAATTTTGACTCTCTGTTTTTTTGCAATTTTTTTTTCATAAGTGGTCTGTGGCATGATGTATCTTAGATATATGGACAAAGGAACAGATGAATATGCAATGCATGTCACTTGATATTATTCTGGGAAAGGTCGACAGAAACAAATTAACAGCAAATATGTGTGTGTGTCTGTGGGTAATAAAAGAAAGGGTATAGATTATCTATATGCATATTCAAGTTTACATGTATATATATGAACTAACAGTAAACATGCCTCTATATATCAGCCACATTTATAAACCAAATCTTTATAAAGTTTTTCTGGGTTTTTTTTTATGACGCTAACATGCTTTCTTTAAGGGATTGTTCACACTAGGTGCGTTGAACTGCATTGATCAACACTGATCAATGCAGGTATAACACGAGGGCACATATAAAACAACAGTTCACACAGTGCAACCCATTGACTATACAGTGGGGACGGAAAGTATTCAGACCACCTTAAATTTTTCACTCTTTGTTATATTGCAGCCATTTGCTAAAATCATTTAAATTCATTTTTTTCCTTATTAATGTACACACAGCACCCCATATTGACAGAAAAACACAGAATTCTTGACATTTTTGCAGATTTATTAAAAAAGAAAAACTGAAATATCACATGGTCCTAAGTATTCAGACCCTTTGCTGAGTATTTAGCAGAAGCACCCTTTTGATCTAATAAAGAAGAGTGAAAAATTTAAGGGGGTCTGAATACTTTCCGTCCCCACTGTATGCCACTGTAGCACATTGCAGCACCCTGCAGTGTATAAAGTTACATGAAATTTAATTTTAAATTGCAATAAAGTTTAAAAAAATGAATAAAACAAAAAGTACATGCTCTCTAACAATGCATCGTACCACCCTATACAATGCACACAGTGCGCATGTGTCATGCAGAGCATAACCTGAGCAGGCAGCAGGCCTTAGTCATTTTTTTTCTTCCAGTGAGTATACAATTCATTATTGTAATATTTAACTGATAAGAATCTTAGATTAGACTTTATATTTTTTTCATGCTTACTGTAGCTTCACAAAAGTATTTCAGGAAGTGTGGGCAACACCCCTGCAGATTAAGTGCAGAGATAAAATTAAAGCTATGCCTGTTGATGATTTCTTTTTTTTTTGTTACGGAAAGATTTTATTAAAAATTTTAACAGACAATACAGAAAATACCAATATAAAAGGACATGGCTCCAATTGCAGTACATATTTTCAAACAAATGATGGAGCCAACAAGGGTCTCCCTGTATAAAAATTGTAAATAACATTCCTGACATGAAAAAACATAAAGTGCTCCTCTAGATGTCAATGCAATGCTAGTTTTGTGTATGATATTGCAGGTGTCTATAGACATGTCAGAGCTATTAAATAATTAAAGGCGTCTTAAAATACTCTTAATCTGATTTCTGTTTGTTCCGCAATACATGAGATGAATGGGAAAAGGAGCCGATCACGAAGTCAGACTCTTACCCCAAAATTTCTGCATGCTAGGACTTAGTTAGGGGGCAGAAGGAAAGAAAAGAAAAAGAGAAGGGAGGGGGAGAGGTGTACCGAGAGGCTAATGTGAGGAGAGGGTGTGGGATGACCACCAGCTACCCTCTCCATCCACTTCTGGTAGCGATATATGTTATATAACAACCACAGTGCCTTCAGATTGTATCTTCGAAAATAATAAGGAACCATTAAACACAGGTTAAACGTTATCTTGTATCAGTTCTTGATACCTTTGAGAGTTTCAATATTTAAACCAGGCTTCACATATATTTGAGAAACTGGAGATCCTATCCTGGGTGGTGTATAACACCTCCTCCATCGCTGCTATTTGATTGATACCTGACGCCCATTCTTTCATTGAAGGGGGTGATTTGGACCTCCAATCGACCGGTAAGCATAGCCTAGCAGCGTTAATCATATGCATAGCCACCGACTTATAGTATCTTTTCCGGGGTATTTTGGAGAGATGAAGGAGGTACTGTGCTGGCAACTCCAGTGGGAGCGAGGAGATCGCAGACGTTGCATCGATGATTTCTTGAGAGCTGTGAGAAACTGTTCTAATGTCCTAGTATCAAGGATTGGATAAAAGACTATTGGACTATAATAGACTTTTGGAGCATGGATCTTTCCAGTGGGTTTAGGAAATATTGTTTTCTAAAAAAAAAAAAAAAAAAAAAAAAAAAAGGTCACATTTCAGTTAAACTTAAGGCTCGTACACAGGATGTGAAAATCGGATAGAACAATTGGTACGACCAGCTGTCTGACAATTTTCGGATCGTTAGTACGGTACTTTCGACAGCCGATTTCGCTTTTTCGTCAAACAAAAGCTGGATGTGCAGACTATGTGAACTCCACGTCTGATTTTCGTTATGTTAGTACAGTTTTCGTATGAAAAAAATCATAAGAGCAAGACTACTCATGCTCAGAAACGAAAGAATACATAAAAACCATTCAACACATTACATCACTTCTGACATTGTATTCTGTCGTACGAAAATTTTCATATTGTAAATAACCTCTTCACTTTTGACAGGAGACTAGCATGCCACAAAAAACTGACCTTTGGTCATCCGAAAATCTAAGCGTGTGTACGAGGCTTTAGACATGAGAAAAAGGGAAGACCTCTACTTGTGCCACATCCCTATTAATAGAACATTAAAGAATTAGCAAGAGCCAGTCCTACTGGCATCCAATGAGACAAGATACAATTTATAAAAATATCTAATTTTATTTACAAATTATTTTAAAAATAACACAATTGCATCAATACATAATTTTAAAATAAATTAGCACAACTCATCATATGATCCCATTAGGGACCAAACATACTCTTTCTAAATAAAATCATGTATTGACACAATTGCATTATTTTTATAAATAATTTGCAAATAAAATGTGATATTTTAATAAATTGTATCTTGTCTCATGTGGATGCCCGTAAAGTCCATCATCAGCAGGACTGGTTCTTGCTAATTCTATAATGTTCTTAGACATGTTCTTCATAGAAGTCTAATGCATCATTTCCCACATGTACGGTTGGCTGGCTTCAGGAACTGAAGAGCAATACCTGCCCCATCAGGCGCTTAGAGGCACAAGGTGGTTCTTTGGGAACAAGTAATGGAAAAAGGACACTTTATTAGCTATTTATTGTAGTATAAGTGTTTAATAAAAAAGAGACACAACTAAGGACCTATTACAGTCTGGAACATTTCAGATTTTTCTAGAGAACTTAGTGGGCCCAGAATTTACTGTTCACTTGGAACATTTTTAGGGGTACATTCACCTTCTAGATAACTATAGGCTGACATAAATCATAGGTTTTATTGTCAGGAACTCTGGTGGATCCAGTGCAAATGACATTCTAGCAGAAAGACTTTGCAATGCCTTCCAGTAGGTGCAAAAATACAGTGCTTTTTAAAATATCAGTTTAGGGGGACTGACACATTTAGGCCTCTTGCACATGGACGTAATATTTTGCTGGAAAATAATGGTGGCCACACAAAATATTGACACTTTGTGCCCAATTTGGACATTTGCACTTAGGGGTGTACTCACTTTTGTTGCCAACGGTTTAGACATTTATGGTTGTGTTTTGAGTTATTTTGAGGGGACAACAAATTTACACTGTTATACAAGCTGTACACTCACTACTTTATATTGTAGCAAAGTGTCATTTCTTCAGTGTTGTCACAAGAAAAGATATATAATATATTTACAAAAATGTGAGGGGTGTACTCACTTTTGTGAGATATTGTATATGTATATATTTCTTACATAGGTTATTCAGCATAGGATTTAGGAGGGAAGAGGGAGGAGGGAACATTTTTTAAGATTAGTTAGGTTTAGCCTGGATTCTACTTTCAATAACAGATTTTTATTCATCTTTCCCAAGACCCAAAAGATAGGCGCAAAACAAGCGTTATAATATATAAAAGAAACAGAAAACAGATGAGAACTTGCTGGACTGAGGGCAGGCTGGATGAATACGATGCAGGGTCATACAAGCCAGGTCGGTAATGTTCGGGCAGATCAGGCATAGACAGCAGACTGCAGGATGGTCGAGTCACAAGCCAAGTCAGCAACGGGGGATCCATCAAGCAGAGACAGGAGGCAGAAGCAGAATCCAAGACAAGCCAAGGTCGGAGCAGGTAGCAGACAAACACTGGTCAGATGTAAGCCGGATCAAGATCAGAGGTCAACACAGGAATCTAGAATACACACAGAAGCTGCAGACCAAACAGCAATGAGTACATACAGAAGCCTGTTTAAATAGCCCACTTGGCACCAGCATTAGCAACAGGTGTGTGCTCCTAAGCCCACGACAATGCCAATCTACCTGGCAGTTGCTGGTCTGCGCATGCGCATATGTATGCACCGTAAAACTCTATCTGTACGACAGACATGCCTTCCCTGACAGTCAGACTATGCTGATTTCTGGGCTGCTGCCTGCCGGAATATACTGATTCCTGACTCACTGCCCAGCTAGACCCAGTTAACTGGGTTATGCTCCTGCCTGCTGATGGGTTTGAGGCTTCTGGGTTTCTATTGTCTAGTGGCTTGCATGGGTTACTTATCTGGTCTAAGATCCCTATTGTTGCCTGTCCTAAAATCCTTTTGCAGCCGTTTGCTTTTGTTACGCTAAAGCAGAGAGAGCCAGATACCTACTTTGAATGTGAGAACTGCACCCGCTATTACAGCCCTAGTAGTAGAGGTCTTCTTGGGAAGGGCAGGATTCCATTGGAACCTTGCCTGGATCTAAGCGATAGCTCTGTGATCCCAGGTGCATTCAGGGGTCCGGTTTGGGTAACCTATGTCCTGGATAGACCTAAGTGGCAGTTAAAATGCTTTGCGCACTCTAGCTACCTAAATGGGGATGATCCAGTTGCGATCGGACATCCTGGCATCAGGGTAACTGTATGGGCCAACGACTCTGGTATTGAGCCTTTCGGCTGCCTGTGGAGTCCCAGCGTTGAGACCTATGCTGCATTCAGGAATTGTAAGCTCCAATTGTTGCGCGTCCTCAGGAGTCTGACCAGTGGGGAGCCCAGCCAACTTTCAGACCCTGGTGGTGAATACTCAGTCAGCTTTTAGACCCTGGCAGTGGGGCGCGGTGGAGTGTCCAGATGCCACTCCTTAAGGTGAGGGAACCGTCAAGACCTAGTTCATCTGCTGGTGGCACTGTGGTTCTCTGGGCTGAAAGCTGTAGTTTCAGTGACCACCAGCAGGTGTCTCCCAGCGGACAGCAGGTTCCTGCAATCAGTTCCACCTGGCCCAGCTGCTGGGAGGGTACTTAAAGTGTTTACTAAACCCACAACAGTAAAATAAATCTGTATATGCAGAAAAGCATGCTTGTTATACTCACTGTGGAACCTAAGGGGTTAATCCTCTGCATTGTATAAAAAAGGCTGTTTGATCCTGTATGCACAGATCCTACTCCTTTTCCACTGTCTCCAAAACATGTCTTGATAAGACAGAGTAAATGGAGTCAGGCTGCACATGCTCAGTTTGGTGTGCATTGCTAGAGAGTTTTTTTCTTCTTGGGAGAGTGAGTGTGATCAGCACAGTCCAGACAGCCAATCAGCACAGTCCAGACAGAGGGTCAGGGGTCCTGCATCCTTTAACCAGACACTCGTAGAAATCACAAGACTGCTATATGCTGCTGATGAGAAAAGGTATTTAGCAGTTTATATTTACTAAAATGATTGCATTTCCATGTTTTGTGTACTGTGGGAGACCAGATATAGTGTATGCAGGGTCCTGGGTTTAGTAACACTTTAAGTCCCACCTCTGCTATTGCAATTTGCATCAGTGTTTTGATTGCCTTGCTTGCTGCCAGATCCACACTGCTCTTGAGCTATCCTTGTATCATGTTCCCTTACTGCTGCTCGCCTTGTTCATGTACTCAGTCCTGTATTCCCCTTTTTTCTTGCATTGCTCCTGTTACCCATATTATATATATATTTGTATATATTGCATTAGTTAGTTTGCTAGGCTTCTGTTAATTAGGCACTTTTGATTGTGGGTCACTTGTTGTTTATGTTCTTGCTGTTAATGAATTTACTTTATTATTCATTGTTTGGGCCCAGTTTTCTTGTGTAGCTACATATATCTGGTCATCACAGCTACTGACACCTGACACAAAGATTTGCATGGCTCTGCCCACTGCCTTGAAATGAAGAATATTCCTCTTATTTCTGAGGTATGTAATGGAGTAATGGAAAAATGCTTCTATTATGTTTCTATTATATTAGTGTATGTGTTATATGTAATGAAATGAGGCTTTCTGTGCTGCATATTTGTGTACAGAAATACTTAATGTGTATATCCTCCTTAAAGTGGAGTTTCACCCAAAAATTGAACTTCTACCTTTAAGTGATGGTGACCCCCTGACATGCCACATTTGGCATGTCATTTTTTTGGGGGGGTACCAGTTTTTATGGGCACCCAGCTCCCACTTCCTACCCAGGCTCTGTGGCGCTGGAAGGAAGTTCACCTCTCCCTCCTCCCTCCCTGCAATCTTCTGGGACACGTCTCAGGTCCCAGGAGATTGCCTGACCATTTACAGCACGCAGCGTGGCTCTCGCATGCACAGTGCGCGCCCTTCTGTGAAGCCACAGCTGGGTGCCCTCAATTAGAATGTCCGAGCCTCAGAGAGGAGGGGGAGAGGTGCGGGGCTTCGTGAGCCTGCATCGCTGGACCGTGGGACAAGTTTTTGTAGCTGCTGGCTTTTAAAATGGAGTTCCACCCACTTTTACAACTCTTCAGCATCCCTCACTAAACTGTGCACTGTAAACGAATTGGATATTTTTACATTTTTTTTCTCAGCACCTACTGTATATCTGCTGTATTCATTTTTCACTTCCTCCTCCCTGGCCGTGGCCCATCGCATCATTTCCTGTTTGCAATGCCTTCTGGGAAGGGGCAGCAACTTCCTCTGACACTGCCGTTGCTATGGAAACCTGACCTGAAACCAATTACACTGCTTGTGCTGCACTGAGCATGTGCGAGATCTGCAAGGATGAGATGCAGGAAGAAATACAGTGTGGCTTCAGATGCCCACACTTAAGATGGCCACGGCCTGCTGTAAGTTTATAAAATATCAAACTAATGCTATAAACTAACAAAACAGACCTTAGTTTACAGACTAACTTTACTAGAATACATTAAGCTTGTGTATTATAGGGGTATTTTTTATTTAAAAAGTATAATTTCAGCTGGAACACCACTTTAAATGGGTGGAACTCCGTTTTAACCAAAATTTTCCCCAAACCTCCCTTTCTTCACACTCTTTACCTACTGTATTTCCTGAAGCAAGAAACAGATTATATTAGTCCCTGTTACATCTTGAGCAGGCTTGTAAAAGTCTTGTAGGGACAACTTTTTGGTGAGCTTAGTTCCTATTGACATAGGCACACCCCAGATGTACATCTCCTAAGAGGCTTTCCTTACACACAGTGAGGATGATTTGCTAAAACTGGAGAGAGGAAAATCTGGTGCAGCTCTGCATTGTAGCCAATCAGCTTCTAACTTCAGCTTGTTCAATTAAGCTTTGCCAATAAAACCTGGAAGCTGATTGCTTTCTATGCACCATCTATGTATGGTGCTAGTTCACTTTTTTTTTTTTGTAAAGGTGAACTAACCCTTTAACGCGAACCAGTAATTACTGTACTTATTGAAAACTCTATTAAAATGATACTCTCTTACTTGTATATTTTTTTCTATTTTGTGGACATCCCCTTTATTCAACGCCTCTTTTAGAGCAAAATGTCAACAAAGCTACCCAGCCCTTGCAGTGACATGACAACAAATGCTTTTCTATAAAATTACTTAGCACCTTTTGTGACAGAATAAGATTGCCTCAACATTCTTCTTTAATTTTCACTTCTTGACACATCATGTAAATGCGATGTCACACCTGGTTATGTCAGCACACGGAGGCTCCTTCTCCTTCTTTATGTTAATTCTTTTCTAGTTAAACTTCTGTTTATACTTCCAATTAAGATTCTGCAACCGGAGGTTACCATGGTTACAGCTGAATTCTGCAGCAGATAGTTTTAATTAGACTTGCACTAAGGTGAGCACAAAGCATTTGACCTGCATTTTTGAGCTTTCAGAAAAAAACCCCTAGAACAATGATGTCGACTAAACACTCCCAAGCAGAAGATCATTACTCTTGAGTAAACAAGAAAAAACGTAAAACACCTACCAAAAACTCTCTATAGGTGCCTACAACAGACCTGTATGTTTAACCACCTCAGCTCCAAAGGTTTTACCCCCTTTATGACCAGGTCATTTGCTATTCAGCACTGTGCTACTTTCACTAGCGATTGTGTCATCATGCAATGCTGTACCCAAATGAAATTTATAGCATTTTTTTTTTTACACAAATAGACCTTTCTTTACTTTTGCTATATAAATGAAAACAGACCAAAATTTGCTTTTAAAAATCTGTTATAAAACATATCCAATAAAAA
This sequence comes from Lithobates clamitans, assembly GCA_037952925.1. Lineage (NCBI taxonomy): Eukaryota > Metazoa > Chordata > Amphibia > Anura > Ranidae > Lithobates > Lithobates clamitans. Next base: position 3,221,785 of record JBBGZY010000016.1, on the reverse strand, counting down.
ATCTAATTTCTTCATAAATTTAGGCCAAAATGTATTCTCCTACATCTTTGGTAAAAAAAAAATCCCAATAAGTGTATATTATTTGATTTTCGTTAAAGTTATAGTGTATATGCAGTATATATACCGTATTTATCGGCGTATAACACGCACTCCAAGTTTAGGAGGGAATTTTAAGGAAAAAAACTTTTAGGAGGGAAGTTTAAGGAACAAAAACTTACATTTAAATGCCCATCAATGCAGACTTATCAGTGTCCATCTGCAGCCTTGTCCATCATTGCAGCCTTGTCAGTGTCCTGTCAGTGTCCATCATTGCAGCCTTGTCAGTGTCCATTATTGCATCCTTGTCAGTGTCCATTATTGCGTCCTTGTCAGTGTCCATCATTGCGTCCTTGTCAGTGTCCATTATTGCGTCCTTGTCAGTGTCCATTATTGCGTCCTTGTCAGTGTCCATCATTGCATCCTTGTCAGTGTCCATTATTGCGTCCTTGTCAGTGTCCATTATTGCATCCTTGTCAGTGTCCATTATTGCGTCCTTGTCAGTGTCCATCATTGCATCCTTGTCAGTGTCCATCATTGCGTCCTTGTCAGTGTCCATTATTGCGTCCTTGTCAGTGTCCATCATTGCATCCTTTTCAGTGTCCATCATTGCATCCTTTTCAGTGTCAATTGCAGCCCTGCCCCTGTGCATTTGCAGACAGTCTGTACACTGTCAGTACCTTGCCATTTAAAAATGGCACCGCCGACATATAGAGACGGATGTCCTTTATATCTCGGTGGCTCTCGGCCGCCCTTGGCTGTTCTCGCCGGCTTTCGGCGGCTCACGCAGGACTGCGAGAGCCGCTGAAAGCTGCCGCGAACAGCTGAGATCGGCCGAAAGCCACCGAGAACAGTTGAGAGCGGTCGAAAGCCGCAGAGAATGGCCAAAAGCCACCGAGGACGGCCGAGAGGCTCACAATCGGCGGGGGATCAGCGTATTACACGCACCCAAGATTTTCCCCTGATTTTAAGGGGAAAAAAGTGCGTGTTATACGCCGATAAATACGGTATTTGAAAATTAATCAATCCTGATGAACTGAAGGTCCATCTCATTTCTTGAGGTCCTTAAAGTGCCAGAATAGTACAGATTCTCCATAAATGACCCCTTTTTGAAATGTAGACAGTCCAAGGTATTTAGTAAGAGGCATGGCGAGTTTTTTGAAGTTGCAATTTTTTGTCACAATTTTTTGGAAAATGAAAAAATTTAATATTTTTTTCCCTTTTCTTTTTACATACTGTCACCAGTGCAGTACAGTGTTATCATATGACTGGGGTGGTGGTGTAGATTTTGTGGATGTGATGATGAGTCTTCAGATGAATCTTGTAAAGAACTTGTTTATTTCCAGCAGCAATGAACTGCATGTAAACCTTTTTTCTAGTTTCACTTCATAACATCCTACTTCCTGTTCCCACCCCCAGGTCCTCACATATTTATGTAAATCTGCAACACATACATATTCTACATCTTTCCCCTTTTAAAGAAAAGATATGCAAATATAAATTAATTTTAAAATAGAACCAACAAGGAGTGGAGCATAGCAAGGACCAATAACAAACAATATAAAACGCAAAATGCTGGATAAGAGTCAGTGTGTGATATTTGGATTGTGTTTACACACTCTTCCAGATCAAGCAACAACTTGTGGGTCTTGGGAGTCCGAAACCTCTTGCCTGTCGCCGTCATAATTTTGTGGTTGTGTGTTACATCCGTTCTTGGAAGTGTCAATTGGCACAGCAGCAGATGGCTGTGCTTGGGTCCTGAAGTGATCATAGGCACATGGGCAGCGGCAGTACAGTGTGATTCAGGTACCTGTAGGAGGTGACGGACGTTCCCTACATAGGTCCTACCATCAGAATGGACAACATAACTGTTTGGTTGGTAGGCCTTTCCATGAACCATGGCCAGTTTGTCAAACCCACGGGTTGTCTCCATCCTTACCACCTACCCAGGCTCCAGAGAAAGGCGTCTGGCTTATCTTTCCATTTTGCCTGAGTGTAAATAAATCAGTCTTAACATCAGTCTCAACTCTTGGCAGGAGCTGGGATTGGACCATGGGAATCAGAGTCCTGATTCATCGTGATAGTAAACGTTGTGCCAGAGAAGGCATGCCATCCCTAGGTGTGTTGCGGAGGTTGAGTAGAGCTGCATGAATATCAGAGCACATTTCTCTAGGAGATGCTTACACTATGCTCTGCAAGACCATTGGATCTAGGGTATTTGGGACTGCTAGTGATGTGCTGAAAATCCCATTTGTGAGCAAAGTTCTTGGATTCTCTACTTGAAAATGATGTTGCATCGTCAGTCATGAATTGATAGGGAATTCCATGTGTACAGAATATCCGCTTTAATGTCCTTATCACTGTGTTACTGGAAGTGTTTGGGAGGACATCAAATTCCCACCAGCCAGAGTACGAATCTACCAAGACCAGGTAATCCTTGTTGGACCACTCAAATATGTCAGCTGTTGTGATAGACCATGGTCTGTCAGGTATTTGACGAAGAGTTAAGGGTTCTCTCATCTGGTGCTGTCGTAGAGCTTTACAGGGGGCACATCTGGAAACTTCTCTTTCAATGTCAATGTATATGGTGGGCCAAAACATGGTTTCACGTGCCCTTCGCTTAGTGGAATGAATGCCAGGATGACCTTGATGGAGCTGCGTCAAGTAGTATTTCTGGAGAGAGTGAGGGATTACATATCTCTGACCACACAGTATTAATGTATCATACACTGTCAATTTGTCCCTCATAGAGTAGAATGGTCGAATGTCATGTGGGATTTCCTTAAAGGAGCCAGGCCACACACTAAGAATAATGTCCACGAGGTGCTGACAGGTGGCATCTGCCTGTGTTTCTTGCTTACGTTCCTGAATCCTTCTGGATCACAACACCCCAACCAGAGCCAACACATCATATTCCTCAATAGCATCAGAGTTATCAGAAATGGGGAGGTGTGCACGTGAAAGAGCATCCACAACAAATAGTTCACAGCCTTGTTTATAGATTACATTCAGGTGGTAGCATTGAAGCTTTGGCATCATTCGCTGGATATTATTATTATTATTATTATACAGGATTTATATAGCGCCGACAGTTTACGCAGCGCTTTACAACAACATTAGGGCAGACAGTACAAGTACAATACAATTCAATACAGGAGGAATCAGAGGGCCCTGCTCGTTAGAGCTTACAATCTAGGAGGGAGGGTCAAGTTATACAAAAGGGTAATAGCTGTGGGGGATGAGCTAATGGAGAAAATAATGCAGTTGTTAGATGGAGGCAGGATAGGCCTCTCTGAAGAGGAAAGTCTTCAGGGATCGCCTAAAAGTGGATAAATTTGGAGACAGTCTGACAGATTGGGGTCGGGAATTCCAGAGGATGGGCGAGGCTCGGGAGAAGTCCTGGAGGCGGATATGGGAGGAGGTGATGAGGGAGCTAGAGAGCAGGAGATCTTGGGAGGAACGGAGATGGCGTTTAGGTTGGTATTTTGAGACTAGGTTAGTGATGTAGCTGGGGGCACAGTTGCGCAGATGCTGTGTGCAGGGGTTTTCTCAATATGGTTATGAGTGGCTGATGATCTGTCTCCACAGTCACAGGGCGGCCATAGATTTATGTTAATGGAATTTTACACAGGAACTAATTCCTTATCAATTTGTGCATAGCGTGCTTCAGTCTCAGTGTGGTCTCTTAATGCAAAAGCTACAGGCCTCCCATCTTGACTGCACCAAGACCATGCTGGGAAGCATCAGCAGACAATACCACCAGCTTATGCACATCAAAATACTGTAGGACAGGTGGACTAGTTAAATGTGCTTTCAATGTATCCACAGCAACAGCATGTTGTTCAGTCCAACACCTGTTGGCATCTTGGCACAGAAGCTGACGAAGTGGAGATGTTATCTCACTGTAGTGATGAATGAACTTCGAGAGATAATTGGTCATGCCAAGAAACCTTTGCAATCCACGTTTGTCCTCTGGAGCAGGCATTTGATGGATGGCTTTGTTTTTTTCTGGGCCAGGCTTGACACCTTTATTCGTGAGAAGGTGTCCATTATATGGCACCTCTGAGATCCTGAAGTGACATTTGGTAGGGTTGAACTGCATATTGATGGCTCTGACATGGTCTAGTATGTATTGAAGTCGTTTGTCATGTTCCTCAAAAGAAGAATCCCCAAATCAAGATAACATCCACGACTATTTCACATGGCTGTCCAGCAAAGAGCTGTTCCATACATCTCTGAAAGACCTCGTATCCAGTTGAAATTCAATATGGCATCCGTAAGCATTTGTATCTCCCAAATAGGGTCATAAATGTTGTGAGTAATGATGATTCCTCACCCAGGGGGATTTGCCAGAATCCACATTTTGCATCTAGAATGCTGAAGATCTTTCCCTGTGGCATATCAGCGATCACTTACTCTACAGTCTTTCATGGGTGATAAGGTCCAGGGGAGCCTTATTGAGGTGCAAAGGAACAATGCATATGTGGACAGTGCATCTTTCTTGACCACTGCTGCCATGGCAGACACCCAATGGGTATCTTCCTGCACTGGTGCAATGATGCCCAGTCTAGTCATCCTTTCCAACTCTTGCAAGACTTTGTCTTTTATAGCCAGTGGGATCCTTCCAGGGGCACGCACGGTAGGATGTAGCGATTCATCTAAGCGCATGTGATACGTGACTGGAAGCTTACCAACAGTGTCAGTACGAAATAAGTCATCATAATCTGTCATCCCAGGAGCCTGTTGTTGTACAGCATGTACTTCTGGACTGAGTTAGATTGGATTTAAGTGCATGCTGTCTGGGAAGCCTAGCAGGCTCTTAACATTTCTATCCACAATGTGGAATAGCAGCTTGATAGATCCAAGGTAGAACTGCACAGTGTCTGAATTGATTGACCACCATAAGCTTTGGGGTCAATGCTGTGGAATGTGGATTTGGCACCAGTGTCAATTTTCAACTTGACATGTTTGTTGCATGCTTTTGAGGTGGTGAATATTTCTCCTTTATTTGCAATTAGGCCCACACTTTCACAATGAAAACAGTTTTGGTAATCATCACTTTCCACAAAATCACATTTATTAGACAGCAGTCTCAGTGTGGCTACATAGGATTGTATTCCTTCATCAGGTTTCTGAGCCATCATGTTAAATGCATGTCTGTCTATTATCACATTATGTTGTGGTAAGCATATCACATCAAATTTCTTGATTAAAATATTAGGATCCTCTTTGTCCCCATTGTCTTGAAAATGAAATGACTCATATTTATCTAGTGTATCTGAACCAGCAAAATTGAGAAGAGTGTAAGCTTGTATCTTTTTTGACTTGTCTGAGAGTCCTGCTTTGCTGTACACTTCCCATTCTCTTTTGAATTTCAGCCAGTTGCCAGCAATGTCATTATCAAAAGATTAGGGGTTGTATGCCACGTAGATTTAGAGCTATGATATTTCAGCGATTTCACTTCTGTCACCATGTAGATTTTGTGGAAGCAATGATGAGTCGTCAGATGAATTTTGTAAAGAACTTGTTTATTTCCAGCCAGAAGTGAACCACGCGTAAACCTTTTTTTTAGTTTCACTTCATAACATTTTACTTCCTATTTCTACCCCCAGATCCTCACACATCTATGTAAATGCAACACATACATATCCTACAGGTGGTGAGCAGGGATACTGACTGGTGAAAATATCTTAAAATAAAATAATTTTTTTTATTAATCTTTTTAAATAATTTTTAACATTTTCATTCCTTTTTTGTGTAGCACTCTGGAGTTTAGTCAGGGAGCTCCTCACAAATTTACTTGCCAAGAGTAGTTATCTTGGCTGATTGATAGAGATCTATTGATTTCTTCCTAAGTTTGGCCTTGTTGCACTTTTCTCTTCTACAACTAAGTGGCCGGGTACTTGGTGGTACTAGATACAAGAAGAGAAACCCAAGCTGATTATTGATAATAACTAAGCGCTAACATTTGCCTGAAACACGTCTACCTTTTTGTCCCCTGCTCCATCTGTCAACCACTTGTCATATGAAGCTTCAATAAAAGGATTTTTGGAAGTTCAGCTGTCCGGCATCATTTCCTTATGTTACACAGAATGCGAGCTGGGCTAGCACCTGACTAGTGTGTGTGGGGATTAACCAGAGACTCACTCACCTGGAGCGGCTTTTCTTGTTTCATAGTCAGGTTATGGGTATATGGGGTATCTCAGCCAATGGGCAGGGGTTTTCTTGAATCCCTTGGCCTGCTGGGAGAACCTATATATTCGGGTGAAGTCAGGTGATCTATGTTCTGCGCCACCTGGATGGCTGTCTGAGTGGACGTGTGCCCTACGCCCCGGGCTGCTAGGCCGGAGATTGAGCCTATCCCGGGGGCATCTGGCTGCCGGGCTGTGTGAGGGCCTATCCAGAAGTAAGAGGGCAGCGGAGGGTTGGGACTGTGGCTTTCAGTATAACCAGAAGTTACGGTTCTGTCGGCCGGGAACCTGTCAGTGGTCGGAGGTACAAGGGAAGCTGTAGCCACAAAGGGACCAACCCCCTTTACCAGGGACCACAGTACCAGAACCATATTCTCACCGAAAGGGCACGGTGGAGAATCGGGAAACTTCAGACGGTGATCAAGTCATGGACCCAACCCACGGAGGAGACGCTGGCAGAGCAGCCTTGTGAGTCAAGCCAGGGACCTTACCAGTTAGCAGGGGTAAAGCTTGAGAAGTATCTGGAGTGCCAAGCTAGGGACCCAGCAGGGATGCATGGGTGACGCTTGAGGGAGATACCACCACCAACCTTGGAGGAGCTCAAGGGATTCAGAGTCAGTGAATCAGAGGGTCTAGTGAGAGGCCAGGACCTGAAAGGACTGTTACGTTTGAGTTGGGAACTGTTAAAGACTGTTACCACAGGAGACAGCATTCCTGCAAGGGCAGATGTGGCTCCTTGCTGGGGCCTTTCCCTGCATGGCTGTTCTTTTATTGAAGTCTCAGAGTCTGCCAATTGAATTAGCAACTATCTAAAAATACAAAAAGGACTGTTAAACTAACTACAATAAAGAAGTGTCTGGCGCCCAATAACTTTGTTCACCTTGCACCCGCTTTGCCTCACAACCCACCACATACAGAAGGATGTCAGCTATCTTTGGCTAGGAAAGTTCTCATTACATTTGTAACACTGTTTAAAGAAATATTTCTCTATTATTTTTCCATACTCTCATCAGAGTAGTTCAGTGTCACAATAGTAACACTGAACTACCCTGGGGGGGGGGGAGGTGATCAGGGATTTTTTTTGTACACACTTTGTTTGCTGTTACAATGATGATCATTGTAACAGCAATATTTCGGTTGGGTTAAATTAATGACAGCAGTGATTACTAGTGATCTGTGACTGTGATCTTTGGCTACAGCTAATCACATGGTACAGGGTGCTATGATTGGCCCAGGTACCATGTGATAGCTGTGGGCCAATCACAGCATAATTTTGCAGAAAACACAGATGTTATGAATGAAATTCATTCATAACAGCTTTCTTGACATTGTGATCCTGTCATTGCAAAGCAGGATCCGCAATCTGCTGCGTCTGCTGTTGTGGGAGCGGCATGTTGCATGCCCCAGGGGTCATGCAGTGCGCCCCTAATGCGGAACAAGCTGGATGATGTACATGTACGTGATCCAGCCTACCTGTGCCGTCCGTCTGCAATAAATGTACTGTGGGTGGTCGGGGAAAGTGGTTAAATGAAAAACTGTAAATGCAAGAGGGAAGACAGCACTTTACAAATTTCCTTTATTGCTGAGTTACACAAGAAATAAAAACATTTGGTAAAACATATAAGAACATCCTTATCCAAAGCTCACTCGACTATAAGGCTCTCCAACAGCCCATATCCTTAACAATATGTATAGAGGACCCTAGACTTGCCAACTCTAGATAATGATGACTGGGGTGACATCTGGGATTATCTGGGATTATCTGGGATTATTTGTTTAGACAATTGATTTCAGGCAGTGATAGGCTTATACAATTTAAAATTGTCTATCGTTATTTCATGCCGGGGAACTGGGGACATTTTCAGTTGATCATTCTACTGCATGCTGGCTGTGCTCCAGCCCAAACACCAGATTAATTAATACATTGTGGTTGTGTACGATGTAGGGGTTAGCTCAAGTGGGGATTACTTTCCCAGGGAAAAAGGCAGTGCAATGGCAGGTCTTTTCTTAAAATTTTGACTTGTAGTCAGTCTTATTTAAAAGGTTGCACAGAAAACAAATAAAACAGAAAAAAAATCCTTTTCATCCAGACACTAACTAAACAGTACAGGTTCCTACCTCACAGGTAAGGGGCTTCTTCCAGTTACCAAAAAAAAAAACTTTGCAAACCTTTTCCCTTCTCTTAGACCCCTTTCACACTGAAGGCGTTTTTCAGGCGTTTTAGCACTAAAAATAGTGCCTGTAAAGCGCCTGAAAAACGCCTCCCATGCCACCCCAGTGTGAAAGCCTTTCACACTGAGGCTGTGTGCTTGCGAGACCTTCTGACACATGTCCTGCAAGCAGCAGGAAAGCCCTGCCCATTGAAATGAATGGGCAGCACTACCGAAGTGCCTGCTTAACCCTATATACACTATTATTATGTGGGAAACTAAGGTGGAATTCGGTTCTTGGCAGGGTGGGTTATGAAACAGATTTTGCTTTTCACTTGTGACCAACAGCAGGTGGTTTAAAAAAGGAAGGACGGCCTTACTGACATGAAATGGATGTACCTGAGGGTACATTGATGGCTGCGATAGATATCAAATCACTCTATTTGCGTATCCCCAACAGAGGGAGTTGAATGTTGTTTAACTGGAGGAGAGTAATATAAATAAAACACTGTTTAACAAGATTGTGTTAGATTTATTGGCATTTTTGCTTACTCTCAATGAGTTTATCTTCACTTGTTCCCATTTTATACCGATACAGCGTTTCACTAGGGGCACTAAGTGTTGCTTCTGCCAAGCAAACGTGTATCTGAGGGACTGGGAATGGTCATTTATTTTTTTTACCAGATGATGGACTGAGGCATTGCCGGATAATTACCTAGCACAGGTATATTGATAATTTGTTGCTTTTATTTTAAAGGAACAGAGCAGGTACTTAAAGGGTAACTTCATTTTTGTAGGGAAAAAAATAGCAAATAAAGAAATTAATAATATAGCATATACAATTGTGAAACAAGTCATATTGTAATTGAATGTTATTAAAAATTAACTTTCCTTTTCAATCTGCAGCTCTGTAATTTTCTGTAAAATGCAATGAAATATGGCTAACTGGAGGCGTTCTGTACACAGACTGTGTACAGAACGCCTCCCAGATATGTAATTTCCTGCTTGTGTGATTGTCTCACTGATTTTCCCAGAATTCTGCACTAATATACAACTCAGATTTTTGGCATCCTCTGCAACAAAAATGTTATTTTTGGTAAGATACTCCCAAAGGGAATGGGAAAGAGAAGCTGCGCTATATGTAGATGCAGATCAGCAATGCGTTGTGTATTCCAAAACACTGAAGTGCAGTTCAAACGTATGACACCCGGGTGAACTATTCCTTAACTGTGCCACCACCAAATAAAAGACTCGCTTACCAGATAGTAAGCAGAAAGGAGCGGATGGCTAAAACCCAGCCAGGGCCTTTGTTAAACCAGCGGGGACGTCCAGACAGGGGTAGTCACTGGCTTATTGCGTGCTCCAATTCCTCTACGGCGTAGATGGCCCATAAACCTCAGCACCTGGTGGGATGTCTGTGTTCCAGATCTTCTGATGGGCTACCTACGCCGTAGAGGAATTGGAGCACGCAATAAGCTAGTGACTACCCCTGTCTGGACGTCCCCGCTGGTTTAACAAAGGCCTTGGCTGGGTTTTAGCCATCCGCTCCTTTCTGCTTACTATCTGGTAAGCGAGTCTTTTATTTGGTGGTGGCACAGTTAAGGAATAGTTCACCCGGGTGTCATACGTTTGAACTGCACTTCAGTGTTTTGGAATACACAATGCATTGCTGATCTGCATCTACATATAGCGCAGCTTCTCTTTCCCATTATTACGTGCAATTTCTGCTATATGCTGCTGTTTTATTTGGGACTTTTTATATTTATGATCAATATCAATAATTCATAATACTTCAATAAGATTGCTGTATGTATTTTAGCGCAGTTTATACTCCCAAAGGGAAATCTCCTCTAAAGGGATGTGGGCCCTGCCACTTTCCTCACTAGAGCCCTGCAGCTGATTGATATTTATAAAACCACTCCCATACAGATTCACTCTGAACATGAACATAGACAAACAAACAGCTATTCCTTCAGAATAACAAAGGAATGAACAACAATGTTTGTTGAAATCCCTAAAATGTACATACAGTAGATCACTCAGAGGGGAAGGTTTTTTTCGCAACAAAAGTGGAGACACTCTTTGAAGATTTCATTAAGAGCCTACATTCTAATAACCAGAACAAAAAGGTCCCACCCACTGGAGATTCAATTTACAGAAATTACAAATTACCCACTGGAGATACAAATTACAGAAAAGGTTATTAATTGACAGAATACTGATTGGTCAGTATCTCTGGGCTCACAGAAACTATTTTAGTAATGTGGATTTTGAGTTTTACGCCCGGAGGTTAAACAGAAGGGTTACAATACCAAATGTTTGGCTAAAGCACATAGGAAAGTGGAGAGGAATTTTCTGTTTTAATGTTTTTATTAAAATGTTTCACAAAGGGTAGAAAAATAACAAAATAGATATTTGAATAATGGATAATTTTCACAATACGAGGTGCTCATATACTGACAAAAGGAAAAGGTTTGCATTATCATTCCAGGGAAGGGGGGCAAAAGACATGTAGCCCTAAGCCCCACGTTGGCTGAAGGGGAATTTTCAAGAGAAGTTACTTTTTAAAATAAAAAGAAATATATGCTAACTTGTGCTAATAAAAAATAGGTAATTTGTAAATAAACATGGGCATTTTCTGGTGAAGGAATCTGAAACAAACAAGCTTGTGGGTAAGTATTCCAACAGTACATATAGGTGTATGACCTAACTGAAAGACTTCTTGGTAAAGAGTCGATTTGATAAGGAAAAGCAGGAACTGTAAGAAAGGTGAAAAAATATAGGTAATGTAATTACTGTCATTCTGTCTAAGGGCAAAATGGAGTTATTTGGAGACACATGCACAGATTTATTGTATAATGGCTGCCAGCTGTAATACCTAAGGGGTTATTTACCTACTACTCTGTGACTGCGGTGCATTTTATCAGGGCTAGACCCCAATAAGATAAGAGGGAAAATAGGGTAAGAGATACAAAAAAGGGGGTATTTTAGTGATAAAATAGTGATAGATATCAAATCACTCTATTTGCGTATCCCCAACAGAGGGAGTTAAATGCGGTTTAACTGGAGGAGAGTAATATAAATAAAACACTGTTTAACAAGATTGTGTTAGATTTATTAGCATTTTTGCTTACTCTCAATGAGTTTATCTTCACTTGTTACCATTTTATACAGATACAGCGTTTAACTAGGGGCACTAAGTGTTGCTTCTGCCAAGCAAACGTGTATCTGAGGGACTGGGAATGGTCATTTTTTTTTTTTACCAGATGATGGACTAAGGCATTGCCGGATAATTACCTAGCACAGGTATATTGATAATTTGTTGCTTTTATTTTAAAGGAACAGAGCAGGTACTTAAAGGGTAACTTCATTTTTGTAGGAGTAAAAAAATAGGGAAAATAGGGTAAAAGATACAAAAAAGGGGGTACTTTAGTGATAATGCATTACTCACAGCAATCTTGACCATGCCTTGTGCCCCATCAGGGCATTTCAGCTGCAATGGCGATATATACTACTACGAACAGCACCAATTTTATGGCAAGGTTATACTTAGGGGTTGATGGGTCTCAGTTTCGAAAGTCCTTCTAAATATGAGGTGGCTGATTTAATTGATGTAGCTGCTATTTAGTGTGTGTGCCAGGTATTCTTTTTTTTTTTTTAAGTCTGCATACTTAGATAGATTGACAAAACTTTTGAAATCATAATACCATACAACACTATTATGTTATTAGCCATTTCCCTGGTGTTCTCATAAACACGTAGCTAGCAAATCCAGCATTGTCCTGTTGTGATCTGATGCTCTGCTGCCACATGCCTTGTCCTGTGCTCCCATCTTTGTTTCACATGTCATGGGGAACCAGCTGCCTCTTCCTGGTTCAAACAGCCCAGTCCCCTGATGATGTGCTGCCTGGTCTGACCCCACCAGCTGCAGTGATTGGAACGTGAATTATCCTTATATATGTAACATGGTATCGCAGGGGGCTTTGGAGCAGAGGAGGTAACATTCTTGCCTAGGCGAGAAGGGTAGTTGGGGTGCGGGACAGAAGGTCCGCCTTAAATCAATATGTTGCACATGTACCTGACAGTTGACTCTAGGGTTTAAAATCTTCTCCCACAAAGCTGTTCTGCCTGCAAACCTTGAGTCCAGGTATGTACCACCTCTGTTGGTGATGTAAATCACAAATGGCACATGTCCTATTCATTTGGGATATACTATTCTATGCAAAAGGCTAGGATAGCTGTGCAATAGTTAAAAGACTGGAAGACACTTAGCAAGTAATTGATGCTAAGAAAAATGGTCTGTTTGTACTAAATTATTAGACAGCAAAAATAATCATGACCCATACAGCAGGTGTATAACTAATTATGTATTATCATTGTGCATAATGCAATGAAATCTAATACATTTACAGTCCTAACCAAATCTACATGACGAATATTATGCCCATCAAGCTCTTCTACACAGCAAACACTTCTACTCTCTCATATTACGGCAGTCAATTACTGGATAAGTAGAGTAATTGACATTGGTTAACCAACACTTTGGACATTATTGTATTCACTTTACTGGTGAAATAATAGGTATGATAATTAAATTTGAAATGCATATTAAAGCGCAGGAAATATTTCATTTTTTTCTCTCTAAATGCAATCTAACTCTATTGTTGCAATTAAATTACTGCTTAAACAGGACAGAAAGAAATTCATGTAGTGTTTGTAAATGACTGGAGGCATGTCAAAGTAAACATTCCTTTGATGTAGTGCTTTGCAGAATATAATAGTAAGGTTGAAAGTGGGCCTTGGACATTAGATGGTGGTCACATGTTTGTATCTAATCTGACTGGCCGCTGAGTTATTTTTTTTTTTCACTCCAGATTTGTACACTGACGTGATAGTATCATATACGGTATATGTTTATGTCAGTGTGCAAAGTAGACTCTCCCATTGACTCTGGTATTGCCATCATTTAGTTTTGGTTGTTGATGTCAAGGAACCTATAGACATCCTGACTGTCATCAGATTAGGGTTGACCCAATGGAAATCTAGTATCTTTAAGTAGCTTTAGTTAATGTGTATGTCAGGACAAAATTAAATGTAGCCAGGTGCTGAGTTACAGCAATATGGAAGAGGAGACATTGCCTTTTATTCTTCTTTCCCTCTACTGTCACGGTCTGGAGTCAGGATCGGAGGCCAGTAGCTATAACAGTGGAGCAGCACCCACCAACAAGCAGGACAGGTATACAAGCAGGTCACCCTAGATGATGATACAGGGTCACCTGAGGTGCGGAGTCTAAGTACTAACCGGTAGACATGTTCAATTTGTTTCATAACGAATCGAAATTCAGCCAAATTTTGCATCTTTCGGGCATTCAGATGCATCCGAATGTCCGAATAAAATAATAACAAATTTCAACTAATACGAAAGAAATTATAGCGAATATAATGAATGAACTCGACATGAGGTCAACTCAAAGTAAATCTTACAGTCCAATCAGCTGATTAATTTTGTGCTGGAGGTTGGATTACTGGCAAAGTGCATTCCTGAGAACTGTGTGAGAAGGGTGTTGTATTGTATTTGAGCAGAGGAGAAGAGATATTGTCATTGTGTGTTTTAATAGATTCAATAAACAAACGACTTTCCAAACTTCTAATCATTATCACGAATATATATACATACATAAACATCAAATTTCAACTAATACGAAATAAATTATAGCGGATATAACAAATGAATTCGTCATGATCAAGATTTACTATAACGAATATCGTCACTCTACAGAAATAACGAATTATCCGAAAACGAATTAACATAACATAACGAATATAACAGAATGAAATGATGTATTTTACGAATGACAACGAAATAAAACAAAAGGAAATTTTCCGTTGTGCACAAGTCTACTAACCGGTATTCACCAGCTCCTGATGGTGGAGACTGCATGTTAATATCAGGTTATGGTCCTCAGGATCGCCCCTCCAGGAGGTGAGCAAGTCAGGCTCCAGTAGCAGATATAGCAGGTAAGGATCAAGCAGAAGCGTAGCCAGGACACAAGCCAAAAGGTCAGTAACGAATGGTTGCAGGTTGGAAATAAGCAGAAGCGTAGTCGAGGAACAAGCCAAAAGTCAGTAAAGAATGGTAGCAAAGATACGGAGGGCAACAGGAGAGACAAAAGTGCAGAGACGTGGCTTAAAGCAGAACTTCAGTCATTTTTTCAACTTTCCATCTATTAAATCTTCTGCCCTTGTTGTTTTAACTTTGGATAGTAAAACATTTTTTTTTTTACCAGCAAATACCTTATACAGCCCACTTCCTGTTTCTTGTCTGGTAAAAAGCCTAGGCCTATGACATCATACACAGCTCTCTCTCTCTCACTCTCGTGAGAGTTTGCCAGTGAGGGAGGGGGGTGAGTCATAAGAGGGCCAATGAGACCTGCAGAGCTGGAGGTGTGCCTCTGTGTGCCTGTGTAAATCCAGGAAGTGAACAGGCAGCAGCTTCAGCTGCCCACAGTTAAAATGGTTGCAGCCAGACTCAGTGGAGGGAGATTTCTGCAGCGTATTTGGCAAGTACAGAATCACAGTATATATAAAATAATATGCAAAGTGGTTGGATGAAAGCTTTAGAATGGCAAAAATGTTTTTTTTTTACAAATTATGTGAGCAGACTGGAGTTCCTCTTTAAATCAGGAAGTTCATGAGAGGAGCAAAGAGTTCAAGGTTCAAGACCAACAAGATTCAAGGCAGGATCATTCAAGGAATTATAAAGCATTCCAGGTGGCTTAGCAAGCAGAGTCATTGCCAGACACAGCAGAGGTCCCAGGCACTGAGTTACTAATGTTATGCTGTACCTTTCTCCTCCGGCCAGCAGGGGGAGAGCTAAAGCCGAGCAAGTCAATAGACTTTTATGCAGAGTACTGAGAATCCTGGGAGTTGTAATTTGAGATGGAAGCCAAATATTGGGACCAATAGACTCCTTACACTTGTAGCAAGGTCCCAGGCCTCCTGTGATCTAATGAGAGCCTCCAGGGCCAGAGATAGCTGACATCCTTCTGTATGTAATGGGTTGTGAGGCATGGTGGGTGCAGAGTAGTTAAAGTTATTGGGCGCCAGACACTTCTTGGATGCAAAAGAAAGTTAATTTCTCTTAACAAACCTTTTTGGGGGAGAGAGGGTTAAGGCCAAGAAGCCCTTAGGTAGTTGCAAGTTCAATTGGCAGACTCCAAGACTTCAAGAGGAGGACAGCCATGCAGGGAAAGGCATCCAGCAAGATGCCACATCTACATGTGCAGGAATGCTGCCTCCTATGTCTCCTATGGCAGCAGTCTTTAACAGTTCCTAACTCAAACGTAACAGTTCTTTCATCTCCACTACAACTGCCTCTTGTAGTTCTTCAACACTGAGCTCCCAATCTTTCATTAGACCCAATGATTCACTGCCACTGAATCCCTTGAGCTCCTCCAAGGTTGGCGGTGGTATCTCCCTCAAGCGTTACCCACACTTCCCTGCTGGGTCCCTAGCTTGGCACTCCAGATACTTCTCAAGTTTCACCCCTGCTAAACGGCGAGGTCCCTGGCTTGACTCACAAGGCTGCTCTCCAAGCGTCTCCTCCATGGGTTGGATCCATGACTTGATCACCGCCTGAAGTTTCCCGATTCTCCACCATGCCCTTTTGGTGAGAATATGGTTCCGGTACTTGCTTCAGTTACTCACTGCGGTCCCTGGTAAAGGTGGTTGGTCCCTTTGTGGCGACAGCTTCCCTTGTACCTCCGACCACTGACAGGTTCTCCGGCAGACGGAACCGTCACTTCTGGTTATACTGAAAGCCGCAGTCCCAACCCTGCGCTGCCCTCTTACTTCTGGATAAGCCCTCACACAGCCTGGCAGCCAGATGCCCCCAGGCTAGGCCCAATCTCCTGGCCTAACAGCCTGGGACGTACCACACACGTTCACCCAGACACGTGTCCAGGTAGCGCAGAACATAGATCACCTGACTTCACCCGAATATATAGGTTCTCCCAGCAGGCCAAGGGATTCAAGAAAACCCCTGCCCATTGGCTGAGATACCCCATATACCCATAACCTGACCTTGCGTTGTCCTTCTCATATCTAGTACCACCAAGTACCCGGCCACCTAGTGGTAGAAGAGAAAATTGCAACAAGGCCAAACTTAGGGGGAAATCAATAGATCTCTAACAATCAAACAGGCTAATTATTCCTGGCAAGTAAATTTGTGAGGAGCAACCCTGCCTAAACTCCAGGATGCTACACACTATATATCTCAATAGACACTGTGCAGTAAGAGGGGTGGAGAGACGATTTTATTAAACTGCCCAGGAAAGTTCTTCCTCTTGGCACGCAAGGGAGTTAGAGAGATAGCACCTCTGTCTGGGTATCAGTGGAGATCCACTCTCCCTCTGCTTTTACCGCTGATCACCGGAGGCTTTTAGGGAGAGACTGAGGGGGCCCTCCCTTTCTACAGCATCCTGGGGACTGGCAAGAGGGCTATCCACCCATTGCTGATACTGCAAGAATGGACTGAGCCACTGAGAGTAGGACACCAAGTGTACCCAAATTCATTCCACACCCATACTGCACTCTATACTGCACTAATTCCAAACCTGAACCACATCTACCTTGCACCTGTGCCAAGACTATATTGTACCTACACTGTACCTATATGCATGCAGGTTAACTGGGACTGTTGTTAAGTGCACCAACTCTCTTAAAGAGGCCCAACAATAGCCAGCAAAAGAATATCTTAAAGGACTGTCCCTCCTGTAATAATTATTCTGCAAGCCCTCTTTGTTCTCCTGCCCCTTTCGCTACCAGCCTCAATTTCTTTTGGACAGTGCATACCCAGTTGGTCTAGGACTTGCATTTCCACAATTGAGATAGCCTTGCTACTGTTTATGCTGATCTGAATGCCAGTCATCATCTTAAGCCTAGTCCTTACTTTTAATCACTTTGTATGCTAAATTGTGCTATTACCATTGTTAATCCATTTAATACTTGCCAAGTTACCAATATATTAGGTTTGCCTTTACTACCTGGTTTGGTGCCTGTTTTCTTTGATATAGCGCTACTACTGGGTACAAAGTATTGGTTTCAGTTCTTTATTTTGATATTGTATATTTGTACACTCAAACTGGTGTGTTAGAGGGGCTGTTTTTTTTTTTTTAACGTTCAGGCAAAGAACAGAGGACCCATCCTGATCAGCAGCTTCTACGGGGGTAGTGCTACATAAATAAACATATTCAGTACATCTCTGCAATAGATGTACATTTCTCCATGTTTTATCCCTTTTTATCCTGTACACCAAGTACAAAAATACCTGTTGACCAGAAATCCAGCCTGCTTCTCATTTCCTGTTTGGACTGACAGCACAGTGCCTTTTCTGTACTCAAATACCAGCCAGTGTTGTCAGTCCTATTTCCCACCCCTCTTTGACCTCTAGCACTGTAGAGCAATTTATCCTAAAAGTTTACCTCAGAAGAAATGAAATCCTTATCTAAGCTAGCCCAGCTCCACTCCCAGCAGTAACTCAGCCTTCTGTCTAATATAAACACAGAGCAAGTGCTCTGGAAGGAGAAGCAGAAGGGGGAGCTGAACTGATGAGAGATAAAGACTTTTGTGCTTATGCTGTGAGCTTTAAGGATGAATGACATCACTGTGGCTGTACCTACAGAGGTCAGTGAGGAATTTCAAAGCTCATTTATTGCATGTTAAGGGTATGTAAATACTTAAATGTCCGTAGCCTGACCACAGGTTCAGTTTAAGACCTCGTGTACACATGAGCACTTATCAATACATTTATGCAGAAGGCATTATTTGCCAACCCGGAAAGTACAAGTGAGTCTATGTTTTTAGAAAAAGTATAATGAAAGAACCAATTCAGTTTAAAATAGAAACGAAAGGCAAAACATTTTTCCCTCTGTACTTAGCTGCATAAGAGCTGGGGGGGGGGGGGCAGCGGCACACTGAGCTTCCCAGTAAATGGCTGTGCAGTTGGAGGTTACATAGTAGGTGAGGTTGAAAAAAGACACAAGTTCATCAAGTCCAACCTATGTGTTTGATTATATGTCAGTATTACCTTGTATATCCCTGTATGTTGTGGTCGTTCAGGTGCTTATCTAATAGTTTTTTGAAACTATCGATGTTCCCTGCTGAAGCCACCGCCTGTGGAAAGGAATTCCACATCCTTGCTGCTCATAAGTAAAGAACCCTCTACACAGTTTAAGGTCAAACCTCTTTTCTTCTAATTTAAGTGAGTGGTCACGTGTCTTATTAAACTCCCTTCCGCGAAAAAGTTTTATCCCTATTGTATACCAATATAGTATTTGTAAATTTAAGCCATATACCCTCTCAAGCGTCTCTTCTTCAGAGAGAATAAGTTCAGTGCTCACAACCTTTTCTAATATCCTAATATCCTCCAGACCCTTTATTAGCTTTGTTTCCCTTCCTGAAGACTGGTGCCCAGAACTGGAAAGCATACTCCAGGTGTAGCTGGACCAGAGTCTTGTAGAGCGGGAGATTTATCACTTTATCTCTGGAGTTATTCCCCTTTTTAATGCATGCCAATATTTTGTTTGCTTTGTTAGCAGCAGCTTGGCATTGCATGCCATTGCTGAGCCTATCATCTACTAGGACCCCCGGGTCCTTTTCCATCCTAGATTCCCCCCAGAGATTCTCCCCCCAGTGTATAGATTGCATTCATATTTTTGCCACCCAAATGCATTATTTTACATTTTTCTACATTAAACCTCATTTGCCATGTAGTTGCCCACCCCATTGATTTGTTCAGATCTTTTTGCAAGGTTTCCACATTCAATGGAGAAGTTATTACCCTGCTTAGCTTAGTATCGTCCACAAATACAGAGATTGAACTGTTTACCCCATCCTCCAGGTCGTTTATGAACAAATTAAACAGTATTGGTCCGAGCACAGAACCCTGGGGGACCCTACTACCCACCCCTGACCATTCCGAGTATTCCCCATTTATCACTACCCTCTGAACTCACCCTTGTAGCCAGTTTTCAATCCATGTACTCACCCTATGGTCCATGCCAACGAACCTTACTTTGTACGGTAAACGTTTATGGGGAACTGTGTCAAATGCTTTTGCAAAGTCCAGATACACCAGGTCTACGGGCCTTCCTTTATCTAGATGCCAGGGGGTGTGTCAGGACACGTCTGATCAATCGGAGGAGAGCATACTGAGTGCTCTGCATAGCTAGAGAACTGACCATGGCGTGCTCTCCTGCTTAGTGTGATCAGTTTTTAATAGCAAAGCAGAGGGACTGGCAGGAACACCGAAGATTTCACATAAAAGAAACAATACAAAGAGAACAAGATACTTTCTCATACAAATACATGGTACAACAAGCACATATCAGGAATATGAAGTGTTGGGGTAACAAACGATTTAAGGGAAATCTATGGTCACAGCATACAATTCCATTTTATAACCCCAGCATTGTAACAACAATACAAATAGCTATTTTTGACAATCCAATATAAGCTTACTTGAAAAATGTCCTTTTGTGTTGTGAGTTCTGCCGTTCTACTCGCTGTCTCTATCCACTGGATTCTCTGCATACTTCGCTGCTTTTCCTCTTCTGTTTACGTTCAATTTCTTAGGACTACATATCCCATGGTACCTTGCTGCCTGCAAACAGTGATTTCTGTACTGTCTCTGCCTCCTGAAGCTCCTCCTCTCAGATCCTCTGTAGTTTGGAAGACAGAAGGCAGCCTCTGTGTATTTTCAGACACAGCAGTGCCTACTCACAGGGCATAGTGAATATGTGTCACAGAAGTGAAGGTAATAAAAAGTATCGGGATCTTCTCAAAGTAAGTTCACAAACTTCAAGTTTATTCAGATTAAAGCAGAAGTAAACCGCTAAAAGGGAAAAAAAATCCTATGCTAAGCAATTACATAATGTGCTAGTATGCATCACATACTAGCACATTATGAAATACTTACCTTAGAATGAAGCCCTCCACTGTCACCGCTGATAGGGCTTCCACCTTCACCCGGTTTTCCTTCCATGTTCGCGGGCTCCAGCAGCTTGAATGGCCCATTCATGCATCATGCATGTGCAGGAGTTACAGCCCCGGTACAGCGCTCTGAAGGAACGGCACGGGGATGCAGACATTAAGACATTGATTTTTATACAGGGGATTGCCTTAAAATACTAAAGTTATTACAGGAGCAGGAGGGGACAGGCGGCACTGTCATGAGCCAACAGGCGGGGGGGGGGGGGACACAGGAAAGCTACGGATGACAGAGATACGCAAACTGACCACAGTGTCAGGGCTCAGCAGCCATAATAATTTGTGGTCAGTTTACAGGGGGGAGGGAAGAACCAGGCAGGGTCAGCCAGGTATTTTAGGTGATACAGGGGCCAAATTACACAGGCACTGTGCTGTTATTCATGCCATAAAGGGACAGGATACATTTTTTTTTTTTAGGGTAACAAACGCTTTAACAGCATCTGGGGGTTAGGTTTTAAGTAGAGCACAACGGTCAGTGTTTGAACGGTACAGTTTGCATGTAGTACCCAAAGCTGCATAAAGCACTTTTAATAAATTATTATTGATTATACTCACAAAAATAAAATTAATAATAATCAACAATAACATTTTACAATAGTTTCTGATGGTGGTCACTGGCACAAGAGAAACACTCAACAAATATTTATTAAAAATGTATATTGTAGATAGAGTCAAAAATACAGATACAACTGTTGAATGACATAACTACTTTACATTATGAGTAACAAATATTAGGAATACAGTCTAAATTCAAATCTTATGTGAGAGAAACAATATTCATATAAATATAACCCAACTGGATCCCAGGCCTGTTTTCCCTTGAAGGGTAACTCCACTTTCGTGGGGAAAAAATAGCAAATAAAGATAAAATAATATAACATGTACAATTGTAATACAAGTCATATTGTAATTGAATGTTACCTTTCCAATCTACAGCCGATGTCATTTTCTATAAATGCAATGCAATATGGCTACCTGGAGTTGTTCTGTACACAGAATGTGTACTGACCATTCCCCAGAAACCTAATTTCCTGCTTCTGTGGGATGCAGGTCCAGCAGCTTTCCTCATTAGTGCTCTGCAGCTGCCACTCCCATTAGACCTGTACATTAGGTGTGCATACAAAGAAACTGTCTAACTACAAAGGGGGAAGGGAGTACCTCCATCCAGTCACCCAACAAGGCCGGGGGAAACCTTGTGAGATGGCCCATAACCAGGAAACTAAGCCACCAGCTCCACGTACCTCCCGGAACAGACAAATTTGCGCCAATAGAACCATTTTGTGAGACATTTCTCACAAAGACCCTTCTGTGTAGCCACCAAGTCCTCCATTGCATAAATGTCTGCCACTTTTTTCAACCAACCAGCGACCGATGGTGGCCTTCGTCTGCTTCCAAAACAGCAGGTAAGTACCATCTTCAACCCTGCTCGCTCCCAGTATATACTGGGTTCTTTTCGCTCTTCCCTCATTGTGCAGTAATGTTGAAAAAAAATTCTCCACAATACTCTTAGGTTACTCCCATGAATGACTGCTATCACCGTATCAAAGTACTTCTTCAATGATGTTCACAACTTCATAAGACTATAAACAGCCAAAGATGAATATACATTTGAAATACTAACAATTCTGTTTATCAGTGAGCAATTCTTTATCAGTTTATTTCAATTTATTATTTAGGTGTAAGGTTCATTCCAGGATCTGCACGTAAGTAAGCAGGGCAGGAAGAATTCGAGAGGAACCTAGATCCTCTATGGTTTCCTCAGTCACAGGTGGGCAGCATTGGATTGGATGCTGGCACCCCATGTGACTTTGGCAGCCATAATGGGTCAGGCAGAGTCTATTTAAGACTCAGGCTTCCGGATTTGGCACATTTCACATGTGGCTAGCATAGGAACAGGTCGCTCATCTGTCAAGGACAATGCTTATTGTCAGGGAGAGCCATCCAAGTAGTCATGCAGCAGGTGCAGAAGCAGTATTGGGAACCATCATGGCACTGTTAGGGTTGGAAAAAAAAACAAAAAACGGTTTAATGCTGCGCTTAAATACAGTATGTGATAAGGAAATTTGAAATAAATCAAAAATATATTGAGCTGCCAGCACCAAAAAGTTCTATATACAAAACTCAAACATATGAAAAACATGGAGTGGGTGCAGCGCTAATGATAATATGTGAAGAAATGCAAAAAGAATTTCTTAAATTAAAAGTGCATTTCAAATATTGAGAAATGGTGAAAATTCAGTGAAATAATAAAAAACTAAAGCAAGGTCTCAATGACTCAAACTGCAAAGCATTAATATATAGTGAAAAATAAATAGCTTGTGGATATAATATTGAACTTTAAAAATAACAAACCATGCAAATTAAATATTGTGTTAACAAAAATAAAATTCACAAAGAATAGTGAATATCAATGATCTATAAAAATACACAATAAAAAATAGTGAGAAGCCATAAGTTGAGAATTCTGTGACATATGAAGTGAGTCCATAAAGTCCCAGTATATTCAAAAAGAATCCATGCAAGTAAAGAAATTTAATGAGAACACAAAGCTGTGAAGAAA
This sequence comes from Lithobates clamitans, assembly GCA_037952925.1. Taxonomy (NCBI): domain Eukaryota; kingdom Metazoa; phylum Chordata; class Amphibia; order Anura; family Ranidae; genus Lithobates; species Lithobates clamitans. The sequence continues at coordinate 3,198,800 of JBBGZY010000016.1, read as the reverse complement.
TGAGGGACCCTTCTTCCAAACAAGCTGATCACCCAAGGTGGATATGTAGTCTCCTTACCAGACAAAAAGACCACACCAGCGGTCTCCCTATGCTTGATGAGACTGCTGGTGTGGTCTTTTTGTCTGGTAAGGAGACTTTCGATTGACTGGTGTGATCGTGTATAGGCAAGTCCGGTCATTAGAAAGTCCGCCAAAAGTCCGTCGAAAGTCTGTCGAAAGTCTGGTGGACAGGCTGTCAGACTTTTGTAGCTGAAAAGTCCGACCGTGTGTAAGCCCCATTAGGTTTGGCCTTGGCCTTGGTCTTGGTGCCCAAGTTTAGCAGGTCCAATATTCCCCTGGCTGAGTGGAGAGACTGGAGAGTGTTGCGTGAGTGTATCAGAATCCAGCCAGAGCTATCAATCAACACTCTGAAGGATGAAGCCCACCGAGTAGTGATGGCACTACCAAACGAGGACCAGGCCAGTCTAGAACAGATTGTAGCATGCCTGGAGGGCCTGTTTGGAGAGAATTTGACAGTTCCAGAGTTAAGGTGGAGGTTCTTTGTCTGGAGGTAACAGAAGAACAAAAGCCTTACCCACTTCGCGGTAACACTCCAGAATCTTTTGGAAATGCCTAGAGAAGAGGGATGTGCGCAGCTGTACCAATATATCTCCCTCAGACCACCTACTGAGGGACCAGTTTGTGGTAGGAATGAAGGCTGGGCCAGACAGGAGAGCCCTACATGAGAGAATTAAAGCAGTGATAAGAAGCTATCAACTGTTACACCCGAAACAGGAGGCTTTGGACCCTTCAGCTCTGTCGACCATGCAAACAGCTTTAAAAGGAACTTGCCTAGGATGTGGCCTCCTTGAAACAAGTAATGTCCACATTCAAACAGAATTTGGCCCACCTCTCTAAGGGGCGATAATCAGTTGCAGAGAGACCCAGAGGAGGACTGGAAGTGCAGGTGTTCTGGTTTTAGACATGTAGCCAAGAACTGTGGTTGGCCAGAATCCAGAAGTACCCGCAGGTGACCTGTGGCCCAGTAAGTTCAGCAGTACCTATTGTTCTGGGCATGATTGTGCTGAAGGACTTGCACTTACCCTGCTTACTGGCCAAATTTGAGAACTCAGGCTGGCGTGCGTGGGTCTGCACTCTGAAAGCTGTCTGGCCCAACATGATCTGGGCCTCCGAGGCCTACAAGAGGGTATCAAAAGACAGCTCCACTCCAACCTGTTGAGACCCTGTGTGCTAAGTGGCGATTGCTCTTCCAAACCTGCTCGAGATAGAGAGGTCTCAGACTCCATGGATGTCCCACCAGTACAAGAAGTTCCCGGCGACTGGTACCTGCCTCCATTCGTGATAGTCTCCAGCCCCTGAAGAATGAGAAAAAGGAAGCCCCAGTGCAGCATCTGTGGACAGACTAGAAGCCCCTGCAAGCCCAACTGACCATCTAGGCCAGCAATGGCGAAACTTGGCACCTCAGATGTTTTGGAACTACATTTCCCATGATGCTCATGCACTCTGCAATGTAGTTGAACATCATGGTAAATGTAGTTTCAAAACATCTGGGGTGCCAAGGTTCACCATCACTGATCTAGGCTCTTCCAAGGAGTCAGCCTCAAGCCTGGGGGATGGAGATGTGGTTGGTTCTAACGACCCTCACCTACCCGAATCTCCAAAACTTCCAACAGAAGATGTAAAAGATGACTTCACAGAGGGCATTTAAGCTCGCCCCCCCAGGCAGCTTCCTGCAAAATAATCTGATTATGTTATTTGAAATGTTTTTGCCATTAACTTAAAGCGTATGTAAACCCAACTTTCATATTCCTGATATGTGTCTGCTGTACTATGTACTTGTATGAAAACGTATGCTGTTCTCTTTACATTGCTTCCTTTGAGTAAAATATGCAAGTGTAGGCGCAATAACTGAAAAAAAGCAGTAAAAAAAGTAGTAAAACAACCCTTATTCCATACGATAAATAAAAAGGAACAAGTCAATTACTGTAAACATAAACTATAAAAATTATAAAAACCATCTCAGGTAATAAAATATTCCAAAACAATGGCATAAAATGTACCAGTATATATATGTATAATAAACCACGTATATACAGGAAAGTCCAAACCAGGACAGAGTCCACATGTAGGGCTGCCTTCAATGGGAACTGAAACTGGGTTCCAAATCCTGAGGAGAAACACAAAAGAGAGAGAGGCGCCTCTGGGTGTAGACTTTAAAAAACAGCTTATTGAATAATCTTGTGTCAATCACACTCACGTTTGGAAGATCATAAAAAGGCATATATATGTGGAGCAGTGTTTCTCAACTCCAGTCCTCAAGGCACACCAACAGGTCATGTTTTCAGGCTTTCCACTATTTTGCACAGGTGATTTGATCAGTTTCACTGCCTTAGTAATTACCAAAGCCGTTTCATCTGAGGGAAATCCTGAAAACATGACCTGTTGGTGCGCCTTGAGGACTGGAGTTGAGAAACACTGATGTGGAGTATCCATCAAGGGGGGGTGTCATCAGGTCGGTCAGAAACCTTGTCTACTGGCTGCTCTGCCTGCGTGTGGAGGGATATTGCTTGAGATGTTAAAGCCGGATGCAATACCGATAAAAATCCAAAACGAGGCTCGGAGCGCAGATGGAAGATGGGCAAGAAAAAATGACGTCACTGGCAAGCGACGCGTTATCCGGGCGTACGGGCTGCGATGACGTGACAGCCGCGCCCCCTTCATCAGGCTATGGATGGATGCAACGAGTCGGTACACAAGAGATCAGCCCACGAGAATTCAGGTTTGGAAAGGTTGCACAGAAGGTTCTCAGGAACAAGTGTTGCTCAAGCCTGAGCAACGGCTGCTGGCCTGCTGGCTTCTGAGAGGCACCTGCTGGTGGACACTGGAACTGCAAAAAACAGCCCAGAGCAGCACAGTGCCACCAGCAGGTGAACTCAATCCTAACACCAAAAGATGAATAATCAATTTCATGTATTTCTGTAAAGGAATTTGTGAGCACTGGAGCAAAGAGAAGGCAGGGGTCTCTGGTATCGGGAAATCTGCAAATTGTTGAGTAATTTTTTTCACATTCGACCTGTATTGTTTAAGTTTTGAACAAGTCCAAAAAATATGGAGCAGGGTCCCCTCTTCCCCTCAGCACCTCCAGCAATGATCTGAGGCATCTGGAAAGAATTTGCATAGAACCGATGGTGTGTAATACCAGTGAGTTAGTAGTTTGTAATTTTTCCTGAGTGGTAAGAAGAGGTAAGGTTTCCTGAGTGTTCATACATTTGGATGATTTTAATAGCAAGGTGGATGATGTCCCATTGTTGGTTAGGTGTGAAGGTTCTATCCAGAGCCCTCTCCCTATTACTAAGACCAGACATAACAAAATTATCCGGGGGGGGGAGACTAGTAACGCTTACATCTTAGAAAGGGGGTGGGAAAGAGGGTCACTGTCTTCACAACATGTTTCAAACATTGTCAACCGACGGCAGAAGTGTGCCGGGGGTCCCAGGGTTGGAAGATAATGATGTAGCTGTAGTGCCTGCCAGAAATTTAACCAGTACCATCCATCCAGCTGCGTCAATGCAGAAAACGAGGGCCAAGCATCAGAGCTCAGAAAATGAGAGGCTTGAAAACAACCTCTCCTTCGAGAAGATTCTGAAACACAGCAGGCGATGTACCTGGGGGGAAGCTAGAACAGAGGTGATTGAGGGGAGGAGAGCTCAGGATTCTGGCAAACTAAAGAGAAGATCCGGAGTGTGGGGTCTATAGTGGGGTGTTGTCAGAAACCTTGAATCAGGCCGAGACAGAAGTGCAGTTAAAAATCACACTTGTTTAATAATAATAATAATAGCAAAAGGTAAACAGAGCAACGTAGTGAAATCATAGCCAGAGTTTGGTAACTGGAACGGATAGTCAGACAAGCCAGGACGTCAGGGAGCCAGAGATCAGCTTACTACAGGACAGACCAGGAAATCAGGAAACTGGAGAATCAGTGTAGTGGAACAGCAAGCAGGATCAGGAACCAGAAGGGACGTCAGCCAAGAAAGTCTTCAACAGGTACACAGAAGAGAGTCTCTGGATGTGTTGACCAAGGCGAAGGCAGAGAGGGACTGAACTGAACAGCATATGTAAATAGCAGGACTGACGAACAGGATATCATCATCAGGCGAGTCACTGTGGAAAAGATTGGAGCTGGCAATTAACCGACACCAGAGCGGCCTGCTCTGAGAAGGAAGAGCTGGGCCCAGCCCTGACAGTACCCCCTCCTCAACGATCCCTCTCCCTCGGAGGACCACCAGGTTTGAGGGGAAAATGTCTATGGAAAGCAAGGAGGAAGACAGGGGCATGTACGTCCAAGGATGAGACCAAAAAGCGTTTGTCCGGACCGTACCATTTCCAATGCTCCAATGCACCAGGTATGTGCCCACGGAACCTACGGGAGTCAACAATGAACTGTACTTCTTACTCCTCATGGTTCTCAACTTGTACTGGGTGAGGACGTGGCGCCGAGGTGGTAAAGCTGTTGCAGACCAAAGGTTTTAATAAGGAGACATGGAATACGTTTGAGATCCACGTATTAACAGGAAGGTCTAAAGCGTAAGCCACTGGGTTAATCCTGCGGAGAAAATGGAAAAGCCCAATAAATCAAGGTGCCAACTTCAGTGAGGGAACACAGAGTCAGAGGTTGCGAGATGACAGCCAGACCCTGCCCCCAACCTGGTAGGAAGGCACAGGCAGGCGTCTGCGGTCAGCATGGAGTCTGTACCTATCATTGGCATGTCGTAAAGCCTCCTGGACTTGTGCCCAAGTGGAACAAAGACCACGGAGATGCTCCTCTAATTCAGGGATGCTCTGCAGAACAAATGAGTCAGGAAACATGGAAGGTTGGAATCCATAGTTTGCCATAAACGGGGACAATCCGGAAGCAGAATTCAAGGCACTATTGTGAGCAAACTCTGCCCAAGGTAAGAGGACTGACCAATTGTTATGATGGTCAGAAATATAGTGTATTTAACGTAGAAACTGCTCCAAGGACTGGTTGGCTAGTTCTGCAGCCCCATTAGACTGCAGGTGATACGCAGAGGAGAAAAAAAGCTGAACTTCCAACTGTGCACAAAAGGTTCACCAGAACCAGGACACAAACTGACTACACCTATCCGAAACGATCACCTTGGGTAGCCCATGTAAGCGAAAGCCCATGTAAGCGAAAGATCTCCCGAGCAAAAATGGAAGCAAGTTCCTTAGATGTGGGCAACTTCTTAAGTGGAATACAATGAGACATCTTCGAGAACCGATCAACCACCACTTTTTGTTCTTTGCACGAAGTGTAGAGTGTCAGCACCAGAATTGTTGGGAAATGGCCCAAAAGAGTTGATTCTTCCCAGGGTGGCCAGCAGCCTTGGGAGAACGGTAGGTCTGGAGCACGGCAGTACAAAGACTCTCAGGGACAAAGCAGCGGTCACAAGGTTTTCAGGAGGAGCACAGACCTGAGCGGCAAGAATTTTCTTACCCAAAGGAGAAGTGAGACTTGTGCGAACGTAGCCAGAATACTATCAAGAGGAATCACGGGAAGAGGAACCGATTCCATCTTGGAAGTGGAGGAAAATTACCTCGACAAAGCGTCAGCCCTTACATTCCTAGTACTGGGTAAGAATGAGACAATGTAATTGAAACTTGACAAGAAAAGAGCCCATCGCACCCTTCTGGGAGAGAGGCGTTAAGCCTCAGACAAGAATGTGAGATTCTTATGGTCGGTAAAAATGAGAACCGGCACAGTGGTACCTTCGAGGAGATGCCTCCATTCTTTAAGCGCTAAAATGATCGCTAACAACTCCCTCTCCCCAATCTCGTAGTTGCATTCCGCAGGTGACAATTTCTTGGAAAAGTAGCCTCAAAGAAGGAATAGCGCTCTTAGAGGTAGGATGTTGAGACAGAAGGGCGCCAACTCCAGTCTCAGAAGCATAAACCTTAAGGATAAAGGGTAAGGTAGGATCAGGATGTGCCAACACAAGAGCAGAAACAAAGGCAGTCTTGAGACTCTCAAAGGCCTTAATGGACTCTGGAGACCAACTCTGTGGGTTACTGTCCTTTCTGGTCATATCAGTCAGGGGCTTGACCAGAGACGAGAAGTTACGAATAAACTTCTGATAATAATTGGCAAAGCCAAAAAAACGTTGCAGAGGATGTATGCCCACGGGTCTGGGCCACTGTAGGATTGCTGAAAGTTTCTTTGGGTCCATCGAAAAAACCAGCAGTGGAAATGACATAACCCAGGAATTTAACCTGTTCATGATGGAACTCACACTTCTCCAATTTACAATAGAGATTGTTCTCTCTCAGCTTCTGAAGCACACAACAGACATCGGTGTGGTGGCTGTCAAGTTCTAGGAGCGAAGCGGGATTGCTGAGAGGGCGCCTCTTGTGGCTAAGTTCAGTGTACCCCTGGGAGTGAGACAGGGAGTACAGTGCCCAAAGGTGCACGGGTTGCCAAGGGCTGCTGCTGGGTAGCAGGGGGCAGCTGGGGTGTGCTGGATAAGCTGATTGGGCAACAGTGCGAAGAGAGATCCCATGCATGGAGCAGTAGAGCAAACCAGGAACAGAATCAATAACCAGGCCAGGGGTCATACACAGCAGGATCAGTCCGACATGGGGTACAGCAGGATAACCAGGAATGGAGTCAGTTGCCAGGCCAGGGGTCAGACACCATGCGGACAATCAAGGTAGAGGTATGGAGACTGGAGATTAGTCAGGTCCAAGCCGGGGGTCGATGCAGGTGGAGAGCAGGAGAAGTCAGGCAAGCCGGGCGGTAAACAAGAATTGGATACAGATAGCAGATACAGGAGACACAGGAAGCTGACAATAATCCAGCAACCTGCATGGATCTGCAGCAGGTTTAAATAGGCCAGAGGGCGCCAATAATTACCACGGTGTGCAACAGCATGCACCCGCCATTGCGCATCTGCGGACGCCTGTCATCGTGCACCTGTGTGCACGCATACGCACGGGGATTCGCCCGGTGCAACCATGATGGATACTGGCAGGATTGCCCTGACAGTGGCTCTCTAGGGACTTGGAAAAAATGAGAATATCTTCGAGATAAACCACCACACATAGCTGCAACAAATCTCAGAGGACATCATTGATAAATTCATGGAAAACTGCCGGTGCGTTACAAAGGCCCAAATTGCCTGTTCTAGTATTAAACACATTTTTCCATTCGTCGCCCTCCTTGATCCTCATGAGATTGTATGCTCCTCTCAAATCCAGCTTTGTGAAAACCGTTGCTCCCTTGAGGCGGTTAAATAACGCCATAATTAATGGGATTTAATAAGTATTCTTAATCGTGAAATGATTGAGACCCCTATAATCAATACAAGGTCTCAGTTCACCACTCTTCTTCACAAAGAAGAAACCAGCACCAGTAGGAAATGAGGATTTGTGGATGAATCCTCGAGAAAATGCATCTGCAACATACTCTTCCATGGACTTATCCTCCGACACCGACAAAGGGTAAAACCGACAACGAGAGGGTATGGCACCAGGTTGAAGGTCAATTGCGCAATCATATGACCGGTGTGGAGCCAAACTACCGGCTTTGCTAAAATCGCGATACTCCTCCAGCAGGGAGGAGAGTGAAGAGGTGCAAAGGACTTTAGCCACATTCTGGAAACATGTCTTACTGCATTGTGGCAACCAGGAGAGGACCTCAGCACACAGCCAATCAAAAGAGGGGTTGTACTTCTGTAACCAAGGATAACCAGTAACCAGCGGAAACTTACAATAGGTGAGGAAATAACTTGGAATTGGATTATCTCATGGTGAAGAGCCCCTACGGCCAAAGACAACGGAACAGTCTCATGAGTCATATGGGCAGGCTGTAAAGGTCTCCAATCAAGAGCCTCAATGGCAAGTGGAGTGGCACAAAGCTGAAGTGGAATCGAGTGCTTAAATACAAAGGCAGCATCAATGAACAGGCCTGCAGCCCCAGAGTCGATTAGAGCCAGTATCTCGATGGACGACTCAGACCAAGAAAGGGTAACCGGAGGCAGGGGCTTATCCTTCTGGACAACTGGGAACAAAACAATGCCACCTAAGGTCTGTCCCATCTCAGAAAGCTATCATGAAACCTACTTTGTTCTGTCCGTGGGAAACGCCTGGGGTAGCATCTCAAAGTATATCTCAACCTAATTGGGAAACCCTCTGCATTGAACTGGATTTCCCCTAAATCGCAGGGAAAGCTGAGCGGAACCAGACATACTTTTTATAGAGGTAATACTGGAGGCGGGTGCCTGCACAGAGACTGGAGCAGCAGCAGGGACGGCCTGCAACACAGATTGTACCGGAGCAGCTACAGTGGGAGATTCCAGGTGAGCCATGAGATTCAGAAGTGTCTGTAACGATAAGGTAAACTGATCCATACTGTGATCCTGCTCATCCAACCTGGAAAAAATATTACCAACAAGTGGATTGACTGCATCTTCTGAATTCATGGCCTTCACCTATTGTTAGAAACCATGAATCAGACCGAGACAGAAGTGCAGTTAAAAATCACAATAATCACTAATAATAGTAAAAGGTAAACAGAGCAACGTAGTCAAATCATAGCCAGAGTTCGGTAACTGGAACGGATAGTCAGACAAGCCAGGACATCAGGGAGCCAGACATCAGTGTACTACAGGACAGGCCAGAAAATCAGAAAACTGGAGAATCAGCGTAGTGAAACAGCAAGCAGGATCAGGAACCAGAAGGGACATCAGCCAAGCAAGTCTTCCACAGGTACACAGGAGAGAGTCTCTGGATGTGGAACCAGAAGGCACGTCAGCCAAGAAAGTCTTCAACAGGTACACAGGAGAGAGTCTCTGGATGTGTTGACCAAGGCGAAGGCAGAAAGGGACTAAAGTTAACAGCATAAGTAACCAGCAGGACTGACGAACAGGATATCATCATCAGGTAAGTCACTGTGGAAAAGATTGGAGCTGGCAATTAACCGACAGCTGAGCGGCCTGCTCTGAGAAGGAAGGGCTGAGCCCAGCCCTTACAGTACCCCCTCCTCAATGATCCCTCTCCCTCGGAGGACCACCAGGTTAATAATAATAGTAAAAGGTAAACAGAGCAACGTAGTCAAATCATAGCCAGAGTTCGGTAACTGGAACGGATAGTCAGACAAGCCAGGACATCGGGGAGCCAGACATCAGTGTACTACAGGACAGGCCAGAAAGTCAGAAAACCGGAGAATCAGCGTAGTGAAACAGCAAGCAGGATCAGGAACCAGAAGGAGCGTCAGCCAAGCAAGTCTTTAACACGTACACAGGAGAGAGTCTCTGGATGTGTTGGCCAAGGCGGAGAGGGACTGAACTGAACAGCAAAAGTAACCAGCAGGACTGGCGAACAGGATATCATCATTAGGGGAGTCACTGTGGAAAAGATTGAAGCTGGCAATTAACCAACAACTGAGCGGCCTGCACTGAGAAGGAAGGGCTGAGCCCAGCCCTGACAGGTGTGACTTGAGAAAAAGTTGGTAGAGCCGTGTAGCACCACGGCACCCTGCACAGGAGAGCAGGGCTGTACTGTTGCTCAATGGACTTCCAGAGCTTAAGCTCTCTGTGTCTACACCAATCGATCATTTGTCCAAGGTGAGTGGCTTGGTAGTATTTGAATGCATCCGGGACAGCTACTCCTCCATGACATTTAGGCAATGTCAGGAGACATCTACAGAGCCTGGGTCATTTATGATCCCATATAAATTTGGTGAAAGTGCATTCATTTGGCGAAAGAAGGATGAAGGAATGGAAATAGGTAAAGTCTGGAAGAGATACAAGAACTTTGGTAGGATACTCATCTTGATGATGTTACAGCGACCAAACCAAGATTGCTGTCCTTGTCTGGAAGGGTGCGAATTTTACTAAGTAAAGGTGTGAAATTTAAAGCAAAAATATCTGCTGAGTTTGGCAGAATGTGAGTTCCTAAGTATTTTAAAGCGGAAGATGCCCATTTTAAGTTAAAATTAAGTTGTAAATTGCAAAGTAACAGAGGAGGTTGCTTTAGATTTAGAGAAATTGATTTTCAAGTTTGATAAAGCTCCATAGCGCTCAAATTCCTCCAAAAGTTTGGGCAGAGAAATTTTTGGGTTAGACAGGGAGAAGAGCAAATCATCTGCGCAAGCAGAGACTTTGTGGTTGAGTTCTCCCACCTGTAAGCCCGAGATATCGGAGTTTGACCAAATTCTGTTTAGAAAGGGTTTCAAGGATAGGGGGAATAACATAGGTGAAAGAGGACAGACCTGTCGTGTACCGGTGGATATAGAGAATGACTCTGAGAACACTCCATTTGCCTTAACCTCCATTTGGCCTGTGGGGCAGAATAAACACTAGAGATCCACTGAAGCATTTGTTTACCAAAACCCATATGTCTCAAGACCGCAAACATGAAAGTCCATTCACCCTGTCAAAGGCTTTCTCTGCATCAGTACCTAGAAAAACGCAGGGAGAGTCAGTGTGTTTGGCTAAATGGACTAGGTTAAGGACTTTAATAGTATTCTCCCCCTCTTCCTGAGAGGGAATAAAGTCCACCTGGTTCAGTTGGACCAGTTGGGGCAACAGGGTTTGAAGACATGAGGCAAGGAGTTTGGTTAAAATCTTTAAATCTACATTGAGCAATGAGATTGGTTGATAACTGCCACAGATGGAAGGGTCTTTTCCCTGTTTTGGAAAGACTGAAATATGTGCCAAGAGTGCAGCTGGGGGGGAAGAAGTGGACTGTCCCAGGGCATTGAACACTTTGAGCAATTGTGGACCTAACAAGGGCAGTTGAGTCTTGTAATATTGTACTGTAAACCCGTCTGGGCCGGGTGCTTTCCTGGGTTTAGCGTCTTTCACTGCCGTTTGCAATTCCTCAATGGAAATAGGGGCTTCTAAGTTACGACGAACTTGGAAAGCAAGGCGAGAAAGGTGCACTGAGGAAAGGTAGTTTCTCGATAGAGAAAGAGGACATAGTGGAGGGAGAAAGGTTGTACAATGAAGAGTAAAATTCCCCAAAAGTCTGCACTATGTCTTCAGGCAAAGAAAGCTTTTGTCCGTCCTCCCCCTTTATATGGGGTATGTATGAAGCCGTACATTGCACTCTAAGGGCTCTTGCCAGCAGTTTACCACATTTGTATCCGAATCTGTTTCCTGCATGATTGCAAAGCCGCTTTGGCCTTTTAGTGAAGAAAATTTGGAACCTGTCGGCAAAGATGAGCAAGATCATTCCCCAAAGAGGGAAGGGGTGTCTTCTTATGTTGCAGTTCGAGAGTCTTGATATCAGCTAACAACTTTTGCACTTTGCAAGCTTTCTTAATGCGGGATCCCTGTTTCATCAAGATCCCATGGATGACAGCTTTGTGGGCCTCCCACACTATGCCAGGGTCACTACTTGGTGTGTCATCAGTCTGACAGTACGCCGTGAGTTCTTTCGAGACATCCGCTAGAACTTCGGGGGTCTGCAGCAAACTTTCATTGAAGCACCAGCACCATTCTGGGGAACAAGTTGAAGTAGTCAGGGATAGACGCAACATAATCAATGCATGGTCAGACCAGGGTATGTGTCCTATAGAAATATCTAAAACAGAAGGGAGGATTTGGTGGGGGATCAAAAAGAGGTCACTACGAGAATACAATTGGTGGGGAGAAGAAAAGAAAGTGTAGTCCCGTTCCCCAGCGTGCAATATGCGCCAGGCATCAACCAACTGTAGGCATGTAGCATTTGCAGGATACGTTTCCTGGAGCCAAGAGGAACAGAGGAAGCATCAGAAGAGGTGTCCACTCCAGAATCAAGAGGAACATTACAATCCCCCCCCCCCAAGATTAATCCCCTCAAGGATCAATTTACCTCCTGCAAACTCCACAAGCTTTCGGAGGGTTTTACAAAGGAAAGAATCTTGGTGAACATTGGTGCATTTATGGTAGCAAAATGGTGGTTATTAAAACCAACTCTGAGTTGACATACAGAGAGATGCCAGTGCTCGGAATTTGGCATATGTACTGATTCCGACACAGAGAGCTCATAGGCATGGCAGTGGCTGGAGTTGCTGGCTGACATCATTATACGAGTATGGCCATGGCAGTTGAATGGAGACAGGATGAGCCATCCGTTGCATCTTAGCTAGCAAGAGGCTGAAAATGTACCAAGGATGAAGTAATTGCCACATGGACACTCCATCCTCAGACCCCATTTCTGACAGGTACAGGAATCTGTCACCTGCACTGACATTTTTTTGTGCATAGGAGCGAGGGTATTCTGCAGAGTGTCTACATCTTTAATCCTCTTTAATCAAAGAAGTCTGTTGATTCCCAACAGAGGCTCTGGGTCTGGCCAGTTAAACTATTGTCTCATTCTAAACACACTCACCTATAATTTACTCCTATCTATAGTTAACTCTATTGCAACATGCAACTTTAATTAAATGTACTCTAACTATATACATATATATACTCCAAACAAATATATATTAACGTATACATTTATATTTTCATACATACACATTATAAATGCCAAACTTACAACACAAAATCCCTGAACAGCTGCCAACCAGTGTATTAGTAGCTGTATATATTGTTGCTGCGCTTGTCACCGCGCAGAGGTGATCGGCAATACAAACAAGGGTATATAGTGTCGGGAGTCAGGACAGACACTTGAAATGTGTGAGTGGATTTTATATTTTTTAAATAAAGCCTGTTTTAGGCTGGGTCACCCCTCCGACGAATGCGGCTCGCAGCAGGGGTCCGGTGTGGTCCCTGTTCTCCGTTTCAGGGACCAATCAGGCCTGAATTTTTGTCTGAATTCGACCCTGAAAAGGAACCAAAGATGCACAGCACTCCTGTGCAAGCCGATTCACAGCCGCAACGGAGATATGTGAACCGGCTCCTTAGGGAGCCGGTCACAATCTCCTGTCATACGAATTGGATGTGTTGAAACCCGCATTTCAATTCGCATAGGTGTGAACACAGCCTTAAGGCCCAGTTCACACTGATGCGGGTTCATAACGAATGCGATGCATCAAAAACACTTTAAATTTGCATGTCATCCCTAAAGTCATTGTTTTCAATGATGTTCGTTCACATACATGCGTTGCGATTCCACTACGAATGCGATGCAATAAAAAAAAGGGTCTAGTGTGAGTTTACTGCATTGCGTTGCAAATTTAGTCTCCATAGACAGCAATGTAAATCGTTCTTGAATTGCATTGATGGTTCACATATGTGCGCATTCCACCACACTACTCTCCACAAAAACCAGGAAGTACACAGGAAGTTAACACCTTTTTTTTTTTACATTATGATTCCATTGGCTAGAATATCAATCGCAGCTATGTCCAACTCCTGAAATTCGTGGTAAAATCGCGGTAAATTCGTGGTAAATTCGCACCTCACACAGGACAAAAAATTCACAACGTAGCAGTGTGAACCAAGCCTTAACATCATCACACTATGGAAGCCTTCCTACCCCTGTGTCCACTTTCATGTATAGCCGTGACCTGTATGAGAGGTTTTTTGAAAGGGACGTTGTTGGAAGCTGGTGTACTGGAGACTTAACCCCTTGGAAACTACTTTAAAGCACAGCAGCTGGTTTATAATTTAACCAGCCAATAATTTTGGTGAGTCATTTTAGTGTGGATGGTCGAGGATCACATCAGGTGTCACTTTTTAGTGATTCAAATATACTTTAAGTTGATTGCTTACTACACTGGATTTACTGGGAGATGTTTCTTTATAACACAGTGGACTTTTTTATAAGGACTGACATATTGCACCTTGAACTTTTTTCAATAATAGCACTGGACTTTACCGTTTTTGAAGCTTTTTTTGCACATTGATATAACTTTTGCACTAAATGTGTTTACGGCTTTTGCACTTTAATGTTTTTTGCACTTAGAGCTGTGACAATTATTGTCTTGCGATATTCAAATATGTGTACAGGAGTGTCACTTCAGATTGCTATATAGCTTATGCACTCTATATGATATTATAAGATATTATTGGTTCTAGCATGTTAAGGTTCTTGATTGTATACACAAGTGTATCATTTCACAGGGTTAGTACAGAGTTGGTGGGGCAAGGATTACAAACCAGCGCATTATTAGCGTATAAGCTAAGGGATACATCATTACAGTATTGTTGAAGGGTTTATCACGGTGTAAGGAAGCGATATAGAAGGTAGCGCCACCAACTAATGTGGATTGTGGTTTGGGAGCATTGAATTCCTGTATTGGCCACGTCTCTGCATGATATTACAGTGCCTTGAAAAAGTATTCATACCCCTTGACATTTTCCACATTTTGTCAACCAAAAAGGTAAATGTATTTTATTGGGATCTTATGTGATAGACCAACACAAAGTGGCACATAATTGTGAAGTGGAAGGAAAATGATAAATGGTTTTCAATTTTTTTACAAATAAATATCTAAAAAGTGTGGTGTGCATTTGTTTTCAGCCCCCCTGAGTCAATACTTTGTAGAACCACCTTTCGCTGCAATTACAGCTGCAAGTCTTTTTATTACTGAGGGGGTTATTTACAAAAGGCAAATCCACTTTGCACTACAAATGCAAACTACAAGTGCAAAGTGCACTTGAAATTGCACTGAAAGTGCACTTGGAAGTGCAGTCGCTGTAAATCTGAGGGGTAGATCTGAAATGAGTGGAAGCTCTGCTGATTTTATCATCCAATAATGTGCAAGCTAAACTGCTGTTTTTTATTATCCTTGCATGCCCCCCTCGGATCTACAGTGACTGCACTTCCATTCAAGATAAGAAGATTCCTGGATTGCCGCACTCTGAAGAAAAGCGTCTTTATTGTAGAAATTAAAAAATCCAATGCACAGTCACCATAGGCGTGCGCAGGGGGTGTGCCAGGTGTGCCTGGGCACACCCTAATTACCCCAAGCGCATTAGCATTATCACTCTGTGTGCCCGCGGGGAGATGGGAAATATCTCCCTCTGACCAGTTCTGCCATTAATAAAGTGTTACCATACCTCTCTTTCACTGCATCGGCTCTGCCATAAGAGTGTGTGTAATATACATATACACATACATACACGCGAATATGTGTTTGAGCTTTGGGGTGCACACCCTAATGCAATAGGCTACGCACACCTATGACAGTCACATAAATGGAGACAGGACAGGGTATGTACGCTAATGCGTTTCACATCATTGGATGCTTACTCATAGCTTAGGATTTTTTAATTTCTACAATAAAGATGCTTTTCTTCAGAGTGCGGCAATCCAGGAATCTTCTTATCTTCACTTAACTTGTGCAACACCAGCACCTGGATCAATTCACACTAGGGCGGGAGCAGTTTCAGGTTTGGAAGCTTTGTGAGTGGCACACTTCGATCTTGACTGCACTTCCAAGTGCACTTTCAGTGCAATTTCAAGTGCACTTTGCACTTATAGTTTGCACTTGTAGTGCAAAGTGGATTTGCCTTTTGTAAATAACCCCCTGTATGTCTCTACCAGCTTTGCACATCTAGAGAGTGAAATTTTTGCCTATTCTTCTTTGCAAAATAGATCAAGCTCGGTCAGATTGGATGGAGAGTGTCTATAAACAGCAGTTTTCAAGTCTTGCCAAAGATTCTCAAATGGATTTAGGTCTGGGCTTTGATTGGGCCATTCTAACACATGAATATGCTTTGATCGAAACCATTCCATTGTAGCTCTGACTATGTTTAGCCTCATTGTCCTGCTAGAAGGTGAACCTCTGCCCCAGTCTCAAGTCCTTTGCAGACTCTAATGCCGTGTACACATGATCGGAAATTCGGCCAGCAAAGGACCGATGAGAGCTCTTGGTCGGAAAATGCGACCATGTGTATGTTCCATCAGACTTTTGCTGATGGAATTCCCGCCAGCAAAAGATTGAGAGCAGGTTCTCAATTTTTCGGTCGGAAAAAGTTCCTATCCGAAAATGGATCGACTGTACAAATTCCGACGCGCAAAATTCCTACGCACGCTCGGAAACAATTCGACGCATGCTCGGAAGCATTGAACTTCATTTTCTTGGCTCATCGTAGTGTTGTACGTCACCGCGTTCTTGACGGTTGGAAGTTCAGAGAACTTTTGTGTGACCATGTGTATGCAAGGAAAGCTTGAGTGGAATTCCATCGGAAAAAACTTGGATGGTCCGCTCGTGTGTACGCGGCATAACAGGTTTTCTTCTAAGATTGCCCTGTATTTGGCTGCATCCATCCTCCCATCAACTATGACTAACTTCCCTGTCCCTGCTGAAGAAAAGCATCCCCTCAATATGATGATGTCACGACCATCTTTCACGGTGGGGATGGTGTGTTCAGGGTGATGTGCAGTGTTAGTTTTCCGCCACACATTTTTGCTTTTAGGCCAAAAAGTTTAATTTTGGTCTTATCTGACCAGAGCTCCTTCTTCCACATGTTTGCTGTATCCCCCACATGGCTTCTCACAAACTGCAAATGGGACTTCTTATGACTTTCTTCTTGCTACTCTTCCATAAAGGCAAAATTTGTGGAGTGCACGACTAATAGTTGTCCTGTGGACAGATTCTCCCACCTGAGCTGTGGATCTCTTCAGCTCCTCCAGAGTTACCATAGTCCTCTAGGCTGCTTCTCTTATTAATGCTCTCCTTGCCCGGCCTGTCAGTTTAGGTGGACGGACATGTCTTGGTAGGTTTGCAATTGTGCCATACTCTTTCCATTTTTGGATGATGGATTGAACAGTGCTTCGTGAGATGTTCAAAGCTTGTGATATTTTTTTATAACCTAACCCTGCTTTAAAATTTTCGACAACTTTATCCCTGGCCTGTCTGGTGACTTCCTTGACTTTTATGATGCTGTTTGTTGACTAAGGTTCTCTAACAAGCCTCTGATGCAGCGTACACATGAGCGAACTTTTCGACAGGACTGGTCTGACGGACTGAGTCCGGCGGACAATCCGATCGTGTGTGGGCTTCATCGGACCTTCAGCAGACTTTTCCAGTCGAAAATCTGACGGACTTTAGATTTAAAATATGCTTCAAATCTCCGGTCGAAAAATCCGCTCGTCTGTATGCTAGTCCGACGGACGAAAACCCACGTTAGGGCAGCTATTGGCTACTGGCTATAAACTTCCTTTCTTTAGTCCGGTCGTACGTCATCACGTACGAATCTGTCAAACTTTGGTGTGTCGTGTGTAGGCAAGTCCGTTCGTTCAAAAGTCCATCGGAAGTCCGTCAAAAGTCTGACGAAAATCCGCCGGAATGGCCGTCGGACTTTTGTTGCCGAAAAGTCAGCTCATCTGTTCGCGGCCTGAGGGTTTCACAGAACAGCTGTATTTATACTGAGATCAAATTACACACAGGTGGACTTTATTTACTAATTAGGTGACTATTTCTGAAGGCAATTGGTTCCACTAGATTTTAGTTAGGGGTATCAGGGTAAAGGGGGCTGAATACAAATGCACGCCACACTTTTCAGAAATGTATTTGTAAAAAAATTTGAAAACCATTTATCATTTTCCTTCTACTTCACAATTATGTGTCACTTTGTGTTAGTCAATCAAATAAAATCCCAATAAAATACATTTACCTTTTTGGTTGTAACATGACAAGATGTGGAAAATGTTAAGGGGTATGAATACTTTTTCAAGGCACTGTAATCCAATTCTCCAAACAAGTGTAACAAAAGTGCAATGCTGGATGTTAAGGGCCAGATGGAGGTAAGTGATTCATCACTTCAAAATATGTAATAGTATGTGTGGCATCTGGAGGGAAATATGGTATTTTTGGTTAATTTATGGTGAAATATCAGTTATGGACTATGATATAATAGTGAGTGAGTCATAAACAGATGTATTATAAACATGTAAATTTCATTTGCTTGATGAAACTGGTCTACAGGAAGAGAAAAAAAGGAAATGATGATGCTAAGGACAGTTCTAATACCTTGCAGTACTCAGCTTTTGGATCCAAATCCCACTAGAACACTATATCTAAAGAGCTTTTACAGTATGTTCTCTTGCATGTTGGTAATTGAAATGTTCTGGTTTAATTCCAATGTTAAAAAACACTTTGGCAGGATAACTAATGTTTGCCTTTATTGACCCTAGAATGTGTGTAATTATGGCAGTGGTGGAGCCATTAGAATGTAGATTCCATCTGAGGCAGGGAGCTTTGCGACTGGTGAGCACATAGGCTCTATGTAATATGTAGGCACTATAATATAAATGCATGATATAATAATAACAAACACACAGCTTTATATTTAGCAAATGAACCCCATGCAGCACAAAATACAAGCAGAAAACAGCAATTAATGCAAGACTGTGGCTGTCACATGAAATTACACCTCGGGTAGCAAGCTAGGAGTCAATTACATTGACACTGCAAACACCACTGATTACCTTGCTTATGGGAAGCTGCTATTTAAGATTGATAGCTGGGGCATGTGGGCAGCACTAACCAGATGGCAATTTTTATAGAGGTAAACTTCAAATATTATTAGCACAACAGTGAGGCCAAGTGCAGGTCAGCATTAGCACAAGGCACAATTAATCAGCTCTAATATATTTTTCAAATGGAAGTTTTTTGTGCTCTTCAAAAAGTCATCTCCTCTGTAAGGTTATCTATGCTATTACTGGACAATGTACAAGTATATTAAAACGTAAACAATGCCAAAATATCTTTAAGTTGATAACATTTTATACCTAGCTACTTAGAAAATGTAGACTTCTAAATAATGAATGGTTTCATACTTGTTATCTTGAGAGTCATGGGTAATGTATAAGCAACTTCAGTGTGTCCTGTCCTACTTCCAGTACTTTCTGTACACCTAATTTTTAGCATGTTGTATTTTTTTTGTGCACTTCCGCACTCCAATAAAATTGCTTTGCTGGCAGCAATATGGCAGCATATACTATATGTGGTAGTAGCCTCACCTACTTCTGTCCACAGGACCAGTGCATAGCTATAAAGAGTTGAAGCCCACACAACAGTTTTTTCCCTTTTTTGTCCTCACAGAACTCATAGAAGGTGCCAGCGCACAGTCACCTTGCAGTTACTAAAGGTAATTCAAAGAGCCACTATATGACTTGGTTGCAGCCACCGGAAATATGTGCTGCATATTCGACCAGCAGCATCTGACCAGCATGGCCACCTTCCACAGAGATGTCAACCAACATGATAGGCAGGACAGCCAAATGGGTCCTTTTATGGCACATTCCTTCAGCACTACTGATGGGCTCAGTAGTCCTCACTACAGCTGACTTTGAAGGGAAGGCAGTAGCTTACTTGCTTTGTTATATGCTAGGATTTGCTTAAGCTTCCCACCCTGGTAGCTAGTTTTTGGTCTACTACATGTATGCTGTCATGTTGGTGCCAGAAAATTATTTTGCTGTTGCCACAAACAGCAATAACAATCTAGCCATTGTGCTGTGCTGGACTTTTGGTGTGTCTCGGCACCTTTAAGGGGGGATGGGCTGCTTCCAGGCATACCTGCCCTCAAATTTTCCATTGCCATAGAGTGGCGAAAGTAATTATTTGATGCCCTGCAGATGTTGTACGTTTGCCCACTTTTAAATAAATGAAGGGTCTATAATTTTTATCATAGATGTATTTTAAATGGTAGAGACAGAATATCAACCAGAAACACATGATACAAATGTTATAAATTGAGTTGCAGTTCAGTGAATAAAATAAGTATTTGATCCCCTACCAACCAACAATAATTCTGGCTCCCACAGACTGGCTACAGTCTGCTGTCATGTGGTTCACACATTAGTCCTGTGAATTTAAGAAGGTGCTTCTAATGACAACTCGTCTTGTGTATAAAAGACACCTGTCCACAGAATCTCTTTCTTTCATTCAAACCTCACCATCATGGGCAAGACCAAAGAGCTGACAAAGGACGTCAGGGACAAGGTTGTAGACCTGAAAAAAGCTACAAGACCATCTGCAAGAAGCTTGGTGAGAGGGAGACAACTGTTGGAGTGATTTTTTACAAATGGAAGAAGTACAAAATAACCATCAATCACCCTTGGTGTGGAGCTCCATGTAAGATTTAGCCTCATGGGGTAAGGATGATCATGAGAAAAGTAAGGAATCAGCCCAGAACCACATGGGAGGAGCTTGTGAATGGTCTCAAGGGGGTTGAGACCACAGTCACCAAACAAACCATTGGTAAAACAATACGCCGCCATGGATTGAAATCCTGCAGTGCCCGCAAGGTCCCCCTTCTCAAGAAGGCACATTTACAGGCCTGTCTGAAGTTTGCCAATGAACATCTAAATGATTCAGAGAAGGATTGGGAGAAAGGGCTGTGGTCAGATGAGACCAAAATCTACTTATTTGACATTAACTCGACTAGCCGTGTTTTGAGGAAGAAAAATGCTGACTATGACTTTAAGAACACCATCCCTACAGTCAAGCACAGAGGTGGAAATACTATGCTTTGGGGCTGTTACTCTGCTAAAGATACAGGCCGACTTGCCACATTGAGGGCCCAATGGATGGGGCCATGTATTGTAAAATCTAGGATGAGAACCTTCTTCCCTTAGCCAGAACACTGAAGATGGGTCATGGATGGGTCTTCCAGCATGACAATGACCCAAAACATACCGCAAAGGCAACAAAGGAGTGGCTCAAGAAGAAGCAAAATAAGGCCATAGAGTGGCCTAGCCTTAATCCTATAGAAAATTTATGGAGGGAGCTGAAACGTCGAGTTTCCAAGCGACAGTCAAGAAACCTTAAGGATTTAGAGACGATCTGTAATAAAGGGTGGACCAAAATCCCCTGAGAATCTCCTGAGATGTGTGCAAACCTGGTAACCAACTACAAGAAATGTCTTATTTATGTACTTACCAACAAGTATTTCTCCACCAAGTACTAAGTTATGTTTTTCTTGGAGATTAAATACTTTTTTTACTCACTGAACTGCAACTCAATTTATAACATTTGTATCAGGTTTTTTCTGGATTTTTGGTTGATATTCTGTCTCTATCATTTAAAATACACCTATGATAAAAATGATAGACCCTTCATTTCTTTGTATGTGGTCCAACATAGAGGACCAGCACTCTTGCATTTCATTGAGAACTACAAGTCAACTGCCGCAGTGGCAGACAAGACTTGTAGTTTACTCATTAACAGATCTCTGTAAATTATTGATGAGGCTTTGCTGGAGGAGCCCTGCATAGGTCTGCCAATTTTAAAATGTGACAGTGGCTGTGGGGGAGAGGAACCGCCACCCGCTTGCACAAAGAAGTGGGTGGGGGGGGAGAAGAGCGGGGTCTGTGTGAACATGTTAAATGTTACACACTAAATACGGGTGTAACATGTAACATGTTTGAAAGGTGAACCTATCTTTTAATGACCCTGTGCGCTGTTACTCCCTAGCCTAGCCTGTGTTTTGCTGTGTAGGGGATTGCAGGAGGAAAACAGTAAGACTGAATCAGGTCCTTAATGAATACATGTCTGAGATGAATGGTATTTTTATATCTGTTTGGAGTTCAGATTTAAAATGACAAGAAAACTATAAAAAAAGAAGGTTATAGAAGGTCAAACTTTAGAAATGTACGATAAAATAGGCAATAAATGACAGAAAGAGAATGTTCTAAAGCCCCGGCACAAACCTTTTAGACCCAACGCCAGTGCTCTCTCCTTCCGTCCATAAGTTAGAACACCCGCATATTCAATCTGCATGTTAAAGCAGGTACTGTGTAAACCATTCCAAAAGGCTTTTAGATGCACTTACAATTTTAATATAAAGCATACACAAATTAAAGGTGGCTTTTAAGGATATTTACATATTCAGTAATGGTGCACTGAGAAAAATGGAAGGTGCATTATTGCAATTTCACATAGAGACAGATTAGAGGCATGATGTACAAAGTAAGTAAAGCGCAGTAAAGTGACACTTTGTTAGACCGCTAATGAGTGATAAATGCAATAACATTATTACCTGACAAATAAATTACCACTGTTATTGTTGGCGGTGTAATTAAATGAATCCAAATTATACATAAGATAAATGCATACAGTGCCGGGAGTATATGCAGCCTGTGCACTCTTGTGTTAGGGTAAATTAGTGCTTGATTTATAATATGGAAGGTGTTAGGCATTGAGATTTGCATCTTCTCTTTAATGATGTGAAAGAAAATGGGTCAGAAGGACTTCTGATTAATACTAATAAGACAGGATAAAAAAAAAACAGAGATGTAAAAAAGCGAGAAAAAAAGTTTACCTTCTTGAAATATTACCTTGCATCTAGAGTACATTGTATGAGTATTCATCCATTTGGACTTTTTAACACATAATGTTAAATTATGGAATGAAAAAATGTTTAAAAGTGTTTTTTTTTTCTATATGATTTACACAGTACAGTGCTGTATAAGAAACTGGAAGTCCTTTGGGGTAAGCCTATGCCGGCTTTGCACATCTGGATCCTGTATTATGTGTCCATTTTTCATATTTAAATTGTATAGCTGTTAGGTTGGAAGGGAACTACTGGTAAACAGCTAAGCTTTCTCCTATATTCCAAATTGGATTGAGGTTAGACTTTACCTAAGTCATTGTATGAATCATATTCTTGGTTTTAAGCCACTCCATTGTAGTTCTGGCTTTATGTTTACTGTCATTGTTCTACTGGAAGGTGAATCTCTGCTCCAGTCACAAGCCTTTAAAACAGATCTTTAAGTGATACTAAAGTCTTTTAAAAAAACAGGCAAGATCTTGCGAGCTACCATGTAAAGATCCAAAAATTAATTAAAGGACAGCTGCTGACATTGCTCACGTCCCATATGCTCGTGCTACTCCAGTATATAAACCAATAAAATGCTGCGCTATCCAAATGTATTCATGTGGTAATCATACTAAATACTGACACTGACAACTCCAAAAATAATAATATTAAAATGTTATGCGATTAGTAAATGTGCATATAATGCGATCCTATGTGATAAAAGGTTGCAATCCTATGCAATACTACCAGTGACAACCTGTGTAACTACACACAGCTCTGTATACATGTGTTGCAATCCTGTGCAATCACCAATTGTGATCCTATGTGATAATTGCTCTGTACAAGACTGTAAATAAAGCGCATCACCATAAAATAATCAAAATACAATAAAGTAAAATAAAATAAAATAAATCGTGTTTAAAGTGCTCAATTGCAAAAATATTCATGCATTAGTGTCTAAAAAGGAACGCAACATAAAGTCCATTCCTAATTAATCCATTCTTCTGATTCTCATTACAGATGATGTAACAGCAGGTGCTTGTGTCCACTCTGTGCTCCCCCTTTGGTGTATGCGCTCACCTTAGAGCGTGTGACTTTGTACCTAAGCTCGGTCAAAACAAGCCACCTCTGGGTTTATTGTCAGCACTCAGATCCTTGGATAGTTTCTTGCACATATATCTATATAGAAAACAGAGGAAACTGTATAGTGTGATACCGTTTTATAAATTTATTAAAAGTAACAATCTTCCCTGTATTAGGGTACATTTCATAGGTCCTCAAGTGCACCATTCTATACAAGCCAGAAATAGTAAAAACGCTGCACTGGTGTGTCCTCTCTTGCACTGAGAACAATCCATCGTCTCACACACCGTCCTGTCCCCTCCCCAACGCGTGTCAATACCCGGAAGTGACTTATCTTCCTCAGGGGGAATTCTATTGGACGGTTGAGATGTCAGTCATTTTATAGCATCATTGTGGCCATTTTGTTGAAGATCGCGGACACTCTACTGTTTATTGTATGCTCACGACCATTTTCTGGTGGATCACGGCACTCAATACTACCCATACTGCATGCCGTGTGTTGTGACAGGATATATTGTCACACAGCGGCATATTAGGAACAGCTGTAAGTGAAGCAAGTTAATACTAATGACTTAAAGAGTGCTTAAAGAGTGCTCATGAGCCTACTTATACTATATGTATCCCCCTGCAAGCTACATTCAGGACGGTGTATAAGGAGCAGGACACATTCTCATAGCGTTGTTACCACATACAATATCATTAAAAACAGCCCCATCCTGACCACTCCATATGCCTATAGGTAACAATTATCAGTTACCTGTAAATCATTGCATGTTACACCATTGCACGATATAGATATGGCTCATACTACCTGTACATACATAATAATCTAATAAACTATCATTATTATAAGGCAATTTCTAAAAACAAAATAGCAAAAATCTTGCATGTGTAGCACCACGCATACATGCATACACATATGCGCACATCCATATGGGCATGTGCCCCCTTGTCCTCTGTGATGACCTTACAGTGAATAACTCATTACGAAGTTTACTATATGGACCACTTATGTATTTATACATGTTGATCATATCCCCTCTTAATCTCCTCTTCTCAAGAGAGAATAAATTCATATTCTTAGTCCCCAAGTGCATAACTTTACATTTATCAACATTAAAGCGGAGTTCCACCCTAAAGTGGAACTTCCGCTCATCGGATTCCTCCCCCCCTCCAGTGTCACAATTGGCACCTTCCGGGTATAGCTAGCCGCAGCTAGCCGCAGACTCCCCGCCCACCCCCGTTGTGTTGTGGGAAATACACAGTTCCCACAACACAACGGGGACCAGTGTAGACGCGCAGTGCGACTCGCGCATGCGCAGTAGGGAACCGGGCAGTGAAGCGGCAACGCTTCACTTCCTGATTCCCTCAGTGTGAATGGCGGCGGCAGCACCCGAGGATCGAGTGACGGCTCGGTCTCGGGTGCCGACATCGCTGGACCCCGGGACAGGTAAGTGTTCTTATTTTAAAAGTCAGCAGCTGCAGTATTTGCAGCTGCTGACATCTAAATTTTTTTTTTTTTTAGTGAAACTCCGCTTTAAAGCTCATTTGCCACACAGTTGCCCGATTAAACAGTGCATTGAGGTTGGCTTGTAAGTTGGAGACATCATGTAAGGACGGTATTACATTGCATAGCTTGGTGTCATCTGCAAAGACTAAAATGGTACTTTTAATCCCAGACCCTATGTCATTTATAAATATATTAAAAAGTAAGGGTCCGAGCACTGAACCTTGGGGTACACTACTGATAACCTTAGACCATTCAGAGTAAGAATCATTAACCACTACTCTCTGAATTTGGTTGTTTAGCCAGTTTTCTATCCATTTACAATCTGATCTCTCCAAGCCTGTACACTTTATCTTACACAATACCCTTTGTGTGGGGAACTGTGTCAAACACTTTTGCAAAATCCAAGTATACCATGTCCACAGCCACCCCTCTGTCCAAGGTTTTACTTACCTCCTCATAAAAATAAATCAGGTTTGTTTGACAACTCCTGTCAAGATGAGCAAGAGCTCATCTATGTGGTCTTTTATTAAACTATCCAATATCATCCCAACTATAGAAGTTAAACTAATAGGTCTGTAGTTACTTGGTAAAGACTTTGATCCCTTTTTAAATATAGGCACCACATTGGTCTTATGCCAATCCAGTGGTACTATGCCAGTCATTAGAGAGTCCCTAAAAATGAGAAACAATAGCTTTGAAATGACCAAGCTCAATCTTTTTAGGATCCCTGAGTGTATGCCATCTGGTCCAGGTGCTTTTTATTCTGTCTAAATATTTTTGGACCATATCACTTTTGAGCTGATCATTTGGGGCTGTGTCAATACAATCCCCATTATGGACATGAGCTCCCCCATGCTCCTTTGTATACACAGAGCTGAAGAAGGTATTTAATAAAATTTACTTCTCTTTGTCCCCCAGTCACCCACTCTAGATTATTTTGTAAAGGCCCTACATGCTCAGATCTGACCTTTTTACTATTAATATATTTGAAGAATTTTAAGGGGTTTGTCTTACCATATTTTGCAGGCTGTCGTTCGTTTTGAATTTTTCTGTCCTTGATTTCCTTTTTATAAATTCTGTTATATTCTTGGTAACATTTAAACGACAATAGTGTCCCCTCATTTTTATATTTTTTAAAAGCTCTTTTTCTATTGTTTATTAACTTTGGCCTTGAGCCACATTGGTTTTATTTTTAGCTTTTTAAACTTAATGCCCATGGGAATATACAGTGAGTTCAAGTACAGTCTTTTTGAAGAATTCCCATTTCTGTTCTGTGTTCGATGCCAATATTACCCCCCAGCCTAAGACTTGGAGAACAGCCCTCGACCTTACAAAATTTTCTCTCTTAAAGTTAAGTGTTTTTATATTTCCAGTAAGAGCTTGTTGCTTACAGCTAACATTAAATGAAATCATGTTATAGTCACTGCTACCCAGATTGTCTTTTATATGAACATTAGTAATAAGCTCTGCATGGTTTGGGATTACCAGGTAGAGCAGAGCATCATTTCTAGTTGTGGCCTCTCTGAACTGGACCATAAAATTGTCTTGTAATAGGTTTATAGATTTTTGCCCTTTAACTGTTCCTGCAGTGCCATTACTCCAGTCAATTTCAGGGTAGTTAAAATCCCCTATTATTATCAGTGTCCCAGCCTTCGCAGCCCTTTCTGTCTGTGCAAAGAGCTGAGTCTCCACCTCTTCATTAACACTGGGAGGTCTATAACAAACGCCAATGATTACTTTTGTAGTATGCACACCCATGTTCAGTTCCACCCATAATGCTTCAGCCTCATCACACTCGCCATCAACTAGGTTCTCTTTTATACTCGCTTTGAGATCACTTCTCACATAGAATCAGACACCTTCACCCCTCCATTTTTACCCTGTTTTCTGAAAGAGAGCATAGCCAGGAATAATAATAGCCCAGTCATGTGAAGAATAAAGTCAAGATTCAGCACTACCAATTAAGTCATAATTTTCTTCATGCACCAAAGCTTCCAACCTATTTTGCTTGGCAGACTGCTGGCATTGGTGAACAAGCACTTTAATTTATTGTCACATTTTGCACAATTGTTTTGCATATTTTTAATTTTAGTGCAAATAGTACAATTTCCAATTGTTGTTTGTAACATGGCAGCCCTCATATCATCTGCCATAGCCCTCTTCCTATCTTTCCCTTCTCCACCCACCAATAGGGACTGACCCCTGCCTGACCTGTCTGCCCCATATAACCTACTTCAACCTTCCCCCTCAATCCTAGTTTAAATACTCCCCCAGCCTTTCCCTAAACCTCTCCCCCAGCACAGCAGACCCCTTTCCATTTAGGTGCAAACCATCTTTAGCATTAAGGTTGTACCCCAATGAAAAGTTAGCCCAGTGCTCTAGAAACCCAAATCCCTCCTTCTTACACCAGGTCTTTAGCCATGCATTCCATTTTTTAACCCCCCCCCCCCCCCCCTTGTCTTTCCTGTGTTGCACACGGCACAGGCAATATTTCAGAGAATATTACCTTGGAGGTCCCTCCCTTCAGCCTTGTTCTTTAATTGGTTCTTAAGGAGCCTCCAGCTTAGATATATTCTGTCATTGGTTCCAATGTGGACCAAGACAGCCGGGTCATGCCCAGTCCCTCCCTGTAATATATCAACCTGGTCCATCACATGCCAAACCCTGGCACCAGGGAGACAGTAAACCATGTGGTTGAGGTGATCCTGGTAACAAATTATTATGTCAGTCCTTCTGATTATAAAATCCCCTATAACCACCAATTGTCTAAGCCTACCTGCACTACCCTCACCACCCCTACTAGATGCGCTGCTCTCCCAGCTGTTAGGAGTAGCAGTGACATCTAGGCCTGCCACCTCTGAGCTTGCCACCCAACGTAATGCATTTTTTAGTATAAGTTTAAAAAAATATATGAAAAAGAAGAGTAGGCTTGTTCTTTAAAGACAGCAAGCCAGTGCTGAAAGGCAGCAGACTGTACTATTACTCTTATTTCTAGGGGAAGATGTGGGAATATGGGATGATTTTTTAGGTCTATGTATGAATATGCATGGCAATAGCCCACTGATAACAATTCCATAGCATCGGTCATAGAAAAAGTAACCAAGCCTTGTGAAACTTTTGAAAATTGATTCTGGTACCAGACAGTATTTTGAAATTCTGATGATCTTTGGTCCAAATAGGTTTACAGCAACATATTATTTTCTGGGTGCTGTGATTTTATGTACACACTTAATGCGGATCTTCACCCTCGATTTGAAATTTACTCCTTTTTACCCCTCCTCCACTCTGCTGTGCAAACAGGGCATTCTTTTAACCTTTTTTTTTAAAAAAAAAAGCTCTGCCCCCCCCCCCCCCACAACTTGCCACTCACCTAGGTGAATGACATTCACTTTGCCCCCTGTGCCTCCTGGCATATGTATGTCACATATACCAGGAGGCATAGTCCTTCATTAAGAAAGGAACAAGGAGGTGGGTCTGGCAGCTCATCATTGGGAGAACCCCTGGCTGAACCCAGTGGAGTTGGCAGTTATATGGTCATAGATAAGAGCCACGGCCTGGATGACATGATACAGATGTGGTTTGAGGCTGGGAGCATGCCGCAGAAGACAATCAGATACAGAGAGCTAGTCTTGTGAGACTGATACTTTACACTGCCTTTACAGGTCCTTTACAAATCCCATATATGTGCTTCCTATATCCATACAGATTTACCATTGCCACATCTGATATTCTCCTCAGCACAACTAAACCATTTAACTAGCAATTAAAGCCAATCTAATTCATATTTTTGATTCACTGAAGTTCTGGTTCTGGTATTGCAAAAACTTTAGAATTACATGTTTTAAAGTGCACATACAGTATCTCACAAAGTGAGTACACCCCTCACATTTTTGTAAATAGTTTATTACATATTTTCATGTGACAACACTGAAGAAATGCCACTTTTCTACAATGTATAGTAGTGAGTATACAGCTTGTATAACAGTGTAAATTTGCTGTGCCCTCAAATTAATTCAACACACCAGCCATCAGCCATTAATGTTTAAACCACTGGCAACAAAAGTGAGTACACCTCTAAGTGAAAATCTCCAATTTGGGCCCAAAGTGTCAATATTTTGTGTGGCCACCATTATTTTCCAGCACTGCCTTAACCCTCTTGGGCGTGGAGTTCACCAGAGCTTCACAGGTTGCCACTGGAGTTTTCTTCCACTCCTCCATGACGACATCATGGAGCTGGTGGATCTTAGAGACCTTGCGCTCCTCCACCTTACGTTTGAGGATGCCCCACAGATGCTCAAAAGGGTTTAGGTCTGGAGACATGCTTGGCCAATCCATCACCTTTACCCTCAGCTCCTTTAGCATGGTAGTGGTCATCTTGGAGGTGTTTGGTGTTTGGGGTCGTTATCATGTTGGAATATTGCCCTGTGGCCCAGTCTCCAAAGGGAGGGGATCATGCTCTGCTTCAGTATGTCACAGTACATGTTGGCATTCATGGTTCCCTCAATGAACTGTAGCTCCCCAGTGCTGGCAGCACTCATGAAGCCCCAGACCATGACACTCCCACCACCATGCTTGACCTGTCTTTGTACTCCTCACCTGGTTGCCGCCACACACGCTTGACACCATCTGAACCAAATAAGTTTATCTTGGTCTCATCAGACCACAGGACATGGTTCCAGTAATCCATGTCCTTAGTCTGCTTGTCTTCAGCAAACTGTTTGCATGCTTTCTTGTGCATCATCTTTAGAAGAGGCTTCCTTCTGGGACAACAGCCATGCAGACCAATTTGATGCTGTGTGCGGCGTATGGTCTGAGCACTGACAGGCTGACTCACCCACCCCTTCAACCTCTGCAGTAATGCTGGCAGCACTCATATGTCTATTTCCCAAAGACAACCTCTGGATATGACGCTGAGCACGTGCACTCAACTTCTTTGGTTGACCATGGCAAGGCGTGTTCTGAGTGCAACCTGTCCTATTAAACCGTTGTATGGCTCAGTTTCAGGGTCTTGACAATCTTCTTATAGCCTAGGCCATCTTTATGTAGAGCAACAATTCTTTTTTTCAGATCCTCAGATATTTCTTTGCCATTATTGGGGTGGGAAACTACATGGCAAATGAGGTTTAACCCCTTGCCGACCAGCACACTACGATATACATCGGCACAATGGCACGGCTGGGCAAATGGGCGTACAGGTACGTACCCTTTAAGATACGGCATTGTGGGCACACATGATCCGTGACCGCGGGTCCCGCAGACTCGATGTCCACTGGGTGCCCACGATCGTGTCATGGAGCGGAAGAACAGGGAGGTGCCTATGTAAACAAGGCATTTCCCTGTTCTGCCTACTGACATGACAGAGATCACTGCTTCCTGTCATCGGGAGCAGTGATAGCTGTCATGTGACTAGTAGCCCATCCCCCCAGAGTTAGAATCACTCCCTAGGACACACTTAACCCCTTGATCGCCCCCTAGTGTTTAACCCCTTCCCTGCCAGTGTCATTTACACAGTAATCAGTGGATTTTTATAGCACTGATTGCTGTATAAATGACAATGGTCCCAAAATTTTGTAGACCCTATACATTTTGTGCAAACCAATCAATTAACGCGTATTGCAATTTTTTTTACCAAAAATATGTAGAAGAATACATATAGGCCTAAACTGAGGAAAAAAATTGTTTTTTTATTAACTTTTGGGGGATATTTATTATAGCAAAAAGTAAAAAATATTGCTTTTTTTTTCAAAATTGTCGCTCTTTTTTTGTTTATAGCAAAAAAATAAAAACCGCAGTGGTGATCAAATACCACCAAAAGAAAGCTCTATTTGTGGGAAAAAAGGATGTTTGGTTGCAACGTCACACAACCGCGCAATTGTCAGTTAAAGCAACACAGTGCCGAATCTCAAAAAGTGCTCTGGTCAGGAAGGGGGTAAATCCTTCCGGGGTTGAAGTGGTTAATGTGAAAAAATGTAAAAGAATGCATTTGGGTGGCAAAAATATGAATACAATCTACTCACTAGGGGAAAACCTCTGGGGAATCTAGGATGGAAAAGGACTTCGGGGTTCTAGTAGTAAACAGAATATTGGCATGCATTAAAAAGAGGATTAACTGAAGAGATAAAGCGATAATTCTCCCACTCTACAAGACTCTGATCCGGCTGCACCTGGAGTATGCTGTCCAGTTCTGGGCACCAGTTCTCCAGTATCCCATATCCAGTGGAGCTGCATTTTATTGTTAGGCAAATTTGGTTTTGGCTCACTGTGATCAGTGGGACTATGTTTGATTGTTCTGGCCTGTTCTGTGTTTTAGTAGCTGCAGGATTGACTGCTTCCACCTGGTTGGTCTAGAACAGTGATGGTGAACCTTGGCACTCCAGATGTTTTTGAACTACATTTCCCATGATGCTCTTGCACTCTGCAGTGTAGTTGAGCATCGTGGGAAATGTAGTTCCAAAACATCTGGGGTGCCAAGGTTCGCCATCACTGGTCTAGAATGATCTGGAAGTAAGTGGGAGTCTAATCAGCAGCTGAATATTCATAAAACTCTGGTCAATCCTTGGGGAGAGGTGCCCAGATGGTGACTGGGAGGCATTTTCTTGAGGAGGAGATCACAGCCTAGGGGGGCTGTTAGCCCCCTAGTCAAATCTGCCATGTGCCTGCGGGTTGATGAGGCCTCAGTACTATCTTGAGGCATACTTTGCTGTGAAATGCTGAAGATGACTGAGGGGCTGTTGTCTGGGAATCTAGTCTGGTACCACAGGGTGAAAATGTCTGGGGAATTTTGGAAAGAGGCAACACATTTTTGAAGGATGTAAGTGAGTACAGACTGGTAAAAGATTTCCTAGAGACTATGTGCTTTTTTCATACTTCTTGTGCTAGAGTCAGTATGTTTAAAGGGGACATTATGTCCGGGGTCCTGAAGAGCTCAGTCCAGTGGCAGGCCTGTGCACTATGGGTGCACGACACCGCCCCCCCCATCCATGCGCCCGGCCCCTTTCAGGACACCGGATTAATGGTTTGCTATGGCGGGGGTGGGAGGAAGTGGTATTTTTTGAAGCATGTGATTAGAGCCAGAGGCTCTAATAGGCTTCAAAATAGGGTGGGCTCGGGGCGCAGAGAGTGCCCACCCCAGCAGCAGCCGCAATCCATGTGCGGTGGGGGGATGCTGCCAGGGCCGCAAACCCCACAAGTGGGGGGGGGGGCGGTGGGCACAGTTGCTGCATTTGATGGGCACAATGGCTGCATTTGTTGAGCAAGTGGCTGCATTTCATGATAACAGGTGGCTGCATTTCATGGGCAAGTGGCTGCATTTGATGGGCACAGGAGGCTGCATTTGATGTGCACAGGTGGCTGCATATGATGGGCACAAGTGGCTGCGTTTGATGGGCACAAGTGCCTGCGTTTGATGGGCACACGTGGCTGCGTTTGGTGGGCACAGGTGGCTGCATTTGATGGGCAGGTGTTTGCATTTAATGGGCACAAGTGGATGCATTTCATGGGCACAATGGCTGCGTTTGATGGGCACAAGTGGCTGCATTTGATGGGCACAAGTGGCTACATTTGAAGGGGAACAGGTGGCTGGGTTTGATGGGCACAAGTGACTGCATTTGATGGGCACAAGTGGCTGCGTTTGATGGGCACAGGTGGCTGCATTTGATGGGCACAGGTGGCTGCGTTTGAGCACCAGCCTCCACTGGTTCAGTCTATTTAATTCTTAGTGAAAGGACTTTTCTTGGACTGTCCAAAGAGAAAGATTAGTCTCCTCAAGTTGCTACTACAAACGTCAGTCCATCCTTTACTTGTGCAAGGACTTCGCTCACAGTTCTACAAAAGAAAGTTCAGTGCCCTCAAATCATTGCTAAGGCTTACTGGTGTATCTTACCATCACTCACTATGGATCCAAGTTCTTATTAAAGCAGGGGTAGGCAACCAACAAGTAAATGCTTTAAACTACTTGAGTAGTAGTGAGAAATTAACATCCTGCTCTCTCACGCCTCAGATCAGCCCCAATTCACCTGCTCATCTGCTCCACCTCTGTACCCCTTTGCACATCTGCCCCACCACTGTACTAACCTGCTCTTCTGTTCCACCACTGTAACCTCCTGCTCATCTGCCCCACCACTGTACCCCCTTTTTCACCTGACCCACCACTGTAACCCCCTGCACATCTGCCCCACCACTGTACTACCCTGCACATCTGCCCCACCACTGTACTCCCAGCTCATCTGTCTCACCACTGTAACCCCCTGTACATCTGCCCCACCACTGTACCCCCTGCTTTTCTGTCTCACCACTGTAACCCCCTGTTGATCTGCCCCACCAATATTCCCCGTTTCTCATCTGCCCCACCACTGTACCTCCCTGCACATCTGCTCCACCGCTGTACCCCCCATGCTCTTCTGTCTCACTGCTCAACCACTTTCTTATCTGTCCTAACACTGAACTTATCTGCTCATCTGCCCCACCACTGTAACCCCCTTTCTCATCTGCCCCACCATTGTAACCCCCTTTCTCATCTGCCCCACCACTGTAACCCCCTGCTCATGTGTTCCACCGGTTTTCCCTTCTTTCTCCTCTGCACCCCTCTGCACATCTGCCCCACTTCTGTACCCCCCTGCTCCTCTGCCCCACCGCTGTAACCTCCTGCTCATCTGTCCCACCAATGTACCTCCTTTCCCCTCTTCTCCACCACTGTACCCCCTGCTCTTCTGCCCAACCATTGTAACCCCCTGCTCATCTGTCCCACCAATGCACTTCCTTTCACATCTGCCCCACTGCTGTACCCCCTTGCTCTTCTGTGCCACCGCTAAACCCCCTTCTCATCTGCCCCAACAGTGAACTCCCCTGCTCATCTTTCCCACCACTGTAACCCCCTGATCATCTGCCCCATCACTGTACCCCCTGCTTTTCTTCCCCACCGCTGAACCCCCTTCTCATCCCTCCCACAACTCTACCTCTTGCTCATCTGCCCCACCAGTGTAACCCCCCTGCTCATCTGCCCCATCAATGTACCTCCCTGCACATCTGCTCCCCCGCCGTATCCCCATGCTCTTCTGTCTCACTACTGAATCACCTTCTTATCTGTCCTAACACTGAACCCATCTGCTCATCTGCCCTACCACTGAAACCTGCTTTCTCATCTGCCCCACCAATGTACCTCCTGCACATCTGTCTCACCTCTGTACCCCCCTGCTCTTCTACCCCACCACTGTTCCCCCTGCTCTCCTGCCCCACCACTGTAACCCCCTGCTCATCTGTCCCACCAATACACCTCCTTTCACATCTGCCCCACTGCTCGACCCCCCTGCTTTTCTGTCCCACCACTAAACCCCCTTCTCATCTGGCCCAACACTGAACCCCTCTGCTCATCTGGCCCAACACTGAACCCCCTGCTCATCTGCCCCACTGCTGAACCCCCTTCTCATCTCTCAAACCACTGTACCTCCCCGCACATCTGCCCCTCCGCTGTACCCTCCTGCTCTTCTGTCCCACCTCTGAACCCCTCCTGCTCATTTTACCCACCGCTGTACCCTCTTCTCATCTATGATATGCAGAGTGGTGAAAGGAAGCAGAGATGAGACACATCTACTTGCCCTGGTACACTCATCCTGCTGATCCAACTCTCGCATCCAGCCCACGTGCTTGTATGTGATGTATGTGATGTATGTGATGTCACAAACAAGCATTTGGAATGGATGGGCAATGATGAGCTCAGGTCAGGGGCATTTTCTGAAAGCAGTGGGCCTCTGTGCAGGATCATAAGTTGGGCCTCTGTAGCTGAGAAAAAGTTGGGTGTGATTTTAATTGCGCTGAATACTGGGTGTGGCTTAAAGGGACACAGAGAGTGCAGGTGTTCAGTCGTAAGTGACACAAAGGTTCAGGAATAATTTCAACAAAATTCTCAGAAGCTCAACAGTAATTCCACAAACTGTCACCTGATTGTGGTTTTCTCAATCACAGTGAAATCTCTTCTTTCTGAGATTGGTAGTGGTAACCAAGCGAGTCATCTTCCTCCATATGGTGGACGGGGCTAGCAGGACTGTGATTGGCTTTAGCAGTGGCCAATGGTAGTCCTCCTCCTGGAAACAGGGACGGCCCCCCCCCCCCTACCAGAACTGCATCCAATCTCTTCCCCATCACAAAAGCTGACAATCACAGCTACATCAAAGAGAG
Source organism: Lithobates clamitans (assembly GCA_037952925.1). Taxonomy (NCBI): domain Eukaryota; kingdom Metazoa; phylum Chordata; class Amphibia; order Anura; family Ranidae; genus Lithobates; species Lithobates clamitans. The sequence goes on along the minus strand of JBBGZY010000016.1, from coordinate 3,163,832 downwards.
AACCAAACAATGTTTCCCATCTTTTTTACAATGTGTGGGGGCACAGTGCCTCCCCCTCTGTGCAGGTGCAGCGTGGGAAACTCTGAAATTGGAATGCATTAGTGTCTCACTGACACTTCCCTGCGCTGCTCTGCTGATGGGGAGGGAGTTGTGGCAAAAGAGGCTTCGAGTGCCGCTGGCGGCACCAGTGTCGGGGGTTTCTTACCCCTTTATTAAAGCATCATAAAAAGCATACCCCTAGACTGGTTAATGAGCCTGAAGAGTGACTGGAACTGTGCATTTGACTGCAAGGAAACTACTGGGAAAATGGACCCTGGGCATCTACTCAGCGGGTGTAGAGCTACATTATTATGCGCAGAATTCCTATTTTTAGGAAAAAGTTAGAAATATGTAATGGTGTAAAGCACACCCCTGTAGCACCTAGCATCCCATTTGTGTTTTATATATTTATACGGTACTGTGCAAAAGTTTTAGGCAGGCGTGAAAAAAAAATTCTAATATATATATTCTATATATATATTAAGAATGTTTTCATAAATAAGAGTTAATAGTTTATTTTTTATCATTTAACAAAATAGAAAGTAAATGAACAGAAGAGAAATCCAAATCAAATCAATATTTGCTGTGACCACCCTTGCTCTCAAAACAGCATCAGCAACAGGAACTGGACAGGTAGGTTATTCCAAACATCTTGTAGAACTATTGACCACAGATCTTCTCTGCATGTAGGCTGCCTCAAATCCTTCTGTCTCTTTGTATCATCCCAGACAGACTCGATGATGTTGAGATCAGGGCTCATCATTTCCAGGACTCCTTATTCTTTACACTGAAGATAGTTCTTAATGACATTGGCTGTATGTTTGGGGTTGTTGTCCTGCTGAAAAATAAATGTCTCCCTGATGGTCTGGCATGATTGATAAGTATCTGTCTGTATTTCTCAGCTTTGAGGACACCATTGATCCTGACCAAATCTCCAATTCAATTTGTAGAAATGCAGCCCCAAACTTGCAAGGAACCTCCACCATACTTCACTGTTACCTGCAGACATTCATTATTGTACCGCTCTCCTGCCCTTCACCAAATAAACTGCCTCCTACTACAGCCAAATATTTCAAACTTTGACTCATCAGTCCAGAGCACCTGCTGCCATTTTTCTGCACCCCAGTTCCGATGATTTTGTGCATAGGACATGGAAACAAAGCTAAGAAACTCAACTATGCATAAAAACATAGGAACTGGGGTGCAGAAAAAACATTGTTAGTGAGATGGAAAATCTCATCCAATGAGCCCCCCATGAGTCCCACTTACTGCTGATTAGATATCAGAGGAATGAGGGACCAACACTCTGCATTGAGTTACATCACATAGCAGTTTAAAATACATTAATGCTGAACTCCAGGATTGATCTTTTTTTTCACATCCGTCAAGCTTTGGTATATCCAATCATGGCCTGTGCCAACATAAAACTGTCTTAGGGCTCCAGGAATTGCGGGGGGGGGGGGGGGGGGTCTTAATCCCCAGCAAGTTGCTGGGTATTTGAATTTTTAAAATACTTGTCTTCCATTCCCTAACGCTGCACCCTCTCTCCTTCTGGAAGTTTTGGTTTTCCCCAACTGCCAGCTTCCCGTAGCCAGTGAGAGGAAGTGGGGAGAATGCATAACCCTGCCCCATCATTACACACTGCCGTTTAGTGGCAGTTCCGCACAAATCTAATTTTCAGTGCTGTGTGAAGTACTTCACGCCGCGCCCCATCATATTATGGGTGCAATGTGAAGGAGGTACCAGCACTGGAGGAAGGGGGGGGGCTTGCAATGGTAGTGGGAGGGCAGCAAAACACACCTTCGCCTGTGTAGGCAAAATCCTTGCAACGGCTCTGCATCTAATCTTTCATTGTTCACATCTGGCAGGCTACTGTGGATGGAGAAATTCACAGTAGTAGCCTGTGCTACATATAGCCAGCACTGGTCTCTGCTGGAATGCCTTCTGTATTCTAAACACAGGGGGATAGTCATTCAACACCTATGCCATTCAGAGAAGATCTTTTTCAAACCATCTCTCTGCTTTATCTAGATCAGGGGTGTCAAACTCAATTTTGTCACGGGCAACATCAGAAGTATGGTTGGCCGGTTGTATCTGGGGTGCCCTATGTACAGAGTGCAGGGTTCAAGAGTGCGCTACATACAGAGTGCAGAGCTCAGGAGTGCGCTACATACAGAGTGCAGAACTCAGGAGTGCGCTACATACAGAATGCAGAGTTCAGGAGTGTGCTACGTACTGAGTGCAGAGTTCAGGAGTGCGCTATGTACAGAGTGCAGGGTTTAGGGGTGCCCTATGCACAGAGTGCAGGGTTTAGGGGTGCCCTATGCACAGAGTGCAGAGTTCAGATGTGCACTTTGCACTTTGTACAGAGTGCCGGTTCTACTACCTCCCTTTGCAGGGGACTCTACTAGCCGGATATTTGGCTGTAGTACCTCCCTGTGCAGGTGGCTGTACCTTGCCTTGCAGGGAGATCATTCTCTGTGTTTACAAGTGACAGCGGGAGTGGGAGATAAGAGCCAGAGGTGGCGGAATGGAGTCCCACCATGTTCCAGCTGCAAAACTGGGTATGAGGGCCACATGACAAAGCCTTGCGGGCTGAACTTGACCCGCTGGCCTTTTTTTGTTTACATATATGATCTAGATGTTGAAATCTTGGCTAACCGCCTGAACACGATTACTAGACATCTGACTGGTAGAGATCAGATGGACTTTATGCTCAAAAGGCAGGCAGGAAACAATGTCTGACATATCTTACATCTCTCCAAAAAGAATTCTGGGTCACAGGAGAGCTTGGCTATACCTCTCCTAAATAAATAAAGTTTAATAAAAACGTATTGAAGCAGAGAACATCCTGTATGTTTAATGAATACAAGGTGTTCTCTCATTGGACTAGGAAAGTCATTCTCTGAATGGTGGAACTTGGAAGTGCTAAGCAAGCAACCCCCTTGCATTCAGTATACAGCACCCAGAAGAGACCAGTGCTAACTTTACTGTATCTAGCACAGACTACAGTGAATTTCTGCATCCCCAGTTGCCCTCTGAATATGATCTATGTAGAATTAGATGTAACCAATCAGAAATAATATAAGTTTAAAAAAAAGAAACTCAATTTCTGGAGTTAGCTTTAATTTAAAATAAAGTTGCTCCACACTATTGTATTATGAATACGTAAGCTGTGTGTCTTTTTCTATGTTATTTTTAAATAAACTTTTTCTCTGCTACACTTTTGTCCTTAGCCCCCAAAATTCTACTTAAAATGCTAGACTAATATTATTTTAAACATTAACATTTCTGCTTCATTGCACTGTGAAGCACAGGTACCCTGACACACTGAAATAACATCACGGACCACCAGGTGGCAGCAGATCACAATTAATTTGCAGCAATTTTCCTATGCTAGCACTGTCTCTTTATATCCATTTGTTTGTGTTCTGCTAATTCTCACCTTTTTACTTCTACCATATTATGGATAAATCAACATAATAAAATATTTTGCACATTACTATAATTGTAGAATCAGTGTTTGATAATCTGAACAAAGGATTCTGTTTGTGTAATTAAACATAATATATTATTTACAATGTGTATTGTAAAATTACAGTGTTTTACAACGCTTCTTCCTAAAAACAAAGTTAAGGTTATTTTTGACACACTGCAAAGTGGGTTGTAAACTCCTTTTTATACACCTCTAATATCTAATAGTTGAGGTTATTTAAATATATAGAAAGCATTAGAGTCTGGCTTTTCCCATGTGATACATGTGTTTTTTGTTAGTGTATTAAGTATTAAATAAACCCAATTAATAAAATCTCATATACGCTTGTACATGTTAATGTAGTTTCAAAAGTAATTTTCAATATTTTTAAATCTGCAGCATTAATTAAAATAAAAACTGGTGATTTTTTAGGCTACTCTTGTTATTTTTCGGGTGACAACATTACAGTGCTACTTGACGGTTTCTATAGCTGCCGGTCACACCAAATTTGCTGCTCACCCAGTCACTATACTACAGACTGTGGTATTTTGTCAGATTTTTTAGATGATTGCATTATGACCCCCACCCTTTGAACTGTGCGCCCAGGACTGTTTTAACAAGGTAATGCAAAGTTTTTGTTTTCACTGTCTCCCAGTTATGCTCTTTTGTTGTCCTCCTGTCACACAGGCCTCTGATTGGGATTACAAATGGCGGTTTCAACACACATTACACAGGCGCGATCCGAAATGCCATGGCATGATTGCTGGAGTGCATGTATGTAGACAGGAAGTGGGCGCAAAGATGCTATAGAAGATCAACAGCACTGAGATGTAGCAAAAAAGTAAACAGGTGAAAAGTTACAGTTATTTTATATTTAAAAAAGTCAACTGTTTATGATACACAGTGCTTTAGCAAATTAAATGTAATTTGGTTAGGACTTACTTTCAATGTATCATGCTTCTTTCTAGCCCAATTTCATTAAAAGCACATACAGTATATTATACAATGTACTAAAAAAAATATGGTTCTGTATAGAATAATATGGAATTTATACATCTGCTTATAGATGATGTTTCTTTTTTCCCATGATATGATGTAGTTAGAGGCCTAAGTTACTGAAGAGCATCCATTTTTCATCAGGCCAAGGAACCTGTGCTCAGTTAAAACAGCTAGCCAGTTGACAATCATTTTCTTTTAACCTGAATGGGTATATGAAATGATTTCGATAGCTGCATGGCTTTTCTTAGGGCAGATTTCGCAATGGTGACAACAGTGGTATATTGATGAGTTCCAAACCAGCCATTTGTAGTATCTATCAGAAGTCTCATGACAACAAGGTGACAAAAAAGAGCACAACTGGGCGGCAAGGACAAAACATTGAAAAATATGCATTTGCACACTTCTCTATACCCTTCAATATTTCCAGCAAACATTTGCATTTAAAAACAGGGATTTTTGGTTCACATATATTATAAAATCCAACTACATTCTGGCCATTCACTTTGACAAGATGACAACGTAGGAGCACACATGGGAGACAGGAACAGAGCGTTGTCACCGTATAAAAGGCTGCGATTATAAGATCAGGGCCAATCTCTATATAAAGAAATACTGCAAAGTAGCAGTGGAAAAATGTGCCTACAAGGAAAAAGTTAGAATAACTACTTACCTAACCCCAATCTTCTGCATTGCAGCAGGTGGCACTATCCTATTCTTCTGGTGAGATTTCTGGGCAACAATGAGTACCCTTATTGTCACAAGAAGACACATTAGCTCATTGTAAGAGTCTCTTCTCATGAGATTTGGCATCCTTTTCCTTTCCAGGATCTAGCCATAAGGAGTGCGACTTTGGCCCCGCCAAGACACCACAGGCAGAAGAAGGTGGTAAAGTAAGTGTACTTTTTACTGTAAAGTTTTTCCTTACATGTGCATTTTTCCACTATTATGCTACAGTTCTGACTTGAGGAGGGGGACTGCAAGGTCCGCTTTAATGAAAATGAAAAAATATTGAAACTTACACATTAACATGTTAAGGTTTATTTAGTGGGTGAGTTACATATTCTCTAATTAAGCACCAGGAACCTATCAGCTGTTTGATATCTACTGTCTTGAATGTGATCTAGTTGCTAGTGGCTAGTCTGCCAAACCCTACTTCCCTAGTCTGTATGTACACTATATTACCAGAAGTATTGGAATGCCTGCTTTTACACGCACATGAACTTTAATGGCATCCCAGTCTTAGTTCGTAGGGTTCAATATTGAGTTAGCCCACCCTTTGCATTTGTGAGGTCAGGCACAAACTCGCTCATCCATGTCTTTATGGACCCTGCTTTGTGCACTGGTGCACAGTCATGTTGGAACAGGAAGGGGCCATCTCCAAACTGTTCCCACAAAGTTGGGAGCATGAAACTGTCTAAATTGTCTTGGTATGCTGAGACCTTAAACGTTCCCTTCACTGAAACTAAAGGTCCAAGCCCAACCCCTGAATAACAACCCCACACCATAATCCCCCCTCCACCAAATGATTTGGAGGGGTGGCCCAATACTTTTGGCAATATAGTGTGGATGAGCAAGTTTGGGGTGGAGGAACTTGACTGACTTCACATCAACCCGATAGAACACCTTTGGGATGAATTAAGAGCGGAGACTGTGAGGCAGGCCTTCTCGTCCAACATCAGTGCCTGACCTCACAAATGTGTTTCTGGAAGAATGGTCAAACATTCCCATAGACACATTCCTAAACATTCCCAGAAGAGTTGAAGCTGTTATAGCTGCTAAGGGTGGGCCAACTCAATATTGAACCCCATGGACTAAGACTGGGATGCCATTAAAGTTCATGTGTGTGTAAAGGCGTGATAAGGCAGACGGCCCAATATTTTTGGCAGTAGAGTGTATATTATGCTCTACAGCTATAAAGTCACTTATTGATTATCTACTAATCTGTGAAAGTGAGAACTAGCAGAAGGAATATTACCTAATGAACAATTAACATTTTCCTAGTTTGCAGGTTCTCAGGATGCCAAGAGAATCAAGTCTCTAAGGGACCATGATATATAAGATACGGGGCTTAAATAGCCCAACTACAACTATGCAGAATAAAACAGAAAAAGAGTTAATCTGTTTTATATATAGAATGGTAATCTTATGATTTAAAAGTAAAAAAAAAATAAAGTAAAGCCCACCCAAAACTAATAATTCAATGTTTGGTAGATGCTAATCAGTTAGAAAATAATTTCAAAGCAGAAATTAGGAGTTAGAACATCCCAAGGTGGGCAGGAACATTAAAGGCTAAGTCCACCTGTTGGGAAAAAATAATAAATGCATATCTTTTTGTAGGAAAACAAAATGTACATTTATTATTTTTCCCTCGGGATCCTGAAAAGCATTGCACCGGTAATCAGTGGATCAGGAGTGCAATGTCAGGATTCTGCAGACAAGCCTTCACAGTTCATTGAGAACTACAAGCCGTCAGCCACAATGGATGATGGTACTTGTAGTTCTCTCATTCACAGTAAATGAAGGACACAGCCGTGTGGGTGGAGCCCTGTATGTATGTGTATGCATTTTCAAAATGTGACAGTGGGTGGGGGGGGGTGGGGGGTAAGAATCTAATTATGGGTAGCATGCTCCAAACGGTAAACTTATCCTTTAATGAATGAAGGGTAAAGAGCCAGGAACTGTGATGAGCAGATCTCATGCCAGAAGTCCCTAAGACATACATATAAAAAGTCAAAACAGTTGACTCTGCCCACCAGGATCCAACCTAATTTAAATATCAAATTTTGGTGGAATTTTCTTTTAATTCTCAACAGGTATAGGATGGGGCTTGAATAATTCTATCAATAAAGCAGAAAACCACTATAAAGCACCAGGATATAACCTAATTTAAATATCACATTTTGGTGGACTTATCTTTAATTCTTAGCAAGTTTAATAGGGGGCTTGAATAATTAAGAATAAAGCAGAAAGCCACTCTAAAGCTTTCTGTAAAGCAAATCAATCTAATGTGAGAAAATAGGATTCATTTATTTTATTTAAAACCTACTGGTTTTGTTATTAGGCTACTTTTTTAGTTTTACTTGTTGGGCTATTACAATACTCTCCCATAAAATCTTTTTTTTTTATACTACAGAAGAGGGATTGCATGTGGTGTAATGTATTATTTTAGTTAACTGTTAGTATTTAGAGCACTGAAAGACGCTGGACGTCTGGGCAAATAAAAGGACTGCTGAGAGGGACCAGCTGTTCTTAATAGGTGGAAAATCACTGTATTAAACATAAAGCAGCTATTTACTTTTAATGGTATTTTCAAGAGGCTTAAAACTGTGGTGATAAACCCCCCTGTGTAGATGTGTGGAAACTGGTAAATCCCTCTCAAATCCCATTGTCTGCTCCCTGTACAACTTATGTAAATAACTGCATCTCCTAAAGATCGGGATTGTAAGCCTTGCAGCGAATTGAATGTGCTACATTTTTACAAAAGAGCCTCACATTCAGTAATATAGATGTCTTTTAGCTATATAGTTTAAAGGCACTCTAAACCTAAAGGCATGCACACACATATCGATATGACCATACAAATGACCATTCATTAGGAATAAAATGATTCACTTGAAAAATCGCAAACCAAAGATCTTTCATTTATTTGATTTTGAAATCTCTTGATTGATTTTTACTTTGCCAAGTTGATCGGCCATGGTGGAATTTTGTCAATCACTCCTGAAATATCATCAAATATCCACATGTGTGCTGGAGGACTGATCGCAATTCTGATCATTTTAATTATAATTTATTAGATTGATTACATTTTTAACTGATAGATCTTATTTTGGATATATTCTCAGTTGATTGCAAGGTGCAAAACAATATTAAGTGTGTTTTAATCAATGGTAGATTGCTTGTTTAAAACAGCTCTTACTGAATCAAATTGGAGCAAATTTTTCCCTACATGAATCCAAATCAGTAATGGAAAACACAATTTGTTCCCGACAAATGTAAAAGCCATTAAACAGTGAGGAGCTCTGATAATGTAAATAGGTTCTTTGTTTTGATACTCAAGCCTACTACTGGTTAGTGAAACCACCCATTGTGTATCCACCATATCCACCAGTAGCAAGGTTTATGATTGGCCAGACTAATCATTGTCAGATGAAAAGATTTCGCGCAATATTAAAAGTATTAAAAAATAATAATATTAATAAACGTAAAAGGGCAAATTTATATATTGGATGTGTATCATAAATGTGCGAATCGCATAATACAATGTATGGTGACAAATGGTAATGTAGACAATAAGCTAGTAATTGCTAGGGATCCAAATCACAATAGTATGGCGTCTAGCTGAGAATAATATCCATAGGTATTGAGTGTATCATAAATGTGCAAAATCACATATAAAGTGTGCAGTGACCATGTGCAAAATCGCATAAAAAGGTGTGCAGTGACAATGTGCAAAATCGCATAAAAATAAAAATAAATAGTGACAGTAGTGCTACTGATAATGAGCTAATTAATGTCAAGGGTAATGATCTCAATATATACCATTTGACTGGGTGTGTTAACCAATCAAATGGAGGAGAGAAAATAATCACATAAGGTCATAAATGGAGATAGACATTGAATTAAATGAGATAAATGCATGTGCAATTCTAAATAGTGGTGCAAGTGTGTTTAGAAAAGCACACTTAGGGCATTACTCAATGTTCATAAACCATAGCAAGTAGATAGATAGGTAATTCTGCTGGGAGATGATGGGTTAATACAGAAAGTCTATGAATGGATGCCGTTTTCCTATTCAATTCAAGGTGTATATCATGGATGGAGTATAAAATCCTATTAATGTTCAATCCTCTAATGGTCTCTTAGGACCCTCACCTCCAAAATGTAGTAAAACGGCATTCAGCAGTGCTGTGTGGGTGGTTCTGGCAGCTGTCACCGAAGTCTCTGCTTTCTCTAAGTTGGATCTTTAATACATCTCTCCCTTGTATCTCCAGGATGGTTCACTCAGAAATAGAACAGAGATAAGGGGAGGGGGAGAGAGAATGGAGGCTCCACTAGTGTATTAAAGTTTTTTTAGGCAGGGGTAATTTATTAAAAGGTAATGCTCTTACATTTAAAAAACGTTTAACAGGCAGAGTGATTATAAAAAAGGTTGTGGCGTCCTGAGCGCCCTCTCACTTGTGCTTCAAACTGTGTTGTACCGCTCAGCCAATCTACGCGTTACGACACCGTCACGTGTCTTCATCTGGGGGGGATTGGCTGAGCGGTACAACACAGTTTGAAGCACAAGTGAGAGGGCGCTCAGGACGCCACAACCTTTTTTATAATCACTCTGCCTGTTAAACGTTTTTTAAATGTAAGAGCATTACCTTTTAATAAATTACCCCTGCCTAAAAAAACTTTAATACACTAGTGGAGCCTCCATTCTCTCTCCCCCTCCCCTTATCTCTGTTCTATTTCTGAGTGAACCATCCTGGAGATACAAGGGAGAGATGTATTAAAGATCCAACTTAGAGAAAGCAGAGACTTCGGTGACAGCTGCCAGAACCACCCACACAGCACTGCTGAATGCCGTTTTACTACATTTTGGAGGTGAGGGTCCTAAGAGACCATTAGAGGATTGAACATTAATAGGATTTTATACTCCATCCATGATATACACCTTGAATTGAATAGGAAAACGGCATCCATTCATAGACTTTCTGTATTAACCCATCATCTCCCAGCAGAATTACCTATCTATCTACTTGCTATGGTTTATGAACATTGAGTAATGCCCTAAGTGTGCTTTTCTAAACACACTTGCACCACTATTTAGAATTGCACATGCATTTATCTCATTTAATTCAATGTCTATCTCCATTTATGACCTTATGTGATTATTTTCTCTCCTCCATTTGATTGGTTAACACACCCAGTCAAATGGTATATATTGAGATCATTACCCTTGACATTAATTAGCTCATTATCAGTAGCACTACTGTCACTATTTATTTTTATTTTTATGCGATTTTGCACATTGTCACTGCACACCTTTTTATGCGATTTTGCACATGGTCACTGCACACTTTATATGTGATTTTGCACATTTATGATACACTCAATACCTATGGATATTATTCTCAGCTAGACGCCATACTATTGTGATTTGGATCCCTAGCAATTACTAGCTTATTGTCTACATTACCATTTGTCACCATACATTGTATTATGCGATTCGCACATTTATGATACACATCCAATATATAAATTTGCCCTTTTACGTTTATTAATATTATTATTTTTTAATACTTTTAATATTGCGCGAAATCTTTTCATCTGACATTTCCATTAAGTGTTGTGTGATAACACCTTAATTTTGCTGCAATTTTATTGGTCACTTTAAGCGTTTATTTGTGACACCTTGGCACTTATTTCATCCATTCCCACATCCGACCAGCGCAAGGGACACTACCACACCTATCCAGACTAATCATTGACTTCAGGTAGTAAAATTACTTTTGTATATTAGAACAGTATTTCTCAACCTGTTTTCAGTCGGGGCACCCTTTAAAATCCTGCATTCGAGGCACCCTATTCTAAATTGTAAAAAACAAAGCTAATAGTTTTATGTAATGCAGCAATCTACACACATAGGAAACCCAACATTAGATTGATTTATTCCTACCATACAAATGCACCCTGCTACTGACTAGTATTCCAGTGTTTCTCTTCTCCCTCTGTTTCTTGCACTCATTTAGTTAATGTGACCCCAGTGCTTTCAGAGAGGGGTAGGGGAGGGGCAAACAAGGATATCCTCAGGTGCTAATTATCCTCCATATCAACTGATGACATCATTGCTTGTTAGGACCCCAGTAATTTTCCCACATGGTGCCCAAGGCTGTAAAGCTGCACAATAAAAAACCTTGCGTAACAAAAAAGGCAGGCTTGATCCACTTTCTGGCTTCTTGACAATTTCTGGGCAATTTTAGGCATTTTGCCAAGCCGCCCATGAAGAATCCAAAAGAAATCCCATGGTGCCTGGGCACCCTGGTTGAAAAAGGCTGTATTAGAATGCCTGGGGTTTCATGAGTCTTGGGGTGCTCGAGAAGAAGATGAAAGGTCCCTGCAGTGAGTTAGAGGCTGGTTTGTTTTGTTGTTGCAGGTTTATGATACTTTTATGCAAAGAAAAGTATGTTTAAATTGGATTGGATTTCTGTGGACAAAAATTATAGAACGGAAAATGTTAGGCATGAAATTGAAATTGAAAGCATCGCACAGTTTCACATCTTAACAGAGAATTTTGCAAATATAGACCTTAAAGCTGAATTCTAAGCAGAGATATAAAACACAAAATTAGCTTTGTAATATTTAATACATCATGTATTTTTTTTAAATGTACCTGAATTTGAACTGGTGTCAACCCTCATGCAATTCCTGTACAGCAGGGCTAGAGTGTGAGAGGAGCACAAGGAGGCAATCAGAGGAAGCTGGTTGAATGATGCCGGCCATCAGGGCATATAGGAATACACATTAAAAGGCAAGTAAATATTCTGTTTTGCAACATGAATTACCCTTTGAAATACCATTTGTTTAAACATGGATGTGCTGTGTTTATTCACAGTGTTCGTTTAGCTCCTTTAGCCCCCTTACCATAACCTGACTGGTTCTTCTGTCTCAATGCTTGCTATATTATAAAAACTACAGTTTTCTTGTATTGCACTGATGAGAGCCAACAAGTCTGATACAAATTGCAATAAATTTATGTACAATTTTAGACTGTGTTATAAAGTACTCTGCCTAAATATATAGGTACATATTTTCAGCACTGCATGTATTCAAAATATGCATGGGATTGTGGGGAGCAGTATATGGCAACACACTAGACCCCAGATGAGTTGCGATGTATAATAGGGCAGCATGTAGGAGCTCAAAGACACCCTGGACACTTCCCTGTAAGCCATAATTGATCCTTTTAGAGCACCCAAGGGGTGGTTTCTAACACGGATGGCAGCTGTTGGCTTAAAATGCTTGATGTGCTCTGTTCATCCCTATTCTACATCTAAATTTCTTCATTTAACCCATTTATGACCAGATGTAATTGACTTCTAGATTACATAGTTACATAGTTAGTCTGGTTGAAAATAGACACAAGTCCTTCTAGTTCAACCATTAAAAAGAAAAAACAATGTTACAATCCTATAACGCATTCCTATACCCAAAGTTGATTCAAAGGAAGGCAAAAAACCCCAGCAAAGCATGATCCAATTTGCTCCAGCAGGGGAAAAAATTCCTTCCTGACCCCCAAAAGTCAGTTGGATATTCCCTGGATCAGCTGTACCTCTAAATATTAGTATCCTGTTATATTATTTACATTTAGGAAAGAATGCAGGCCTTTTTAAAATGACTGAGCTTGACAGAACTCGCTCTTGAGGGAGTCTTTTCCACATTTTCACAGTTCTTACTGTGAAGAGGCCTTTCTGTATTTGAGGATTAAAACTCTTTTGCTACAAACGAAAAGGGTGCCCCCTTGTCCTCTGTGATGATCTTAAAGTGAATAACTCAACACCAAGTTCCCCATATGAACCACTTATATAATTATACATTTTGATCATATCCCCCCTTAATCTCCTCTTCTCAGGAAAGAATAAATTTAGTTCCTTCAATCTTTCCTCACACCTGAGCTCCTCCGTGACCCTTATCAGTTTGGTTGCCCTTCTCTGCACTTTCTCCAGTTCCCCGATATCCTTTTTGTGAACTGGTGCCCAAAACTGAACAGCATATTCCAGATGAGGTCTTACTAATGATTTGTACAGGGGCAAATTATATCTGGAGTCCATACCTCTCTTAATACAGGAAAGGATTTTGCTTGCTATGTAAACCGCTGCTTGGAATTGCATGCTAATATTAAACCTATGATCTAACAGAACACCCAAGATCTTTCTCCACCATTGATTCCCCCAGTTGTACTCCCCCTAGTATGTAAGATGCATGCATATTCTTAGCCCCCAAGTGCATAACTTTACATTTATCAACATTAAACCTCATTTGCCACATAGTTGCTCAATGAAACAATGCACTAAGGTCGGCTTGTAAGTTGGAGACATTCTGTAAGGACGTTATTCCACTGCATAGCTTGGTGCCCATCTGCAAAAACTGAAATCGTACTTTTAATCCCAGACCCTATATCAGGGATGGCGAACCTTGGCACCCCAGATGTTTAGGAACTACATTTCCCAAAATGCTCCACTACACTGCAGAGTGCATGAGCATCATGGGAAATGTAGTTCCATAACATCTGGGGTGCCAAGGTTTGCCATCACTGCCCTATATCATTTAGAAATACACTGTAATAAAAAGTAAGGGTCCCAACACTGAACCTCGGGTAACACCACTGATAACCTTAGACCATTCAGAGTAAGAATCATTAACCACTACTCTCTGAATTTGGTCTTTTAGCGAGTTGTCCTACTATCTTTTGCAATCTGTTGTTTATTTTGAATTTTTGCAACCTTGATTTCCTTTTTACATATTCTGTTATATTCTTTGTCATATTAAAACAATGATTGTGTTCCTTCATTTTTATATTTTTTAAAAGCTCTTTTCTTATTATTCATAGCTTTTCTAACTTTGGCCATGAGCCACATAGGTGTTATTTTTTACTTTTTAAATTGCCCATGGAAATATACTTTGCAGTAAGTTTACATACAGTCTTTTTGAAGAATTTCCATTTCTGTTCTGCATTCATCGATGCCAATATTTCATCCTCCCCCCCCCCAGTCTGAGTCATGGAGAGCAGCCCTCATCCTTGGAAAATTTGCTTTCTTAAAGTTAAGTGTTTTTATCTTTCCCGTATGTGTTTGTTTTTTACAGCTAACATTAAATGAACTCATGCTATGGTCACTGCTATCCAAATTGTCTTTTATATGCACATTACTAATAAGATCTGATATATGATAGATCACCAGGAAAAAAATGTTTTGTTCCTTTAGTTTCTAGCAAGCTCAAAGCACATTGTAAATTAATAAAAAAAAATGTATAAAAAGGAAAATGGGTGCAAGTAGGCATTTAAAATGCTTGCTTTTTCCACATGAACCACTTGGCTGACTTATAAAAATTCAGATTCTTTAAGGACCATGATACAACAATAGCCAATGTATGTTGCCTCTGCAACCTCTGGAGAGACTCTCCCATTTGCCCTTTTCTAATCAATTGGTTTCTTAATTATGTCTTTCTCTTGGACATCCTATTATATTAGCTGTACTCTATCACACCTCTAAACAGGTGTACACCACGCCTTAGTATATGACTATTGTTTCCAGTGCTTCCTTTACACCCCCCCCCCTTCCCAATAATACCTTGTTAATGTTCTACTATGAGAAAAGATGTATTGCTATATACTTTGTAACATAAAATGTGAATAAGGACCTGCAGTTCATTAATTTGGTAACAGGTGTTTTTTAATACTAGTACAATTATTTTCATGAAACAACTAAAAGTAGTGGCTTTCTTTATGGTGTCACTGCCTCAGTTATGCTCTTTAACACCCAACGCTTCTCCCTCCTATCAGGTGCGAAGCAGCACAATGGCTCACATTTGGGACAGCAGCTGAACACTTTAAAAATGAAAGGTTAGTGGAGTAAAGTAAAAAACATGGAATTTTTCACTGAAGCGGAAACAAGCAAAAAAAAATTTTTTTATTCTCCTAAAAAATATATATTGTGTCCGAGCCTTCAAATCCTTCCAGGTATGAATTCAGCTTTGTATCTGATGCTTTCAGTAAACTAACCTGGACTTCAATCAGCTTGTAAGGATCAAGCATGATCTCATCAGAGAGATCAAGGAGGATGCCCTGTAAGAGATGAAAGTCGAATTCCTGCTTTAGGCAGAAAACTTTGTGTTTTGTTTTTTTTAGATAGCAAAACTATTTGGATAGTTGGAAGAGTAAAATGAATCATAGTTATCATAATAGTTGTAAAATGTAATTGTTAACAATATACCATGCTGTTATAATTAATGAAGGAAACCCGTGGTGAAGACATGGAGGGTGCCATTGCTGATGTCTCCTTTTAAAAATCCTAGTTTCCTAGCTGTCGTGCCGATACAAAAGCATTTTAAGTCACAGTCTTGGATCAAGTATGCAACTAGGAGTTCTGACTTTCTGATTCAGCATGCATATTACAGACCAGTCTGAAAGCATTGTCAGAGACTGCCGGGAAACTAGCATTTACAGAAGAAGGTCAACTGGCAGCCTCTGTATTTCTCTTGGTACAGGTTACCCTTGAAGTGATTTTCAAAAAGGGACTGTTTACAATGATTCCTGCAATGAGCCGATACAGTAAATGATATGATTGGTTATTAAAGGTGAATGCCAGACAAGAAGCTAAATACACAGATGAAATACACATTTGGGAGCTGTTTTACCTGTCAAAAGATTTGTGTTTTTGTCCATCCAGTTCTGAGATTTACACATTCCTGTCAGACTGTGCAGCAAAAAAACAGAACTTTCTCTAAAAGTTGTAAATTACTGTAGCAGTAATACCGTGGTGTCCTCTCTCCACCCCTGGACTACTGATTGGACAGTAAAAGAGCAGATGAGGTTGCCTCCCTGCTCACACTGCTCTTTCCTTCATCCCGTTCCTTGTCAGAAAATTCCCATACAGCACATCTGATTGGTTCCCAATCCTGCCCTTCCTTCTCCAAGTCTGACTGCTGCTGTCCAGTTTAGATATAGCAGTTGCAATTGAAAAAAAAAAAAACATTTAATGGTTGTGAAAAAAGGAGAGGAATCCCCTATGTAGTGGACTTTTAAGGCACGCTAATTTTTCAAAGGATTTTTAGTGAGGTATTATGATAGTTTCAAAAAATATTTATTTAGAAAATTTATAGAAAAGTATATATTAAAACATGGAATGTTTTAACTTGTCCTCGCATCCCCTCCATTGGATTGCTGGATGTTGAAGCGAGCAGTCACAACAAACTTCTGCCTCCTAGGTAAATGACAAATCTTTTTACTTTTTTTGTCTCTCACCAGCTCATGTCCTTGTTATCAATTAGGATCACCATGTTTATACTAAAAAGCATTGTCTGGGATCTATACATATATACTTTGGATATAGTAATGCTTTCAAATTTGAATCATGACAGTTTAAACTCACTAAATATTTCTCCATGAACTATTTCATATATAGACAAGCCTTTCACTGGCTGTTTTTTGTAGTAGTACATTTTCCAAATGTTGGAGACATGCTAGCATTTTATGTTTGTGCAAATGTAAGCATGTTTGACGCTCACTCACATTACAATGAAGATTTCCTCTTTCATTGGTATTATTTTTATAACATATAGGCTACAGAGAAATACTCATACTTATTATTGATATGTGTGTATTTTAGAGCTGCGACCATACGCTACATCATCTGCTCTATGTAGAAACAACTCTACCATCAACAGGTACCAAATATCATTAAATAATTAGTATTACATCCATAATAAACACACTAGATATATACTTTCATAGACTTTTTTGGCTATATTTTACAGGGCTTCCCCTTTTCCCGACCCCAGTGTGTCTTCAGGCCTCCCCTGCACCCCTGTTTGGTCATCCCTCCCTCGGCGGAGGAGGGGGGTTTTTGGGTTAACAGCAGACTCCTTTCTGGGTCTGCACACACTTACGCCATTGGGGGTCTCCTAAATGGAAAATTAAAAGCATACATACTCTTGCATGTTTTTAAAGATACAACTATTGGAATGTTGACCACATTGTTACAACACCTGTCTTTTTCTCCAAATACTGTACTTGAATTATACTGTATATCACCAAATATTATTATGTATTAATGACTGTATTGTTCTATTTTAGAAATATAGTTTCTTCCTGTTTACACCCCTGAAGAAGGAGACCACTTAGTACTCTGTAACGCGTCGGATGCAAGAAATCATAAACTGTATTGTTTAATTTTACATTGATGGTGAAAAAATTGCAGATGTGTTAAAACATTCCATGTTTTTATATATACTTTTCTATATTTTCTAAATAAATGTTTTTTGAAACTATCATAATACCTCACAAAAAATCCTTTGAAAAATTAGCGTGCCTTAAAAGTCCACCACATAGGGTATTCCTTTCCTTTTTTCTTTAAATACTGGATGTGGCACCACCCCTTGCTCAACATCGCTGGCCTAACAATTTTTTTTTTAATGGTTGTGACGGAATGCCTTGGCACCCTGTATGGGTGTTTCTGCCAAACAGTGCCTCCTGTTCTACAAACCCTTCCAGCAGACCGAGAGCTAATACCAGCCCTTTTACCCCAAGCAGGTTTTTATATACTTCAAAAGGAGGCACATAATGGGAGAGACACACTTAACAATAAACACATAACATAAACAGTGATTCCACCCCACTGTCCAGCACCAGTCTACAGCATTCTATGAGACAAAAACTCATACAATGTTCCAGCAGTCTGAAAAGGTGGAATTAATCTATCTTCATCAATTTTTAAGGGATATTGATGATAAATATTTTTGTCCTAAGTGATGGAGCCTCTCCAGCCCAGTCTGTAGGAGGGCCACCATATTCCCTCTGAACATTAACCTGTACAAGATTAATATTACACCTTTCCATCCATTCCAGAAGGGAAGCTCTATTGTCCTTATTCAGAGAATTAATCTAAACTTCACTCTCAGAGCTCATCACAATGTTGTCCATCATTATAGAATAATCTGATCTCTCCATTAGGCATAATCAGTGGGTAGGAGGGTAGTCTGCAGTCCCCTCCTAAAGCCTGTGTCCCAGTTGGGTCTGTCACAATAATGTATTACGAAATACCTAGTTGCATTAATATTATAAAGCATTTATAAAGGGGCAGCAGTTTGCACAGCACTTTACAAAATAAAGGGATTATTATTATTATTCAGAATTTATATTGCTTCAACAGTTTGCACAGTGCTTTGGGATACAGTACAGTTATGAAACAATTCAATACAAGAGGGTTAGGAGGGCTGTCTTTTATATCTGGCTGTTCAACTTTAAAGTGGTTGTAAACCTCAGACAGAAAATATGAACAAAACATTTCCTTTTACTATAGTGTGTATTTGTCTCAATTAGGAGCACTAAATGTAATTTCTGTCTGCTGCCTTGGTCCGCTGCTATCAGCTGGAATCACTTCTGACAAGTTTCCCTAACACCAAGAGATAAAATGGTGATGCGGTAGGACCTCCATGTAATTGACAGCCTCAGCTCTGTTGTCTGTTGTGTATAAGGGGGTGTCCCTTCCCTCCAATCACTTCACTGGGTATATGTAAGGGTTTACAACCACTCTAACTTTTGTTGGGTTTCTGTTTTTTTAGGACCATTTAACATACATATAACTTTCCACTACAACCTTTAGACTAGGAGTCTCCAAACTTTCTAAACAAAGGGCCAGTTTACTGTCCTTCAGACTTTAGGGGGGCCAGACTGTGGCCATTAGAAGTAGAAATTTTCTTGGTGTCAGTGGGAGCAAACATCTTTGGCATTGGGGGGAGGAATAGTGCCCCATCATTGGTGTCAATGGGAGAAATAGTGCCCCATTGTTGGTGTTAGTAACAGGAATTATGCCCCATTTTTGTTGTCAGAGGGAGGAATAGTGTCTTGCACCTGTGGGAGGAAATGTTTCCCAAGGCCTGGATAAAGGCAAGCAAAGGGCAGCATCCGGCCCCGGGCCACAGTTTGGAGAACACTGCTTTAGACAATAACAGCAGAAATAAAATAACATGTTCATGTGATATCTCACATTTTTTATATTTCTCAAAAGCTCTGAAATAAGAAATTTAACCATTGCCCCACATAAATCAAATTTAAACCTGCACTGAAAAGACAATGTCGATTGGCAAATAAAACTTTCAATTGAGTGTCATGGGTCAATTTAGCTAGTTTTTACTTAAAGCAGTATTAAACCCAAATACAAAAACATATTATATTGCAGCTTACCAGTTATTAGTTATACGCGGGGGCATAGAGTTAGATGCACTAGCAGATTTAGATGGATTTGAATAACAAATTAAAGCTGAACTGTTGCTAACACTTTTAACTGCTTGCCGTCCAGTGCATGACGATATTCGTCTGCATAATGGCGCGGCTGCGCAAATGGGCATACAGACACATCCCTCCGTCTTTGCCGGCTAGCAGGCCTGTGTGGGTCCCACAGACTCGATGTCTGCCGGGGGCCCATGATTGTTCCACGGAAAGGCCGAACGGGGGGATGCCTATGTAAACAAGGCCTTTCTCTGTTCTGCCTAGTGACATGACAGAGATCTACTGCTCCCAGTGATCAGGAGCAGTGATCTCTGTCATGATGATCTAGTGAGCCCACACCCTCTACAGTTAGAACTCACTGAGGGAACATACTTAACCCCTTGATCACCCCTTCCCTCTCAGTGACATTTATACAGTAATCAGTGGCTATTTTTAGCTCTGTGGTCTCAGTGGTCCCAAAATAGTGTTAGTGTGGCAGTCATGATAAAAATCACAGATCGCCGCCATTACTAATAAAAAAAAAATTATAACAAATGGCATAAATCTATCCCCTATTTTGTAGACGCTATAACTTTTGTGCAAACCAATCAATATACGCTTATTGTGATTTTTATTTTTACCAAAAATATGTAGAAGAATATATATCGGCCTAAACTGAGGAAGAAATTTGTTTTTTTATATATTTTTGGGGGATATTTGCAAAAAGTAAAAAATATTGCTTTTTTTTTTTAATTGTCTGTCTTTTGTTGTTTATAGCACAAAAAATAAAAATCGCAGAGGTGATCAAATACCACCAAAAGAAAGATCTATTTGTGGGAAAAAAGGACATCAATTTTGTTTGGGTACAATTTCGCATGATTGCGCAATTTACAGTTAAAGCAACGCAGTGCCGTATCGCAAAAAATGCTCTGGTCAGGAAGAGGTCAATTCTTCCAGGGCTGAAGTGGTTAAGCAGATAGAGTAACAGTTTTTTTTTTTTTTCATTTTGGGATGCCACTTTTGCTGGATGCCTTGGCCCTTTAAATAAGGATGAAAAATAACAGATACACTGACCAGATCACCAGCTGACAATGAAGGGAGAAAAGCCTAAAAAGAGAACCGATGCAGCCTCCGCACATCTAAGGATTGGTAAGCTGCAATATAATAATTTTTGTGTCTTGGGGTTTAATACTGCTTTAAGACAATACATTCAATAAATTAATTCAGTAGTGTACTCCACTGTACACAAAAATGCCACAGGTGATGTCATTTGTGCCCATCAGTCAAAAGATCATTTTTAAGGTCAGGTACGGATGTTGAACGAAACATCCTGTGTTGCAATCAGTACTCCAATTTTTCATAAAAGTGTTCATTAAAGGTATGTTAAGGCTTTGTGCTGGACACTTTATTTTCTAAATCAAACTCATCAAATTGTGTCTTTGTTGATCTGGCTTTGTGCATAGGTGCACAGCCTAGCTGGAGCAGAAAAGGGTCTTTCCCCAAACTTCCCCAAATGTTGTCACAAGGATGGAAGTGCACCAGTGCTGTAGCCAGGGCTGCTGATAAGGGGGTAGCACCTGCCCTACTGTACGGGGCCCAGGCTCCATAGATTCAACAGGGGGGCCCAGAGCAGCAGGAGCGGGCGCAATTACTGTAAACAATCCCGTTGTGGCCCTCCCTGTGTTTACAATGCTTTAGTTTGTGAATGAACAGGGAATCTCTGTACAGAGTGATTTCTGTTCATTCACTCTACAGCTAAGGCTGCAAATAAAGGAACGAGGAATCTGTGTCCTCAATCTCTTTCTCAAAATTGAGATGTTGAGTGTCTGTTAATACCCCCAATATTTTATCAACCCCACAGGGCTGTTAAAAAAAAAAGAAAAAATAAGGGCTTCTCACAGATATTCTGGTTGCATGAATGAGTGGTTTGTTCACATGACTGGAGCCACCTGTTAGGCTTGGTTCACTATTCCCGCCAGCTAGGCTGTACAGGGCCCCGTGATTTCTAACAGAAGCCCTGGCTGTATCATTTACAGTACCCTTCTCTGGAAACACCTGATCTGAATAAATTGAAGAGATGTCCTCATGCTTGTGGCCATATACTGTAGTGGGTGCGACGGTCAGTTGTCCACCAGCATTTGGCCATATTGTGTAATTTTATACAGATTAAACCAAATTCATAAAGATTTTGACATGTGTGGGCAGTTTAAGAACTAAACAATTCTCAACATTCCTATGTTTAAGAACTGAAAACAACTCTGCATATGAAAGAGGTAACCTCTCTAAGCAGCATGTATGCTAACATCAGTAGGTGAACTATTAATGCTAATTCCATCTGTGCTGAATTTTACTATTTCATTTGATTTAATCCAATTGGAGTTGAGAAAACCCAGTGCATTTAGTTTAGTCCCACAGCCTTAGTGCTTTGCAGCCTCCCTCTAGTATGTGTTGGGGAGTGTAGGGTGGACTGAAGCTAGGACTGCAATACCTCTACTAAATTCTTATTAGACTATTACCCTTATTTGTATCACATTATTTTTAATGTGTGCTTCTTTAAAGGCTAAGTTCACCTTTTCTTTTATATATTTTTAGCTTTCCTATCTACCATTAATGTACCTCTTCTGCAGAAAAGCAAAAGCTAGGACAGACATACCTCAGTCTCCTTGGTCTCTATAGAAAACTCCTCCATTACTTCCTGGTATCCATCCTGGTATTTGGAACGGGAGAACTGATAGAAGGAAGTACTTCAGCAACTGACCTAATTAAAACACACCCTGCACCCGCCCTACCCCTCCAGGAGATTGCTTCTGCCCACCTTTGCAGTTACATGCTTTTCCAATGCAATTTTTCTCAGTGAGCACCATTCTTACTTAATACACAGCCAGTGTCTTCCTCTGCTGATCAGTCATTTTGTACCTAACCTTCTTCTTGCATAGATCATTCATTTGGCAGAGTGTGCAGGAGCTGAGCGATCACAATGCAAAAATAAACACAAGGTGCAAAACCACACAGTGTAGCATGTATAAATAGTAAGCATTTGTTCAAACTAAAATAGCACTCATAAAAGTGATACGGTGTGGGAGGATGAATCTGATGAGGATCAAGTCTGCAGCAGGGTGTCCACGAACCCCATCCTTGGCCACCGGCATGGGGATGGGATAGAGCTCAGACACTTTAGATTGTAGGAGCCTCTGTCACAGGATTATATAAGCCTCTGAAGCCAGTGCTCGAACATGGGAGTGGAGCTGTGAACTGGAACTTCCCTCCCCCAACGTCACTGTTGGAGTATACGC
This sequence comes from Lithobates clamitans, assembly GCA_037952925.1. Taxonomy (NCBI): domain Eukaryota; kingdom Metazoa; phylum Chordata; class Amphibia; order Anura; family Ranidae; genus Lithobates; species Lithobates clamitans. Next base: position 3,141,052 of record JBBGZY010000016.1, on the reverse strand, counting down.
ACTCCAGGAACGCATTTCAAAGCTATCACGCTTCTTCATCAGCCTAAGACAGGGTGAAACAATGCCCTGCTGACTTGGTCCTCGTCAAATCCATATGCCCACACAGTGTCACTTTTGCAAGTGCTTTTTTACTTTCAGTAAATGCTTACTATTCATACATGCTACATTATGGAGTTTTACGCCTTGTTTTTTTTTTTCAGTTTGTCTTATGGAGCCCCCTCTCTGGTTTCCAAGGCTGCATTTTCATAGTTAGAAGAGCTGTTTTTTATTTAGTTATTGGCTACCCACGCAAATCATTTTACATCATTGCCTTATTCATGTCATTATCAAGCTTCATGTTAGCGCATGTGTGTATACATGATGTGTTTATGGTCTGACCTCTCAGATCGTTTTTGTCTTTGTTATTTTCCTTCAGTTTTAAGAGGATATTGTTTTCTACCTATTAGTTTCTATTTTTTATTTTGTACTTTTTATTTCTTTTTATTATCATTGGTTTACAACCTGTTGTGACATATATACCTCCACAGGTGTTGTGTGCTGTATATTTTGTTTTTGCGGTAACAGTTTTTTCACATTGGGCTGAGTGATCACATAACAGCCTATGTGGAGCAGAGCTATAGTACTGAAAACAGAGAAATGTGTCCCTGGAAGTCTGTAAGGCCCCTTTCACACTGGGGCGGTGGGGGTGTCGGCAGTACAACAGCGCTATTTTTAGCGCTGCTGTACCGTCGTTCTTGCAGCTGTATTCGGCCGCTAGCGGTGCGGTTTTACCCCCCGCTGGCGGCCGAAAAAGGGTTAAAATCCCTCGTACAGCGCGGCTATAGCCGCGGTATTGCCGCGGTATAGCCGCGCTGTCCCATTGATTTCAATGGGCAGGAGCGGTGAAGGAGCGGTGAATACACCGCTCCTTCCCCGCTCCAAAGAAGCGGTTTGCAGGACTTTTTTCACCGTCCTGTCAGCGCACCGCTTCAGTGTGAAAGCCCTCGGGCTTTCACACTGAACAAACAGCGGAGGCTGTTTAGGGGCGGTTTGCAGGCGGTATTTTTAGCGCAATACCGCCTGCAAACCGCCCCAGTGTGAAAGGGGTCTTAAGCTCACCATACACTATACGATCTGATTGCACAACCTCCTTTAGATCTACTGTCAACTATGTAGTGCAAGGGTCAGCCTGATTGAATACAGAGTGATTGGATATATAGGTGTGTCCTCCTATTATATACTGTAGTTTTGGTAAATCTAAAGGAGATTGTACAATTAGACTGTATTGTGTATGGCCACCTTTATACACCTAGAATGAATTGCCACGTGAAAAAATGTGCAACAAAGATGGCACAATGTGAAGTAAAAATGCAAAAAAAAAAAAATCTGCAACAAACCAGAATGCCCCATGAGCTACTTTTCCACATTTGTTGCACATAGGGCAGCCCTTTGAAATGAATGAGCTGCCCTATGTGTGTCAAGGTAGAAACGCTCCAAAAAATGTGCACTCCCACTACACTGGATGTGAATGGTTTCTAAGAGTGAAATTGGTATTTTTACACAAGAACAATGACAGAAGAAAGTGGGTGGAAATAAAAAAGAGATTTCTATAATACTGAGGGAGATGTGGTCCAGATAGGCAATGAAATTTCCTGCATTGTCACATGATACCACAGAAAGTGATGGGCTCAGAATGCATTTTTGTTTTCATTTTTGAAGAGGTGCAGATTTAAAGCAACCACGGACAAGGTAAGTGAGAGATAAACACATTAGGATGGTTTTGGCAGAAAATACATTAGAAAAGGCTTCTATTTATTATAAAAAGTGTAATTCTGCCTGAAAAGGAAAGGTGAACTTTTTCTTTAAAAAATTTGAGTAGAGCATTTGGCCATTCTTGCAATGCTTTGATTAAGCCTGGGTTCACACTAATGCAAATTGGATATGGGTTTCCCTGCATCCAATTTGCATGACAGGAGAGTATGACCGGCTCTCAATGAAGCTAGTTCACACAGCTCCAGGGTGGCCGCAGTCCGCACTGGAAAAGGGTCCTGTGCGTCTTCTGGTCCGTTTCAGGTGCAAATTCAGGCAAAAATTCGGAACTGATTCACACCTAAAACGGAGAACAGGGCCGCACCGGACCCACTGCTGTGAACCTCAGCCACAGCTAGTGTGAACCCAGCCTTAATTGCGTAGCAGAAATTACTGGTGATCACACCCCTCTATTAATTCCATAGAATTGAATGGGAGCAGAAGATACATTTCTGAACAGTTGCTCCTTCAGAGAACCCTTGCTTTTTCACATTAAAGTATACCCCATCAGATCATTTGTATAAAGCCTAGTACACACGGGCTGAATGTCGGGAGGCATCGGCTGGTTCAATAAAAACCGGCCGACAGTCGACCCGTGTGTAATGCAATCGGTCCGACAGAAACCAGCTGTCGAAGGGGCATGACTGTAAAAGGTCTTCCGATCAGCTCCTGATCAGCGCTCTCAGCCAATTGCTCAGCGTGCTGACTGGAGTGTTCTGGCGGGGGGGCTGTCTCCCAGTCAGAACACAACAGAACAGCAGGAGAGATTGTTGTACTAATGTCGGATTGTTAGTACAGGGGCTCCTCCTGAGCCCTGTTGGGTTGAACGAAAAAACTACTAGTGTGTACTAGGCTTAAGATTTATGTGCAGTCACCCAACAATTTCCTGCAGTAACAATAAATATATATTTTTACACTAGATACTGTAATTTTATCTATCTCAGCTCTTGGAGAACATCACCTGTGGCACTGCTGGAGTCAGGGAACATACTGGCTCATAATGAGGCCCACTAGGAGACAAGGACACTGACAACTATAGGTACAGGGAAACTAACACACAGAGGTGAAAATGGCGCCTATGGCAAGCACTGAAACTGCGCCCCTGTCAAAACATTTGAAACCCATCTTTCAGATAACCTTAACAAAAGAAACAGCTAACAAAACTACAAGTCAAGCTCTTTAATCTTTCAATTAAGCCCCCTACAGGCCCAGGTCCCCTATATCTGTACTAGCTGCCCCTCCTCCCCCCCCCCCCGATGGTGGCGGCCCTGGTGTCTCTAGACTCCTGTAAAAAATAAAAAGTACACAGCCTCACCTGATGCCTCTGATAAGACCTCTCATGGCGCGTTGCTCCCTGCTGGCCCCTCCTCCCTTCTCGTCCATCCCGGGTGATGTAATGCACAGTACAAACACCTGGGGTGGATGGGAGGGAATGAGGGGTCGGCAGGGAGCAGCGCGGCGTAAGAGGTCTTTTTATAGCTGCTGCCCGTGCTAGACTGTATGTGTTGTAGTCTTGCAGAGCCTCTTAGGGCCCCCCTAATGGCCCCAGGCCCTCGGGCAGTGCCCGATGGGTCCGTCCGCCCCTGCTCATTAAACAGTCCACATTCAGTGAAAGTTCATGTACTGCAAATTTTGCAGTACATGAACTTTCCCTGAATGTGGACTGTTTAATGAGCTTGTTTCACTTTATTTATGATATATATGGCTATGCATTCTTATTTAATCCATATTGAGCGCTATGTTTGATTGGCTGCTTCTGCTTGGCAGACATGCACAGTCGCACATGATGATGACTTAAACGTTATGTTATCATCATGTGCGATTGTGCGTGTGTGCCAGGCCCAAGCAGAAGCAAGCAGCCAATCAAATATGGTGCTCAATATGGATTAAATAAATATGCATAGCCTTAGATATCATAAATAAAGTGTAATAAAGTGATTTGTGCAACAGCAGGTACTACTTTTAAGTAGTACCTGTTATTGCACAAATCTCTTTATTACACTTTATTTATGATCGCTATGGCAATGGCTATGCATATTTATTTAATCCATTGAGCACTATATTTGATTGGCTGCTTGCTTCTGCTTGGCAATTGGCACACACGCACAATGGCACATGATGATGATCAAGATCAAGAAGTAGTACAGTGTAGTACTGCTAGGCTGCTAATCCTTGCTGCTGCCTGGACCAGGGTTCCCCGTCATTCATTCCTTCTCTTGTCTCTTCTCCTGCTTTTAATGTCACAGTCCCCACTCCGGGGAGAGAGAAGATGATGTCGTGCAGAGGAGGGTAGGCCGAGCATTAGGCTCTACCTCCAGCAGTTACCCTACCCTTTGTGGACCCGGTCTGGCCAGTCGTCATCAACCGTCATGGGGGTGCCTGTCGCTCCCCTCCCCAGGCCAAGTAACTACTAGCAAGTGCCGTGCTGGCGCCGTTCTCCAGCAGGCCAGCCGGGGGCTATATTAGTGCGGGAGGTGGCCACGAGAGCCGAGAGGTGGCTGCAGGAGGATGGAGGGGTTTATTCTAGTGTGGGGGGTGGCTTTTTTGCCACCCCCATGGCGCCCATGGCACTTGGTATGGCTGCCATACCTTAGATACACCACTGCCAACACAGCAGTCAGGGGCACAAGCTGAGTGTGAGGATGTGGGCTTCCTAGCAGGCAAACTGTCTTCTGAGTTATTTTTACTATACATAATTAACTCAGTCAGCAATTAGTCTGCTATAGGTCAGATTCATTTAACTGGTTGGTCAGTAAAACCTGAAGTTATTGAAAGAGAAGATAAGCTATGCAATTGAAAGTAAATCCAATTAAATGATCCCAGCTATATATAGTACTGAGATTTCATTATACTCCTGTTAGGCTCCGCAGAATGGGCATACTTGCAGATCCTCTATGCTACAGGTGCAAACGTGACAGGAGTGACCTTATCCACCTCCTTTGGAGGTGTCCCAAGCTCTACTGCAACTGGACGGCTGTCCTGGGTACCGTTAATAGGGTATTCCAAACTCAGGTACCCCTTGAACCTAAATACTGCTTTTTAGGCATTTTGAGCAATATTATCCTGGAGGAACCTACGCAGGTTGCCTTTTAATCAAACTCTTTTTCAAGCCCGGAAAACACTTCTTCTACTTTGGAAGTCTCACAAGCCCCCTTCACACCAGCTATGGGTGATACATATGGGAAATACCCTTATATTTGAAAGGTATGTCTACCAGCATAGGGGATGCCCAACATGACTCACATATGGTTTTGATCATACCTAGTTAGCGGCTGCTTAGGTCTGACTCGACTGTTTTGACTAGTGAAAATACAAATAAATGAGGATGTACAATATCTATAATACTACTGATCTCATTGATGATGTACTACTTGACATTTTTGCCTTCTTTTTACAGGTATGGTGAAATAATGCTGTGGAATATGTTTTCCTTTTTTCTCTTGTTATGCTGTTCTGAATGATACCAGATTGTATCAGACTTTGCTATCTTGAATAAAGAACTTGTTTGATTTAAAAAAAAAAGAAAGTAAATGCAATTAAAAACATTGATTTACATAATTGGTAGGTTAAAGAGCAATTCCAGGCAACAAGTGAAACCAATCAGTGAACTAATAGTGCTGTACAGCAATGTCTGCTACAGTGTTAAAATCTTAAAGCTCATGTAGTTTATCTTAATGTGATAATGCTGTAATTCCTGCAGCCAGATTTTGGAGAACACTAACATGGTCACTGGGAAAGCACATCTTCAGTTATTGCTTCCTGTATTGCTAATCATGTTCAAACTTCTAATGCAGGTTTGAATCTGAATGCTCACTGTGAAAAATGTTTTATCAGTGAAATTTCAGATTTTCAGGTGTGAGAGACAGGCTGTACTGGATATGTTTGGAAACTCCTAATATGTATCGGAAGCAGGGACTCCCAGCATCCCAAAGCCTAAAACTCTACCTGTAAGCTGAAATCACATTCAATATTTGAAATTTACTATGGGAAAAAATATTGTTAAATCTGTATTTTCTAGTCCTGACCATAATATTATATAAAATAAATATATATACAACTATTTACTGTACAGTATATTCTCTCCAAGTACTGCAACGCTTGGCCCAACGTTTCATTTTTGCTAGGATGTACTATTTGCTAGAAAAAAAAAATTGTTCCCTGTGGCTTAAACCACATGCACCAAGAAGATTTGCCTAAAATAAATATCTGGTGAATGTCACAGTCACTGCTTTTTAAACATACCCTTTTGCAATGTGAATATCTGTAGGTATTCTGATACTGATTACTAAATGACAAAAACTCACTGTATGAACAATATTTTACCATGTATTTATTCTGGGTTTGTTCCTTTTTTTTTTCTTTTTTTTTTTTTTTTTTTTAGTAGACTAAATATTCCACATCTACTAATGAAGCATAATGCCCTGTACACACAATCGGACATTGATCGGACATTCCGACAACAAAATCTATGGATTTTTTCCGACGGATGTTGGCTCAGACTTGTTGGCTCAAACTTGCATACACACGGTCGCACAAAGTTGTCGGAAAATCCGATTGGTCTGAACGCGGTGACGTAAAACACGTACGTCGGGACTATAAACGGGGCAGTAGCTAATAGCTTTCGTCTCTTCATTTATTCTGAGCATGCGTGGCACTTTGGGCGTCAGATTTGTTTACACACGATCGGAATTTAACCGATCAGATTTTGTTGTCGGAAAATTTTATAGTCTGCTCTCAAACTTTGTGTGTCAGAAATTCCAACGGAAAAAGTCCGATGGAGCCCACACAATCGGAATTTCCAACAACACGATCCGATCGCACTTTTTCCGTTGGAAAATCCGACTATGTGTACAGGGCATAAACATAATTAACATTGTTTAATGAGTGTCCACAACTTGTCAGTTTACAAACTTTTCTATGGTTCTAAACCAGGGATCTCCAAACTTTCTAAATAAAAGGCCAGTTTACTGTTCTTCAGACTTTGAGGAGGCCAGACTGTGGCCAGTGGGAGCATAAAATGCCCCGACATCAATGGGAGTAAACAATGGTATCAGTGGGAGGAATAATGCCCCATCATTGGTATTTGGTATTTGTAGGATTATTAGTGCCCCATTGATAGCATCAGAGGAAGGAATAAGTGCCCTATCATTGGTGTCAGTGGGAGAAATAGCGGTGGAGTGAAGGGCTATATGGAGCATGATCTTAATCTCAATTTGGAAAAATGTCAAGGCCCTGTGTACAGCCTGGACCTTATAGATCCAGTGTTCTCCCTAGGTAGGCACAAAGGAACTGATTTGAAGATAGGTGCAGGTACCAGCAGTATCGGGATTTACCCTAGGGCCATGCTTACACAGTCTTTTCAAAGCATTTATATAAGATCTGACTTTTTTTTTTTTTTGCGTAGATTATCACATAAACATGTATGCCAAAATATGCAGTTTTTATATATATATATTAACCAGGGAGAGTGAGGATAGAATCCCGTGCGGCCAGTTTATCTTGAGCAGAAAATAAAACTTTTGGAACAAATTTCCAACACAGCTCACCATTGGTTGGCCAAGGTTGCCATATGCTATCCATTGGTGCCTATGTACATAGGGATCATCACTGATATCAGAGAATTCAGAGGAGTCAGATGGCAACCATTGCATGTCTATGAGCACGTTCAGGGAACCTTGGCTAATAACTTTTCTGTCTATTGGCTCATGGGTGATCAGCCATGTACCAAAACATTTTATTTTAAAGGTTAGGGAATGCACTAAGAAAACATAGGCTCTGGGCTGGAAAACTACAGGAAATAAAAGTTCCTGCATTGCCAATCAATTGTTAACTTTCACTTCTAACTCACATTAGAGAAATGACAGCAGAAATCTCATTGGCTACAAATGGGTAGCAGAGATACCGTTACCTATGTCCAATTATATTCATTAGTGTATTGTGATTTTCATTGAATATTTTTGGTTATTTTCAAACATATCTCTTAATTTTTGAAACAATGAAACCAGTAAAAGTCGAAGAGGCAAAATGAAATTAGCCACCTGTAATCAGCAAAACAAAACGGTATCCCTTGGAACACAGTCTGTCATTCTCCATTCCATTTTAGCAGTGAGCCATGATTCCAGTTTGCTGAGTGTACAATTACCGCTAAAAACACCTAATCTCTCTTCTCTTTGTTTCAGTGATAAATAACACTTAAGAGGTTAGTTAGCAGCTTTCCTAGCAATGAAGCATCACTCCAAAAGCCAGACGTTTGTTACCTATTGTGAGAGGTGAAAAATCCCCCGTTATCCAATGTGTTTTGTTTGGATTGAGATGGCATGCTCTTGATGGCTGTGACCTTCATGGTGGCTTAGATCCCCGGCTGGCACTGATTTTTGATTTAGTGCCGATCAGCTGCGCTTGTCACAGGCTGCAAGGTGCTTTCCATGCACTAATGGAACAGCTCAAGGGCAGAGGGGACCTGAAAATGACAGTCACAAGCCACAAGCACCATAAAAGAACCCATAGCAGGTTACATTCTAAGTACTGTACAGCCAGGACTAAACAATGTTAAAAAAAAACTAACTAGAATGTATTACAAAGCAGCCTTTTGCCCTGCTGGACACAGATGGTGAAGAATATCAAGCTGTATCTCAGCGTACACATTGTGACTGATGTATATATTTTGATAAACTCCTGCTGTCTATGATTTTCTAGCACGAAAAGTTATGCATTGTAAACTGCTCGTTTCAAGGGGGCAGCGGGGCATCAGCACATTCCCAGTGCAGTAAAATGTATCCTTTAGGATGATAAGCTTTATTTTACCAAACTACAGCAGACTGCATTTTTAGGGGGCAACAATAATTGCAGCACAACATACTCGCACATTGCGCATGGTTAAGGGTTTCTCATAATATACACATATACACATGGTGGGGTTGATTTGCTAAGTGCGTGAAGACGTGAAATTTCACTTACCGAATGAGGTGAAAAAGTTAAAACTCACCTTACAAAGAATACCCAATCATGTGCAAGGAACATTAATAATAACAGGATTTTTGCTTGCACATAACTGGATAACTGAAGTCAGAACAACTTCATTTCATGCTTAAGCTAACTGAATTTTCTTTTAGCAAAGTGAATTTCCACCTGGCAAAGTGAATTTCCACTTAGCTTGGTGAATGAAGCAAAGGTATGTGGATTTCAATCATTCACCCATGTGCAAGCAAAAATCTTGTTTTTCAAGTTTTCCTTGCACAATATTGAGTATTATTCGCAAAGTTCATTTTCACTTTGTTTCACCTCATTCACTAAGAGTGAATATTTATATTGCAAATTGAAAATTCATTTTAAAACTGAACATGCTCTATTTTTTTTAGTGAATCAAGGTCAATGTCTCATAATTGGATGACTGAAGTGAATGCAACTTTACTGAGATAAGTGCAAATCAACAAATATCAATTGCTCAGACCAATGTAATGGTCGTATTGTTGCAGTTGATTCACAAGGATGCCCACAATAAAGACAGGAATTAGCCTGTGTCTAAAAATTTATGAATCAAATACCGTTATGATGAAAAAGAACATTAAAGCTGATTTCTATGTTTAATTTAACTTTAAATAGTTTATTTCAACCAAGCTGGTCCAAACAAAATAATTACTTCAGCCTTCCTTGTTTTCTATTAAAGAGTCCATGCACAAGTAGAAATTTTGGCTTACCTGTAAATTCCTTATCTTGGAGTACAGTGCAGAACACAGGATTTGTATCCCATTAAGTAAAAAGGAAATGTTTTGGTCTGAAGATGATCTTACCCCTGTGCAATACAAAAAAAAGGTTCTTTACAAGAAAGAACTGCCAATGCAAAAACATTCCAAACAGAAGTTAAGACGAGCAGGAAGGCAACCTTACATGTTAGATATTTCAAAGCAATGTCTCAAATTAGTTCAAAGGGGGGTCTCTGATGGACAGAAAGAACAAGGTTGGAATTCCAAGGTGATACCGGTTGAATTAAGGGATTTACAGTGAGGGAAAAAAGTATTTGATCCCCTGCTGATTTTGTACATTTGCCCACTGACAAAGAAATGATTAGTCTATAATTTTAATGGTCAGTTTATTTTAACAGTGAGAGACAGCATAACAACAAAAATATCCAGAAAAACACATTTCAAAAAAGTTATAAATTGATTCGCATTTTAAAGGGGTTGTAAATCCTCATGTTTTTTTAATGTAATGCATCCTATGCATTAAGGTGAAAAAACTTCTGGCAGTGACTGGCCCCCCAGCCCCCCCCCCCATTTTACTTACCTGAGCCCCATAAGTTTCCTCTCTGCACGGGGTCCCGACTCTTGATTGGATAGATTGATAGCAGCGCAGCCATTGGCTTCCACTGCTGTCAATCAAATCCAATGACGCGGGGGGCGGGGCCGACATTTGTGTCTATGGACGCAAATGCTGGACTTGGGAGCGCGCCCGCACGGTAACCCCCCGGGAGAGCGCTTCTCCTAGAGGGTTATCTGATGTGAGGAGGAGCCGCGAGAGCTGCCGGGGGACCCCAGAAGAGGATGATCGGGGCCACTCAGTTTAAAACGAGCTGCACAGTGGAGGTAAGTATGACATGTTTGTTATTTTAAAAAATAAAACACAAATGTTTTCAACCACTTTAATGAGTGAAGTAAGTAATTGATCCCCTGTCAATCAGAGCAAGATTTCTGGCTCCCAGGTGTCTTCTATACAGGTAGCGAGCTGAGATTAGGAGCACTCTCTTTAAAGGAGTGCTCCTAATCTCAGCTTGTTACCTGTATAAAATACACCTGTCCGCAGAAGCAATTAATCAATCAGATTCCAATCTCTCCACCATGGCCAAGACCAAAGAGCTGTCCAAGGATGTCGGGGACAAAATTGTAGACTTACACAAGGCTGAAATGGGCTACATGACCATTGCCAAGCAGCTTGGTGAGAGGGTGACAACAGTTGGTGCAATTATTCGCAAATGGAAGAAACACAAAATAACTATCAATCTCCCTCGGTCCTGGGGCTCCATGCAAAAGCTCACCTCGTGGAGTTTCAAGGATCATGAGAACGGTGAGGAATCAGCCCAGAACTACACGGGAGAATCTTGTCAATGATCTCAATGCAGATGGGACCATAGTCACCAAAAAAAAAAAATCAGTAACACACTACGCCGTGAAAAACTGAAATCCTGCAGCACCTGCAAGGTCCCCCTGCTCAAGAAAGCACATGTACAGGCCCGTCTGAAAATTGCTAATGAACATCTGAATGATTCAGAGGAGAACTGGGTGAAAGTGCTGTGGTGATGAGACCAAAATCGAGCTCTTTGGCATCAACTCAAATCGCTGTGTTTGGAGGAGGAGGAGTGCTGCCTATGACCCCAAGAACACCATCGCCCTGTCAAACTTGGAGGTGAAAACATTATGCTTTGGGGGTGTTTTTCTGCTAAGGGAACAGGCAACTTCACTGCATCAAAGGGACGATGGACAGGGCCATGTACCGTCAAATCTTGGGTGAGAACCTCCTTCCCTCAGCCAAATTATTGAAAATGGGTCATGGATTGGTATTCCAGCATGATAATAACACAAAACACACGGCCAAGGCAACAAAAGAGTGGCCCAAGAAGAAGCACATTAAGGTCCTGGAGTGGTCTAGCCAGTCTCCAGACCTTAATCCCATAGAAATATGTGGAGGGAGCTGAAGGTTTGAGTTACCAAACGTGAACCTCAAAACCTTAATGACTTGGAGAGGATCTGCAGAGGAGTGGGACAAAATTCCTCCTGAGATGTGTGCAAACCTGGTGGCCAACTACAAGAAAGATCTGACCTCTGTGATTGTCAACAAGGGTTTCTCCACCAAGTACTAAGTCATGGTTTGCAAAGGGGTCAAATACCTTTTTCACTCATTAAAATGCAAATCAATTTATAACTTTTTTGAAATGCGTTTTTCTGGATATTCTTGTTGTTATTCTGTCGTCAGTGGGAAAACGTACAAAATCAGCAGGGGATCAAATACTTTTTTTCCCTCACTGTACATGAGCAACTCCTTGAAGAAAAGTCATAGGGATTGTAAGGCAAGAGGTTTCCATAAGAGAATTCATAAAGCAGGGACCTGTCCCTCAAGGGCACTCATGGCCAGACGCTAGTCAAGACCAGACTGAAGAAAGGCCAAAATGTAATGGCGTATTCCCTGGGGTACAGCTGTCTGTCTTCACACCATGCAAAGTAAGACTTCTATGTGCAATGGTGAATTTGAAAGGAGTTGGATTATCTTACTCTGAGTAAGTTGGGAATAACAAAGTCACAAATACCCCTATCCTTTAGAACATGGGTTTCAACAGCTATGCCATTATAGCCAGTGACTGAGAAGCAGGATGGAATGGAGGACCTTGGGCAAGTAAGTTTGGTTTGTTGGGAAGAATATAGTCTGAATATATTTGTGTTCCTATTTGAGTATCTAGACCAATTTTTGGTCATGAGAATCAAGAGGACCCTTCCCTCCTCTAACTTGCGCAACATTCAAGGGAGTTTCTTCATGGGAAGGAAGACATAAACTAGTTTAAACTGAGTGAAAGGAATTACCAGAGCACCTACTGCAAGGGCTAGAGGATCCCTGCTCCTAGCTATGAATCTGCTCAGCTTATTGTTGAACCTGAAGGCCAGGATGTCCAAATCTGGTTTCTGCATCTTGAACAGAGATTTTGAGAGCAGGGACCACTCCTTTAGGTCTAGGTGTTGGTGGCTTAGGAACCCCTCTTGCCAATTGTTCACTCTAGGAATGTGGATGGTTGAAAGAGCTGGAATGTAATTTTCTGCCCAGCAAAGTAGCAGACTTGTATCTGTTTAGGGCAGCTCGACTTTCGGTGCCCTTCTGATGGTTTACATAGGCCCATTTTGTGGTATTGTACAACTGCACCCTGACTGGATGATCTTGCAGAAGGGAGGTCCTGTATTGTAGAGTTAATTTGATGACTGTCAGTTCCAAAATGTTGATGGAGAGTTTTGACTCCACTGGGGACTTAAATCTGCTTTCTTTTGGAAGCCAGCAGACTAGAAGGTAAAAAGTGAGGAGGGGTCAAAGATAGAAACTCTATTTTGAACCCCTTTGAAATGACAGATTAGATCCATACTGGCACAAACACCGACAGATGTCCCCCAACTCTGAAGAGTTTTGGAGCCTCTTCAGTGTGAGGAAGGCCTTGTTAGGCCTGGAGAACTTATGAGTCCAGTAATTTCAATGAAAGGTAGTGGTAATCCTTGGTTATGAGGTTGATGCCTGGGGGAATGAAAATACTGCTCTCACTGAGGAGAAGTAGTAACTGTAGGAGACTTAGGCTTTTTCTTGTGGGGTAAAAGCACCTTTCACTCAGTGACTTTCTTGATGTATTTATCAATGGATTCCCCAAATAGACATTCACCTTCAAAAGGCATGCATAAAAAACACTTATTTTAAGCAGATTCAGCAGACCAATTTGCGCAGAGATGAGGGACAATGCAGAGACTTGGTGAACCACTTTCTCTAGAGCATCAACACAAAACATTAAGGCTGAGGGCATTAGCAGGAGCATCAAAGACAGGTTTCTTTGCTCTGTTCATTTATCTTGTCCAGTTAGAAAAAGTCTGGCAAAATAGACATGGAAGCAGTTGCTGGTTGCAGGTCTGGCCCAGGAAGAGGCCTTCCAAACACTTATCAACAGGTCCTCAAAAGAGGCAACATACTCAACAGGAACTGTAAGGTATTTATAGAGAAATGAAATGACAGGATCCAAATAGCCAATTTCTTCTTCCATAGGATACATCTTAGCAAAAAACCTTAGGAATGAATACCTTCTATGTTTTGGGCCAGGCCTCATAAAGTGCACAATCAATCCAAACATCTATGGGGGAAGTATTTCTTGACTTAGCCAGGGGCTTGTTTTGGCTGTTAAGAGGCAGGTGCTGTAAAGCGAAGACTAGTGCACACTGCGTTAGCTAATGTGCCACAGTAGAGAACATTTGGTGCTAAGCTGTAGTTTGTGGTTCATAAAATGCAGGGGAAGGAAAATCCTCTGTGGTCTCCACTACAAAACCAGGGTCCTAAATTCTTTCCTCCATAATATCTCCAAGTAATAGAGTTTCTGCCAATGAATCCTGAACAGGGTCAGAGGGAATAAAGGACATGTAGTGTCCTCTGAAAAGCAAACGTTCTAGAAGTTGCAAACATTTATCAAAAAGTTCAGAAATAGTGACAGAGAAATCTGCTTTTTTCAAGTCAGAGAGAACTAGAGTAGGAGAAGAGAAGTGGTGTGATAATAGGACATTGCTCTGAGACAAGGAAACAGTTAAAACCATAATGCCTGGTACACACTATCAGTTTTTTTCCATTCAACCCGGCAGGCTAAACACAAAAAAAAACTGTGGAGCTTGGGAGGAGTGTGATGTACTAACTAACCGATGTTAGTACAACATTCTCCCCGCTGAGCTATTCCCTCACTCGCCAAAACACTCCAGTCAGCAATTGCAACCATTGGCTGTCAGTGCTGATTGGATGACAATGGAAAGCTGGTTTTCCAGCATGCCCATTTGGCTGGCTTCTGTCGGACAGGCTGGTGTACACAGGGGCCGAATGTTGGCCAGTTTCTGTTGAACCGGCCAATATTCAGCCTGTGTGTATGGGGCTTAAGCAGTGTTTTGAGTTTCTGTAAGCTGTCATGCAGAATGCATGTTATTTGGTCCTTTTGTGCTAGCTCCCTTGTGTCTGTGATCCTCCATTGCTAAATGAGAGGGTCCCCAGCGGAACTCAGGGCCGAATAAGGTTTTCATTGTCTGGATAGAGCAACATCTATAACACAGGTACTGACAGTGTTCCTGTGGTTGTGTCTCAGTAGCAGATGGCAGGAGGAGTGCAGAAACATTTTTGGCAGAAAAAGGCAAGCAAAAATGGTTGAGCCGGTGTGACAAAGCTACCCCAACCTCCTGAAACTATGTCTAGATAGTAAGAGAAAAGACACCAAAATAAAATTGCTCTTACTGAGAAATATTAAAGACAAATATAATAGGGGCACCACATTAACATGAACAATTCCCCATTATTCTGCCGTGTGCTATTGCGGTTTATCTTATTAAAAGCCAGAAACTGGGGACATACAGGGAAACTCTGGCATATCAAAGCCAAGACACGGAGCCCACTAGGGGTCCAGGCTTCACTAGTCAAGGGGGACATACCCCCAAAAGTAATATTCAGGATCTGGGAACCAGAGAAATGACAGTCTGGGATCTGTATATTACCCGGGGCTAACTACACGCACTGCACTTCATGCCAAAGTGAGCGCCTGATGCAGGATTCAATGCCCGAAGCAAACATTACAGACCGGCTCTACACAGTGGGACCAGGGTATGGTCCCCAAGGTAACACAGAGGGGTGCCAATTTAGAAACTGTTAGATAGCTCAGGGCAATAAGCAATCATGTCTTGATAGAAGTGCCAGAAGAAAAACTTTAATGGTTAAAAAAGTAAACTACTTCTCCAGAGGAGAAGAGGTCCATCACCAAAGGACACTAGCAAAAAAACTGAAGCCTTATGGAATGGGCAAATTTTGTGTCCAATTACTTGAAGATAACCAGCAAATAACCCATGGTTTATGAATACTGTTCTGTGTACTGTACTGTAAGATTAAGATATTGATATTTCTGATTTTGGTAAATTTAAGTCAATGGAACTGTAAACCTGATGTGGCTATTATCAGGGGGCTTCCGCTCCCATTTTATTTTATTATATTTTATGGTAATTACAACAGAGGGCACGGGAACATACAAAACTCCCAGGGTTGACAGAAGCAGAGCTGGAAATTATGGCAGGAAGATCTCACTGCTGCAGTTTCCAAGTCATAAAAGAAACAGAAGTCAGCACACCAGGGTCCACAAAAAAAAAAAAATTATATATATATATATATATATATATATATATATATATATATATATATATATATATATATATATTACACATTTACACACTATATTGACAAAAGTCGCCTGCCTTTACATGAACACATCAGTGCCTGACCTAACAAATGCACTTCTGGAAGAATGGTCAAATATTCCCATAGACACACTCTTAAACCTTGTGGACAGCGTTCCCAGAACAGTTAAGGCTGTTATAGCTGCAAAGGGAGGGCCAACTCAATATTGAACCCTACAGACTGGGATGCCATTAAAGTTCATGTGTGTGTAAAGGCAGGCATATAAATATAATCAAAATCCATCATTAGTAATGAACAATAGATTCAGAGATATAGGGAGCTAAATAATCATAAAAATCTTGATTTTTTTGTGTGAAAGTCAAGCTTGGTTACACTTCCCCTACTTCCTGATTGCCCTATTGGTCCCTTGGTGATAGATAGTCTCACTGACCAATAAAAGGGATTATAAGTCTAGAGGTGGCAAGGTCGAGCTTAAATTGTATAAGTAGTAGAGATTTACATCTGTCTGGATCTACTGGTTGTTTTGAAGTGCAACATTTTATGGCATATTCTCAAACTGAATAACCCAAGTCTGTGACAGATCTATTTTCAGTAAAATATAATAGTTCTATGTTCTCGCTCCCATAGTAAATGTTATTTGCTTTATCTTTATTGAACTCTCCAAGACTGACGCATATAGATACAATCGTACACTATGTTTGCTAATTAACCAAACACAAGCCACAGACGTGTATACAGATACTCTGCTCCTTGTACATTGCTTTGCAGTTCTGCACCGGTGGCCCCTACTGCTTGATATAATGACCGGCAATTAGTGGCAAGGTTATCCCACCATGTGAAGTGATTACATGTTTTCACCTAACCACACTTAACTAGAGGATTCTGTCTCTCTTGATGTGTTAATTGTCACTTTCTTAAGAATTCCATTAAAGCAAACAGTGGGACATGTTCATGCTTTCTAAATAAATGATGATTACAATAATAATATCTCTGCCTTCACTTAGTTTAATCTGTCTTAAATGGCTCATTAGTGGGAAATATCACAATTTATATTACAGGCTGCACATTCACAGGAATATTATTTTCCTATAATTATACAGTTGTTTTCTGCATGTAGCTGAAGAGAAGAAAGCATCACTCAAATGATGTTTGAAGTGACAGATTCAGTGTCTTGCTTCATAGTATAATGTTTATATGTGTTTCCAGATTTGTGGTCCATAATCACACAATTTTGTGCTGATCCTTATAGATTTGGTCACCCAGTGTCTTTTTAAAAACTACTGTGGCAGATCTTCCCCCCTCCTTACAGTTACGACATGGCTCATTTGCCTTTATTTTGAGTGATGTTGTCAGTAATACCTAACTGCATTCTCCATAGGGGTAGACAGAAAATTGCTTGTTGGGCTTTTGTTGAAATTATGTTTTTAAAAAATAAATTGGTCCCTCAGCAGTATTTAAAAAAAAAAAAAAAACTCAGGCTGCAATACGTCTTTTTCTCCACAGGATGTCAGTCTTCTGGCTTGAATGATGCTCAGCACCACTTGGACGACTGAGGACTGAGGACATACTGTTAAGGCAGGGGGTCATGAACCCACCCCCTAGGAGGTGAAGGAGAAATTTCATTTTCCTTATTATGGCTCGCTAATACATAAGAATGCATCCCAAGCCAGGTAGAAGGATAGTGTTACCTTGACTGACCTAATGCTACAGGAATGTCATCACGAACTGACCAACTGACCAGGCCCCTTCAGGTATGTGTACTGTTTTCTTGAAAGGTAATGCTGTTTTTCACGGCTTATGATTGGTCAATATCACCAATTATTCCTGCATATGCCACAGTGAAAACTTGGAATAAGTTAGTCGTTTACTAGGGTTGAGACATGCTTGTGTCTGGTTAGACCATTTGCCAAGATGTAGAAAAGCGGATGGGACTCCTTGGCGAAAGGCATTCATAGCTAAGTTTCTTGTTACATTTCCAATATTATTTAATTTGCTATCTTTATCTGTTATTTGTTACTGTAATTAAATTTGATATACAGTTTGATTTTATTTGCAAGCTTTTGTGTGATCTCTCTTTGCACATCTCGGAAAAAAACCCAAAACATAAAGTATTATAACTATAACTGAACACCCAACCATGTGCAAGGCAAAAAATAAATAACAGGATTGTTGTTTGCACCTCATTGGGTGACTGCATTGAAAACAACTCATTCACTAGGCTAAGTAAATATTTATTAGTGTAGTGCTGCCCTTGACTAGGACCACTGTTTTATACTCCCAGATTTTTTTATTTTATTAGTGCAGCACCCAGGCAGGGCTGGTGCAAGGATTTTTGACACCCTAGGCAGAACCTCATTTTGCCGCACCCCCCCCCCCCGACTCCACCCCCTTTGTCCTGCCCATGTATACTCCACCTTTTTAATGAAGCGCCCATCAAAAGCAGCCCACCAGCGTCCATTAAATGTAGCCTAGTAGTGCCCATCAATGAACATTTGCTTGCTTCCATTCATTCGGGAGTGAGGACACAGACACAGACCTCCGCTGCCGCTGCGCCTCTGACACTATGTGCGAAAGGAGCGGCGGCTGCCTGCTGAGACTTAGTTGCTTGCTGCAGAGAGAAGAGAGTAAGAACACTAGTGGCCAGGCGCCCCTAGGCAGCAGTGCGCCCTAGGCGGCTGCCTAGTTTGCCTATTGGTAGCACCGGCCCTGCACCCAGGCAGTCCAAAAAGGTTGACAGCAGAGGCGTCGCCAGGGGGTGGCTATCGAGGCTAGAGCCCCGAATGTGGAGCCCATAGCCCTGAGTCTCAGCGGGTGTGGAGGTGAGATGAGTGGGCGGGTACTGGCACTGAGCCTTCGGAACACCACCCCTCCGCCGCAGCGCTCACCTCTTCTCCCTGCTTAGTTATGCATACAGACATGATCCTTAGGAGTGGACACTGATAAGCTCATTGTACAATCCAGAAGACATGCAGTTGCACACAGCTGTGACATACACTTCCTCGGCACTCGTGTTCTTTCCTTCCCCCGCTCTCCATCCTGTCTGCTAGAATCTAGATGAGAGCGGGGGAAGAAAAGAACAAGAGAATGAGTGCCGAGGAAGTTTATGTCACAGCTGTGTGCGGCTGCATGTCTTCTGGATCGTACGATGAGCTTCTCAGTGTCCACTCCTAAGGATCATGTCTGTATGCCTGTCTGTGTACTGTCATGTCTGTATGCCGCGCTGCATATCTAAGCAGGGAGAGGAGGTGAGCCTTGGGAGGGGGGATAGAGCAGCATGGGGACCAGAGCAGGGGGGGGGGGACCAGCAGAGCACATGTGGGACCAAAACAGCATGCGGGGGATCAGTGCAGCACACAGCACATGGGGGACCAGCGCAGCACATGGGGGACCAGCGCAGCACACAGCACATGGGGGACCAGCGCAGCACACGGGGGACCAGAACAGCACATGGGGAACCAGCACAGCACACAGCACATGGGGGACCAGCGCAGCACGCAGGGGACCAGAACAGCACATGGGGGACCAGCGCAGCACACGGGGGATCAGAACAGTACATGGGGGACCACCGCAGCACACAGCACATGGGGGACCAGCGCAGCACGCAGGGGACCAGAACAGCACATGGGGGACCAGCGCAGAACATGGGGGACCAGAGCAGGACATGGGGGACCAGAGCAGCACATGGGGGACCAGAGCAGCACTTGGAGGACCAGTGCAGCACACAGCACATGGGGGACCAGCGCAGCACGCGGGGGACCAGAACAGCACTTGGGGAACTGAGGAGCACAGGGGGACCACAGGAGCAAGGGGGACCAGAAGATCAGGAGAGGAATGCAGAAGCATGTGGGGGAACAGAGAAGCAGGGGGGACCAGAGCAGCATGCAGGGGACCAGAGAAGCACAGGGGGACCAGCGCAGCACATGGGGACCAGCGCAGCACATGGGGACCAGCGCAGCATGCGGGGGACCAGAACAGCACGCGGGGAACCAGAACAGCACGTGGGGACCAGAGAAGCACAGGGGGACCAGAGGAGCACAGGGGGACCACAGGAGCAAGGGGGACCAGAAGATCCGGCATGGGTGAGACCTGTCAAAGTTGGCAGGTCTGGATGAAGTCCAGGATCAAATTTTTTTCCCAGTCCAGCCCTGGAGACGAGCGAGCGGACGAGCAGAGATGAGATCATCTCTCTCCGCCCGCCCGTAGCCATTCTTCTGCTCTCACACTTCAATGTGGGAGCGATGTGCGGTGGAGAGCAGAGAGATGTCATCTCTTACTGCCTGCCACACATCAGAGCTCTTCTGCCCTCAGAGCGTGGGCCTTTTAAATGTCGGAGGTGCGGCGGGGAGCAGAGAGATGACATCATCCCTCACTGCCCTGACTAAATGGGCCAGTGCTGCCAGCCTGCCACCAATGCAGCGAGAATGCACATTTGTTGGCACTGGCTGGCATGGCAAGTGACAATCTGCAAATGGTGGCAAGTGAAAATCTGCTAATGGTGGCAAGTGACGTGGCAAGTGACAATCTGCAAATGGTGGCAAGTGACAATCTGCTAATGGTGGCAGGTGATGTGGCAAGTGACAATCTGCAAATGGTGGTAAGCGACGTGACAAGTGACAATCTGCTAATGGTGGCAGGTGACATGGCAAGTGACAATCTGCAAATGGTGGCAAGTGACGTGGCAAGAGACAATCTGCAAATGGTGGCAAGTGACAATCTGCAAATGGTGGCAAGTGACAATCTGCAAATGGTGGCAGGTGATATGGCAAGTGACACGCCCAGGGCTCCCACTGATTCTGCATTATGGTGAGTTGAACCACTTCATTATATATTACAATATAACAATAGAAACAATGCGCTTCAATCACCCTGACACCATAATGTCACCCATGGTGCCATGATGATTGAAACGCCAACACCAGCCTTCCTTTGCCAGCAAAAAATTGCTTAACACTGGCGTGCCCCCCCCCCCCCCCCCCAGGTTGGTGACCGCTGCTATGGGCTCTAGCCCCAGATCTTTTTCAGACCTAGCAACGCCCCTGGTTGACAGTCTTGCGTTTTTGAAGTTTTATTGCAGCTTTAACTTGGATGGGTTCAGGGAGCTGTGGGCTACTCCACATTACTAAATTGAACAATCAGGACACTCTTCCTTGTAGTTGCTCTGCTGAACAGTTCCTTAAAGTGATTGTAAATGATCACCTTTGTAAAACAACCCCTTCAGTTTCAAATAGAAATTAATAGGAAAAACATTTTTTTATAGATATAAAAAAACATTATAAATAACTTTTTCCCTTTATTATAAGTGATCACATTCTCTCTGTTATCAGTTGCATAAGAGCTGGAGGGGTGGGGGTTGGAGAAGCAACAGTACACTGATGGGATCCTGATGAGCAGACTGGACCTTTAGCAAGATAGCCAGGAAGGCAGGCAGTGCTCCCTGGCTGAGAACTTCTCCTGGACAAGAACACCGTCTTCTGGCCCACGGTCTATTTATCCACTCCAAAACCACTTCCTGGACACACCTCTGCAAGGATGGGCTGGGACTACATAAATATTCAGGCTGCTATCTGACTCTTCCACCCAGAATATTATGGAAAGCTCCAAAAACAGGGTGAAGCAGTCAGACTAGCAGCATGCAGAACCCAGAGCAGCCTAAAGCAATTACACATACAATTTTTGGATTTACAAGGAAGCAAGGAGGACACAGTTCCCAGGATCAACTTTACCTATAAATATTAGTATCTAGTTATATTATGTACATAATAAACTTTCACTTATAATAAGCCTTTTAAACCAAGCGACGGGGGGTCCAGAGGTAGAGATAGTCAGCGCGGAATATATTTCAGAGGGTAGTATTGGGGGCATTAGTGGTAGGTTGACTTAAGCACCTAAACCCAAGGTAAGTATAGTAACAAGTCCTATTTGCAATCTCAGAACACCCAATAAGGAGACAGTATGCGACCAGTCTAAACTACGTGGCATGTTCACTAATGCCAGGAGTCTGGCGGACAAGATGGGAGAACTAGAGCCACTTTTGTACAAGGATTTAGATTTTGAAGGAATTTCAGAGACTTGGTTAAACAGCTCTCATGATTGGCTGGCAACCATTCAAGAGTATTCCCTATATCACAGGGATAGAGAGGGTAAAAAAGGAGGAGAGGTATGCCTGTATATCAAAAATGATGTACAAGTGAATGTGAGAGATGACATCAGTAAAGGAGCAAGGGAAGAGGTGGAATCCTTATGGGTAGAGCTGCAAAAGGATGAAACTAAGGGGAAAGTAATACTGGGAGTATGCTATAGGCCCCCTAACCAGAGGGAGTAGGCGGAGGCGGACCCCCTATTACAATTTTGGATTAGCGGCAAGGATGGGAAGTGTCATCATAATGGGGGACTTTAATTATCCAGACATAGACTGGGTGGAAGGAACCGCACATTCATCTAAGGCGCGCCAGTTCCAAAATGTCTTGCAGGACAATTTCATGGGTCAGATGATAAATGCACCAACTAGAAACAAAGCGTTACTAGATCTACTGATTACCAACAATACAGACCTGATCATAGATGTGGATATACGGAGCAATTTAGGAAACAGTGATCACAGGTCAATTCGTTTCAGTATAAATCACACTAATAGGAAAAACATAAAAGGAACAGAAAGATACTGAATTTCAAAAGAGCCAACTTCCCTTAACTATGAGCCTTGCTAGAAGAAAAAAATTGAGATAAAATCTTAGGAACAAAGAACACGGAGGAGAAATGGGTATGCTTTAAGAGCATATTAAATAAGGCCATTAGCCAGTGCATCCCAATGGGAAATACATTTTAAAGAGCTAATAAAAGTCCTGGGTGACTTAATTCCAAAGTAAAAATGCATATAAAAGCAAAGGAGAAGGCCTTCAAAAAATACAAGGATCATCATCAGTATTCCAACTTTACAAAGAATGCAACAAGAAATGTAAGGGTGCAATCAGGGCGGCTAAGATAGAACACAAGCCGAGGAGAGTAAGAAAAATCCCAAGAAATTCTTTTAAGTACATAAATAGTAAGAAAGGGAGGTCAGTTCATATTGGTCCCATAAAGAATGATAAAGGGAATCTAAGGATGGAGAGATGGCGAAGGTATTGAACTTATTCTTCTCCTCAGTCTTCATGAGGGAATTGGGGGGCTTCAGTAAGCAAAACTGCAATGTTTATCCTCATGACACGTCACAGGAAGCACCCTCATGGCTAACAGAGGACAGAAATAGAAATAGACTTGAAGAACTTTATATTACTAAGTCACCGGGACCAGATGGCTTGCACCCGAGGGTCCTTAAGGAACTCAGTCAAGTAATTGCCAGAGCATTGTTGCTAATTTTTACAAACAGGTCTACTGACTGGAATGCTACCAGCTAATTGGAGAAAAGCCAATGTAGCACCAATATTTAAAAAAGGGCCGAGATACATCCCTGTGAATTACAGACCAATAGCCTAACATCAATTGTATGCAAGCTCTTGGAGGGGGTGATAAGGGGCTATATACAGGATTTTCGTAATGACAACGGTATCATTAGCAGTAATCAGCATGGATTCATGAAGAATCGTTCTTGCCAAAGCAATCTATTAACTTTCTATGAGGAGGTGAGCTGCCATCTAGATAAAGGAAGGCCCGTAAATGTGGTGTATCTGAATTTTGCAAAAGCATTTGATTCAGTTCCCCATAAATGTTTACTGTGCAAAGTAAGATCAGTTGGCATGGACCATAGTGTGACTACATGGATTGAAAACTGGCTACAGGGGCGTGTTCAGAGGGTAGTGATAAATGGGGAGTACTCGGAATGGGCAGGGGTGGAAAGTGGGGTCCCCCCAGGGTTCTGTCCGGGGACCAATCCTATTTTTTTTTTTTCATAAACGTCTTGGAGGATGAGATAAATAGTTCAATCTCTGTATTTGCGGACGATACTAAGCTAAGCAGGGCAGTAACTTCTCCGCAGGATGTGGAAACCTTGCAAGAAGATCTGAACAAATTAATGGGGTGGGCAACTACATGGCAAATGAGGTTTAATGTGGAAAAATGTAAAATTTTGCATTTGGGTGGCAAAAATATGAATGCAATCTATACACTGGGGGGAGAACCTCTGGGGGAATCTAGGATGGAAAAGGACCTGGGGGTCCTAGTAGATGATAGGCTCAGCAATGGCATGCAATGCCAAGCTGCTGCAAGCAAAGCAAACAGAATATTGGCATGCATTAAAAAGGGGATCAACTCCAGAGATAAAATGATAATTCTCTCACTCTATAAGATTTTGATCAGGCCGCACCTGGAGTATGCTGTCCAGTTCTGGGCACCAGTCCTCAGGAAGGATGTACTGGAACTGGAGAGAGTCCAGAGAAGGGCAACAAAACTAATAAAGGGTCTGGAGGACATTAGTTTAGAGGAAAGGTTACGAGCACTGAACTTGTTCTCTCTGGAGAAGAGACGCTTGAGAGGGGATATGATTTCAATGTACAAATACCGTACTGGTGACACAAAACTTTTCCGCGTAAGAGAATTTAATAAAACATGTGGCCATTCACTAAAATTAGAAGAAAAGCGGTTTAACCTTAAACTGCATAGAGGGTTCTTTACTGTAAGAGTGGTAAGGATGTGGAATTCTCTAGCACAGGCAGTGATTTTAGCGGGGAGCATTGATAATTTATAAAAAACTATTAGTTAGGCACCTGAACGACCACAACGTACAGGGATATACAATGTAATATTGACATATAATCACACACATAGGTTGGACTTGATGGACTTTTGTCTTTTTTCAACCTCACCTACTATGTAATTATGTAACATTTAGGAAAGAATCTAAGCCTTTTTTAAAACAATCTACTGAGCTGGGCAAAACCAGCTCCAGAGGGAGTCTATTTTACATTTTTACAGCTCTTACTGTGAAGAAGCCTTTCCATATTTGGAGATTATATCTTTTTTCCTCCAGGCCTAAAGAATGCCCCCTTGTCCTCTGTGATGACCTTAAGGTGAATAGCTCTACACCAAGTTCACTATATGGACCACTTATGTATTTATACATGGTGATCATATCCCCCCTTAATATCCTCTTCTCAAGAGAGAATAAATTAATTTCCTCTAATCTTTCCTCATAGCTGAGCTCCTCCATGCCTCTTATCAGCTTGGTTTCTCTTCTCTGCACTTTCTCCAGTTCCCTAAGATTATTTTTGTGAACTGGTGGTCAAAGGCAAGTTGAAAATTTGTACTAAGGAAGCAACATAGTAAACTCTTGCACAATACTTGCATGTTGTTTGTAATGAGTATATCATATTACATGTGTTTTCTCTCTACCTCACTTTATAGCTAGGGGATGCTCTATATAGTTAGTCCAACCCATCTTCTTCATCACATGTACTGCATTCTGCTGGAGCTAAACAAACTATGATTATTTGACCTATCTGATGTTCATTTGTGAAGATCTGTACAAGTTTTGGTTTAAAGCTTTCTATGATCTGCAAGATGTCATTTGAATCAAGTAACTGTCTGCCAAGCCACTGAGATTGTGGGTTGAGCTATCTCACCACAACTGGATCAGTTATAGCGATCACACTTTTAGTACTTATATTACAGAAGGAGAACAGGATACCATCAGCAGCTTAGGAAGTGGCTTTAAGAAAAATGTATATAATATGAGTAGCATATTATACATGTGTTTATTACAGCCTAATAAGTGCCATAGTTCATAGAGTCCATTTTTATCTTCCAATTGTTTCTGATAAAGTGTTTTTTAGTTCCTTTAGTAGATCACCTTTGGAATGGCTCTACTACGAGCAGGTGCGGTGGCACAGCCAAAGTGAGATCAAGTATTAAGTGCAGATATTAAGTGGGAGCAATAGCTTTACTGTTTTGTGCAAAATTTGCTAGAAAGGGTGTAGAGCAGTGTGCAGAGGATCCATTTAGAATGTTTAGTGTTAACATGCAGTAACACCCCAGAGGCGTAACTAGAACCTTCAGGGCCCCAGTGCAAAAAACTTTGGAGGGACCCCCTGACCACCCCCCTTCATTTATTTGGTCCCGGGGCCCTTTTCTCTGGTCCCATGGCCCTCCCCATTGATCCGGGGGGGGGCCGCAGCGGGACCCTTTCATGTGTTCTGCACTGGGCCCCTTCCTACCATCTTAGGCCCACTTCACGGTGGCACAAAGCAATAGATATGTTACCAGCACACCAGGGAACTCCATATAAGGGTCCAAAGCAGTGGCAGAACTACCAGGGATGCAAAGGTCACACTTTCGACCGAGCCCTGGTGTTCTACCACCGTAGGGGTCCCCAGCGTCCTCTTGCTGTCCTGCCCCTGCTATTGACAGAGCTGGTCTGGTGTCTCTGTCCTCATGGCATTGGTGGCAGTCTATTAGGACTCAGTGCCTGTTACATTATGGGGCTAATGGGTGAATGCGGGGGAGGGCTGGCACTATTGGTTGTAGACAGCTAAGCCCCCTGCCGGTCACTTAGCAGCGTTACTGCTGCATTGCCTTCTTTGTTGACATGCCGACCGGGATGTGATCCAGGTAATGCTCCCAGTCAGATCCAATAAACACAGTATTTATAAGAATCAAGAGTACAATCACATACTGTATATATCAACCATATGTTCTGCAGTCATGTGGGCTCCATGCCCGTAAGGTGGGGGCTCTAATCAATAAAACCACTGTCATATTTATTATTAGGTCTACCTGAGAACATCACCTGGATCGCATCCTAATCAGCATGTCAGAGAAGGCTTTGCAGTGCTACCACTGCTAAGTGACCTGCAGGGGGCTCAGCTGTCTACAACCAATCGTGCAGGACAACAACCCTGGTTTCCCCCATCCACCTGGAATGTGTAGATGGGGGAATTGGATCTTTTTTTTTGTGTATTAATGAAAAAAAAACAAAAAAAATACGATTAATGTATGGGTTGCATAACTGCTAACTGGAGCTTGGAAGAACAAAGGGGGAGGGAGACAGGGAGGGAGGGAGATAGGGGCAGTTCAGTGATGTGCAATGCAAAGTGTAAATGCAGTGCTCACTCAATCGAGGGCAGAGGCTGGAAGTTGACGGCATAGGCATCATCCATACAGCTTGGAATGTGTAGCTGCTGTTGTTCTTCATATTTCCACCTCTCTCTTCTGAACAGCTGGGAGAGTGGGTGGGCCGGGCAGACACAGGGGGGACAGGGGTGGATGGAGGAGGAGCAGCACTATGCAACTCTCCTCTCCTTTCCGTTGCTGGGAGGGGTGAGCGAACTCGCTGGGCTGTGTGTGAGACGAGTGTCAGAGACCCTTCAGCCACTGGCCCCTAAATGTACACACTGATTCTCCTGTCCTATGGGCGGGAGAAATCAGTATGTTTTCTCGATCATGGGAGGCTGGCATCACTGCTTGGGCCCCCCACAGCGGTGGAACTCCAGGGCGCAGTCACAAGTGCGACTTCTGCGACCCTGATAGTTCCGCTACTGTAACACCCCTTTAGCACCCTATGAATTATATATATATGTATAAGCCATTGGGATTTGAGCACAGGTATATCTTATTTCTATTGTATAGTCCAGGTCAGTGAACAGACCTGCATCTGTAGTTTTCCTACCTCCTGTGTGTATTTGCCCTATATTGGCACTATGTTCCGAGAAGCATTTGCACTTTCCAGAGCAGAGACTGGCCAGAGAGGTATTATGTTGACTCAGTTGGCCAGCTTAAATATGTATTGCAATGTTTGTGAACTAAAAATCCCTGTTTTTATGCAAAGTTTGCTAGTAATAGTGTATAGCGGCGTGCAGAGGGTCCATTCCGAATTTTTAGTGTTTATGTGTGATCACACCCCTTTGGCACCTGATGGATTTTATATATATGTATAAGCTATTGGCATATGAGAACAGGTATATCTTATTTCTATTTACTGAGTCACAGTTATGCCGCGTACACACGGTCGGAATTTCCGACAACAAATGTTCGATGTGATTTGTGTGCTTGTTGTCAGAAATTCCGACTGTGTGTACCCTGTTTCCCCGAAAATAAGACCTAGTGTGATTGTCAGTGATGGCTGCAATATAAGCCCTACCCCCCCAAATAAGCCCTACCCTGTTTCCCCGAAAATAAGCCCTACCCTGAAAATAAGACCTACAAGGACTTTAACTAGGGCTTATTTGGGGGGTAGGGCTTATATTGCAGTCATCACTGACAATCACGCTAGGTCTTATTTTCAGGGAAACAGGGTAGGCTCTATCCGATATTTGCTGTCGGAATTTCCGACAACAAATGTTTGAGAGCTGGATCTCAAATTTTACGACAACAAAATTTGTTGTCGGAAATTTCGAGCGTGTGTAGACAATTCCGACGCACAAAATTCCACGCATGCTCGGGATCAAGCAGAAGAGCCGCACTGGCTATTGAAAATTCATTTTTCTCGGCTCATCGTACGTCTCCGCATTCTTGCCGTTCGGAATTTCCGACAACATTTGTGTAACCGTGTGTATGCAAGACAAGTTTGAGCCAACATCCGTCGGAAATAAATCGATGGTTTTGTTGTCAGAGTGTGAGATCGTGTGTACGCGGCATTACACAACTAATGCCGCCTACACACGGTCAGAATTTCCGACAGAAAAAGTCAGATGGGAGTTTTGTTCGGATAATCCGACCGTGTGTATGCCCCATCAGACTTTCTCTGTCGGTATTTCCGACGGACTTAGATAGAGAACATGCTCTAAACTTTTCTGTCGAAAATGCCGATGGAGCTTGTCCTGTTGGCAAGTCCGACCGTGTGTACGCGGCATAAGGCCCCTTTCACATGTGGGCAGATCGGCTGGACGGAGTTCGCTTGTTCAGCAGGAGATCGCTCCGCTGATGCCCACTGAGCAGGGACAGGTGGATCTGAGCAGGCCGATCGTGTGAAAGGGGCCTAACTTAACAAGGACCAGCCAAACTTCAATCCATCCATGGCTGTTGATGCTCAAGAGAAGTCGAAATAATGATTGGATTCTCTTGAAAGGGAATTCTGGAAATTTTCATTTGATCAGCACTGCAGCCAATCAGCTACAGGGGGGATCAGTATATTCTGACAAAGAATACAATACAATAGCACAGTGGGGAGGATTCCTCTATTCACCTCAAATGTGTGGGTGGAGAAATCCATTCTTTTTTTTTTTTTTCAGCTCACTGGATAATAAAAAAAACAAAACAATCCATCTATAGCCAGATTAATGATGTGGATAATGAACATTTAAATAAAGATAGTGGTTGGGCAGCCAATGCCTGCCCTCTATGTTCTCTATTCTCGGATGACATCAGTAATTTCAAGGCACAATATTGTGCATTCCAAAAGTCGTGAAATGATATGCAAGCAATGCTCATTAAATCATTTTTCACTCTTTATATCACACGACTGAATAGTTTTCATCTTTATTTTTCTAAAATTAAACTTGTTACTGTATTTGTGTAAAATAAAAACAATAAATAACTAAATATAGTGATACAATTAAAAAGAACACTGTTCTAACTCTTTCATCGTTTTAATGGTTCATTAAACCATTGGCAATGATAACACTGAAGAACTTTCTCTATCCTTCAGTACTCCTCAATGTAAATCATAATGGACATGTTATGTTAATGCTAAGTCCATATAATTATTTATATTTTATAAGCAGTGTGCCTGTGAGATATTGAAAATCCTGAACACATATTAAGGACATTTAGACCATTGCAATGCTATGTTTGCAATATGCTTATGTTTCTAGCTGCAATCTGAAGCTAGCCTTAGGACATAGAGGCGACTTTACCATGTTTCTTGGTCATGCACAAACATAATTTCTCCTCTGAATTACATTGCAGTCACCAATGAACATGTGCAGGGCCCGATTTATATCACTGGAGTCAAATTATACCTTAAGGGCTCATTTACAGAGGCATATGCATAGTTTCTGCATGGGATGTAGGTTCTTGCTGGCCGAGCTAAATCCCCAATAAACTACATATTACATAGTTACATAGCTGGTAAGGCTGAATAAAGACAGCAGTCCATTCAGTTCAACCTTTGGTGTGTGTGTGTGAGTTTATGTCAATAATAAATATCATATCCCATATTTTTTTAACCACTTCAGCCCTGGAAGGTTTTACCCCCTTAATGACCAGGCCATTTTTTGCGATACGGCACTGCATTAATTTACCTGACAATTGCGTGGGCGTGTGCACAGTACCCAAACAAAATTGATGTCTTTTTTTCCCCCCACAAATAAAGCTTTCTTTTGATGCTGTTTGATCACCTCTTCGGTTTTTATTTTTTGCTCTATAAACACAAAAAGACAATTTAAAAAAAAAACAATATTTTTTTACTTTATGCTATAATACATTTAAAAAAACAAAAACAAAAAAAAAAAACACATTTCTTCATAAATTTAGGCCAATATGTATTCTTCTACTTAATTTTGGTAAAAAAAAAAATCTCAATAAGCGTATATTGATTGGGTTGTTATAGCATCTACAAACTATGGGATAGATTTATGGACTTTTAATTTTTATTGTTTTTACTCGTAATGGCAGCGATCAGCGATTTTTAGTGGGACTGCGACATTGCAGAGGACAAATCTGACCCTAATGCCGCGTACACACGACCGGACTTTACCGCATACTTTGTCCTGCGGACTTTTCGACGTACTTTACGACGGACTTTCCGAATGAACGGACTTGCCTACACACGATCAACCAAAGTCCGACGGATTCGTACGTGATGACGTACGACCGGACTAAAACAAGGAAGTTCATAGCCAGTAGCCAATAGCTGCCCTAGCGTCGGTTTTTGTCCGTCGGACTAGCATACAGACAAGTGGACTTTTCGACCGGACTCGAGTCCGTCAAAAAGATTTGAAACATGTTAGGGGTCAGCCTGGCGGCCTCGGTACCCTAGTGAAACTAGCGGTAGAGTTGGCCGAAGGGGAGGCCCGGGGGTGCTCCCCCCCTTGATGGAGGTTAGTTGGAGGCTTATACCCACCCACTGGGTCTTCGTTGGCTTCGAGGCCGAATCTAGCCCCCCAGTGCCCCCCAGTGCATAGGTGGGGGGCAGAGAGAAGACAGGGTCTGGGCCTGAGGCCGCAGAGGCGGGAAACTCTTTATAACTCATTATGACTCTTTTATGATGTGAAGCGGTGTAGAGATAGCCTTGTCCCCCACTCTCCCTCCCTTCCCTTGCCCCCCTGTTTTCATGTTCTTTTCCCCCCTTTCTGGTTGTACAATGTCTGACTCTTAAGTTTAAAATGCACAGCTTACAATGTTATGTGAGGAGACCAAATGTACATTGTGTGTTTTATATGTTCTTTATAAAATAAAAATAAAGATTACCAAAAAAACCCCAAAAAAACACGGGGCCATTCACAGAGCGCCGCGCCAACCGCGCGTGCGCAGTAGGAAACTGGCAGTGAAGCCACAAGGCTCCACTGCCTGTTTCCCTTTGTTAGGATGGCGGTGCCGGGACCCGAGAGCCGAGGGACTGGTCGGCCTCAGGCGGCCAACATCGCTGGCACCCAGGACAGGTAAGTGTACTTATTTAAAGTCAGCAGCTACAGTGTTTGTAGCTGCTGACTTTAAAAAAATTTTTTCGCTGGCTGGAATTCCGCTTTAACAGAGAGCTGAAATGGTTAGTTAGTTTGTTCCGTGTGCTCACAATGTTCCTGTGTCTATGTGAAAGTTTCTCTGTATCCAGGTAACCATGGAAGATTATGGGTGAATAGAAGGAAACTATGCAGATGAGCAGTATGAGTGATGATACAACCCTGGCTGAATACAGGGAGTGTTGCCCCTATGCATGCTAGGTGCTTGTATTTATACTCAGTGAGCACATGGGATCTGGGTCTATTCCTGGAGAGGAGAGGTCCAGTTATGGAGAGTGCACGTTGCGGCCTTAGGTGGGCGACCTGAGTGCTGAAACCCAGGGTTCTCCGGAGAGCTGACTGAGGGAGGATGTCCATGGATCGTGTGTGGTATAAAGGAAGGTGACCTGCGACCAGGGCCTTGTAAGTACAAACCCCCAAAAGGGATCCTACTGAAGATCTGGGTAATATTCCAGTGGCTACTATGGGGGTAGCGCTGAACTGGTATCACAGAAAGCTTACACAGGAACCACTCTGGACAGTCCTAGGTAAATCAGAAAACTCTTGGTGTAACTCAGAACATATCTGCAGAATCATGGGTCTGGACAAGCAACAGAAGGTGGCATGGATTCTAGCAGATCCGGTACAGAAATTGCAGAGTTTAAAGGTGGGTCCTCTTTCCTGCACTTAGGTCTGTTTTGGTTTTACAGAAGTGTTTTCCCAAAAACTTTTGCTACTTAGAATTGAGCAGTTTGACATGCAGGCAGCTGTAGAGATACTGGTAGGATAAATGTCTCTGGAAGTGGGGACAAAGTAGGGACAAAGTTCAAAGATGAAAACTATTTCCTTGGATGGGGACACCTGACACTGAAATACCATCAAGTGTTAACTTCAGCTTCATCCTCAGAATAGTCCGTCCAATCCTCAGTGTCCACTTCTTCTGATGCTTTTTCATGAGTACAATCAGTACAATCTTCAGACTCAGAACAGTCAGTCCATTTCTCACTGTCCATTTCTTCTGCCTGACACTTGAGAACAGAAACAGAAGGTCTGGTCTGTATACCTTTAGAGGTAGTTGTATCAGAATGGCAGATGTGAGCTGTTGTTATTGGTCTGTCAGGTCACATTCAAATCTGCTGCTATGGCAAAGGATGTCAGCGGGGTCCTTGGTGTGGATAAACTACCACATTAGCTGGGGATCAAGCACCACCATGCAGCCCACGTGCATGATGGAGGTGTGTCTGAGGCGCAGAGTCTAAGGAGTGCTAGGTATTCACCAGAGCACCCCGCAAGGGCTGATAGGCTTCTCTACTACATACATATGCTACTAGACAGCTCCAAGGTTGCGGCCCTGTGAGTGTTTCCCGGCTGGGTAGCTGTCCCACCGGGTTTGTTGTGAACTGCTCCTGTATTACTTCAATACAAGTTTTCCATTGCATCTGACAGTGTGAATTATTGCCGCTGCACCATGCTGCACTCCACCTACATACTGGGATTCTGGAAATATGAGAAACACAGATGTGAGAGAATTTTGCAGTGCTAGGGTTGATAAATGTTGATAAATGTAAAGTTAAGAATATTTATGCATCATACATACTCAATCAATGGTGGAGAAGGATCTGGGGGTTGATCAACTATAGACACTCACTTAGGTAGACAAGTAGGCTGCACACCCCACATGATCCTTAAAAATTATAAGAAAACCCCCTAATGGGGCTTTAAAGCAGCCAGTGGACACAATGTAGGTGGTCAAAAAATTGTTTTTTTGGTACAAAAAGTCATATAAAATAGGTGAGTTCTGACCTCTGGAGTCAGGACATGAACTGGAATACAATGTTAAAAATTTCAACAGACATTACCCATAATTCTGGAACAATGTACAGTACAAAGTATTAGGGACAACAAGATCATAAGTACTAGATAAATCCTGACAACAAGATCATAAGTGTTAAAATTCTGACGCGTTTCGACCCTCACTGGGTCTTCTTCAGAGGATAGCTGTCAGCTGTAAGGATGTAAGCATATGTCAAAACACTTCATAAAGCTCAACAATGGTAAACCTATGTATATAAGACATAGCATGTTCTACACAAATTGCATAGTTACCCGTCCCAGAGTTCCCAATGGTTCAGGATGTTCGTAATGGAAAGAATGTAGTCCCTCCTGTGTCCTATGCCCTCCCGAGAGCAGGCCAGCCCCCCAGGGAGCGGGCAATCGACCAGACGTGCCTTACAAGAGATCACGCATATGCTGCCCCCCACACACACCGGGGTGGGGGGGTGGGAACAGGCAGCGGACGGCACACTAGGCACCCAGAATGTAGTAGCGGTGATGCTGCAATCAAATTTAAATGCAAGGGATCATTAGTTCCCCTAGAAAAAAGATGGTTCGCCCGATTCAGGGGGGTTTACTCATATTTCAATATGATAGTGGGTGTGCAAGAAACAAAAGGGTGCAGCAAGATAGGAAAAGAAAAGAGGCGGGGGAGGGGGGGCGTGGGGGAAAGAGGGGAAAAAAAAAGGGAGAAAAGGGAGAGGGGGGGGAAATGAAAAGGAGAGAAGTGAGAAGATCCCACACAAAAAGAGAAATGAAGACCAAACAGTGAATGAGAGTGACTGACAGAACAAACAACAAGCGACAGACTTCCTGCTGCCCATTTGAAGCTGCACACCAATCGGGGTGTTGGGGTGTGTGGGATCTTCTCACTTCTCTCCTTTTCATTTTCCCCTCCCCCCCTCCCTTTTCTCCCTTTTTTTTCCCCCTCTTTCCCCCACGCCCCCCCCCTTCCCCCGCCTCTTTTCTTTTCCTATCTTGCTGCACCTTTTTGTTTCTTGCACACCCACTATCATATTGAAATATGAGTAAATCGCCCCGAATCGGGCGAACCATCTTTTTTCTGGGGGAACTAATGATCCCTTGCATTTAAATTTGATTGCAGCATCACCGCTACTACATTCTGGGTGCCTAGTGTGCCGTCCGCTGCCTGTTCCCACCCCCCCACCCCGGTGTGTGTGGGGGGCAGCATATGCGTGATCTCTTGTAAGGCACGTCAATTGCCCGCTCCCTGGGGGGCTGGCCTGCTCTCGGGAGGGCATAGGACACAGGAGGGACTACATTCTTTCCATTACGAACATCCTGAACCACTGGGAACTCTGGGACGGGTAACTATGCAATTTGTGTAGAACATGCTATGTCTTATATACATAGGTTTACCATTGTTGAGCTTTATGCAGTGTTTTGACATATGCTTACATCCTTACAGCTGACAGCTATCCTCTGAAGAAGACCCAGTGAGGGTCGAAACGCGTCAGGTTTTTAACACTTATGATCTTGTTGTCAGGATTTATCTAGTACTTATGATCTTGTTGTCCCTAATACTTTGTACTGTACACTGTTCCCGAATTATGGGTAATGAAATTTTTAACATTGTATTCCAGTTCATGTCCTGACTCCAGAGGTCAGAACTCACCTATTTTATATGACTTTTTGTACCAATAAAAACAATTTTTTGAACACCTACATTGTGTTCACTGGCTGCTTTAAAGCCCCGTTAGGGGGTTTTCGTATAATTTTTAAGGATCTGGGGGTTTTGGTAGATCATAAGCTTAATAATAGCATGCAATGTGGTTTCCAAAGCGAGCAAAATCCTTTCTTGGACTCCAGAGAGAGAGATATAATTTTGCCCCTGTACAAATCCTTAGTAAGACCTCATCTAGAATATGCAGTTCAGTTTTGGGCACCAGTTCACAAATAGAATATCAGGAAACTGGAGAAAGTGCAGAGAAGAGCAACCAAACTGATAAGAGGCATGGAGGAGCTCAGCTATGAGGAAAGATTAGAGGAACTAAATTTATTCTCTCTTGAGAAGAGGATATTGAGGGGGGATATGATCAACATGTATAAATACATAAGGGGTCCATATAGTGAACTTGGTGTTGAGTTATTCACTTTAAGGTCATCACAGAGGACAAGGGGGTACTCCTTACATCTGGATGAGTACCTGAGTGTCGGGAGTACCTGAGTGTCGTCTGAGTAGTGGTAGGGATTGTTAGTACCTGTGTATTATGTATACTTGTGTATTGTGTGTACCTGTGTATTGTGAGTGCACGTGGTCTGTGATTGCACGTGGGTCTGCGATTGCACGTGAGTCTGCGAGTGCATGTGGGTCTGCTAGTGCACGTGGTCTGCAAGTCCGCATAATCTGAGAGTGCACAGGGGTCTGCGAGTGCACGTGGTCTGCGAGTGCACATGGGTCTACGAGTACACGTGGTCTGCGAATGCGGGTCTGTGGGTGCACTCGGGTCTGCTAGTGCACGTGGGTGTGCGAGTGCACGCGGGTCTGCAAGTGCACGTGGTATGCGAGTGCACGGGGGTCTGCGAGTGCATGTGGGTCTGCTAGTGCATGTGGTCTGCGAGTGCAAATGGATATGCGAGTGCATGTGGTCTGTGAGTGCACGTGGTCTGCGAGTGTATGTGGTCTTCAGATGCACGCAGGGTCTGCGAGTACACATCTTCGGTGGGTGCACGGGGGTCTGCGAGTGCACGTGATCTGCGGATGCACGCGGGTCTGCAAGTGCACGTGGTCTGCAAGTACCTGTGTATTGTCTTGTTGTGTACTTGTGTAGTGTATTGTTGAGTATTAGTGTCAGGAAGCTAGTTGTTAGGTCCTTTGGACAGGGTATAATCCCCAATCCTCATTAAATTAGTAAGTACGATGCCTGGCGAGTGTGAGATGCGACTCAGTGTACATCTTGTGGGATGTATGCGTTCCTTGATTATCTGATCAAGGGTGAACACTGCTGTGCAAAATGTAAGCAGATTGTTTCCCTGGAAGGTCAGGTTTTGAATCTAGGGAAGCAAGTGGGTCTGCGAGTGCATGTGGATCTGCTAATGCACGTGGTCTGCGAGTGCACATGGGTCTGCGAGTGCACCTGGTCTGCGAGTGCACGTGGGTCTTTGAGTACACGTGGTCTCCAAGGGCACGTGGGTCAGCGAGTGCACGTGGTCTGCGAGTGCATGTGGGTCTGTGGGTGCACTCAGGTCTGCTAGTGCACATGGGTGTGCGAGTGCACGCAGGTCTGCGGGTGCACGTGGGATCTGTGAGTGCACAGGGTCTGCGAGTGCACAGGGTCTGCGAGTGCATGAGGGTCTACGCGTGCATGTGGGTCTGCTAGTGCACGTGGTCTGCGAGTGCACATGGGTCTGCGAGTGCACGTGTTCTGTGAATGCATGCGGGTCTGTGGGTGCACTCGGGTCTGCTAGTGCACATGGGTGTGCGAGTGCAGGCGGGTCTGCAAATGCACATGGTCTGCGGGTGCACATGGGGGTCTGCGAGTGCACGGGGTCGGCGAGTGCACGTGGTCTGCGGGTGCACGTGGTCTGCAAGTACCTGTGTATTGTCTTGTTGAGTACCTGTGTAGTGTATTGTTGAGTATTAGTGTCAGGAAGCTAGTTGTTAGGTCATTTGGACAGGGTATAATCCCCAATCCTCATTAAATTGGTAAGTACGATGCCCGGCGGGTTTGGAGATGCGACTCGGTGTACATCTTGCAGGATGTATGCGTTCCTTGATTATCCGATTGAGGACGAATACTGCTGTGCAAAATGTAAGCAGATTGTTTCTCTGGAAGCCCAGGTTCTGAATCTAGGGAAGCAACTGTCAGCACTGAGAAGCAGGGCCGGACTGGGAATAAAAACCAGCCCTGGAAAAAATGTCATACCAGCCCATAGCATTATTATACAAGCCCAACATCATAACCATCATAACTTCATTAATTCCTTGTTCATGAAAACCATGCATTTTAAAGCACATTTGAAGAGTGTAATTTTTTTTATATATTTTTTTTATATTTTGCCCTGTACCCACCAGTATTTTAAAACTACCCTTGCTTTAGTTTGCTCAGCCCCATTTTACAGGTTTATCTATTTCTGAAATGTGCCAAACAGTAATTCTTTATCTCAGCTAAACTTTCAGAAGGATGCCAGCTTCCTTATTACCGCTGGTGTCCATGTATTAATGCACAATGACTATTTTTGTGCTATATTATTTTATGAAAAGAATATACAGTGTGCTAATCATCCTACAAAGCTTTTATGGAACCCTGGCTGCAAACAATGACATGCTTCAGTGACCTGAATGACTTGCAAAAGCTATCTATATTCAGCTCTTCCATTTACACTCCCCTTAAAAATGAGCCAGACGTATATTAATAGCAAAAAACTACCTGTCTATAGTGTGATGGCAACAATTCTTTCTCCATCAGCAGAAGTGACATGGCAATGTAAATGCTGTCTATAATCATAATAGGCTATTACCTGCCGAATAGAAAGTCCAGTGCTGGGCAAATGTTCACTGCAGTAAACTGATTGGGTAACAATACCCCAAATTATTTAGATATTATTTTAACTAACAAGCCCTGGTCTTTTAATTCAGTTTATACTCAGTGATGCAGTTTTCACAAATATATTTCTCTAGAGGCAATTCATAGTGTCTTAAAAATAATTTATTTAAAGGGTAACTCCACTTTCGTGGGAAAAAAAAATATAATATATATAATATAATAATATAGCATATACAATTTCGACACAAGTAATATTGTAATTGATTGTTATTAAAAATTACTTTTCCTTTTCAATCTGCAGCACTGTAATTTTCTGTGAAATGCAATATGGCTACCTGGAGGTATACAGAATGGCCACCAGATATGTAATTTCCTGCTTGTGTGATTGGCTCACTGATTTTCCCAGAAGTCTAAGATACAAGTCAGATTTCAGGAATCCTCTGCAACAAAAATGTAATTTTTGGTAAGATACTCCCAACAGGAAATCACATCTAAAGGGATGCAGGCCCTGCAATTTTCCTCATTAGAACTTTGCAGATGCAGACCCTGGTTGAGAATGCAGATACAGACACTGGTTAAGAAACCACTCCCATTAGACTCACTTCTGAACATGGGCACAGAAAAACACAGTGATTTCTTCAGAATAACAAAAAAGATTGGAATCTGCAACAAAGTTTGTCAAAATCTTTGTGGTGTACATACAGTGGGTGAAAATAATTATTTGGTCCACTGCAGATTTTGTAAGTTTGCCCACTTACAAAGAAATGAAGGGTCTATAATTTTTTTTATCATAGGTGTATTTTAAATAATAGAGACAGAATATCAACCAAAAATCTAGAATAAACACACAATACAAATGTTATACATTCAGTTGCAGTTCAGTGGGTAAAATAACTATTTGATCCCCAAGCAAAACATGACCTAGTACAGTACTTGATGGAGAAACCCTTGTTGGCAAGCACAGAGGTAAGACATTACTTGTAGTTGGTTACCAGGTTTGCACACATCTCAGGAGAGATTTTGGTTCACTCTTTTTTTACAGATCTTCTCTAAATCCTTAAGGTTTCTTGACTGTCGCTTGGCAGCTCGAAGTTTCAGCTCCCTCCATAAATTTTCTATAGAATTAAGGTCTGGAGACTTGCTAGGCCACTCCATGACCTCAATTGTCTTCTTCTTGAGCTATTCCTTTGTTGCCTTGGTGGTATGTTTTGGGTCATTGTCATGCTGAAAAACCCATCCATGACTCATTTTAAAAAAGAAAAAAAATAAGTGTCCCGCGATGTCCATCCATCTTCAATCACACCACCCAACGGACCCGAAAAAAAGAAGAAAAAAAAAACTCCGCCTCCATGGGAAGCCTCCCAGCGGCTGGTGTCTTTTCCCTTTGACAGCTCTTATATAGGCAAGAGCGGGGCCACCCGCTGACGTAACCGGATGACCCCGCCCCCTCTGACGTCACATGCCGTACATTTTTCGGGTCCAACAGGTGGCGTGATTGAAGATGGATGGACGTTGCGGGACAATTTTGTTTTTCTTTTTTAATAAAGGAATTGTCAAAAACTGTCTATTGTGGTTTTTACTTTTTGACACTTTTTTTGGTGAATGGGTGGGGGTGCAAAGATACCCGATACCCATTCACACAGGGGGGGCTGGGATCTGTAGGGCCCCCTTGTTAAAGGGGGTTCCAGATTCCGATAAGCTCCCTGCCCGCAGACCCCGAAAACCAATGGCCAGGGTTGTCGGGAAGAGGTCATTGTCACCATCAACATGGGGACAAGGTGCTTTGAGGGGACCCCAAAGCACCTTCCCCATATTGAGGGCAAGCGGCCTGGTATAGTTCAGGGGGGGCATTGCTCACCCCCCCTTTTCTGGCCTGCCAGGCTGCTTGCTCGGATAAGGGTCTGGTATGGATTTTGGGGGGGAATTCACGCCAATTTCTTTTAAAATTTTGGTGTGGAGTTTCCCTTAAAATCTATGGCAGAACCAAAGGGCCTGGTATGTATTTTGGGGAGGACCCCACCCTGTTTTTTTTTGCATGGAATTCCCCTAAAATCTATACCAGACCCGAAGGGCCTGGTATGGATATTGGGGGGACCCCATGCCGTTTTTTTTTCTTAGTGGAGGACAGAGGAGCTTCTTAAAGAAGAAGATACAGGTCTGTGAGAGCCAGAAATCTTGCTTGTTTGTAGGTGACCAAATACTTATTTTCCACCATAATTTGCAAATAAATTCTTTCAAAAATCAGACAATGTGATTGTCTGGATTTGTTTCCACATTTTGTCTCTCATAGTTGAGGTATACCTATGATGACAATTACAGGCCTCTCTCATCTTTTTAAGTGG
Organism: Lithobates clamitans; assembly: GCA_037952925.1. Lineage (NCBI taxonomy): Eukaryota > Metazoa > Chordata > Amphibia > Anura > Ranidae > Lithobates > Lithobates clamitans. The sequence continues at coordinate 3,101,053 of JBBGZY010000016.1, read as the reverse complement.
GAGCACAATTGGTGGCTGACTAAATACTTTTTTGCCCCACTATATATATATATATATATACATATTTATATATATAAAAATTCATTGCCTGCACTGTATATATATTCTACACTGACTACACTGTAAATATATATATATATATATATATATATATATATATATATATATATATATATATATATATATATATATATATATATATAAACTGCCTGCACGCCACTAAGTAACCTGAATAATCTAGCTCAAGTTTTCTCAATCTCCACGTTATCACTCTACATATGGCCGCCATGTAAGCAGCCTTATATAGTGTGAGGCGTGGACTTAGCCCCCTGAGCCATGATTGGCCAAAGACACCCTGCCTTTGGCCAATCATAGCTCTTCCAGCAGATAGCGCTGAGATTAGCCAAAGCGTGCAGGTCAGGTGCATTCTTTGGCCAATCAGCAGCTGTCAATGCGATCTTGCAGTGCATTATGGGCGCTCCGTGGCGCTCGAATTTGCCACGTACGCCCCATATGTTCAGTTCGTTTTCAGACATACGAACACCTGATGTTCGAGTCAAACTTGCGTTCTGTCGGGTTGAGGTCAGGACTCTGCGCAGTTACTCCACCCCAAACTCGCTCATCCATGTCTTTATGGACCTTGCTTTGTGTACTGGTCCAAATCATTTGGTGGAAGGGGGATTATGGTGTAGGGCTGCTTTTCAGGGATTGGGCTTGGCCACTTAGTTCCAGTGAAGGGAACTCTTAAGGCATCAGCATACCAAGACATTTTGGACAATTTCATGCTCCCAAATTTGTGGGAACAGTTTGGGGATGGCCCCTTCCTGTTCCAACATGTCTGCGCAAAGCAGAGCAGATAGCTAAACACACCACTCTCAAGAGCATGGAGATGCAAATTGCAAAAAAAAGGAACCAAAAATGCTAATTTGAATAGATTACAGTAGCATTATGGAGGCTAGAATGTATTTTAAGCATGTACACGCAAATACACTCAAAACAAATACGCGTTCTCTAAGAGCGATGAGTTCATGCTCCTATGCATCTCTAAATTTCTAGGGAAACACCCTCCACCCATGGTCTCAATTCCATTGTCAATATGGCAATATTTCACCTCTGAAAATACCACGGTCAAGGGCATCTCTCTATTATACAATACCCTCCAGCACAAACTGATATTTATGAAAACCCCCTCCCTTCTAAAATGCTCCTTCTCCACCTCCCAATGGCTTTCAGCCTTTAGATATGTATACAAATCCTCCCATTGCATTAATCATTGGGAGATAAACCAAAAAAGTAATCACTAGGTGGTATTTAACCCCCTACCTTCCAATACCCCATTATGTTGGAGAGGCTGCGGACAAATTGGTAATTTGCTCCATACATTTTTGGCGTGCAACCAACCCCACGAGCTTTTGGAGATCATCGTTTTGACTTTTATCATCAATTACAGGGCACTCTAATCCAACCTAATCCTGCCTTGGCATTCTTGAATCTTCAAATTGAGGACATCCCATCCCCTTTTCGCATTATAGTAATCCATGTCCTTATAGCTGCGATAAAGGTATTAGCTAGGCATTGGAAAGAAAATCAAGCCCCAAATGTAAGGAGTTAAAAACAACTTTTCTTTTGAGAGAATCCTTGCATACAAATCAGGTTGCGGTGAGCCATTTGATAATCAGTGGAAACCATGGACTGACTGGTGTGTTAGCAGGCCTCCAGGGACCCTCCGGCGCCTGCACGCCAACGCCGGTCCCAGGTGTTGGCGGCAAAACCCGGGAGGAATCCTCTACTTAGGCGGGACTCGCGGAATGGGGCGGGGGGGTCTCCCACGGCCCATTTCTCCTCAGTGGGTCAGGTGCGCAGTGCGCAGTGCGCGCCCGGGTCTGGCTCTGGGGCCACCCGGGCGGCTCAGCGGGGGAGAGCTCGGTCCTCGGGATCCGGCCTGGTGCCTGGAACGGCTGGTGTCCCTCCCATCCAGGAGCATGCGGGGCATCGTCCCTACCGACCGGGGTGAGTGCCCACCTTATCAGTGATGGAGAACAGCCTGGGCCCTCCTGTAGACTGGAGGGGAGTGATGTCACGGGTGGCCGCAGTGGCGCCCAGCAGCCTTCGGGTATTACAGGCCGGGGCAGTGTTGGAGATAGTGAGAACGCTCCCTTGTCGTGGGTGCCGGCATCGATGGAGAGGGTGGCGACGGCTCGTGGGGGTCCACTTTCGCGGCAGCCTGATAAGCGGCTGTGTGGCCAACCCTCTTTGTCTTCTGTGTGTGTGCCTGTGATTGGGGGAATGAGTGCTGGGGGGGTGCATGGTGTGTCTGTGTCAGGGACAGGGGGGTGTTTGATTTCAGGGGGTCAGGGTCCGGCACGCAGGATCTGGCGCAGTTACTGGCAGGTTTGAGAGATGTCTTGGGGCGGCTGACTCCGATACCGGGTGCAAGGTTGCTCATGACAGCTTGGGTTCCCCATTCGGAATCGGGCGCTAGTGGACCGGGGCCTCTGGTGGGGGCTCGTCGACAGTTGGTACGGTGTCCGTCTCTCCGTCAGCAGCTGCGGGGGCGCCTCCTGCCCCTGAAGTGGGGGTGGCACGGGTGATGGGAGCAGGGGCGGTGAGTGCGGTGGACGGTGGTCAAGGTAAGACGCCAGAGAAGGAGGTGGACCGAGTGCGTTTGGCGGCCAAATGTGAAGTGTATGATTGTTTCGAGGGGCCACTGGGAGCACACCTCAAGCAGGAAGTCCGGGAAAAAAATGGCGAGGTGAGTATGTCGAGATTTTTTCCATTCTTCCGCTGGAGAAATTTAATCTGGACATAGGTAGGTTGGATGACAGCAAGAAGGAGGAGGAGTAGAAGAGGAAATACAGGCTCATTCCCTGGTCGTTTGCAAATTGGCTTCAAGCGTTTGCAATTTTAGCTAGTGTAGTGGGGGAAAGAGCGCCAGAAAACTGCTCCGCTCTCTTTTGTTATCTCGGTGTGATTGGGGAAGCTCACCGACTTTATGGGGGTCTGGCCTGGCTCCGGTACAATGAGCAGTTCCGTAAGCGAAAGGCTGTACGTCCGTCATTGCGCTGGGACCACAAAGACATTAGTCTTTGGATGCGGCTCATGACTTCGGTGCGGGCTGGACATTCATTTTTTCAGGCGGGGGCTGGCGGATCTTCTTCCTCGGGACAGTTGGCCACCAAACGGAAGGGGTGTTGTTGGGCTTACAATGAGGGGACTTGCAAGCTCAGCGCAACGTGCAAGTTTAAACACGAGTGCTCTGGCTGCGGTGGCTCCCATTCCCTCAATAGATGTACACAATGAGGCAAGGGTGGACAGGGAGAGCTTGTGGGAAAAAGGGAGGACTCCGGTAAGCATAGCAAGGATGCGTCCGTTTCTAGGTAGGTATCCTCGGAAGGAGGCGGCGAAACTTCAGGGTTCACCGAGGGTTTTCGGATTCCGTGTAGACTTACACACCCCCCACCGCCTGCAGATAATTTGAAGTCGGTGTTGGCCCATCCAGAAGTGGTGTCTGAGAAATTAGCAAAGGAGGTGGAGCTGGGCCGCATGGCGTGTCCGTTTGCCTCTGCGCCGCTGGATAATTTGGTGGTTTCGCCTTTGGGGGTGGTTCCCAAGAAGGAACCCAACAAGTTAAGGTTGATTCATCATTTGTCCTATCGGTTAATAAGTTCATAGATCCAGACCTACAATGGGGATGGGAAGTATTCAGACCCCCTTAAATTTTTCACTCTTTGTTATAGTGCAGCCATTTGATAAAATCATTTAAGTTTATTTTTTTTCCTCATTAATGTACACACAGCACCCCTTATTGACAGAAAAACACAGAATTGTTGACATTTTTGCAGATTTATTAAAAAAGAAAAACTGAAATTTCACATGGTCCTAAGTATTCAGACCCTTTGCTCAGTATTTAGTCGAAGCACCTTTTGATCTAATACAGCCATGAGTCTTTTTGGGAAAGATGCAACAAGTTTTTCACACCTGGATTTGGGGATCCTCTGTCATTCCTCCTTGCAGATCCTCTCCAGTTCTGTCAGGTTGGATGGTAAACGTTGGTGGACAGCCATTTTTAGGTATCTCCAGAGATGCTCAATTGGGTTTAAGTCAGGGCTCTGGCTGGGCCATTCAAGAACAGTCACGGAGTTGTTGTAAAGCCATTCCTTCGTTATTTTAGCTGTGTGCTTAGGGTCATTGTCTTGTTGGAAGGTAAACCTTCGGCCCAGTCTGAGGTCCTGAGCGCTCTGGAGAAGGTTTTCGTCCAGGATATCCCTGTACTTGCCCGCATTCATCTTTCCCTCGATTGAAACCAGTCGTTCTGTCCCTACAGCAGAAAAACACCCCCACAGCATGATGCTGCCACCACCATGCTTCACTGTTGGGACTGTATTGGACAGGTGATGAGCAGTGCCTGGTTTTCTCCACACATACCGCTTAGAATTAAGGCCAAAAAGTTCTATCTTGGTCTCATCAGACCAAAGAATCTTATTTCTCACCTTCTTGGAGTCCTTCAGGTGTTTTTTAGCAAACTCCATGCAGGCTTTCATGTGTCTTGCACTGAGGAGAGACTTCCGTCGGGCCACTCTGCCATAAAGCCCCAACTGGTGGAGGGCTGCAGTGATGGTTGACTTTCTACAACTTTCTCCCATCTCCCGACTGCATCTCTGGAGCTCAGCCACAGTGATCTTTGGGTTCTTCTTTACCTCTCTCACCAAGGCTCTTCTCCCCAATAGCTCAGTTTGGCCAGACGGCCAGCTCTAGGAAGGGTTGTGGTCGTCCCAAATGTCTTCCATTTAAGGATTATGGAGGCCACTGTGCTCTTTGTAACCTTAAGTGCAGTAGAAATTGTAACCTTGACCAGATCTGTGCCTTGCCACAATTCTGTCTCTGAGCTCTTCAGGCAGTTCCTTTGACCTCATGATTCTCATTTGCTCTGACATGCACTGTGAGCTGTAAGGTCTTATATAGACAGGTGTGTGGCTTTCCTAATCAAGACCAATCAGTATAATTAAACACAGTTTGAATCAAATGAAGGTGTGGAACCATCTCAAAGATGATCAGAAGAAATGGACAGCACCTAAGTTAAATATATGAGTGTCACAGCAAAGGGTCTGAATACTTAGGACCATGTGATATTTCCGTTTTTCTTTTTTTAATAAATCTGCAACAATTCTGTGTTTTTCTGTCAATATGGGGTGCTGTGTGTACATTGAGGAAAAAAATGAACTTAAATGATTTTAGCAAATGGCTGCAATATAACAAAGAGTGAAAAATTTAAGGGGATCTGAATACTTTCCTTCCCCACTGTATGTTCAGTATCATACACTTCCTTCGATGCGGCGGTGCGTTGGGTTCGAGCCTATGGACAAGGGGCTTTATTGCCAAAAACGGATATTGAATCCGCTTTTCGGTTGTTGCCGGTACATCCCGATAGTTTTCATTTGCTGGGTTGCAAGTGGCAGGGGGCCTACTTTATTGATCAGTGTTTACCCATGGGGTGCTCCATTTCGTGTTCCTTGTTTCAAACTTTTAGTTTTTTCTTCGATGATTTTTTGTGTGTGGGGCCGGCCCAATCTAATCAGTGTAGGATTTTGTTGGCTACTGTTCAGCACATGGCAGAACGTTTTGGCGTTCTGCTGGCAGCAGACAAAATGGAAGGACCGGTTACGGCCTTGTGTTTCCTCTGGATTTTGATTGATACTGTGGCCATTGAATGCTGCCTTCTGGAAGACAAGTTGACGGACTTGCAGGCGACGGTTGTTTCTGCGCGGGGGGCTGGCAAGTTGACCCTGCGTCGGCTTCAGTCGCTTCTGGGGAAGCTCAACTTTGCTTGTCGAATCATGCCGATGGGCAGGGTTTTTAACCGCCAGCTGGCGGCAGCTACAGTGGGGGTTCTGGCTCCAGGGCATCACATTCGCTCGACCCGGGACCATAAATCGGACCTGGGGGTTTGGGAATCCTTTTTGGATTATTAAAATGGCAGGTCAGTGTGGATGTCGGAAGCCATGTCCAGTTTTGATTTAGAGTTGTTCACTGACGTCGCGGGATAGGGCATATTTTGGGGGGCAGTGGAGTGCGGGCCTGTGGCCGTTGAAATGGCGGGAGGCTGGGTTTACTCGAAATTTGGCACTCTTGGAACTGTTTCCGATTGTGTTGGCGGTGGAGCTCTGGGGGTCTCAGTTTTGTAACAAGAAGATCCGCTTTAATTGTGATAACATGGCCGTTGTGCAGGCTATTAATAGCGTGTCAGCATCCTCTCCACCAGTGGTGTGTTTGTTGAGGCATCTGGTGTTGGTTTGTTTGCGTTGCAATGCTTTTATATATGCTGTTCATGTCCCGGGGTGCACTAATTCATTGGCCGATACTCTTTCTCAGTTTCAGTGGGAGAAGTTTCATTTGTTGGCGCCGGGAGTGGTGTAATTGGGAGTTCCTTGAACTGCAAGGCTGTGGCGGATTGCCTTGGAGTGACTGCGGCGCTGATTCGATGGTCGGTGAGTGAGACGACCTGGTCGGTGTATTCCAAAGCCTGGGAAGAGTGGTTTGGGAGGGGCGGTTGCCTTTAGGGGAAGATGTATTCCTGGTGTTGTATTTTATAGGCCGGAATGTGGAAATGGGAGTTTCGGTGTCGGCGTTGAACAGTAAGTTGGCGAGGTTGGCGTTTTTGTTTAAGTTGATGGGTCGCAAGGATTACACCAAGGACTTTTTGGTGCGGCAAGCGATTAAGGGCTACCGCCGGGGGCGTCGGCCATTGGTTTGTTGCTCCCTGGTGTCCTTTGAGTTGTTGGGTTCGTTGTTCCGGGCGCTGCCGGGAGTGTGTTCGACGGACTATGAGGCCCTTTTGTTTGAGACGGCTTTTTCCTTGGCATTTTTTGGGGCGCTGCGTATCAGGGAATTGGTTTCTTCTTTAAAAAAGGGGTTTGATGGATTGCAGTCTGTCGACGTGCAATGCAACGGTGTTTCGGTGTTTTTTTGGATCAGAAGATCCAAGACTGACCAGGCTGGGCGGGGGGTTTGGGTGGAGTTGTTTGGTGTTGATGGGTCCCCGGCTTGCCCGGTGCAGGTGGTTTCTCATTTCCTGGAGTCCTGCCCAGCTGGGTCGGGACCCCTTCTGTTGCATGCGGATGGTTTGGCCTTGTCTAGGTATCAGTTTAAGGCAGTGTTCAGAAAATGTCTGGGGAAGTTGGGGTTTTGTCCATCGGACTTCGCGTCTCACTCTTTTCGTATCTGGGCTGCAACGGAGGCAGCACGATGGGGTTTGAGTGAAGGAGCTTTACGGCACATTGGTAGGTGGGAATCTCGGCGTTACCGCCTATATGTTCGTCCTCAGTTACTATGAGTGAGTTGATTTATGTGGGGTTGTGGTGGGATGTATGCTGTCCTGTTTGTCCCCTCTGTTATGGTTAGGGGGGAGGATGGTTTGGTGTCTTAATGCTATGTATGTGGTGTGTTGCTTTTTCTTTTCAGAAAGGGGCTCCTGTCTGATTTGGATAATGGAACACTCTTATATACTGGGGAGCGAGAAGAACTGACGTTTGGCCTGACGGACATCAATTGGGCATTCCCAGGGAGAAGGCAGTTGTCTGGAGGATTGGGAGGCCCGGTCTTTTGTGGAGCCGAATAGTTCTGGAGTTTGAGCGCTATGCTAGGCTGGACAGGCCCCCCAATGTGTTGGTGGTACATGCTGGGGGGAATGATTTGGGGCTACGGTCTATGTGGGAGCTAATACAGGACATAAAATTTGATTTTTTGTGACTGCGCATGGATTACCCGGACAGGTCGGTGGTGGGCATCAACAGGGCAAGGGTCAAAATTAATCGGGAGGTGGCCAGATTTTTGATGAGGAATGGGGGTTTAGCAGTGCGACACCATGAGCTGGAGGAGAAGCCCTGGAGATATTTGTGTGGGGACGGTGTGCATTTGAACAATGTGGGAATCGACATGTGGTGTCTTGGTTTGGAGGAGGGTTTACAGAGGGCCCTGAGGGTGTGGAGGTCCGCTCAAACCTAAGGTGTCAGGTTTGAGTGGTGGTGGCGGGGTGCAAGGTCCTTGTTAGGTCATATGGGCACCTAAAAGGCATGGTTTAGGGACCCGTCTGAGGTAGGGCTCCCAGTTGGTATATGGGTACCTGCTAGTTGTCTCTGAGTCAGATGTTTTCGCGACTTGAGGCCTGAGAAGTGACTAGCAGGTACAGTTATGGGTTATGCCTATTGGACCTTGTGCCCCATTGTTGTGATAAAACTGGATGTATATATTAAAAAGTTTATTATGTTATTATTATGTTAATTATTGAGATTTATATATTTGGTTAATAAAATGGCTGCTATGGCCAATTCACTCCATCTAAGTGTTGTGTGGTCATTAGAGGGAGGGATGGGGTTATTGGATAGCAGGATAAGCCGTAGTTAATACCATAGTCAAGTGGATGTAAAGTCAGACATTTCAATTGTACCTACAGGTAAGCACAAGCGCTTCTCAGCTCGGTTTACTTTCCGGCACAGATTTGGTGTATCAGGACGACTGAACTCCTGTGATGGCATGTAATATAACTGATGACTGTCAGACGGATTCCAAACATTGAACATTTTCAGTAAGAAATTGCAGGACTGTTATGGCTCTGCTGCAAACAATATGGACAAATGTTTAATTTTAAAGCCAGATGAATTTGACCCTGAAAATAACAACGCTCCCCATCTTTTCTGATGTAATAAATCTAATAGGGAAGAACTATACTTTCTTATTAGATATTGCCCCAATAAGGGTCTCCAATTGCATTTCTCCTCGTCCTCCTTTCTCCTATCGACACAGGGCCTGGGCCAGGAGGAAGTTGTGATATGTAAGGATGTTGTGGAGGAGGGTAGGCGGAGCATTATGCTCTGCCTCAGCCAGTCGCATTAAGTGCGGCCGGTCTGGCCAGTCCCTGGCCACTTTATGGTGGCCAGTACATCTCATAACTGGTGCCAGTCCCTGCCTAGTCCGCTCCATAATAACACTGGCACTACAGCAAGCTACCATGCGCCAGGACTGTTTTTGTACGGGAGACGGGACTCGGGAGAAGGGGGAGCTTTTTTTGTGCGGTGGCAGCTCTTTTGCCGCCCCCCCTCTGCAAAGTATCGCCCTAGGCCTGGGCCTTGTTGGCCTAGGCCGAGACACATCGTTGATGTAGGGTGTATGGGGAACACCAGAAAAAAAATATGGAGGCTGCCAATGAGGTCACTTAAACCAGTGCTGGGGGTTACTGTTACTGCCAACGACACCAAACCACTACAAAACAAAACACAGTTAAGCAACACTCACTTTATTGCCTACACCTCCAGGTTTTCATTTCTAGGTTTTCTTTCTACCTTCAAGCCATCTCTCCTAACTATGCATGCATATCTTGGTTCTTCTTATTTGAATTCTCCTGATTTTGCAATGATATCTTGAATGTCATGCTCTTGTTCAAAAAGTCAGTGACCAAATGTTTAAGGGCCATATAAAAATGGGGGGGGGGGGGGGGGGTGATTTGCGGGTGTGGCTACAAATAGGGGTGTATGTTTTTGGTGTTTAAAAGTGGGCATGGTCAGTGGAGCATCCCTGTTTTTTATTTTGAATATCTGATAACCTTAACATAGTTACGATTAATGATCACTAAACTGATATAAAGTCAAAGCAGAAAAAAATATTGATCTAGCCTTTTCATGTAGATTTCCTCCTTTAATTGACAATTAGGTGGAATCACACAGAGTAGTGTAAGAAGAGTTTATCCTTATTTAATTTACATGTACTTAGCTGACTGTGGTGACACTTGAATGATAAAGCCATAGCAAACTTCAGCAAGAGTCTGTCTCAGCCATTCATGTTTCAATCAAACAGCAAATTAATCATTCAAATCTAGTAAACCACCATTCAACATGGGCTGAAATATGAGTATTGATGGTCCAGTCTACATTCACCCTATTTATCTTGAATGTAAAATTTCATGACCCACTAAAATTCAGTTCACAGTGTTTTATGAAAAATAATGGCTGAAATTGAATGTCTTAATTTACATTTAATGCAATTAAGAATGGTTTAAATTATGACTGATGAACAGCACGCACACATGTCAGTCAGTTTCATCAGTATAAATTGAAGTCAGTGTCAACGAACGCTCAGCTGATAAATCCCACTTTATAGGAAATTAAAAGAAAATAAGGAAATATCATCTTGCAAACTGTTTAAGAGCTGCGTTCAATGCAGGAGGAACAAAATGGTCATGTTTACTGAGAAGTCTTTTATTGTAAAAAGGAAAGTTATTTAGAGGGTGGTACCTTTGGGTAACATTGTAATTCTACTAATTAAAGCTGAACTCCAGGCAGATAATAAAGATACAAATTAATGCAGCTTTTTTTTACTTGTTAAGACATATTTAAATGTATTTATTTTAAAGCAAGCAATATAAGTACCTGAATTTGACTTGGTATCAGTTCCCTGTAGCAGAGCACAGACTAGGAGAGGAAGGAGCAACACAAGAGGTCAATCAATTGTGCTGCAGTGTAATGCCGCCTACACATGATCGCACATACCGACAACAAAATCCATGTTTTTTTCCGACAGATGTTGGCTCAAACTTGTCTTGCATACACACGGTCACACAAATCTTGTTGGAAATTCCGATCGACAAGAACGCGGTGACGTACAACGCGTACGAGCCAAGAAAAATTAAGTTCAATAGCCAGTGCGGCTCTTCTGCTTGATTCCGAGCATGCGTGGTACTTTGTGCATCGGAATTGTGTACACACGATCGGAATTTCCGACAACGGATTTTGTTGTCGGAAAATTTGAGATCCAGATCTCAAATTTTGTTTGTCGGAAATTCAGATGAAAAATGTCCGATGGAGCCTACACAGGGTCTGAATTTCCGACAAAAAGCTCACATTGAACATTTGTTGTTGGAAAATCCAACCGTGTGTACGGCATTAGAAAAATGCTCACAGGAGAAGAGAGCAGAGAGACTTACAGATGGGCTCATTAATCTGCTGCTTCTGCTTTCATTGTCCAATTACAGGCTGGGGGTGGGGAAAAGATCTGTATGTGTTACTGAATTGCAGCAAAAAAAGATGAGGTCCCCTGCCCGTCCAGATAGGGTTGTGCTGTGTGGTAGAGCTGAAAACTGATGGAGCTTAAAACCTGGATTTTAAGGGATAGCGCTGCAGTTTTTGCCTTGGGTTTAAAAAAGTAGATTGCTTTTGCACAGAATCCCTCCACTGCTTTAGCTTTCCTTGCTCTGATTCTCTACAATACTACATGCCCTGTTCTTTCTATGCTTACATATTCTTCATGGGTAGTCCTAGGTTGGCTGTTGCATTTTTTTTCAGGTATAGGGCTCCAGAGGGAGACAGACAGGTTGGATTTTTAGAAAGAGTCAGCACAAAAAGGGCCCTTAGGTAGTTTGCTTGGCTGAGGAGCCCGATGTGGTTGTTTAAGAGATAGGTACAAGTTGTCTGCTTTTAAGAAAACATGGAAATTACTTTATTCCACCCTATAAAAAGGCATTTTGTGGCTTTAAAATGGCACTTCCTCAGTTCAATGTGATAAAATTGGTGTCTGGTATCGGCTGGTAGTGAGATCCACTTGGGGAATATTCTTAATTGGCCACTAGGTGGAATGTAGAGCTTATGGCAGTGATGTCATGTAGGTCAGGGGTCAGCAACCCATCGATCACGGGCTACCTGTCGACCGCCGACATGTGACAGGTTGTCCATTGCCAATTTTTTTTTTTGCTCTGGAGCAGCGCAGACGTGTGGCTGCGGGGCAAGGAAAGCCTCCGGAATAGCTTGAGCGGTTCGGGCTCTTCTCTGAACACGCCCAAACGCTTCAAACGACTATTGCATGCCCCTCGCCACTGACCCTCCTCCCCGATCCAAGATGGGAAGGTAAGAGAGGATTGCCGTTGTTACACCGGCAGGGATCAGCGCCACGCCACCTTCCATACGCCACCTGAGACCTTGTAACTCTAAAGAGTCACATGACACGGACGAGGAAAAATGGCTAATTTGGCCCAATTTGGACATTTTCACTTAGGGGTGTACTCACTTTTGTTTCCAGTGGTTTAGACATTAATGGCTGTGTTTTGAGTTATTTCCAGGGGACAGCAAATTTACACTGTTATACAAGCTGTACACTCACTACTTTACATTGTAGTAAAGTGTCATTTCTTCAGTGTTGTCACATGAAAAGACAAAATAAAATATTTACATAAATGTGAGGGGTGTACTCACTTTTGTGAGATACTGTATATGTGACTGACTGTGTAACTATGAAACATTAGTGAGCAGAGTTAGGGCTCTTTCACACTCGTGATAGACTAACATGTCCTCTGGTGAGCAATCCATGTTTGAATCGCTTTTCAGAAGGCATTAGCATTCCGTTGCCTCTCACTGTCTTTATTTTAAACTCTACAAACTGATAGAAGGGTCACTGCACTCTGCATAGTATTACTGCCAGTTAAGCTGACCACACATTACAGGAGTGGTAAAGATGTCCTAACATAGGAATCAGCATAGTCCTAATTATCAATGAAGTTGTATGAAGTAATGACTTGTAGTTGAACAATTAAAACTGGTCACACACATTTCCCTTTAAAAATCTGTTTTATTCAATTAAAACTCACTAAACAAGTTACAATCTGATCTCCTATATATCTACCAACAAGTATGTAGTGCAAGGACCTGTATAAAACTGATTACATAGTTTAGGTAGGTCTTTATGAGGTACAAGCAGACAGCTGACACTGACAGTCTGCTGGTACCATATGATCGCTGTGACCAATCACAGCAGATCACATGGCAATTGTACACAATGAATGACTATTATTCATAGTCATTCATTTTGTACTACTGTGTTGCTCACTGTGATTGGTCACAGCGATTACATTACACAGTGATTACATGGTACAGACAGGGCCAATAACAGCCCTTCTGTGGCCAATCACAGCTAATCACAACAATATACACTGATATGAATGGATTAATTCATAACAAATTGTTGCTTATAACAGTGATTATCACTATTTAAGTGATCATAATGTGTAAAAAAAAAACTCCTGATCACCTCCCCAGAGTAGCCCTGGTCACAATATGTAAAAAACAAAATTGTAAAACAAAATGTAATGAAAAAGAAAAATAATAGAAAAAATATTAATGCTTTTTTTTTTTTTTTACATACTCTCACCAGTCAGTGTCCCTGATCACTGCCACACCAGTCATTTGATGAAGCTGTACTACACTGGTGACAATATGTAAAAAACTCAAAAACTAAAGTTAAATTAATTAAAAAAAAAACTCAAAAACTTCAAAAAACTCACCATGCCTCTTACTAAATACCTTGGTCTGTCTACTTCCCAAAAAAGGGTCATTTGGGGGTATTTGTACTATCCTGGCATTTTCAGGTCTCAAAAATGAGATCAGCCGTCAGTACATCAGGATTAATTAATTTTCAGATATACAGTTCTGCTCATAAGTTTACATACCCTGGCAGAATTTATGATTTTTTTGGCCATTTTGCAGAGAATATGAATGATAACACAAAAAACATTTCTTTCACTAATGGTTATTGTTTGGCTAAAGCCATTTATTATCATTCAACTGTGTTTACTCTTTTTAACCACCTCAATACTGGGCACTTTCGTCCCCCTCCTTCCCAGACCAATTTTCAGCTTTCAGTGCTCTCACATTTTCTATGACAATTGCGCGGTCATGCTACGCTGTACCCAAATTACAGTTTTTTCATTTTGTTCACACAAATAGAGCTTTCTTTTGGTGGTATTTATTCACGACTCCGTTTTTTATTTTTTTGCGATATAAGCGAAAAAAGAGCGGAAATTTGGAAAAAAAAACAATATTTTCTTTTTTCTATTTTAAAACAAATCCAATAAAATGAAATTTTGTCATAAATTTAAGGCAAAATGTATTCTGCTAAATGTTTTTGGTAAAAAAAATCCCGTTAAGTGTATAATAATTGGTTTGTGTGATCACGGACACATGTGCGCAAATGATCATGTACAGATGTGCGCAGGTGACATATGTGTGCAGATAATCATTGGGACATGTGATTTTACTGGGACATATGTGGGGGACATGTGTTTTTACTATGTGGGGACATGTGTTTTGGGCACATGTGTTTTGGGGACATGTGTTTTGGGGACATTGTGTGTTTACTTTGTTTGTTTTGTGTTTTTACATGTGTGTGGGACTCTAGACTGGTGATCAGTGAGTAAAAAGCTGTAAAAAACAGCTCATACTCACGGATCACCAGCCGGCTGCAGCGATCCGCTCTCCTCTCCTCACTGACAACTTCCGTGTGAGGAGAGGAGAGCCGATTGCGTAGCAAGCAGCTCTGTGTTTACATCACATGATGGCTGTGATTCGACACGGGCGTCATGTGATCAGGAGGGCCAATCGCAGAGCCCTCCTGCCGATCGGAGATGCGCCGTGTCCGGGTGACACGAGCGCATCGGGATCGTGCCGCTGCGCCGGCACGCGCGCGCGCGATCCCGCTCCTTCTGAGGGACGTTCCCGAACGTCCACTCAGAAGGAGAGATAGCCCACCCGCCCGTTTATGTGCAGTGGCCGGGTGGGAAGTGGTTAAATCATAATCACAACAGAAACTACCCAAATGACCCTGATCAAAAGTTTACATACCCTGGTGATTTTGGCCTGATAACATGCACACAAGTTGACACAAAGGGGTTTGAATGGCTATTAAAGGTAACCACCCTCACCTGTGATCTGTTTGCTTGTAATTAGTGTGTTTTTGACTCTAATCAAGAAGTAGAAAATGAGGGGTTCTGTTGAAACCAAACCACGGTCAGGTAGACCAACTAAAATGTCAGCCACAACTGCCAGGAAAATTTCAGGTTAAACACAGGACTCTCTAAAAACATGTGGTGTGGCTGTTTCAAGATGCACAATAAGGAGGCACTTGAAGAAAGATGGGCTGCATGGTCGAGTCGCCAGAAGAAAGCTATTACTACGCAAATGCTGCAAAGTATCCCGCTTACAATACGCCAAACAGCACAGAGACAAGCCTCGAACCTTCTGGCACAAAGTCATTTGGAGTGATGAAACCAAAATTGAGCTTTTGGCCACAACCATAAACACTACATTTGGAGAGGAGTCAACAAGGCCTATCATGAAAGGTTCACCATTCCTACTGTGAAACAAGGAGGTGGATCGCTGATGTTTTGGGGATGTGTGAGCTACAAAGGCACAGGAAATTTGGTCAAAATTGATGGCAAGATGAATGCAGTATGTTATCAAAAAATACTAGAGGAACATTTGCATTCATCAGCCGTAGTGGGACGTACTTAGACATTCCAACAAGACAATGATCCAAAACACAAGGCCAAGTCGACCTGTCATTGGCTACAGTAGAATAAAGTGAAGGTTCTGGAGTGGCCATCTCAGTCTCCTGACCTCAATATCATTGAGCCACTCTGGGGAGATCTCAAACGTGCAGTTCATGCAAGACAGCCCAAGAATTTACAGGAACTGGAGGCTTTTTGCCAAGAGGAACGGGCAGCTTTACCATCTGAGAAGATAAAGAGCCTCATCCACAAATACCACAAAAGACTTCAAGCTGTCATTGATTTTAAAGCAGGCAATACATGGTATTAAGAACTGGGGTATGCAAACTTTTGATCAGGGTCATTTGGGTCAGGGTCATTTCTGTTGTGATTATGATTTAAAAGGAGTAAACACAGTTGATTGATAATAAATGGCTTCAGCCAAACACTAACCATGAGTAAAAGAAAAGTTTTTGTGTTGTCATTCATATTTTCTGAAAATTGGGCAAGAAATCATAAATTCTGTCAGGGTATGTAAACTTACGAGCACAACTGTATATACCATAGTTTGTGGACTCTATAACTCTCCTACAGACTAAATAACATACACTGATTTGGGTTATTTTTTTCCAAAAAAATGTAGCAGAATACATTTTAGCCTGAATTTATGAAGAAAGATTTTTTATCTGCAAAATTTTATAACAGAAATTAATAAAAACGCTTTTTTTTTTCTTTCAAAATTTTCTGTCTTTTTTGTTAGCATGAAATAAAAATCCCAGTGGTGATTAAATACCACTGAAAGAAATCTCTATTTGTGTGACCAAAATTATAAAAATTGTCATTCAAAGTGTGACAGCGCTGAAAGCTGAAAATTGGCCTTGGTGGGAAGGGGGGAAAAGTGTCCGATACTGAACTGGTTTAAAGCCCCTCCAACTTTTTGGCCATCCTCTCTCCCAACAGATTGTACTAGGGTCTCTTCTGTTATAAATGTCCCCCCTGCCTGCCAGCGATGATGTGATTTGAGCCCATTGTTTTTCACCTTAATTCATTCTATGCATCTTTGACCACTTGAATGGCCAGGCTGCAGTGATGTCACTCCCGCGCATGTGCACAGGAGTCACATCACCATGGCACATGGTGATGTGACTCCTGTGCACATGCGCGGGAGTGACATCACTGCAGCCTGGCCATTCAAGTGGTCAAAGATGCATAGAATGAATTAAGGTGAAAAACCCTGAGACTTTACAACTCCTTTTAATTACCGTATTTATCAGTGTATAACACGCACAGGCGCACTTTCATTTTAAGAGGGAAGTTCAGGAAAAAAATTAAAATTTTAAATAAGGAACTTTGAAGCAAAATATGGGTCAGTGCCCATCTGCAGCCTCACCACTGCCATCAATGCAGCCTGATCAATGCCCATCTGCAACCTCATCAGTCCACATCAGTGCAGCAGCCTCACTATTGCCATCAATGCAGAAGCCTCACCATTGCCATCAATGCAGCAGCCTCACCATTGACATTAATGCAGCAGCCTCACCATTGACATTAATGCAACAGCCTCACCATTGCCATCAATGCAGCAGCCTCACCATTGCCATCAATACAGCAGCCTCATCATTGCAATCAATGCAGCAGCCTCACCATTGCCTTCAATGCAGCAGCCTCACCATTGCCATCAGTACAACCTGATCGATGTCCATCTGCAGCCTAGAGGGGACAGGGAGGGGAGGGGGGCGGGACAAGCGCCGACAGATTACATACAGTGAGATTCTCCTATGATAGACAGAACAGTGGTCCAATGGCGGCCCACGAGATGGGACTTCCTATTACAGAGGTCGTCAAGTAAACAGGAGATTCTCACTGCATGTAATCTGACGGCTCTCGTCCCACCCCCCTCCCTGTCCCCTCCGAGGCAGCTAAAATTGAAGTATTGGCGTATAACACGCACACGCTATTTGCACCCGATTTTCAGGGTGAAAAAGTGCGTGTTATACGCCAATAAATACAAGCTGAAGTTAGAAGTTGATTGGCTACCATACACAGCTGCACCAGATTTTGTATTCCCCATTTTTTAGTAAATCAACCCCTCTGTGTCTTTATTTAAACAAGTTTATTTATTGCAGTGCTGTTGATCTCTTCCAGCCTCTTGCAGCCACTTCCTGTCTCCATGCACTTGCTGCACATGCTTGCTGTAAACCCGCTTTCTATGATTGACATTGGTGGACCATGTTTGGTCAATGTGTATTGGCATAGCTGCTTATAGTTTTCATCAGGGGGGGGCATTTGGTCGGTGTGGCAACTCAGGAGAGCAGTTGTTTCAGAGTTGTCTCCCCATAAGGAAGTGCCTGAACCTGGACAGGATCACCAAACATTATTATAAATGCTGCAAATTTTAAAGAATAGAAAGTAACTTTTTGTTATCACATTAGCATGTTTAGGCTCATATTGAACTCCAGTGATTGGGTTCAGAAGTGTTATAAAATATAAGCCTGCTAGGAACTATTCCCTGTGGCAAAGGAAGGATTCCCTACAGGCTCATTTACACTTGCTCTGGGAGGCGGTAAAATCCTCTACGTTTTAACTGCCTCTTGACCTCTGGCCAGGGGTGTACACATGCCATACTTTGCAGCCACTGCAGGAATTATACCCCATGCTGCGTTTGTCGGGTACTACCCCCCGCTTAGTGTGGCCAATTCATATGAATAGGACCACGCTGCAACTGCTGTGCAACCGCACACAATGCACATGGTTGCAACAGGTTGCAACCCTTTTTGAGAACGTCAATGACGAAACGCGTAAGAGGGAGCCACGCACTCATGCCACTTCTGGTATGCTAACAGGGAGCTGGAACGCAGTTGGAGCGCATGCTGCGAGCCGGTCCCTTTACATACTGAATTGATTTAGGTAGTACTTTTAAGGGCTGTACCCACTTGTTGGGAAGCTTACTGTTTGATTTTAATCTCGATTTTTTTTAAAAAAACAACTTTTACTACACTATGGGAGTCCTATCTCTTTTTTGTGAGGATCGATCCCTGGAATTTCATTGAACTTTCTCTGGAAACTGTGATTGGAAAGTCCTGAAAAGGAGACAAGCTTTTGACATCCTGATCTGGAGGATTGACCGGATTAGCCATTAGAGGATATAGCCAGGCTATCAGTGAATCTGCTGGAGGACCTATCAAGGGACACCTAACCACCAGGGTATCTACACATGCCATTTCCCCCGGCAGGGGTAGTGGGAGCTGGTGAGTGGGAACCCTTAAGGGGGAGCAAGAGTCACCTAATTTGCTGAGCACCGTGGTCACGTTGGAGCCGTTGCATTTTGTACAGCAATTTTGCACATCAGTTATGTGGGACTATTGTGTAGCACTTTTTTGCTAATGTTTTTGGTTAACACATTTTTTCATGAACTGATGTTTTTTATATAAGTTATAATATCACTTTTTTCATTATATATATTTTTTGGTGTTGCATCTCATGGTTGGGATGTAGGCATTTTTTTGAAATTTAGTTTTATGTCACAGATGGTTTTATTATATCATCTTTTGATGTGTGAACCTACACTATTTATATCATCATCACCATTATGATATAAATCACTAATATCACTTGTTTATATCTAGGTGTGGGCGGTATACCACTGTGTGGTTTTACAGAGTATTACCAACCCGCATTATATTAGGGTAGTGCCACTTACCCCATTTCTCTTTACCACTTTACTATAGCTCCCTAGAGGAGTCTAGTAGGGGGGGGGGGGGCTGCAACCCGGTTTATTCCTAAGCGTGGAGTTTACCACTTTCTTACATGGTTGCAACACGGTAGTCCAACATTTAGTGTTAATACAGGCGGTAACAGGGTCTCCTCACCACTTCTCAAATGCTCTCTGAAGAGAAATCCGAGAGCAAAGTGTAAACGAGTCCTACCTTTACATAAGCCCTTTTTAAAATAGACTGGCAGCTTTAGACTGTAACCCTGCACAGTGGGTGGAATATGGCTAGACCAGCTCTGCCCCCAAAACTCTGGCTCCCAGACGTGACTTCCTGGTTTGCAGCGGCTCCCAATCCCGCCGGCAATCTAATGGGAGTCTTTAGGGACCAGAGTGTGCTGATATAAGGGGGGTCTCTCTGATGTAATGGAGGGCTCCAAGGAGGGGGATGGTGTGATATAAGGGGACTCTGAGCTAATGGGGGGGTATCTTGGGGGAGAGGGGGCTGACTGCTGATCTAATGGTTTATGACCAATCATTAGATCACAAGTCAGCACTTCCCCCCTTAGAGACCCCCCATTAGATCAGAGTCTTCTTATATCAGCACACCCCCCCCCCCCGAGACCTCCCATAATATCAGAGTCACCTTATATCAACACCTCCACTTACAGACCCCCTGGAGTCCCTCTGGCACCCCCCTTAGAGATTCCCCTATTAGATCAGAATCCATCTCTATTAGCCTATATCAACCAACCATTGGTCTCTAAGGGAGGTTGCTGAAACAAAACAAAATGAAAAACTTTATATGATATGTGTTCCCACAACTCAGAAAAATGAAATAATAATTGTGAATGACGATGGAAACCCCCAAAGGCAATCCAAGTATTAATACACTCCAATCTTATTCAAACATATATACTGTGCAATCTTCATACACATAATACTACATGAATAGTGGTGGAAACTTCAACCTATTCCAAAATGTGTTGTGCTAATATCCAACTTATAAAGTCCTTTTGAATTGAATATTAGCACAATACATTATGGAATGGATTGGAGGTTTCCATCACTATTCATATAGTATTATGTGTATCATATATCATATAAGGGGACTTGGGTCTAATGGGGGTCTCTATGGGAGTGACTTGTATTAACTCTATATGATTAGAAATGTTATTTAATCACAAATTATATGCATAGTGTATAATACAAAAAACAATTGCTGTGTTCTGCAAAAGAATTTGGGTTTGGCTTGAAGAAAAGGTGTCAACCCAACCCTGGCCCAGGAGGGGAGGGCCCCGGGACCAGAGGTCAGGGAGGCACGTTATGGTTTCTTGCACTGAGGCCCTGAAGGTTCTAGCTAAGCCTTTGTAAGGGGTATAGGGATAGAAGGTTCTGGCCTTATTTTTCTCATTTATGAACACTTTATGAATCTATGCTGACCCGTTCTTCATATCTTAGTCTTCTTCCCTTGTAAGAACAGCTTTTCTCTGTTTCTGAATGGTAGCCAAATATTTCAAATTTGCACTCATTAGTCCAGAGCACCTGCTGCCATTTTTCTTCACCTCAGTTCCTATGTTTTCCTGCATAGTCGAGTTGCTTAGTATTGTTTCCACAGCCTATGGATGAAAACATAGGAACTGAAAAATGGCGGCAGGTGCTCTCAACTGATGGGTCAATATGTCAAATATTTGGCTGTAGCAGGAGGCAGTTTGCTAAAGGTCTGGAGAGCGGTACAATAATGAGTGTCTGCAGGCAACTGTGAAGCATAGTGGAGGTTCCTGGCAAATTTGGGGCTGCATTTCTGAAAATGGAGTTAGAGATTTGCTCAGGATCAATGGTGTCTTCAATGCAGATAAATACATGCAGATTATTATCCATCATGATATACCATCAGGGAGGCCTGAGATTGGCCCCAGATTTATTCTGCAACAGAACAAAGACCCAAACATACAGCCAATGTCTTTTTTTTATGTCTAATTTGTAATTTTTTTAACTTTTGCTAGATATTGTTCCAGGTATTGTATGTATCCAGTGTTGTAATTAGGTACTAATATCATTAGGCTTAAATAAAACCCCCTTATTGCATTACAGAGTATGGATCATTTGGAGGGTTGGGCCACCTAGTGGAGGTCAGTGTTGCCAGAGCTGGACCCTTATTGGGGGTGGATCATTGCCCTTCCCAATGGGGTGGGGCGATCTCCTTCCCCCATCTTGGGAACAGCTGGGAGGTGTTCTGTGGGTCTGTCCTTGGACACACCCACCTCCGGTGCCCAGCGGCTGCTGCTGTGGGCACCAGTGCTTTTTGGAATGGGGAGGGTGCGGTTTACCCGGAGGCATCTTAATTGATGGCCAGGATGCCGGATGTGCCCTCTTGACGTGAGTGCCAGGCACGTGCGCAGTCTTCCCAGAGGCACCTGCGGCCATCTTGGTTGATGGCCGACACATCGACTGTCCATCTGGGATCGGCTGGGGTTCACAGCTGTGGCCAATCTTTGGGGGGAGCCCCTCCATATATAGGGCCTCAGTCTCTTCCCTCAGTCTCTTTCTCTTTCTCTCCAGGCTGGGAATTATTCCTTTTTTGCCCTTTTAGGTCTATTGGCGAGGCTGCTGCAGGTATGTTCATTTTGCATTGGATTAAAACTAGACACATAGGGGTTTATTTACTAAAGGCAAATCCACTTTGCACTACAAGTGCACTTGGAAGTGCAGTCGCTGTAGATCTGAGGGGGGCCGCAAGGAAAATAAAAAACAGCATTTTTGCTTGATCATGATTGGATGATAAAATCAGCAGAGCTTCCCCTCATTTCAGATCTTCCCCTCAGATCTACAGTGACTGCGCTTCCAGGTGCACCTTCAGTGCACTTGTAGTGCAAAGTGGATTTGCCCTTAGTAAATCAACCCCATTAGGTGCTATAGGCATGGTTCTTATGCCACATTGTGGATGTCTCTATCTATTTTTCAGACTCCATGAACACACCACCTTTATTTGATTTATTTGAGGTAGGCTGTTTTCTTTGGTAGGAACATAGATACATTTTGTCCTCTATACATATGAAGGATTGTTTAAGGTGACATTGTTTTTTACTATTTTGTATTGTTACAGATCCATTGTATGGGACTATACGTTTTGGGATTAAAGGCCCTTTGCCATACTTCTTATTGTTGTTTTGGATAGTCACCACTTACAGCTACACTGTATGGTAGATGTGCTATAGCTTTCATAATGTAATAATGAACTGAGACATTTCTCATTTTTTTCTTTCCTGTTTTTTTTTCTTGTTCCCTTTAAATAACCTGCACTTACCTGTGAGAAATATTCTACTTTATACCATATTAATACGTTATAGAGTGTATATATATTCCTGCGGTACTCAGGGCTGTCTTTAATATTGATTGGACCCTGGGCAAAAATTTTCTAGGCCCCTCCCCCCCATGCAATTTCGCTCTCCACCTGCTCTGAGACATACAATAAATAGCAGCTAGACTTAAAATCAGTTTACTGTATCAGATCAGGCAGCAATTGCGATTGGTTAAGTAAAAGAAAAAATCCTACGAGCCACACTGAACCTAGTGCTAAGTATAAGTACTACTACTTACTGTAGATAGCAAAATAAATGAAGGGTAATGATGCGCTAAAGTGTGCTAGATGTGCCCCTAATGTGACACAAAAAATGTTGTGCATATATAAAACACATATAAAATATATAGGAGTGTATACCGCACTAAATATTGTGAAATAAATTAAATAAACATAATCGCATAAAGCTGATAAATATTATGTGTATAAGCAAACAATCTCCTCTAAAGGTGAACACAGAAGGAAAGATCCTCAGAGAGTTCTTTGCCATGAGATGCCATGTTGAACTTCTAGTGACCAGTATGAGAGAGATTTTTCCCGTGTTGGAGCCTGTGATCCTGTGATCCTCACAGAGCCCGGGGTGGCTCAAAAGCGTTTTCTGACTTTGTTTAGCGACTTAGTCACACGCTCTGAGGTGAGCGCATTACCTTGGGGGGTCACCTATATTGCACCATCGCATGACCTGTGGCACGTGGAGATATATAAGCACGTTTAAATATACCACCATTGAAGATCATGCATAAGCACGTTCATTATTTGTGTGCAGGACTTTTAATTTATATGCTCATTATATTTATGTAGTTCAACAAGGACTAATATGTACATGAATTGTGTGGCACTAAGCACTTTGCAGTTTGTTTGGCACATGGCACTTTTTGGTATCCGTTTGCACTTATGATATAAATTTGAAGCAATATGTGGTTTTATTAGATTGATATTATTTGTGTAACTTGTATTGTTTGCTTATACACATAATATTTATCAGCTTTATGCGATTATGTTTATTTAATTTATTTCACAATATTTAGTGCGGTATACACTCCTATACATTTTATATGTGTTTTATATATGCACAACATTTTTTGTGTCACATTAGGGGCACATCTAGCACACTTTAGCGCATCATTACCCTTTATTTATAATTGCGATTGGTTGCCAGCAGTTACAGCATATCATTACTGCTTACTGACTGGTTGCTAGAGTTTACAGCACACATTACGGCTCACTGATTAGTTGCTAGAGGTTACAGCAAATGATTTCTGCTTGTTAATTGGTTGCTAGAGATTACTGTACAGTAATACTGCTCACTAATTGGTTGCTAGAGGTTACAGCACATCATCTCCTCACTGCAGGGGGCGTGATTTACATAGGAATGCCGCCTTTATTTACATTTCAATGCCGCCGGCTTCAGCTATTTATGTATGAATGCCGCCGCTATTTACATATGAATGCTGGTTATTTACATATAAACACAGGGTCTGCAGGTGAGACATCTGTACACAACAATAAAGCAGAGACGGGCAGCATTAGCACCAGCACTTCACACTGAGATATCGGGACACATCATGGGACTAAACTTCAAGGGACAAGGGAATTTAAACTGGGATAGTTGGCAATTATAAGGCAGCTGCTTTGGGCCCCACAACAATGACAGGGCCCAGGGCAGCTGCCCCTTTTGCCCTGCCTTAAAGACGGCCCTGGCGCTACTATGTTGAAAATGAATGGTATATAAAAACTATACCCGTAAGAATATTAAAACAAATGGGTGTTGGTGCTGCACTGTTTAAAAGAGAACCAAGTAATCAGAGAAAGAATGCTGCTAAAGGTAGCAGTACAAATAAATTAACAGTGTAAATAATAACCACAGTGTGTGCTAAAGTGACTGGTAACAAAGTGCAAAGTGCAAAATAGATAATGTGAAAACACAATAATAATTCTTCTGTAGAAAAAAAACAAAACCCTGATGAAGTCACGTGACCGTGACGCCTCATGTAGGGATGGAAAGGCACCTGTATTGACGCTGGCAGACGAGCTCGCCACTTGTGGAGTTCTGTGCATTATCCTATGATTGTATGTGAGTACCCTCGTTGTTGTTATCAATAAAAGCTATGTTTATTCAAAATACTACACAATCCGGACCCCCTCTCTTTTCTGATTTCTGAAATCAACAGTGTAAATAATAACCACGGTGTGTGGTAAAGTGACAGGTAACAAAGTGCAAAGTGCAAAATAAATAATGTGAAAACACAATAATAATTCTTCCGTAGAAAAAAAAAAGAATAAGTGTACTGCTAAAGGTAGCAGTGCACATGCAAATGAATAAATAAATGAACAAAAATAAATTCATTTACTTTCCATTTTGTTAATTGATAAAAAAAAACTATTAACACTTCTATTTCTGAAAATGTTCTTAATTTACAGCACTTTTTTTCACACCTGCCTAAAACTTTTGCACAGTACAGTGTGTGTGTATATATATATATATATATATATATATATATATTTATGGTCGGAGCCCTATGTCCGATATGGACATAGATAACACTTATAGTAAAGATAAGACTTACCATCGGAAATAGACCTGAAAGTGTGGACTTACCATATGAAATAGACCTGAAAGTGTGCCTTGGTCTAATGGCCGGTATGCCAAAATAAGGGGGCATACCCTGGTTTAAGAAATGATTATTCTGTAAGAGAAATGAATGAAATGAATAGTTGAGAAATGCTGTGAAATGGGGATGGGAGGGTGGGTATCGCGCACAGGAAACCGACAAGCACCACAGGTGAGCGGGCTGCTTAAATACCCCCCGGGCTCCTCCCATAAATTCAGGCCACCATACTGGCCTTCCTACTTATGGTCGGAGCCCTATGTCCGATATGGACATAGATAACACTTATAGTAAAGATAAGACTTACCATCGGAAATAGACCTGAAAGTGTGGACTTACCATATGAAATAGACCTGAAAGTGTGCCTTGGTCTAATGGCCGGTATGCCAAAATAAGGGGGCAAAAACATTCAGGTAGGGTTATAATTTTTATTGGTTTTCAGTTTATTTATTGAGCCAATTTGGAGAATGCCTGTGCCATCTCTGTTTGTGGATTGGGGATGTACCGGGCGAAGCAGGCTGATTTCCACCTGCCTAACCTTTTGATGATGTGATCTGGCACCCCGTGGCGGGATGCCGCGGAGGCTGCTCCGATGCGGAAAGAGTGTCCGGAATACTGACTAGGGTTAAGGTGGAGATTGCGGAGAAGTATCCTTATGTGGCTCACAAACTGAGAGGCATTTAAGGGTTTGACTGGGAATGGTAGAAGGGGACTGCTGTCTGGTTGCTCAGGCAGGAGAGATAGGAGTCGGTTGAGTACAGCGACTGGACACCAGCTGTTGTTGGTTCTGTAGAGGTGGATGTTCACTCCCGAGCCAGTTTGCCGGGTTTTAGAGACCTCGAGGTGCAGGATAAAGTGGTCTTGGTGTCGAAGCAAGTGTCGTCTGCATAGTACTAGGTCTGTGGGTTTGTTAGTGGTGAATTCGCCAGGCCGCAAGAACCCGTAGTAAGCTAAATATATGGCTGCTTGTAGGACCGTGCTGGGGAGCAGACCGAATGGCGAAGTAGCCAGTATGTTTGACATGTCCCTAAAGATGGGCCCCGTAATGGGCAAACGCTTAGTGCTGATGACTGGTTTGTTGTTTCTGTATTCCCCTTAGGATGGCTCGTATAGCGTGGGATGAGAACAGTGACGACTTCGTCGGGTCTTCAAGCGCCATGAAATGTTGAATGCCGGCTAGGTATAACCGGATGGTGTTGTAGGATAAGGCCAGCTGCGTGTGGCAGTGTGCCGTGAAGGCCAGTACCTGTTTGATATCTGTTGGTTCTTTGCGGCAGGGCGTGAGGAATTTGTTGAAAGCCTTCCAAGCTGTCTGGTAGGCTTTGAGTGTGTTGCGGGAGAGGGAATTATTTATGAGTTGCGTAGCTCCGTGTAGATGTTGCACTAATCCAGGGTCAGTTGTGACCAGACGGGGATAGGGGCCGACATTGGGTCGGCATCGGGAACCTGTTTGAAAAAGGAGGGATAATTGAAACGTGATAGTGCGTCAGCTGCTGAGTTGTATCTGCTGGGTATAAATTCACAGTGTATGTTGAACTGATGTTGTAAAGACAGTTGAACCAACCTGCGCAGGAAGGACATGACTGCTAGGGACTTGGACCTGCCTCTGTTGATGATGTCTGCCGTGGCCTGGTTGTCGGTGGTGAAGACTACGGTTTGTCCTGTCCAGTGGTGGCCCCAGAGTTGTGCGGCTGCCACTATGGGATAAAGCTCAAACAGGGCAGATGTTTGGGAAAAGCCGGGTATCAATAGTATCTGTTGAGGCCAGGGTCCTGAAAACCAATGATGGCCAAAAATTGCCGCGAAACCTGTGGAGGCTGCAGCGTCAGTCACTACCTGGGGTGAATGGATCGAAACCATAGGTATGAATAGTGATATGCCATTCCAGGCGGACAAGAATTCCTCCCACATTGATAGGTCCGCTATAGCTGCGGAGTCTAATTTCAAAATCTGATCAGGGTCTTGAGTTTCTGACAGAAATCTAAGTAGGCGTGATACGAATGTGCGGCCTTGTGGGATAATTCGCATAGCGAAGTTGAGCATACCTAGGAGAGACTGCAACTGTTTTTTGGTACAGCCCTTGGTGTGTGTAAACTCGTGAAGGACTGCCCTAATGCGTGTTAATTTGTCGGGGGGGAGACTGGCCTGCATTGCGCAGGTATCCAAGCTGACCCCGAGAAAGGTGATGATGTTTGCTGGACCGTCGACTTTGTGCTCGGCGATAGGAATGTTGAGGTTTCCAAAAATTACTCTCAGTTTGTCGAGATCTCCTGGGGGCTTGTTGGGCGGTTCTATCAGTAGGAAGTCATCCAGGTAATGGATGACTTCATGGCATTGGCCCTTGTGTAATAGTATCCAAACGAGGGACTGTGCGAACGTGTCGAAGAGCCACGGGCTACTCTTCGAACCGAAGGTGAGTTTCGTAGCAAAATAATACGCTTCCTTCCATTTGATGCCATGCCAGCACCAAAGGGATGGGTGGATGGGCAGGAGCTTGAAGGCATCCGAGATGTCGGCTTTGGAGAGCCAGGCACCTGTGCCTGCTTTGATGATCGCTTGTATTGCCATGTCCACGGAGGAGTATTTTAGGGAAAACTCTTCGGAGGGGATCAGGGAATTGAGACTGGGTATGTGCGAAGAATGAGGCGCAGACAAGTCGTACACCAAACGCAATTTATTAGAGAATTTGCCCTTGACAAGCCCAATAGGGCTGACTCTCCATGTGCTGAAAGGGGGGCAAGTGAAAGGGCCTATTACATAGTCTCGATCTACCTCTGCCTGTAAGAGCTGATCTATGGCCTGTTCGTCGATGGCTGCCGAACGAAGATTGGCGCATTCGTGAGTACTGTGGGGCAGTGCAATGAGGCCGGTGTGAAAGCCTACTGTGAAGCCTTGGATAAGGTAGGTGGCCAGGGAAGGGGTGGGGTGTGAAGTGAGATACAGTCCTAGCCATAAGATGTTGATTCGGCTTAGTCATGCCCTCTTGTTTTGCTTGACTTCACACAAATTCCTAGGGTGTGCTCTTTGGCATAAAGTGCAGATGTGAAGTAGGCGGCATTGGCTGAAGTTGCAGGACCCGTAGTTGTAGTTATTACAGATGGCTGCCCCTCCCACGGTTCGGACTGGGCGTCCGAGTTTGTCCACCTGAGGCGATGGTTCAGGGGGTGACTGGCCCTGTACTGTACCTGAGGTAGAGGGGAACTCGAAGGGCCGTCTGATCGCCGTATTGGCGCACCAGGTGGCAGTGTGGGTGGAAGACTGGCAAATTGCACACAGAGGTGAGCGTAAGCCGGCAAAGTGGCGGCAAAAGAGCTCTGTGTCCATGAGACTCCAATCTGTCGCGATCTGGAATTGTGCGAATCTGGCGGCGGCCTTGGCTGAGAAGGAACGATGATAATCGTAGAAAGCGAAACCTCCATACTTGTGGCCCAAGTCTACCACAGTATGGAGGTATAAGTCCAGCTCTTCCCGCCTGCTGGGGGTGGCTGAGCACAGGACATCTCTGAGCATGCCAAAGGCCAGGGTAAATTCGGGGACTGATAGCTTGCGGTTCAGCCTGGGGTCTTTGGCTTTAATGACCACCGATATGTCGCCCCAGGAGTAGGCTTTATTTTCTGCTAAATCATGCACGGAGATAAGGAGAGAGGCCAGGTTGACGTCCTTGCCGTCCAAAATGTCCTTCCTGATACTGGTTGGGACCAGGTGGGAGGGGTAGACAATGACGCTTGAGCCTGAGGTACCTGTAGGAAGAGGTGTCAAGGTCTGAGTTGCCGTTGGGTCGGGGACAGCCGTGGCCGGTCGGGCCTCCAGAAGTGCCACCCTGGCTTGGACGTCTGCAACTGAGGTGGATAGAGATGATACCATTGTGTGTAACTGCGAGATGGCCGATGATATGGACTGGAGGGATGCCTGTTGGGTACTGGGTCCTGCTGCTGGTGGGGGGAAGAGGAGTTTGAAGAGCTCGCCTTTCCTCGCTGTGGCGGGGAAGGGGACACCTCTGCGTCTGAGCTCTGCCGTCAGTCTGGGGATAGTCCATCCCCTGAGGGATTGCACGCTGCCGCTTTCTGAGACCGGAGTAGGTGATAGAGGGGCCGTGAAGTCTTCACTGCCGGCCTGGGACATGGTTGCTCTGGTGAGGATCTCTCGAGCTTTATCTCCTGGTTGACTGTAACCTATTGGGGGTGAGATGGATTTCAAGTTTTTCTTTGATCCGCTGCGTCATACTTACCCGACTTGTTCTCCCTCTTTTTTTTTTTTTTTTTTACCTGGGGGGATATCGTCCAACCTGGTGCAGGGTGGACCTACTGAACTTTGACTGACCTGAGGAAGATGAAAGGTGACAATTCGTGAAGGGATTGCTAAGTAACTTGAAGCAATGATTTGTATGGTGCTTGCAATTTGTGACAATGAAATGGTTCGAAATGTTTGCCTTGATTGTGAAATGAATGAACTGCATGACAGAGGTGCGGCCTGGTCGTGTCACGATTTGTTCGACCGTGGACTGGGCTCTGGAGCATGTATTGAAATGAGGCAACTAAAATACTGGTGCTCCTGGGTCGAATCGGTGCTTGTTTGATGCATCTGGATTCGAATAGGAGTGCGGTATTGAATAAATGAGAGAAATGTTTGTTTTGACCGAGGCTCGTATTGGTTGTGCCGTGTTAGCGACTGGCAACCAACCGAGCTCTGGTGTAGGTATGAAATGTGATCGGAACCTGTGATGCATGCCGTGACGAATCGGTGCGCCTCGGATGCGACTGGTTTCGAACCGGTGATGCGTTGTAAGAGTACAATGGTAGAAATTGCGTGACAGAGATATGGGTCAATCCCCGGTGTCTGCGATTCAGCTATGATCCGGATTTCTGGAGCATGTATCAGAAATGTGGCCAATCCTGGGCACGCCGAGACGAATCGGTGCATTTTCATGCGACTGAATTCATGTCGGAACGTGATACGTGGGAATGAAATGATAACCATGACAGAGGTACAATTGACTGATAAGGTAACTCTGGAGCATGTATAGAAATGAGGCCAATCCTGGGGCACGCCGAGATGAATCGGTGCATTTTATGCGACTAAATTCATGTCGGAACGTGATACATGGAAATGAAATGATAACCATGACAGAGGTACAATTGACTGATAAACGTAACTCTGGAGCATGTATAGAAATGAGGCCAATCCTGGGGCACGCCGAGACGAATCGGTGCATTTTTCATGCGACTGAATTCATGTCGGGACGTGATACATGGGAATGAAATGATAACCATGACAGAGGTACAAAATGACTGATAAAACGTAACTCTGGAGCATGTATAGAAATGAGGCCAATCCTGGGGCACGCCGAGACGAATCGGTGCATTTTTATGCGACTGAATTCATGTCGGAACGTGATACATGGAAATGAAATGATAACCATGGCAGAGGTACAATTGGCTGACAATAACGTAACTCTGGAGCATGTATAGAAATGAGGCCGTAATAGCTGGGGCACACCGGGACGAATCGGCGCATCTTTGGTGCGATTGGATTCGAATCGGAGCGCGGTAGGTGACTGAAATGAGAAATGATTTGAAATGTCAGAAATGAGTTTTCAGAAATAAGAAATGATTTGAAATGTCCGAAATGATTTTTTAGAAATGTTTTTTCCAGAAATGAGAAATGATTTGAAATGTCCGAAATGAGTTTTGAAATGTCTTAGAAATGAGAAATGATTGGTACCGAACTAACTTGATTTGATAATTTTACAAGCTGCGACTGGCTATGGCTGTCTACTAATACCGACATGCTAGAAATGATGCGACGTCAGCGTCGCTGTGCTATCGAATTGTAACATATCGAAAGTACGAGCGATATACATTGCAGTTTATGCGATGCGGGTGAAACGAAATTTGAACTCACGGTTTAGTGACATGATATGAAAAACGAAAAGTCCGACGGGACCTTACCTGCGACAGCCAAGCCAGACGCGTGGTACAAACTATAACGAAAACGCGGACTTCGAAAGTTTAGAGTACGGAGTATCGAATACGGGAACTGCGAGGCAAGAACTTGCGGACGCTGGTATATCGAATAGTCGGCTTAGTGACGTACATCGCGCACAGGAAACCGACAAGCACCACAGGTGAGCGGGCTGCTTAAATACCCCCCGGGCTCCTCCCATAAATTCAGGCCACCATACTGGCCTTCCTATATATATATATATATATATATATATATATATATATATATATATATATATATATATATATATATATATATATATATTTATTTATTTATTTATTTATTTTTTCTGTGTTAGTCAGACATATGTAAATAAAGCATTGAAACCGCACACTACTGGACCCTGGAGAGCAAAGCTGTCAGAAATGTCAGGTGTAAATAGGAAAGTCATTATTGGGTTTCAACAGGATAGGTAATGTTTTATTGCACTATATTCATGTTTCTTAAATACGTTGAGTACAGTGAAGTATTTGACAATTGTTCACATCAGTCATCTCTCCCCATATCAGTCCTGCTCTGGATGTGAGAACAGCATGGGTCAGTCCATTGCTGGATCCTGAGGGAGCAGAGGATCAGGTAAGTAACATTGGGGTTGATTTACTAAAACTGGAGAGTGCAAAATCTATTGCAGCTGTGCATGGTAGCCAATCAACCTCAAACTTCAGCCTGTTCAATTAAGCTTTGACAAAAAAAACTAGAAGCTGACTGGTTTCTATGCAGAGCTGCACCAGATTTTGTACTCTCCAGTTTTAGTAAATACCCCCCAGTGTTTCTCCTGTCCCCTAGTCAAACTAGGAACAGCCCCACTGCAAGGGATGCATTTTTTATTTGCCTGGAATTGGGCTTCAAAAACAGTCCATTAGCTGTATTCTAGTGCCTTTTCTAGGCTGAAATAACGTTCACAGCCTGCTGCAGGCAGGGTAAAACATTTCTCTAGTCTCCTCTCCCCTATAGTTACGTAGTTAGTCAGGTTGAAGAAAGACACGTTTATCTAGTTCAACCAATAGAAAAAATAATAAATACACAGAAAACCTCCATATACAGAACCCTATACTCACAGTTGGAGGAATGCCAAAAACTCCTATAAAACATGGTCCGATTTCTTCCAGAGGGGGGAAAAGTTCCTTCCTGAATCCCTGAACGCAATCAGATACTCCCTGGATCAACAATATCTGGTGTTATTACCTATAAATGCACAAAATATTCCTAGAAATGAATCATTGGACTTTACTGGCATGAAGAGGAACCCACACAGTATATAAAAACATATAATGTTTTAATAAAAAAGAGTCAAATACAAACAGCCTCATGGTAAAAAAAAAAACAACTTGTACTTGTTGCACAATAGATTATTCAACCGAGATTTGTTTACCTTAATAAGTCCTCATGAGTCAACGCGTTTCCCATTTCCGCTTCTTCAGGATGCATGAGAAAACTAGCAGTGATACCTAAACACACAAAGAAAAAGAAAATTAATAAATATATTGTACATATATCAAAGATGCATAAACATTTGCATTTTATAGCTGAGCTTGGTTCATGTGATAAACACCTTATATGTGTGTGTGTAATAAGTATGAAGAAAACTCCTGGGGGGGGGGGGGCAGGAAAACAGAATTCAGATCCTGATTATTACAAAAGCTAAATAGCAACAGGAGTGAAGCCAAAATCATTTACCTCCTCACTGAACAGAAGGGGAGCCAATAGCCCCCACTGTTGTCAATCACAGCCTATGAGGGGAGAGCAGGAGGTGGAGCTGAGCCACGCTGTGTGAGTCTAGGGACACACACAGTGCAGCTCGGGATCAAGCCTGCATTAGTGACTAATAGCAAAGCATTTGCTATGGGGGTACTCGACAGGTGGAAGGAGCCAGAAGCATTGGCAGGGGACCCCAGATGAGGAGAATCAGGGTTGCTCTGTGCAAAACCATTGCACAGAACATGTAAGTATAACAAGTTAAAAAAAGAGATTTACAATCCCTTTAAAGGGAAAAGGTGTAAAAATATAATTTAAATAAAACAAAAATAATAAATAAAAAAATGTAAAGTCACCCCCTCTGCCTGTGCATAAAACACAAAAATGAAACGTCTGTTCTGAAATCTAAATAGATTTACATAAATATACAGTATGTATAACCCATCTGGGTTATATACTGTATATATGTGTACCCCGAAATACCAAAAAATTGGAATCAACCCTCCACACAATGCTATACACTGTTTAAACATTTCTAGCAAACTTTGCACAAAGACAGGGATTTTTGGTTCACATGCATTGTAATGCATGCTTAAGCTGGCCAACTGCATCAAAGTAATCCCTTTCTGGTCAGACCTAAACTACACTATACTATTCTATACTACACTACTCTACACAACACTAACTAATCTATCCTACTCTACACTACACTCTACACTACGCTGTACTTACCTGCAGTGCACTCTACACTACACTACACAACAACACTGGATTTTACACTACACTTTACCCTACACTACACTGTACTTACCTGCACTCTACACTACACTGTACTTACCTGCACTACACTCTAACCAGTACTCGACTCTAATCTACACCATGCTACATTACTCTACACAGCACTACTCTTCACTACATTACACTACTCTACTGTACTCTTTGGGTTGATTTACTAAAGGCAAATAGACTGTGCACTCTGCAAGCGCGGTTGCTCCAGAGCTTAGTAAATGAGGTGAAGCTTCACGCCACAAAGAATACCCAATCACATGCAAGGAAAATGTAAAAAAAAAAGCATTTTTGCAATAGCAAATTGCCCGAAAGTACTTGGCACACCTAATTCTACACCTTCATTCCTCTCTGTGCAGGTTTCTCAGAGGACTGAAGGTATAGTGGGGTTGGAGATCCCAGCTGATGAGGAGCAAGGAGAGGTCCGCCTTGTTCTTTGATGTGGGTCTTTTAAGTACTGTTGCCAATGGACTGCATGGGAGGTCGTCATATGTCTGGTCAAGCAGGTGGTGCCCAAGCGGCTGCTGTTTTGCCAACACTTGATATGCTTCAGACATATGTTGCAAACAGCAATGGTGCGATCTGCACACGTTTCAAAAAAGGCCCACACCAAAGAACTTTTCAAAATACGCGGGGAGTCAGCAGCGCCCTGCACATGCGGAGCTCTGCGGTGTGATGCAGTCAGGTAGCTGCCCTTAAGCTGGCCCCTGGAGGGCATCCTGCCTCGTTGGAGATGTGCCTCCTCCTCCTCTCTTCTATTAGGCACCCACGTAGAGTCAGTGACCTCATCATCCCCTCTCTCCTCATCACTGGAGCAAACTTGGCAGTATGCTGCAGTTGGGGGAACATGACTGCCAGTTTCTTGTCCTTCATCAGAGCCTTCAAACACTGCGCATCCTCCTGCAGCATGTACCCGACACTGTGGTCGAACAGTTCGGAGGACTCCTCCATGCATGATGGTGGGGCTAGGGAATGAGTAACTGATGACATTGAGCTGTCGGAATAGTCCGCTTTGGCAGCTGCATTGGCAGACAAACTGCTCTGAGCCTGGGTGACAGAGGATGAGGAGGATGAGGATGGCTTAGTTATCCACTCTACCAACTCTTCTGCATGTTGTGGATCAATGCGGCCAGCTGCTGAAAAAAAGGAGAAGCGTGCCCCACGGCAACGTGCTGAGGATGCACCGTGTCCATGACCAGCACTGTTGGCTGTAGACACAGAGCCTGCTTCCCCTTTTTTAGTGGCCTGGGAGTGTCTGCCTCTCCTTGGTGGCCTTCCAGGCATGCTGTAAAATATTATTAGCAAAACACCGCCTGAAGTTTACTAGAAAAAGTACACCAAGAATGGCCTGCAGTCAGATATAGGCGTGTCTAGACTAGAATGCAGTGGATATATATATGTAGGAGACTGTATATATATTTTATGCACTGCAGATCACTGAATCACCTGCCTGCCTGCCTGCCTGCCTGCCTGCCTGCCTGCCTGAAAGTGTATTTGAAAACGTACACCAGGAATGGCCTGCAGTCAGATATAGGCTTGGCTAGACGAGAATGCAGTGGATATATATATGTAGGAGACTGTATATATATTTTATGCACTGCAGATCACTGAATTACCTGCCTGCCTGCCTGAAAGTGTATTTGAAAACGTACACCAGGAACTACCTGCAGTCAGATATAGGCTTGGCTAGACTAGAAAGCGGTGGATATATATATGTAGGAGACTGTATAAATATTTTTTGCACTGCAGATCACTGAATAACCTGCCTGCCTGCCTGAAGTATATTAGAAACAGTACACCAGGAAAGGAGCGCAGTGAGATCTAGCTAAACTGTATGCAGTGGATATATGTGTATATATACTAGACTGACTGTATATATATATATATATATATATATATATATATATATATATATATATATATATATATATATATGAAATACACTGCAGCTAACTGAATCACCTGCCTGCCAGAAGTATAGTAGAAACAGTGAGTACACCAGGAACAGACTGCAGTGAGATCTAGCTAAACTATATGCAGTGGATATATATATAAATATAGATATATATAGA
Source organism: Lithobates clamitans (assembly GCA_037952925.1). Taxonomy (NCBI): domain Eukaryota; kingdom Metazoa; phylum Chordata; class Amphibia; order Anura; family Ranidae; genus Lithobates; species Lithobates clamitans. Next base: position 3,065,520 of record JBBGZY010000016.1, on the reverse strand, counting down.
TATATATATATCTATATATAGATATGTATAGATATATATATCTATATATATCCATATATATTAGACTCACTGTATATATATATATATATATATATATATATATATATATATATATATATATGAAATACACTGCAGCTAACTCAATAATCTGCCTGCCTGCTCAATCCAAATGACACTCTCTCTCCGTCTACGCCGGCAAAGACACACTACACGAGGCTTACGTGCAGTCAGCCTTATATAGTGTGGGCGTGGACTTAGTCCCCCTGAGCCATGATTGGCGAAAGGCACCCTGCCTTTGGCCAATTATGGCTCTCTTAGCTGAGGGCGCTGTGATTGGCCAAAGCATGCAGGTCATGGTGCATGCTCTGGCCAATCATCATACAGCAATGCACTGTGCTCCTGCAGTGCATTATGGGTCGTCAAATTTGGCGCGAACGGCCCATAATGTTCAGTTTTCGACGAATGTTCGAGTCGAACTCATGTTCGACCCGAACAGAAAGCTCATCCCTAATGCAGAGCAGTGAAATCTAACAGCAATGATGGGAGAGGGAGCAGACGGGGAAGGTAAAGTTGTGCTAAAAGGAGATTGACCCACTGAGTGGAGTGATCTCAAGTTGCCAGCTCAGAAGGAAAGTAAGAAAATGCAGCAATGAGGGAGGGCTAGAGGAAATTTATTGACAGTAGTTTGCCTTACAACTGTGAACAGTCTCAGGCTGTCAACGCATAAGTACTGGCAGTGTTGAAGGTAAAAGAAGCAAGATGATAAAAAAAATAAAGTATTTGTGAGGATAGAAAAAATAGAGGATTTGGGAGGATAAAATGGAGGAAAAAAAACAGGAGAGGAGGAGTTGGGGTGTAGATGTGGATGTGAGGATGTGGAACTATGGGGTGGGGGTGGGGGGGGGGGGCTAATATCTGACATGGGATAATTGGGTAAAAAATGACAGTAGAAAATTAATATTTGAGTAGAGTCAGAAAGTAGGCTTGAGTGAGGGGATTTAAAGGGCGGGGAAGTAGAAAAAGGAGGTGTGGTTATCAGGAAAGGGAAATAGGAATTGATAACAACAAGTATATGTGAACCCTTATGCAGCGTACACACGGTCGGACTTTTCGTCTACAAAAGTCCGATGGACGTCGACGGACCAAAGCCGGCTGACAATCCGATCGTGTGTGGGCTTCCCCGGACTTTCCATGGACTTTTCCAGCCGCAAATCTGACAGACTTTAGATTTGAAACATGCTTCAAATCTTTACGTCGTAACTACGCCGGACCCAGAAATCCGCTCGTCTGTATGCTAGTCCGACGGACAAAAACCCACGATAGGGCAGCTATTGGCTACTGACTATCAACTTCCTTATTTTAGTCCGGTGTACGTCATCACGTACAAATCCGTCGGACTTTTGTGTGATCGTATGTAGGCAAGTCCGTTCCTTAGAAAGTCTGCCGCAAGTCCGCCAAAAGTCCGTCGAAAGTCTGTCGGACGGGCTGTCGGACTTTTGTAGCCAAAAAGTCCGACCGTTTGTACGCGGCATTATGCATGGTACACACTGTACGCTTTTTTTTTTTTCATTCAACCCAGCGGGTTGAACGAGAAATAAATGACAGCTCAGGTTGGAGCCGCTGTACTAACCATTCGAAGTTGATGTAGCGAGCTCCCCTGCTGAGCTGTTGTGTTCTGACAGAGGGCCCCCCCGCCAGAACACACCGATCAGTGCTCTTTGCTATTGGCTGAGAGCGCTGATTGGGAGTCAGTCGGCTGCTGGTTTTCCAACATACTCGTGCGACAAAAGCCAGCCAAATGGCCAGCTTCCGTTGGACAGACCGATATACACATCGGCCAAATGTCAGGGATTTACCCTGTAAAACAACCACATTTTCTTTAAAATAGAAATGCAAAGGGAAAATATTTTTATATATATACATTGTGGGGGACAGGTAGGCAGGGGGACAGGTAGGTGGTACAAAGCTACCTGGGATAAACAGTCTTTCAGGCACAGATACTAAATCCAGTGAGTTAGTGACAAACAGTGCAGTGCTTATTGGTGACATATACAAGTCTATATACAGGTGCTGTACAGTGTTCCAGAAAAAACAAACAGAACAAAAAACCTAGCCGTGTCTCGGCACTAACTACACAATATATACTGGTCCTAACTACCAGGCTGAGCAAGCCTACAGCTTGTTAGCTTCCACATACTTTTTACCAACCTTTTTGCTCTCACAGACCAGTGTTGTCTGTGTTTCCCAGGCAGAGAGTGAAGCCCGTCTGGATTGTGGATCAGAGGTCCCTGAAAGTGTATGAGAGGAGCCTGGGAGACGTATAAACTCCCAACAGGACTTTTCCTGAATCTCTCTGGGATGCTCTGCTACTATATATATACAGTATCTCACAAAAGTGAGTACACCCCTCACATTTTTGTAAATATTTTATTATATCTTTTCATGTGACAACACTGAAGAAATGACACTTTGCTACAATGTAAAGTAGTGAGTGTACAGCTTGTGTACAGCTTGTATAACAGTGTAAATTTGCTGTCCTTTCAAAATAACTCAACGCACAGCCATTAGACCCTTTCAACACTGACTTTTCATGTGTTTTAGTGCTAGAAATAGCACCTGTAAAGTGCCTGAAAACTGCCTTCCATTCATTGCAATGGGTGCTTTCACACCTGGGTAGTGTGCTTGCGGGACATTAGAGAAAGTCCTGCAAGCAGCATCCTTGGGGGTGGTTTGGGAGTGCTGTATACAGCGCTCCCAAAATGCCCCTGCCAATTGGAATGAATGGGCAGCGCTTTCAAAGCGCCTTGAAAGCGCAGCGAAACTGGTGTTTTTAACCCCCTCTTTGGGTTTAAAAGCGCCCCGATAAAGGGCGAAAAGCATTGCAAAAGTGCCGCTAAACAGCGGTGAAGCGCCTCTAGAACGAGCAGCGCTTTAGCACTAATGCGGCTGTGGACCCAGTGTAAAAGGGGTCTTAATGTCTAAACCACTAGCAAAAAAAGTGAGTACACCCCTAAGTGAAAATGTCCAAATTGGGCCTAAAGTGTCAATATTTTGTGTGGCCATTAATATTTTCCAGCACTGCCTTAACCCTCTTGGGCATGGAGTTTACCAGAGCGTCAAAGGTTGCCACTGGAGTCCTCTTCCACTCCTCCATGACGACATCACGGAGCTGGTGGATGTTAGAGACCTTGCGCTCCTCCACCTTTCATTTGAGGATGCCCCACAGATGCTCAATAGGGTTTAGGTCTGGAGACATGCTTGGCAAGTCCATCACCTTTTTCCCTCAGCTTCTTTAGCAAGGCAGTGGTCGTCTTGGAGGTGTGTTTGGGGTCGTTATCATGTTGGAATACTGCCCTGCGGCCCCGTCACCGACGGAAGGAGATCATGCTCTGCTTTAGTATGTCACAGTACATGTTGGCATTCATGGTTCCCTCAATGAACTGTAGCTCCCCAGTGCCGGCAGCACTCATGTAGCCCCAGACCATGACACTCCCACCACCATGCTTGACTGTAGGCAAGACACACTTGTCTTTGTACTCCTCACCTGGTTGCCATCACACATGCTTGACACCATCTGAACCAAATAAGTTTATCTTCGTCTCATCAGACCACAGAACATGATTCCAGTAATACATGTCCTTAGTCTGCTTGTCTTCAGCAAACTCTTTGCGGGTCTCCTTGTGCATCATCTTTAGAAGAGGCTTCCCTCTGGGATGACAGCCATGCAGACCAATTTGATGCAGTGTGCGACATATGGTCTGAGCACTAACAGGCTGACCCCCCCCCCCCCCAACCCCTTCAACCTCTGCAGCAATGCTGGCAGCACTCATAAGTCTATTTTACAAAGACAACCTCTGGATATGTTGCTAAGCATGGTTGACCATAGCGAGGTCTGTTCTGAGTGTAAAATGTCCTGTTAAACCGCTGTGTGGTCTTGGCCACCGTGCTGCAGCTCAGTTTCAGGGATTTGGAAATCTTTTTATAGCCTAGGCCAGTGATGGCGAACCTTGGCACCCCAGATGTTTTGGAACTTCATTTCCCATGATGCTAAACTACACTGCAGACTGCATGAACATCATGGGAAATGTAGTTCCAAAACATCTGGGGTGCCAAGGTTCGCCATCACTGGCCTAGGCCATCTTTATATAGAGCAGATTCTCAGAGAGTTCTTTGCATTAGGTGCCATGTTGAACTTCCAGTGACCAGTATGAGAGAGTGAGAGCGATAACACCAAATTTAACACACCTGCTCCCCATTCACACCTGAGACCTTTTAACAGTTATGAGTCACATGACACCGGGGAGGGAAAATGGCTAATTGGGCCCAGTTTGGACATTTTGACTTAGGGGTGTACTCTCTTTTGTTGCCAGCGGTTCAGACATTAATGGCTGTGTGTTGAGTTATTTTGAGGGGACAGCAAATCTACACTGTTATACAAGCTGTATAACATGTGAGGGGTGTACTCACTTTTGTGAGATACTGTATATATATATATATATATATATATATATATACATATGCATACTGTATATATATATATATATGTATATATATATATATATATATATATATATATATATATATATATATATATATATATATGTATATGTAGCGCCCACCTACTTAGGTGTGTGCTAAAGAGTTAGTGAGGGTTAGTTGTAGGTGAAAATTCCAGGCATTACCCTGTTTGGTGTAAGCCTGGTTGGGTTTATTTTGGTGGGGAGAAATGACAGAGTAGAATTGGGGGTGTGACCACCCGCATTCTGTCAAGAGTGATGCCTTGTTTGTCCAGTGAGAGGTGCTGGAAGACAGGTAAATTTGGAACAGGATGTAGTAAGTTGTATGGGTCACCCTGAGCCAATCATTAATTTGAATGGGCAAAATTTAAAGGGCTATATAAACTGTGGGTCACATGCTCAAGGGAGGCTAGCTGATGGGAAAGGAATGGCAGAGGAAGACAGTATGTGGAAGCTGGTGCAGCTCAAGAGCTCTGCCCTCCGGGGAGGGGAACGTGCCTTGTAAGGAGGAGAAATGGAGGAGATAACAGAAGGGATCTGCAACATGTAACAGGAGGAGGCTGCTACTACCAACAGAAGAGGGACTGGGAGAGGACCCACTATGGTAAGCATGGACGGTTGCTCGGAGGTACACGTGAGTGTAAACCCAGGGGAACAGTAATTCCAAAGACTGAAGGTGTTAAGGAGCTGACCGTGGAGTCTTAAATAGTTATCACCCGGGAGAAATCCTACTAGTCTGTCCAAGAACTCTATTCAGAGTATTGTTCTTTGGACTTAAATTTGGAAATGCTGTGCGGTTGGGAAGTAGTAGTAAACAGGAGGGAGAAGATTTGCAGACCATTACAGGAACCAAGTTGATGAAGGCAGCTCATAAATCCTGGAGGATCTACTCACATTCTTCCTGCTATGCATCAATGGAAAAAATAGAGTTCATGTTTTGTCTGCGGTGTCATCAGTGCAAGGAAGGGGGGGAATAGAACCACACTGGCGAAAAGGAACAAACTAATTATCAGCTCCTACGGGGGTAGTGCGCTACATATATATATCCCTTTTTGTTATAAGTGATCACATAACCTCCGTTCTTAGCTGCATGAAAGGTGGGGGTGGGAATTAAAGGTTGTGTGTCGACAGGAGGCAGGGAAACATAAGAACATTAATCTTTCCAGTGAAGAGCTGCACGGGGGGGGGGGGGGGTGCATGTCAGTACAAGTCTTGACCATTGGAGAACAGACAGGCTGTGCTCCCAGAACAGTTAGAAAACTAACCACGTTGATATGGATGTGCTCCCATGCCTAGGGTGGGCAGTTTGAAATAAGAAAGCAGGGGTGCTGTCAGGATCACAGTGTATTTCACACAAAGGAAGCAAAGAGAATGGAATAATTTGTTTTACAAGTACATTGTACAGCAAACACATATCAGGAATATGAAATGTTGGGCTACCATACACCTAAAAATCATGTGAAGACTATAGAGCTGGGTTTTGCAACCAGGGTTCTGCAACTTTGTTTAAATAAATACATTTTGCAGTGAGCACCAGTGCACTGTTAGTTTTCTGCTGCGCACCAATGCATTATGGCTTGTTAACACTAGCGGTTGGAGAGCAGTAAAACCCTGCGGTTGAGCTGCATTTTACAGCCCCCCCAACCACTACTTCCTTTAGCTGCAGGGGCACATGCTATGGCCACAATGTTTTTGCTTTTTGGCCACAACAGGAATCATTTCACCTGTCAATTTTGGCAGGCATGGTGCCTGCTGAAAGTGACCCATTCTAGTGAATGGGACTGTTCTGCAAGCGTCCTGCAACCATGTGCAATACATGCAGTTATGGAGGGCTAGTGCAGCTACCATAACTCATGTGAAGGAGCCCTTAGTGTAAATGATATTTTTAATACCTTTACAACTCACAGATCACGCTGACATCCCATGACCCCAGTGCAGAAAATTATTTCAGCAGCACTGAGACCCAAAAACTTTTTAGGGTTCCTCAAGCCTAAAGAATGGCTACTCTAGAGTCCTTTTTTAAATTTAGGCTTACCTAAATAGAGCCACAGTCACATACTGTAACCATATGACAACTAAATATGTCTGGTATAATTTAGAAAAAACTAAAGAGGGAAATATTATGACAAAAGGACTTAGCCCTGTATACTTTAAGAAAACTATTGTGAAAAAAGTTCTGATATAACCCCCGGCTGAGGAAGTTCCTTTGTGTAATGAAATTTGTGATATGTGTTCGACCATTTAAACTGATTTGATACCATGTTTTCACGTATGTAGCGGTGAGATGTTCTTTAGGCATTGGTTCAGGCTTCCTAACAGAACCCTGTGGCTTTGATTGTATGGAATTTTCCATCCAACTTGCCATCCGATGTGTGATCTAAAGGCTGTTATGAAGCATTGCACTTCAGTTGGCTAAAAACCATAAGAAAACTATTAAAACTTGTGTTGTAAAATACTATATAAGGAATGTCTTATAATACTTTTTGGGTAAATATTCTCCCTTTTTGCATAAAATTTCATTTTGATCTGTGACCTTGTGCACATCAGGAATGAACAGAGATTTTGCACACCAAGCTACTTAGTCGAAATTTGCTTGAAAAAAAAGTATTACTTTTTTTTGTTGTTTATTTAGAGGGTGTATTTTTTGCTGAGAAGTATTAAGGATAGTGTGATTCATTTAATATAGTGTTCTTTGTATTCGTTTTTATTCTTTTTTGTGTTTTTAATTGTTATTTGAGTACTGTGACTTTACATTTTTTTTATTACTTTATTTTAACTGTCTGTGTTTTTTTCTGTAATGTAAACAAATAAAATAATAGGGCTTATGAGCTGTCATTTTTTGGCACAAGGACAGGTTCAAGACCTAATTCCATACTTGGGAGCTATTTAAAGTTCATTGCATCCTGACATACCACCTTTATTTCACCTTCTCTATTGGTTTGAATGCATTCCTCTAAAGTGGTGTAATTGTTTTTTTTTTGTTTTTTTTTATCAGATAAAGTGTACTTAACGTTTCCAGAGCAAGTGTACAGCAAAGGGTGGATACATGGCCATCTTATCAAACAAGGAGCCTTTAAATTGGAAACATCCTGGTGTTTAATATACTCACAATAAAGAGAAAACCTAAATATCTCAATACCCTCCAAAAAAATCCAACATAATTGAGCATTGACTTCAGTCATACAGTACAAAGAAGGTGCTATGTGTTTCAAATAGATCTGCTTAAGACAAGATCAATAAGTCACAGACCAGGTATGGCCAACCAACTTTCCCATAAGCTTTCAAGACGTATCATCCCCATATGGTGAATTCATTCCTGATGGGTTGGCGGTTGCTCATACTTTCAATATTGTAAAATAAACTTTTTGGCTTGGAACAGGGCTTTAGAAATAGCTGCTTTGTTATGTGCTTATAACTTCCTTTTCAAATTTCCAATAAATATGGTGCGGAAAGCTAAATGTATTATTGTCCAATATCTATGAAGGTTGGGGTAGCACCAAAGCATGTGAATAAAGTCCTCATGATCCCTGTGGCACTTACTACAGAGAGGAATCTCCAGACATCCAATTTTATGTAACTTATAGGGAGTATAGTGAGCATGGAGTACAATAGACTGTAGAGTTGGAAAAGTTTTTGTGTTACAGTCTCTAGAGCACTTTCCCATTGATCCTCTTCAGGGGTACCAACATCACTCTCCCACCTCTCCAGTGCTTTACATGGGTAATCCTCTAGATAAAAGAGAGGAGTTTAGCATTGCAATAGGTGATAAAACCTTTAGGCGGGGTTCACACTATTGCAAATTGGATGCAGGTTTCTAGATATCTAGATTGGTGCTGTCTTTAAAAATGTGGAGCAGATGTCATTTTGTCAAATGTCAACTGTCATTTTGAAGCATACTGAAGTTTAGCTAATTCAGGGTGAGCATCGTTACCCATATAGGGCTCAAACTAGTAAAACCTTTCACCTGCTGTAATTGTTTGGCTTTGTTCCATACCTTATGCATTAAGATATAGGTTGGATAAAGTGTGTTAGATTTACCAAAGTGAAAGGATTCTAGACCCCCAGGAAGATCTTGGCAGTTTGTCAAGTGCAAGAGCATGGATGGTGTGGAACCCTTAGTGGAGTGAGGCTCGACCAGAGAAACATGCATACCATCTCTCAAATATTGTAGCTGAGCAGCCAAGTAGTATACCCATGGATTAGGCAGTGCAAACCCCCCTATTTTTTGGGAACTACAATTGTTCAGGCTTGATCCTGGGCAACTGGTCTCTCAACAGCAACGTTCTAAAAATGGAAATGATAATGCAGAAAATCTTGAGATGGTTCTACACCTTCATTTGAGTTCAGCTGTGTTTGATTATACTGATTGGACTTGATTAGGAAAGTCACACACCTGTCACACACCTGTCTATATAAGACCTTACAGCTCATAGTGCATGTTAGCGCAAATGAGAATCATGAGGTCAAAGGAACTCCCTGAAGAGCTCAGAGACAGAATTGTAGCAAGGCACAGATCTGGCCAAGGTTCCAAAAAAATTTCTGCTGCACTTAAGGTTCCTAAGAGCACAGTGGCCTCCATAATCCTTAAATGGAAGACGTTTGGGACGACCAGAACCCTTCCTAGAGCTGGTCGTCCGGCCAAACTGAGCTATCAGGGGAGAAGAGCCTTGGTGAGAGAGGTAAAGAAGAACCCAAAGATCACTGTGACTGAGCTCCAGAGATGCAGTCGGGAGATGGTAGAAAGTTGTAGAAAGTCAACTATCACTGCAGCCCTCCAGCAGTCAGGGCTTTATGGCAGAGTGGCCCGACGGAAGCCTCTCCTCAGTGCAAGACACATGAAAGCCTGCATGGAGTTTGCTAAAAAAACACCTGAAGGACTCCAAGATGGTGAGAAATAAGATTCTCTGGTCTGATGAGACCAAGATAGAACTTTTTGGCCTTAATTCTAAGTGGTATGTGTGGAGAAAACCAGGCACTGTTCATCACCTGTCCAATACAGTCCCAACAGTGGAGCATGGTGGTGGCAGCATCATGCTGTGTGTTTTTCAGCTGCAGGGACAGGACGACTGGTTGCAACTGAGGGAAAGATGAATGCAGCCAAGTACAGGGATATCCTGGAAGAAAACCTTCTCCAGAGTGCTCAGGACCCCAGACTGGGCTGAAGGTTTACCTTCCAACAAGACAATGACCCTAAGCACACAGCTAAAATAACGAAGGAGTGGCTTCACAACAACACCGCGACTGTTCTTGAATGGCCCAGCCAGAGCCCTGACTTAAACCCAATTGAGTATCTCTGGAGAGACCTAAAAATGGCTGTCCACCAACGTTTACCATCCAACCTGACAGAACTGGAGAGGATCTGCAAGGAGAAATGGCAGAGGATCCCCAAATCCAGGTGTGATAAACTTGTTGCATCTTTCCCAAAAAGACTCATGGTTTTATTAGATCAAAAGGGTGCTTCTACTAAAAACTGAGCAAAGGGTCTGAATAATTAGGACCATGTGATATTTCAGTTTTTCTTTTTTCATAAATCTGCAAAAATGTCAACAATTCTGTGTTTTTCTGTCACTATGGGGTGCTGTGTGTATATTAATGAGGAAAAAATGAACTTAAATGATTTTAGCAAATGGCTGCAATATAACAAAGAGTGAAAAATGTAAGGGGGTCTGAATACTTTCCGTCCCCACTGTATGTACATATAGTAAAGAATGTGTCACTTTTTACTTATATGCTCCTAATCCAGTATTACATTTTTATTGCAGAATTCAAAAAACATTCTGTATCAATCTGGACTATGATCACATGTCTAAATAGTTGTTCATAACGCTGTAGATTTTTTAAACAAAATGCACCTCTTAAATAAAAAACACTGTACAGTAAGGTTTAACATTACATGAGGAATGGTGTTTGAATTTTTACTATCATAAATTAAATAAAAAGATTCACAAGCACAGATCAACAATAAACTAAGAGAAATTTTAAATGAAAGGTTTGCAAGGTGATGCACAAGCAAGCTATTCCTTATGCTTGCAAAATGGTTACCTGAAAGAGATATACATTCAGCTAATGAGAAAGCTAAAGCAGTGAGATTGGTGGGTCAAGTAAAATTACTATACACAGGATTAAAAAAAACATTTAGTGTCAATCTGCACTATGATCAACAGTCTAAATACATCCTCACAGCATTGTAGATAGATAATTTTCCATTATTTAAATAAAATCCCCCCCCCCCCCCCAAAAAAAAAAAAAAAAAAAAAAACACTGTACAGGAAGGCATAACATCACACAAGAAACAGTGTTGAATTATGACTACCAAAAATTAGGAGCACAAAATACTGTTAGCAAGGAAATATGAAAAAGATTCATGGGGGGGGGGGGGCATGGCCGTGGCATGCACGTGTGAGGACGTGCTTTCAGTGAGCTATCTATATACCGCACTTACAGCAGCCTTCCAGGGTGGACTTGGCATAAAACTATACCCCCCAAGCGCAAGCAGTCCCCGCCATCACAGCAGACCTCTCGGAGCTGTTCTAGCTCGCTGGAAAACTACTTTTATGAGACCCGTCCGGGGAACAGCAGGATCATCCAAGATGGTGCTGGGTGAGCACGTTGCCCATGCAACCTCTCCTATCTGTTCTCCGCACCTGCCACTGCCATTGCTTCCTCCCCCTCCTCTCCCTCCTGCTCTGATAGCTAGGACAGACAATTATATGTGGGAGAAGCACTAGGGGATAAGGACCTGCGCTCATATTCTATCCCTCCGCACTAAGGCTGTTTTAGAGGTCTTTGCTAACAGGGTAGAGAAGGCCCTATGCCAGGACATTGAAGCCCTTCAGGTGGACATGGCTCATATAGTGGGCAGTGTTGAGGCGTTGGAGTCACAGTGGGAAGAAACTACCCCTGCCTTGCAGGCGCTCATTAACCACTTGAGCCCCGGACCATTTGGCTGCCTAAAGACAAGAGGACTTTTTCCAATTTGGCACTGCGTTGCTTTAACTGCTAATTGCGCGGTCATGCAATGCTGTACCCAAATGAAATTTGCGTCCTTTTCTTCCCACAAATAGAGCTTTCTTTTGATGGTATTTGATCACCTCTGCGGTTTTTATTTTTTGCGCTATAAACGGAAAAAGATCGAAAATTTTGAAAAAAAATGATATTTTCTACTTTTTGTTTTAAAAAAAATCCAATAAACTCAATTTTAGTTATACATTTAGGCCAAAATGTATTCGGCCACATGTCTTTGGTAAAAAAAATGTCAATAAGCGTATATTTTTTTGGTTTGCGCAAAAGTTATAGCGTCTACAAGCTAGGGTACATTTTCTGGAATTTACACAGATTTTAGTTTATGACTGCCTATGTCATTTCTTGAGGTGCTAAAATGGCAGGGCAGTACAAAACCCCCACAAATGACCCCATTTTGGAAAGTAGACACCCCAAGGAAATTGCTGAGAGGCATGTTGAGCCCATTGAATATTAATTTTTTTTGTCCCAAGCAGGGGCGTAACTAGAAATAGCAGGGCCCCATAGCAAAATGTTGTATGAGGCCCCCCTGCAAACAGCCCCCCCCCCCCACAGCTGCCCTAGTGTCAATGCAGCGTGACCTGTGCCACATACAGCGTGACCTGTGCCCAATGCAGCGTGACCTGTGCCCAATACAGCGTGACCTGTGCCCAATGCAGCGTGACCTGTGCCCAATACAGCGTGACCTATGCCCAATGCAGCGTGACCTGTGCCCAATACAGCATGACCTATGCCCAATACAGCATGACCTGTGCCCAATACAGCCTGGTCTGCCTGTGCCCCATACAGCCCCACCTATGCAGAGGAAGAGGCAAGTCACCCGGATCAGCAAAAAGCGGGATTACCCACTGTAATAGCTTTCATTTGAATTTCCTGTCTTCCCGGGGCTCATCGTCATATAGCTCCACCTCTTGGCCCGACGCCTTTGATGATGTCACATGTCCCGCATTGGATCGACATTCTGTCTATCAAAGGCACCGGGCCAAAAGGTGGAGCTATGTGACGTGAGCCCCGGGAACACTGGAAGTTCTAATGAAAGCTCTTACATCGGGCAATTCGGCTCTCTGCTGATACGGACAGCTCGCCTCTTCCTTTCCTCTCTCTTCCCCTGGCTGGGAGACTGTGCCGGCGGTGCTCTTATCCTCACTGGGCCCCACTCGGCTGCGGGCCCCATAGCGCCTGCATGGGTCGCTATAGTGGTAGTTTCGCCCCTGGTCCCAAGTGATTGAATAATGACAAAAAAAAAATTACAAAAAGTTGTCACTAAATGATATATTGCTCACACAGGCCATGGGCATATGTGGAATTGCACCCCAAAATACATTCAGCTGTTTCTTCTGAGTACAGGGATACCACATGTGTGGGACTTTTTGGGAGCCTAGCCACGTACGGGACCCCGAAAACCAATCACCGCCTTCAGGATTTCTAAGGGTGTAAATTTTTGATTTCACTCCTCACTACCTATCACAGTTTTGAAGGCCATCAAATGCCCAGATGGCACAACCCCCCCCCCCCCCACATGACCCCATTTTGGAAAGTAAACACCCCAAGCTATTTGCTGAGAAGCATGTTGAGTCCATGGAATATTTTATATTTTGACACAAGTTGCGGAAAAGTGACAATTTTTTTTTTTTGCACAAAGTTACATACATATACATAGTTACATAGTAGGTGAGGTTGAAAAAAGACACACGTCCATCAAGTCCAACCTATGTGTGTGATTATGTGTCAGTATTACATTACATATCCCTGTATGTTGCGGTCATTCAGGTGATTATCTAATAGTTTCTTGAAACTATCAATGCTCCCCGCTGAGACCACCACCTGTGGAAGGGAATTCCACATCCTTGCTGCTCTTACAGTAAAGAACCCTCTACGTAGTTTAAGGTTAAACCTCTTTTCTTCTAATTGTAATGAGTGGCCACGAGTCTTATTAAACTCTCTTCTGCGAAAAAGTTTTATCCCTATTGTGGGGTCACCAGTACAGTAATTGTAAATTGAAATCATATCCCCTCTCAAGCGTCTCTTCTCCAGAGAGAATAAGTTTAGCGCTCGCAACCTTTCCTCATAACTAAGATCCTCCAGACCCTTTATTAGCTTTGTTGCCCTTCTTTGTACTCGCTCCATTTCCAGTACATCCTTCCTGAGGACTGGTGCCCAGAACTGGACAGCATACTCCAGGTGCGGCCGGACCAGAGTCTTGTAGAGCGGGAGAATTATCGTTTTATCTCTGGAGTTGATCCCCCTTTTAATGCATGCCAATATTCTGTTTACTTTATTAGCAGCAGCTTGGCATTGCACTAGTTGTTGTCACTAAATGATATATTGCTCACACAGGCCATGGGCATATGTGGAATTGCACCCCAAAATACATTTAGCTGCTTCTCCTGAGTATGGGGATACCACATGTGTGGGACTTTTTGGGAGCCTAGTCGCGTATGGGGCCCCGAAAACCAATCACCGCCTTCAGGATTTCTAAGGGTGTAAACTTTTGATTTCACTCTTCACTGCCTATCACCGTTTCGGAGGCCATGGAATGCCCAGGTGGCACAAAACCCCCCCAAATTACCCCATTTTGGAAAGTAGACACCCCAAGCTATTTGCTGAGAGGCATGGTGCAATTGCTGTTTACATTTGACGACAGACCGCCGCTTGTGTTCGCCTTAGCGTGAGAGCAGGGGGCGACATAGGTGCTTTTTTTTTTTTTTTTTTTTTTTTTTTTTTCTTTTTTATCTTATTTTTAAACTGTTCCTTTCTTCTTTTTTTTTTAATCATCTTTATTGTTATCTCAGGGAATGTAAATATCCCCTATGGTAGCAATAGGTAGTGACAGGTACTCTTTTTTGAAAATATTGGGGTCTATTAGACCCTAGATCTCTCCTCTGCCCTCAAAGCATCTGACCACACCAAGATCGGTGTGATAAAAAACAATTTCCCAATGGCGCTGTTTACATCCGGTGAAATCTAAGTCATGAAATGCATGTAGCTTCCAGTTTCTTAGGCCATAGAGATTTTTGGAGCCACTCTGGTCTCTGATCAGCTCTATGGTCAGCTGGCTGAATCACCGGCTGCATTCTCAGGTTCCCTGTAGAGACAGGAGAGCCAGAGAAAAACACGGAAGACAGGGGGGGGGGGGCATTTCCTCCCACTGCTTGTAAAAGCAGCCTAGAGGCTAATTAGCCGCTAGGATTGCTTTTACATGAAAGCTGACCGCTGGCTGAAAAGAATGATTCCAAGATGATACCTAAACCTGCAGGCACCATTCTGGTATAACCACTCAAAGTCGTGAATGGCGTACCTGAAGACAAAAAAATGGTTAACAATAAAACACAGTAAACAGTAAAGTATAAAAAATTGCATACCTGAAAAGCAAACATCATAAAACATAATAACAATAAAACATTGCAGAATAGAATACAGTAAAAAAGAGCAGAACAATAGAGAGAGAATAGAGAGAGAACAATAAAACGACAACTATTTTTTATTTTATTTTATATATATATATATATATATATATATATATATATATATATTTTTTTTACACTTTTTTTGTAACTAACTTTTATAACTGTGACCGGTTCCAAGTTCGGGTCTCTCAAAATGCGATGGCATCTTGGGAGACCCTGTGAAAGTGTGCCTAGTCTGTGCAATGCTGTACCCTACGCTAATACTCAACTAATGAATGGTAGCGTTCAAAACATTCACCAATGCAAAGACCAGGATTGTCAGGACAGGAGAGA
Organism: Lithobates clamitans; assembly: GCA_037952925.1. Taxonomy (NCBI): domain Eukaryota; kingdom Metazoa; phylum Chordata; class Amphibia; order Anura; family Ranidae; genus Lithobates; species Lithobates clamitans. Next base: position 3,050,243 of record JBBGZY010000016.1, on the reverse strand, counting down.
CAATAATAGCGGGTGTCACGCCTATATCCGCGCATGCTGCAGACACGACATCTTTTTTGGGGGGGTTCGTTGGGTAGGGGTACTCGGGAGGACTTAAAGAAAATGCCTCTCATGCAGCCGACTGCATTTGGTTGGGGATGTGAATGGGGGAAGTACGGGTGCTGCAGAAGTGGTGGGTTCCCAATTAGGATTGGCGAATGCAGCAGGAAGGGCATGATGGGCACGAGGGGCCTGTTTGTCTTCTTCTTGGTGGCAGCGGGACACTACTTGTGCTTGCCACCTCACCAGCTTGAACTGCACTTATGGGACTCGCCACGTCACCAAGTGTTACTGCAGTGCTGGTTTGACTACGACCGGGGTGTACTAGGCCGCTGGTGCTTGCCAGTTCACCAAAACGCTACCAAAAAAACTGTTAGCGATCGCAGGGATCAGGCCTGACTCTGCAAACACTGCAGTTATGCGTTTAGTGTTTTGTAAGTGACAGTGATCGATCGATACTGCACTTGGGTGGGCTGGGCTAGGCCGTGCGGAGGGGCAAATCACAGGTGCTAGCAGGTATCTGGGCTGATCCCGCTAACACTGCGTTTTTGGGAACCCTTCACTGCTGGGGATGCTAGTATAGATCTGATCGGATCAGATATTGATCCGTTCAGATACTATACCACTAAGGGAGGCGTATGCTGCGTGCGTGGGTGTTAGCGGTACTGGTGCTAACCTGATGCTGCCTGGGGCTGGTGCTTGCCAGTTCATCAAGACGCTACCAAAAAAACTGTTAGCGATCGCAGGGATCAGGCCTGACTCTGCGAACGCTGCAGTTATGTGTTTAGTGTTTTGTAAGTGACAGTGATCGATCAATACTGCACTTGGGTGGGCTGGGCGGGGTGGAGGGGCAAAACGCAGGTGCTAGCAGGTATCTGGGCTGATCCCGCTAACACTGCGTTTTTGGGAACCCTAAACTGCTGGGGACGCTAGTATAGACCTGATCGCATCAGATATTGATCCGATCAGATACTATACCACTAAGAGAGGTGTACGGTGCGTGCGTGGGTGTTAGCGGTACTGGCACTAACCTGACGCTGCCTGGGGCTGGTGCTTGCCAGTTCACCAAAACGCTACCAAAAAAACTGTTAGCGATCGCAGGGATCAGGCCTGACTCTGCGAATGCTGCAGTTATGCGTTTAGTGTTTTGTAAGTGACAGTGATCAATCGATACTGCACTTGGGTGGGCTGGGCCAGGCGGACACTGGCGACGGGGGGTGATCAAGGGGTTAAAACTTTATTAGGGGGGTTAGGGGGGTACCCTAGACCTAAAGACCCTAGACCTAACAATAACTGCCCTACCACACTAACTGTCACAAACTGACACCATGCAGTAATCAGAAAAAAAAAAAACCTGCTTGGTGTCAGTGTGACAGGGGGGAGGGATGATCGGGGGGATCGGGGGGTAAAGGGGAGTGTAAAGTGTGCCTGGCATGTTCTACTGTGTGTGTTGTGTTGTGCACCTCACTCAGATGTCTTCTCTCCTTGGCGCTGGAACGGAAACTGCCGAGCCGAGGAGAGATGACATCACATCCCCTGCCTCTGTGTACTACACAGAGGCAGGGGAAGATTCTCATTGGCTGAGAGCGATCGTGAGGGAGGCCACGAATGGATGGCCTCCCCCTCACCTCTCATTGCTCCCAGACCAAAGCCGACCGCCTCGGGCACCGGGGGGGTCCGATCGGACCTCCCGCCCGCAGGAAGGCAATCACGTACCAGGTACGTGATTTTGCCTGCCCGTGCCATTCTGCCGCAGTATATCTGCGTGAGGCGGTCGTCAAGTGGTTAAGAGATGTAAGATGCAGGATCAACGGATTCATTCCTTGGTGGATCAAATGGTTGACTTTGAGAACAGAAGTCGCAGAGTTAACATCCGCATCAGAGTCCTGCCAGAAGCCACGGCTCCACAGAACAATGTCCACACTTTGCAGGGTGTCCTTAAGCAGATATTAGGCCGTGAAGCCACCCGGATTACATAGAGATTGTTTGTGCCCACAGTTCTCTCCGTCTACCATCCAAGGATCCGTACAAGCCTAGAGACATTATCTGTAAGCTGCATAAATATGCATCACATTTCATGTCAAAGGGCTCCATCATGTGGATTTTGATAGTACTAAATTATTCTTCTTCCCAGATCCCTCTAGGTGCACTTTGATGCAACAACGCACTCTTAGGCCACTACTGGTGGCTCTACAAGATGCAAAGCTGATTTACAGATGGGGTTTCCCATTCAGTCTTTTGGTCACCAAAGATGGCCAGCAGTTTACCTTGTGGAATAACGATTCAAGGGTATACCCTTTATCGCAGGGATAGAGACGGTAAAAAAGGGGGAGGGGTATGCCTGTATATCAAGAATAATGTACAAGTGAATGTTAGAGATGACATCACTAAGGGAGCTAGGAAGGAGGTGGAATCCTTATGGGTAGAGCTCCAAAGGGATGAAGCTAAGGGGAAAATAATACTGGGAGTATGCTATAGGCCCCCTAACCTGAGGGAGAAGGGGGAGGCGGACCTCCTATCACAATGTGGATCAGCAGCAAGGATGGGAAGTGTTATCATAATGGGTGATTTTAATTATCCAGACAAAGACTGGGTGGAGGGAACCACGCATTCGTCTAAGGCTCGCCAGTTCCTAAATGTCTTGCAGGACAATTTCATTGGTCAGATGGTAGACGCACCAACTAGAAATAAAGCGTTACTAGATCTACTGATTACCAACAATACAGACCTGATCACGGATGTGGAAATATGGGACAATTTAGGAAACAGTGATCACAGGTCAATTGACTTCAGTATAAATCACACAAATAGGAAACATAAGGGAAATACAAAGACACTGAATTTCAAAAGAGACAACTTCCCTAAACGACGAACCTTGCTGAAAGATATAAATTGGAATAAAATCTTAGGAACAAAGAACACGGAGGAGAGATGGGTTCACTTTAAGAGCATATTAAATAAGTGCATTAGCCAGTGCATCCCATTGGGTAATACATTTAAAAGAGCGAACAAAAGTCTTGGATGGCTTAACACCAATGTAAAAATGCATATAAAAGCAAAAGACAAGGCCTTCAAAAAATAACAGGTTGAGGGATCATCATCAGCATTCAAACTTTATAAAGAGTGCATCAAGAAATGTAATGCCCCGTACACACGAGCGGAATTTCCGTCGAAAAAATCTTGGATGGTTTTTCCGACGGAAGCTCAAGCTTGGCTTGCATACACATGGTCACACAAAAGTTCTCTGAACTTTCGACCATCAAGAATGCGGTGACGTACAATACTACAACGAGCCGAGAAAATGAAGTTCAGTGCTTCTGAGCATGCGTCGAATGCAATCTATACACTAGGGGGAGAACCTCTGGGGGAATCTAGGATAGAAAAGGACATGGAGGTCCTAGTCGATGATAGGCGCAGCAATGGCATGCAATGCCAAGCTGCTGCTAACAAAGCAAACAGAATATTGGCTTGCATTAAAAAAGGGATTAACTCCAGGGATAAAGCGATAATTCTGCCACTCTTCAAAACTCTGGTAAGGCCACACCTGAAGTATGCTGTCCAGTTGTGGGCACCAGTCCTCAGGAAGGATGTACTGGAAATGGAGTGACATTAGTTATGAAGAAAGGTTGAGAGCACTGAACTTATTCTCTCTGGAGAAGAGACGCTTGAGAGGGGATATGATTTCAATTTACAAATACCATACTGGTGACCCCACAGTAGGCATAAAACTTTTTCGTGGAAGGGAGTTTAACAAGACATGTGACCACTCATTAAAATTAGAAGAAAAGAGGTTTAACCTTAAACTACATAGAGGGTTCTTTACTGTAAAAGCGGCAAGGATGTGGAATTCCCTTCCACAGGTGATGGTCCCAGCGGGGGCATCGATAGTTTCAAAAAAACTATTAGATAAGCACTTGAATGACTGCAAAATACAGGGATGTACAATGTAATACTGACATATAATCACACACATAGGTTGGACTTGTGTCTTTTTTCAACTTGTGTCTTGGTTCGGCATGCTGAGGGCCTCTCTCTCCTCCTAAAGGGGCTCCGGCTCCTTCCCTGTTTCATCATGGCCTCCTTGAAAATCATATTGTATAATGTCCATGGTCTAGGTTCCCCTTCAAAACAAGTTGTGACTTGAGACAAAACGCCTGGGGGCACATGTACTTTTTTACAGGAAACACACTTTCGAACTGACTCGGTCCCCCGCCTCCCTACCCATTTATATAAGTAATGGAACCTGAGTAACTCCGTACGTCCCAAATTTGGGGGGTGGCCATAGCCATTCATAAACAATGCCCTTTTGTTCCGATGGAACATTTAACGGACCCTAATGGCAGCTATGTGTTTCTTAAAGGCACTATTTTTGACCGCAAGTTCACCTTTGCAGCTGTGTATGCCCCGAGTTGTAAGCAGCTTACTTTTTTGGATCCTGTTCTAGAGTCTCTCTCCTCCTTTAGGGAAGGCCATCTGATATTGGGGGGAGATTTTAATGTTAGCCCCAACCCACAAATATGCACGTCCTCGGGCCACTCTGCCCATTTATTTGCCTTTCTAAAGAAAATCCCTGCAAGCGCACCATTTGGTTGATTGTTGGAGGCTGATTTGGTTGATTGTTGGAGGCTGCTCCATCCTATTGGGAGTGACTATAGCTATTTCTCGAGTACCCATAATGTCTATACTTGAATAGGACCAGTTTGATGGACCAGTTTTCCCTTGATTCCCTATCTGGTGCATCCATTGGCTCCATAACGATCTCGGCTCATGCTCTGGTTTCCATTTCCTTGCATCCACTTGTTCTGATGCGCGGACATGGACCTGGAGCCTGAACAAGAATAATCTGGATAATGCAGTGGCTCAGAAACAAGTCTCTGACACTATCTCACTGTACTTTGCCGAAAATCTGACGGATGAGGTAGGGATGGAATCTGTCTGGGTAGGGCACAAAGCAGTGGTTCGGGGAGAGCTTATCTCCCAGGGCTCTAGGTTAAAAAAGGGCAAGAGCGGGGGAACTGCAAACCCTCCTGCCAAAGATTTGCTCAGCTGTACTCATGCATAAGCGCCGCGTTACCCCGGAGCTAGCAACGGAACTACAATCCCTCCATCAGGAGTTAGCTAATTGGCTTGACGTTCGGATTCGGGCTAGGCTACGCCACGTTTCCCACAAATTCTATGAATTTGGGAATAAATGTGGGAGATTACCTGCAAGGGCTCTCAAATGTCAACGTGCCTCGGGATATGTCCATAAGCTTACTACTGCGGCGGGCCCGTCAGTGGTGCATTTGTCGAAAATAGCAGACGTGTTTAGGGAATACTACACCCAGCTTTACCATATCACTGATACTCTTCCTGGCTCCATGGAGCCCCAGAAGGTGGAATGTATCCTGCAGTACTTGGAGGAGGCCCACTCCCTGCAGCTCACTACCCCGATTAGCGACCAACTGGACCCCCCTATTTCCCTGACAGAAATCAAGCAGTAATAGGGACAGTCATTAAAGACCTCCCTAAAGGGAAGAGTCTGGGCCCTGATGGTTTCACAAACACCTACTATAGGAAGTTTTAATCGCTACTCTCTGGCCCCATCTATACCTAGTTCAATGCTTTAGCTTCGGGTACTATGATGTCCAAAGATGTGTTGATGGCCCACATTACGGTCCTCCCCAAAGAGGGGAAGGAACGTACTATCCCCCGTAATAATTGACCGATTTCGCTTTTAAATACCGACATTAAATATTAGCAAAGATTTTGGCCAACAGTCTTAAACCGATCCTTCCAACGATCATCCACCCTGATCAGACGGGGTTCATTGCAGGAAGAGAAGCAAGGGACAACTCTAATAGAGCGATCCAGCTAATTCATTGGGCTGAATCGCAGGCTGCTCACCCTCCCTGTTTTCTGCTCTCCACAGATGCTGAGAAGGTGTTTGACAGGGTGGATTAGACATATCTCTGAATGATATAGGCCAGACTGGGTTTAGGCCCTAACAGGCTTTCATGGATATCTTCACTTTATAGCTCCCCAGAAGTCAAGGCTAAGGTGAACGGGGTGTTATCGGACTTGTTCCCCATTTGCAATGGGACGTGGCAGGGGTACCCTTTGTCCCCCCTCATTTTTGCCATAACCCTCGAACCTCTGCTCAACAAAATACGCCTTAATGATGTCATTAAGTGTTTTACGGTGGGGTCAATGGAGCATAAGCTATCAGCCTATGTGGATGATGTCTTATTCTATGTCTCGGACCCCTTGATTTCCCTCCCTAACTTTATGGCTGAACTAAGACTTTAATCTGCTTTCAAACTTTAAGATAAACTATAACAAGCCAGAGATTCTACCATTGAACATGCCTTTGGGATTGCGTACACAGCTGCTATACTCATTCTCCTTTGCCCGGTGCCAGACTTCTTTAAATTTTTGGATGTCTATTTACCTGCCCGGTGTTCCCAGTTGTACACTTGCAATTATGCCCCATTGCTTTCTCCTATCAGAGTGGACTTACAAAACTGGGACCGCAATGCCTTTTCCTGGATGGGTCGAGTCAGTGTCCTAAAGATGAACGTGTTGCCCTGTATTCTTTTCTATTTACTAAAAACCAAATGTCCAGACACATAGAAAAAATTCCAAGCAAACAACCAAAAATATAAATGGAGCTGTGGCCGCTGCTGTCCAAAACTCATAGACCAATGAGATGACAATAAATAATCAAGAAAAAAGACAGCACTAACTAACAATCATAAACAAAAGCCTCAGGTATGAAGCAGAGACTCTTTATTTTATAAAAATTGAAGGTAATCCCCAAGGTTTACAGCAGTCTATAGATGGTCATACAGAGACTTGGATGAGAAGCTGACAATACCTGGAGGCTGGAGCCACATGGACATCACAGGGGCTCAGGGAATGCAGGAGCGCCTCTGGCAAGGGGCCCGATCAGAACCGTAAGGCCAGGGGTCCACTGGTGGGGGGGCCACGAGAACTGTGGGGGCTAGTGTCCAACGGCCGCTCAGACTGCAACCGGTGCACGGCAGTGACATCACAGCCTGGCGGAAGTCAGCCACGAATATCCTCGGCTATGGGCAAAACCCTGCTGCTGAGGATAATCAAACACTGCTGATACCAGGGGAACAACAGGGAGCACACACTGCCGAGTGGAGATATTACATATTTCGGGGCCACGCTCTCTATCGGCTGATAGAGAGATGAGATGTGGCAGATTTATACAAGATCAGGGTTTATTGCCACTGGCTACTCCGAGAACACAATATGGATCTTTTCCTATGGATGATTGGCACTACAGACAGCTCCAACACTTTGTTCGCAGCCAACCCCAGACTATTTGCTCCCCAACCACGGCATCCCCCTTTGAGCGGCTCTGTATGTCTACCTCTGCCATTCCTCATGCTATATCTGTGTTGTATGAGATGCTGCAGCATTGGAGAGCAGGGGAAAGCCTATCTACATAAGGGAGTGGGAGAGAGACCTGCATGTCTTTACTGAAACACAGTTGGACCATCTCTACCGTCTTACACATACAATTTTGGTGGACACTCACCCTGTGATATAGGGTTCCCTCTAAGCTTTCTAGGATTTACCCATCTGTATCTGACACTTGCTGGAGGGAATACGGGCTCATTCCTTCACATTTGGTGGGAGTCCCCTCAGATACAACCCTACTGGCAAGATATACGACCTTTTTATTTTTCACGGGCCATTTTCTCGAGACGGGTAACCACTTATAAGGAGAAGACTCTCTTAAAGCCTTGATGACTCTGGAGTTCCATCACCACCGACTTTAAAGGTCCCTCCTCCATTGCTGGTTGGCAATATAAGCTCATCTGACTCATAGAACGTATGTTCTTTTGAGTCCTATCTTTTTGGTAAGCCTGCATTTCACTTGGGTGGTGGTATCATCACATTGGTTTATCGTATTGGCTACTCACGTGGTGAACAGGACCGCCCCATTTGAATATGAGCTATGAATAATCACTATACATGAGTTACACTTGGAGATCACCAGAGACTTTATTATTTCACTTTAAAACAAATCTCTTCACTGCATTTGTTATATGTAAAAATTATTTTTTTTGTTTATATGGTTATTTGGCACAATAGCGCTACACTTTGATACACAAGATATACGATCTCAAATTAGGGCCATTCTGGACATTGAGATTCCCGATTCCCCGCTGGAGTCACTGCTGCACGTACCCTCCATTGCTCTCAACCATTACCGCAAGTCCGTATTGCCTCATCTACTCAACGCGGCCAGAGGGTTAATTCCAATATATTGCAAGATACCACAAATTCCTACTCAAGCTAAATGCTGGATAGCGACGTGTAAAGATTGCTATGACAAGTTCTATAGTATATGGGCCACTTGGATACACTACACTGGAAAGACCACACCGGGCCCTCAGGGGACTCCACCTATTGCAACCCCTCTCCCTGATGGGATTGTGAACGTGGTGGCTCCTGATCCTTAGCCACACCAGATTAGCCACTGTACCCATTACCTGGTTATTATTTCATGGTGTGCTGTTTTGTTATGTTTTGTTTGTTTTGTTTTGTTTTGTTTTGTCCCCCTTCTCCTTATCGCTCCCTAGTTTCTCGTGGATCTGTTTGTATGCTTTTATTCTTTTCTATGGCATTTTGTTTTATGTCATGTGTATGTTATATGATGCAAAACATTTTAAACTAAAGATTACATAAAAAAGAAAAAGATTCATAAGCACATATGAACTATAATCTAAGAGAAATTTTAAATGAAGGGTTTGCAAGGTAATGCACAAGCAAGTTTTTCCTTAAAGTTCTGCTTGCAAAATGGGTACCTGAAAGAGATATAAATTCAGCTAATGGGAAAGCTAAAGCAGTGAGCTTGGTGGGTCAAATAAAATTACTATACACATAAAATAAATAAGGAGCTTAGCAAAACATTAGGTTTCTCTGTGCATATTGTAATCAATCATAATAAGCCAGATTGCCTCGATCCTGCAGAATCACCTGGGAATTTTACTCAGTGATCCAAAATGAAATACACTTTTGACATGTGGACACAAATAACAATGAGCTAATATAGAAAAACTGTAAATCATTTAGTAGTGTTTGTGGCTTTTATATGTATCAAAGTAAATCTAAGCAACTACAAGGCATTAAGGGTTTGTTGGTAATATATACAGCATTTTACTGACATAATGCAGAACAGAATCTTCTACCTAGGACAATCAATCTTTTTTTATCTAACTGAATTATTAATTTTATACTGTAATACATAAGATGAGCCAAAATATAAAACTGGAGACATTTTTTATTTATTTTTTAAGCAGTATTGACAATGGCCTCACTATATTTTCTGTAGAAAAGGTTCTATTCTGCAGTACTCATTGCCATTTTTTAAAGGCTATGCCACTGGCACAGGATTCTAGAGCACATAAGCCTTTTTGTCAGATGATTAACTTTTCGTCTTAGAATGAATGGTCAATCAGAGTCTGCTGAGGTCGTTGACTGCTTGTAGATGACCGTTTCTCAATGTAACTGCTAAGAGTTAGGGCTGCAGAAATATTGCAGTGCCTTGGTGAGGCTCTGTAGTTTACGCATGTATTTGCAAATGTGTGCTAACTAAACCCCTGTTTTTAATGAAAAATTTTAGACAGGATAATTTGGCTGGTACCAGACTTTTTTCTCTATTATTGTTTTGTATGCATTGTCCCTCCATGTGCTCCTTGCTGTGAAGGCCAGTTATAGGTGGGGGCAGTGGCCATTTGTTTGTTACTGATGTTATACTGGTGAGTGGACACCATGGACACCTTTGTTGCCATTGTGCTATGGTGTCCAGTGTGCCCCTGTGCCTTTAAGAAAGTGTGGGCTACCTTCGGCTCACCTGCCCTCCATCTATCCATTGGAATGCATGTGCTTCCACTGTGGAGACTCTCATAAAGTTACAAGAGTTAGGACTACAGAAATATTGGGGTGCCTTGGTGTGGCTCTGCAGCTTATGCGTGTATTTGCATGTGACGGGAGTCACTTTGGGCAAGGGGCCCATGGAACCCAGCTTACCTTAGAGGGGTCAGGAAACCCCTTTTTCAGCTCCCCATGCCCCTTTTATGTGTAAGTTACCCTGTGTCCCAGGTCATAGGGTGACCTGAGAAGTCCCGTCTGGTCAGATCTAACCAGACTCAGTACAACCACCCTGGACTCAACATTTCATTTTACCCCTGAACCAGCTAGGTTGTTTACACTATGTTTAGAACACTGACATTGGACATTTGAACTGTGTGCAGGCACACATGCCCAAGTCATAGGAGAGGAGAAGCTCCTTTAACAGGTCTCTCCATGAAAGAAGTGATCTGCGTGCCCAGTTACTGTTTTAAATAGTTGTTGAAAGGTTAAATGTTTCAGTAGCTAGTTGTTGTCGGCATGCCCAGATTTTGTTTATAGATTATTGATAAGTTTGAATGTACCTGTGCCTCATGCAGATTGGATGTACAGTTTATCCCACCCTGTGTCTCTATGCCAACAAGAAGGGGGGGATTGTCTTCAGAGATATATACTTGTGTTTGTTCTTCAATAAAACCTTATGCTTTTGTTCACCCTACCCTGCTACCTCGACAAGTGACTGGGTGAGCTGAGGGATCTTGGATTGTGCTGGTACCCTGCAAGGGAGGGTCATACGGTGGACATACTCCTCAGAAGTACAGGGTTCGTCACATTGCAAATGTGTGCTAACTAACCCCCCGTTTTTCAACGGAAACTGTTAGACAGTATAATTCGGTTGGTAGCAGACTGGTTGGCAAGTTTACCTGGGAATTTTCTCTGATTTTGTTTTGTATGCGTTGCCCTTCCATGTGCTCCTTGCTGTAAAGGACAGTTGTAGGTGGGGGCAGTGGTAATTTGTTTGTGACTGTGCTAAGTAGGCAATAATCATATTCCTCCAATATTGTTACATAGTTACATAGTTATTCTTTTTGAAAAAGACACAAGTCCATCTAGTTCAACCAATAAAAGGGACGAAAAAACAAAATACAATCCTATATACACAATCCTATACCCACAGTTGATCCAGAGGAAGGCAAAAAAAACCAAAAAAACCAGCAAAGCGTGATCCACTTTGCTCCAGCAGGCGGAAAATTCCTTCCTGATCCGCCAAGAGGCAATCGGATATTCCCTGTATCAACTTTACTTATAAATGTTAGTATCCAGTTATATTATGTACATTTAGGAAAGAATCCAGGCTTTTTTTAAAGCAATCTACTGAGCTGGACCAGCTCTTGAGGAAGTCTATTTCACATTTTCCCAGCTCTTATTGTGAAGAATTCTTTCCGTATTTGCAGCTTAAATCTATTTTCCTCTAGATGTAAAGAGTGCCCCCATTGTCCTCTTTGTTGATGTTAAAGTGAATACCTCAACAACAAGTTCACTATATGGACCATTTATGCATTTGTAAATGTTGATCATATCCCTCTTAATCTCCACTTCTCAAGAGGGAATAGATTCAGTTCCTCTATTTCCTCATAGCTCCTTCATGCCTCGTATCAGTTTGGTTGCTCTTCTCTGCACTTTCTCCAGTTCCCCAATATCTTTTTGTGAACTGGTGTACAAAACTGAACTGCATATTCTAGATGAGGTCTTACAAAGATTTGTACAGGGACACAACTATATCTCTCTCTGCTGTCCATACCTCTTATAATACAAGAAAGTACTTCTGGAGAGGACTAGGAGCAAGCCTCTTACCCACTGATTATGGGCCCTGGGTTTTAAGGGAAAATACTCTTTGTGAGGTGTGTGCCTGGGGACACTTGAAGTAATGTTACTTTGGATTCAAGTCCATGTCCCCCCAAGACACACAGACTCTGGGAACCCTATATTGGGCCTATATGCCACATTGAAAGTAGTGACTTCACACTGTTGGGACTCATAGCAGATGCTGATATCATCAGCCAGCCACCTGTTTTGGATTGTCTGCTATAATGTGTATTGTAGTTAGGGAGCTAGGAGACAAAAAGGCTAGGACCTGAAAGGTCATATCTCTGAGTCACCTAATCTGGAAATGATTTGTTAATTAGCTCATGTTAATTTAGGTTTCTGGTTACAGGTGTATTGTTAGAGTAATATGTGCAGGGGGTGGGAACTCTTGTCTGACAACTTCTGTCTTTCATAAACCCATGCTGTCTGTTGCTTAAAATATTTTTTCAGCTAGAACTCATCTATATGGTCTTTTATTAAATTCACCAGTATCTTCCCAACTATAGAAGTTAAACCAACAAGTCTATAGTTATTTTGTAAAGGCTTTGATCCCTTTTTAAATATAGGTACCACATTGGCCTTACGCCAATCCAGTGGGACCATTCCAATCATTAACGAGTCCCTAAAAATTAGAAACAATGGCTTTGGAATGACAGAGCTCAATTTTTTAAGGATCCATGGGTGAATGCCATCTGGTCCAGGTGCCTTATTCATGTTTATTCTGTCTAAATATTTCTGTAAGACGATTTAAAACAGGTTACTCAGTTCTGAGTAGCTTCTGAAGGAGATGATCACTTTTTGACTTTACAGGCCACTTGATGGAAAACTCACTCCCTTAAGATTGCTGGAATACACACTCTAAGGTTTTTGTAAGTATTGGTGACACCAAACCTATCCTGGATTTTTCATTTAGCAATATGAATAACCTAGTAGGCAATGGGCAAAAGCACTGGAAGGTCTAAAGCTGATATAGTTGCAATTTTTAATGTGGTAAGGACGCTTGCTGTGTAATATGTTTATTTCATAGAACATAGCAATTTTATTTATACATGTATACACAAATATTCAATAAGGAATACACTTACTAAATTGCCATTGTCTAGACACTTTGTGGAAATAAGATACAGTGTCACAAGTTACATACAGTATATGGTAATTGATGCAGTTCCCAAAAATAGACGAGGTGGAAATTAGGAATTAAATTTACAAAAACTGGAGGTACAGTGGATAAATCGTTCGGATACATTACAACCTAGGGGCCTGAACTCTGATTTTGATTTACACTAATTTTTATAAATTTTCGTAACGTTGGTTAAAAAAATAGATTAGGAGGATCTATCTGAAGGATCATGTTTAGGAATTAACTACTTTGTAAATAATATATAGGGTAAACCTATGTGTGTACACTGCTGTCTTTCAACATCTGTGGACATATACCTTAATTAGAAATATACATATTTTAACCGCTTGCTGACCAGCCGCCGTATAATTATCATATCATTATACGGCGGCAGGTTGGCACGGCTGCGTGAATCACCGTAGGTTTACTTTAAGAGTGATAGGGAGCATGTGAGCCGGAGCCAATGCACGTGGTCAGCGGCTGCGATATCCGCCGGCCGCCCGCGATCGCTCCACAGAGAGCCAGAATGGGGATCTGTGTATGTAAATACACAGATCCCCATTCTGACAGGGGAGTAAAGAGATATCTGCTGTTCCTAGTGATCAGGATTCAGGAACAGTAATCTCTCTCCTCCTCCAGTCAGTACACTCCCCCCTACTGTTAGAAACACCTCCCTAGGGAACACCTAACCCCTTGATCGCCCCTAGTGTTAACCCATTCCCTGACAGTGACATTTATACAGTAATCAGTGCCTATTTTTAGCTCTGATCGCTGTATAAATGTCACCGGTCCCCAAAAAGTGTCAAAAATGTCAGTTCAGTCTGCCACAATGTCGCAGTCCCGTTAAAAATAGCAGATTGCCACCATTACTAGTAAAACATAAACAAATAATAAAAATGCCATAAATCTATCCCTTATTTTATAGATGCTATAACTTTTGTGCAAACCAATCAATATATGCTTATTGCGATTTTTTTACCAAAAATATGTAGAAGAATACATATTGGCCTGAACTTATGAAGAAATTTGTTTTTTTTTTTTTTTCATTTTTTTCATTTTTATTATAGCAATTATTATTATTATTATTATTTTTTTCAAAATTGTTGCTCTTTTTTTGATTATTACGCAAAAAAAATAAATGTCACAGAGTGGATCAAATACCTCCAAAAGAAAGCTCTACTTGTGGGGAAAAAAAGGACATAAACTTTTGTTTTGGTACAATGTCGCACGACCACGCAATTGTCAATTGTCATTGGGCAAATCCTTCCAGTCCTTAATTGGTTAAACAGGTAACTTTTTTTGTTACTGTTGATTAATTGTATATATGTCTAATGTTTTGGTAATAGGTAATCAGAAACCTATCTGTGCGATAGTCAAGGGTGATTGGACCTCGCTTAGCTGTCTCTCTAGGATTTAGGACGGAATAATTAAAAATGTCTTTAGTTTGTTTAATTAACCACTTCCCGCCCGGCCTATAGCAGATTGACGGCCGGGCAGTGGTTCCGTTATCCTGACTGGGCGTCATATGACGTCCAGCAGGATAACATGCCGGCGATCGGTGGAGCGGTGTGTCAGCCTGACACACCGCTCCACCGATCTTGGTAAAGAGCCTCCGGCGGAGACTCTTTACCACGTGATCAGCCGTGTACAATCAAGGGTGATCACGATGTCAATAAGAAGAGCCGTTGATCGGCTTTTCCTCACTCGCGTCTGACAGATCGGCGGCTCTCCTGACAGGGGGGGTCTGCGATGATTGTTTATCAGCACAGCCCCCCCCCTCAAATGACCACACTGCACCACCAGGGACGCCACTAGGACCACCAGGGAAGGGGCAACATGTGGATGGCCAGGTATGTACCCCATCGCCATCCACATGTGCCCAATGTGCCCAATCTGTGCCAATCAGTGCCCACAAATGGCCCACCATTATATTTCAGTTCTGCCCAGCAATGCCACCAATCAGTGTAATAAGTGCCACCAATCAGTGTCATCAGTGCCACCTGTCAGTGCCCATCGGTGTCACCTGTCAGTGCCCATCTGTGCCCATCAGTGCCCATCCGTGCCACCTATCAGTGCCGCCCATAAGTACCCATCAGTGCCACCCATAAGTACCAATCAATGCCACCTACGAGTGCCCATTAGTGCCGCCTATGAGTGCCCATAGGTGCCATCTATGAGTTTCCATCAGTGCCGCATACCAATGCCACCTATCAGTGCCCATCAGTGCCACCTATCAGTGCCGCCTATCAGTGCCCATCATCAGTGCCCGTCAGTGCCACCTCACCAATGCCACCTCATCGGTGCCCATCAGTGCTGCCGTATCAGTGCCCGTCAGTGCAGCCATATCAGTGCCCGTCATTGAAGAAGAAAACGTACTTATTTACAAAAAATTTTAACAGAAACAAAGAAAAACTTGTTTTTTTTCAAAATTTTCGGTCTTTTTTATTTGTTGCGCAAAAAATAAAAACCGCAGAGGTGTTCAAATACCACCAAAAGAAAGCTCTATTTGTGGGAACAAAATGATAAAAAATTTGTTTGGGTACAGTGTTGTATGACCGCGCAATTGTCATTCAAATTGCGACAGCGCTGAAAGCTGAAAATTGGTCTGGGCGGGAAGGTGTCTAAGTGCCTGGTATTGAAGTGGTTAATACCTAATTGATTCCCGGTGTGAAATGTATTAATATAAAAAAGGATGTAAGAGTATTGTCATTCTATATTCTGTTCCTACCTGAAGAAGGATGCAAGCTTTATAGCCCCAAACCGCTGTGTGGAACAATACAGTAACCTGTTTATATGTGAATATTCTTCAATAAATTTTTAAGTGCAGCAATCCATGGATTTGTTTGTATATATGGCCTTTGGTAAGACTTGATTGCATGCACTGAAAGAGCACTGTTGTGCTGTCTAGCTCACCTGTGAAGATTATTCTTAACATGGAGGGATAATTACACCGAAATTGGTAGATCATTTCTGGACTACTCATCAGAGAAAAATTACAGTCTTCTCCCTCGCACAGTGTGGTCCCATTAGGGGTGCGTTGGTAGAGATCAGATCTTAGCTTGATCTACTGGCAAGAACACAATAAACCCTCAATGAAACCGATATCAGTTTAATCTATATAGTTCACATTCGTGAACAAGACAGTATATTGAATATATTACATATTGTATTATATACTATTTAAATTGGCTTTAATCATTTCAGGAATTGACATTGTTTGAAGAATGTTTTTCTCTTCTTTTCTTATAACTTCATAATTATATGAATCTTAATGTATGTAATTGATTCCCTGTCAATGCTTTTTTCTCATAAATAAAAATCTTTGAAAAAAAAAATAAATATATATATATATATATATATATATATATATATATATATATACAGTATATACAGTTAGGTCCATATATATTTGGAAACAGGCACAATTGTTTTTTTCAGGTATTTACAAAAACGTATTCAAGCTATAGTTATATAATGGATATGGGCTGAAAGTGTACACTCTGAGATTTAATTTGAGGGTATGTACATCCAAATCGGAGGAAGGGTTTAGGAATTACAGCTCTTAATAATAACCATCCCCCTTTTTCAAGGGACCAAAAGTAATTGAACAATTGAATAAAAAGCTGTTTCATGGCCAGGTGTGGGCTACTCGTTTGTTATTTCTTCATCAATTAAGTAGGTCCATTATAAGGCTTTGAAAACTTAACAAATCCATCAGAGAGATAGCAGCAGCATTAGGAGTGGCCAAATCAACAGTTTGGTACATTCTAAGAAAAGAAGAGTGCACTGGTGAGCTCAGCAACATAAAAAGGCCTGGACGTCTACGGAAGACAACAGGCAGATGATCGTAGGATCCTCTCTATGGTAAAGAAAAACCCTTTCACAACATCCAGACAAGTGAAGGACACTCGCCAGGAGGTGGGCGTATCATTGTCAAATTCTACAATCAAGAGAAGACTTCACGAGAGCAAATACAGAGGGTTAACCACAAGGTGCAAACCATTCATAAGCCTGAAGAATAGAAAAGCCAGATTAGACTTTGCCAAAAAACATCTAAAAAAGCCAGACCAGTTCTGGAAAAGCATTCTTTGGACGGATGAAACTAAGATTAATCTGTACCAGAATGAAAGGAAAAAAAGTGTGGAGAAGGCTTGAAACAGCTCATGATCCAAAGCACACAAATCATTTGTAAAACATGGTGGAGGCAGTGTGATGGCATGGGCATGCATGGCTTCCAGTGGCACTGGGTCATTGGTGTTTATTGATGATGTGACAGAAGACAGAAGCAGCCGGATGAATTTTGCAGTGTTTGGAGATAGACTGTCAGCCTAGATTCAGCCAAATGCAGCAAAGTTGATTGGATGGCGCTTCACAGTACATATGGACAATGATACAAAACACACTGTAAAAGCAACACGGGAGTTTTTGAAGGAAAAGAAGTGGAATATTCTGCAATGGCTGAGTTAATCACCTGATCTAAACCCAATTGAGCATGCATTTCACTTGCTGAAGGCAAAACTAAAGGCAGAAAGACCCACAAACAAAGAATAACTGAAGACAGCTGCAGTTAGAGCCTGGCAAAGCATCAGAAAGATGTGGCACTGCAGTGTTATGGTTTTGTATTTTATGGCAATGTAATGAAAGCAAGTGCTTGTCTTTCCTTACTATATGTTCTTGTATATTCCTGCTTCGTGTTCTCTGATAAAAGGCATGTAATGTATTTCTCCAGAAAAATAAAGCCGTTTGCTGTATCCAAGAAGCTTCCAGCGTATAATTTCAATACTCTGCACAACAGGTTATGGGCCCAGGCACATCCAGGCACATCCAGGCATTGAAGAGGATACTACAAGCAGCAGCAAACCCAGCAGCAAACCCAGCAGGGCCCCAGGCACTGAAAAAAAAGAGAATTCTGCAAGACATTAAGTAGGTGATTACTGTATGCACACTGATGAAAGATGGCAAGTGGTTCAGATGTGAAATTTGCAATTGCAAAGCTGAACAATGCCAATTACCAGCTGTGGAAGTTTAAACTGGAAATGTTTCTTAGCAAGTATGACTTGTGGCAAGTGCTGAATACAGACAGACCCACAAACTGAGAGATGGAAAACTGGGACAGGAAGGATAGTCAGGCAAAGCAATTATAAGCTTACTAGTGGAAGATGACCAGCATTTTCACATAAAAACAGAGACAACAACCAAAGGTATGTGGACTACATTACAAAAGCTGCATGAGCGTCCGAGTCTAAACAGCAAACTGTTTTTGCTACGAAAGTTATACAAGATGATACTTGAATAAGGCCAGCAAATGTGTGACCATGTGAAAGCTATGCTAGAGATAATAGAGCCGCTGTGTGCCATCGGAGAGGACATCAAAGATAACCATATTGTTGCACTGCTCTTCTGCAGCCTTTCAGAGACATATACATAAGCAAACAAGTGAACTCATACCTGAAGATACAAGGAATAGTACACCAGATAACCACACCATACACTCCTGAACAAAATGGTGTAGCAGAAAGGAAAAATCGCACTCTTATAGAAATGGCCAGATGCACGTTGTCAGATGCCAACCTACCTCACAAGCACTGGGGAGAAGCAGTCATGACTGCAACCTACCTACAGAATAGAATACCATTAATAGTACTCCATTTGAAATGTGGAATAGATCAAGGCCTAGCTTAGGGCACATCAGGGTGCTTGCATGTAAAACATATGCCTATATTCCAAGTGAGAAGCGATCCAAGCTGGAAAACAAAGCCATAGTGGGCATTCTAGTAGGCTACAGTGAGCAAACTAAGGGTTACAGAATCCTATACCCAAAGACTGACAGAGTGACAATAAGCCATAGTGTTTATTTTGATAAGAGCCCATCATTAGAAACAGCAATCCTTGAAATTTGTGAAGTGAATATTCCAAGCAAACCAGAAGAAAAGTTAGATCATTTAGGAATTCATATTTCTCATTATCGATATGTACCACGTGCTTATTCCTGAAGAGTGTCTCTAAGCCATGAAACAGGTCGAGCTACTAGATGCCGCGTTTTATACCAATCATGTGTAGATAAGATTTTTTTATGGAATTCACTATGGAACATGTTTATACAGGATTTTATATGAGTTTTTTCGCAATATGCTACTGTTACTTTTACTATCAATGACAGGGATTAGAGAGGCTATAGGTCATATAGGTATTACTTTGCAATAGAGTTATGTAGATACATGGATTGTATTGGATTACAGTGGGGGAAATAAGTATTTGGCCCCCTGCAGATTTTTTATCATAGGTGTATTTTAAATGATAAGAGACAGAATATCAACCAAAAATGTTTGAAGTAAGAAAATTGCTGACTATGACCCTAAGAATACCATCCCTACAGTCAAGCACGGAGGTGGAAACATTATGCTTTGGGGCTGTTTCTCTGCTAAAAGTACAGACTGACTTTGCCGCATTGAGGGGTCAATAGACGGGGCCATGTATTGTAAAATTTTGGATGAGAACCTTCTTCCCTCAGCCAGAACACTGAAGATGAGTCGTGGATGGGTCTTCCAGCATGACAATGACCCAAAACATACCGCCAAGGCAACAAAGAAGTGACTCAAGAAGAAGCACATTAAGGTAATGGAGTAGCCTAGCCAGTCTCCAGACCTTAATCCTATAAAAAATTTATGGAAGGAGTTCAAACTTCGAGTTGCCAAGCAACAGCCAAGAAACCTTAAGGATTTAGAGAAGATCTGTAAAGAAGAGTGGACAAAAATTCCTCCTGAGATGTGTGCAAGCTACAAGAAACGTCTAACCTCTTTGCTTGCCAACAAGGGTTTCTCCACCAAGTACTAAGTCATGTTTTGCTTGGGGATCAAATACTTAATTCACTCACTGAACTGAAACTTAATTTAAAGCATTTGTTTTATGTGTTGTTCTGGTTGATATTCTGCCTCTATCATTTAAAATACACTTATGATAAAAATGATAGACCCTCCATTTCTTTGTAAGTGGGCAAACTTACAAAATCTGCAGGGGATCAAATACTTATTTCCCCCACACTGTATGCATTATTATTATGTAAAACTGTTTTTGGATTCTGATATACAATGAAATATACATACATGTATATGAACCAATAAATATTAATTTGTTAATCAATTTATTTATTTACTTACTTGGAACCACATGCGTCATATAAAGTCCCACCCAGTCTCTCTCCCCTTCTTCACATTGACAGGGCATATGACCCCACTAGGCCACTGTTTCATATAAAGTCCCAAACCTTTTCTTTTATAGTATTAGAAGAAATAGTCAACCAAAGCGAACCTTTGAAGGAGTCAGAGCAAGTGATGGAATTCACAATGGCTAAATCAAGTTCCCCACCAGATCTTGCTGAACTGCTTAAAAGCAGAAGATCCACTCGGACTACAAAGAGGATACCACCCCGCAAGCTCTCATACACTGTCAAAACACACGGCATACTTGAACCAACATCTCGGGAAGACATAGAAATTTGAAAAACTGCTAAAATATGAAGCAAATAAATGGAGAAAAGCAGCAGAAGAAGAATTAAAGTCACTTCAGGAAAATAAAACCTGGACACTTACAAAGCTCTCTCCTAACCGCAAAACTAAAAGGAGTAAGTGGACTTTCAAATTAAAATCAGATGCCGAAGGGAATATTCACAAATACAAAGCCAGACTGGTTGCCAAGGGTTACTCTTAGAAATTCGGTGAAGATTACTATGAAACATTCGCTCCCGTCGTAAAACACTCCACCATCAGATCGCTTCTTAGCGTTGCACCCAGGAAGGGCATGCAAGCAAAACACCTAGATGTTAAAACTGCTTTCCAAAATGGAGACATTAACCGCTTGCCGACCAGCCGCCGTCGTTATATGGTGGCAGGCCGGCATGGCTGCACAAACCACCGTAGGCTGCTTTAAGAGGTATAGGGGGTGCGCGCACATGAACGGCGGCTGCGATGTCTACCGGTGACCCGCGATCACTCCTTAGAGAGACAGAATGGGGATCTGTCAATGTAAACAGACAGATCCCTGTTCTGTCAGGGAAGTAGAGAGAGATCTGCTGTTCCTAGTGATCAGGCACAGCGATCTCTCTCTACTCTCTGTCAGTCCACCCCCCCACAGTTAGAAACACCTCCCTGGGGAACACTTAACCTCTTGATCGCCCCGTAGTGTTAACCCCTTCCCTGCCAGTGACATTTATACAGTAATCAGTGACTATCTATAGCACTGATCGCTGTATAAATGTCAAAAAAGTGTCAAAAGTTTCTGATCTGTCCGTCGCAATGTTGCAGTCCCACTAGAAATCACAGATCACCGCCATTACTAGTAAAAATAAAATGTATAATAAAAATGCCATAAATATATCTCCTATTGTGTAAATGCTATAACTTTTGCGCAAACCAATCAATATAAGCTTATTGCATTTTTTTTTTACCAAAAATATGTAGAAGAATACATATTGGCTTAAATTGATGAAGAAATTTGGGGGTTTTTTGGACATTTGTTATAGCAAAATGTAAAAAACATTGTTTTTTTTTTTTCAAAATTCTCGCTTTTTTTTTTGTTTATAGCGCTAAAAATAAAAACCACAGAGGTGATCAAATACCACCAAATGAAAGCTCTATTTGTAGGAAAAGGGCATAAATTTTGTTTGTGTACAATGTCGCATGACCGTGCCAGTAACCATTGTCAGTTAAAGCGACGCAGTGCCATATCGCAAAAACTGGCCTGGTCATGAAAGGGGCAAATCCGGGGCTGAAGTGGTTAAGGAAGACTTCTACATGGAGCAACCAGGGTTTGAGCAAGGAAACAACCTTGTGTGTAAACTTCAGAAGAGCATCTACAGTGTTAAACAATCTGCAAGGATGTGACATGATAAAGTGAATGAAGTGCTTACCAGAGAGAAATTCTCAAGAAGTAAAGCAGACCCATGCCTCTACTCCAAGAACCAGGGAGACAGATGGATATACATCCTTATCTATGTTGATGACATTATAACTTGTTTTGAAGAAGAAGGGGATTACAATCAGATAGTTTACAAGCTGAAAGAATTTTTAAATCAAAGAGCTAGCAATCCAAAAAGAGAGAGAAGAAGATGGAAGTTATCTTCTCAACCAATCTCAGAAAATCTCAGAAATCTTAGAACAATTTCATATGCAATAGGGCGTGGCCAACAACCGGGATGTGAGGACGTGAGTTGCCTGAGCTCCGTCCACACCGCCCACAGCCTTGCTCGATCTTGTTAACCTGAGCAATCTTCAGGGGTCCCTTCTGCCTCATCAAACTCCTAGGACCCCAGAGCACACCAGGTGATGGTCAAATACGGCCCTGCTATGGAGGACGCACCGGGTTTCACGCCGCCGATACCGCCATATCAGCAGCAGCAAAATGGCGTCGGCCGGCCTCATGCACAGAAGCACAGTCAGCCATCCTCTTCCTCCTCAGCGCAGCAGCTCCCTGGAAAGGCAGAGTCGCAACACATCCCCGCGTGTAGCCCTATTGATCCCCTCTTATTCTCCCTCCTGAGGACACTGATCCTGATTCCCCTAATGCTGTACATGCTGATACATGCCTGGCAGAACCCACCCTGGCACAGATCATGGAGGCTATACAGCACAGCCATGCTTCCATCACCACACAAATGGACTCCATCAAAACTGACCTATCCTTCCTAAAACATGATGTGCACAACCTCCGGCACAAGGTGAAAAATGCTGAACGCATAGGGGCATTGGAAGACGAGACACGTCCATTCCAGGACTCTGTCAGGGAGCTGCGTCAGGCCCAGGGATATACCGCTGACAAACTGACAGACATGGAGGATCACCTGAGGCGTAATATTCTGCGCTTTCTGGGGTACCTGGAGGGTTCAGAGGGCAGGGCTCCTGAGGCTTTCATGGAGCGATGGCTGACATCCACATTTGACGCCCCGACCTTCATCGTTATTCGCCATTGAGCGAGCACATAAAGTCCCCCTGCGCTCCCTGCCCTCTGGGGCCCCGCCATGTGCCATACTCATTACATTATTGCACTTAAGGGACAGGGAAGCGGTTCTTAGGCCCCTTTCACACTGGGGCAGTTTGCAGGTGCTATTGCGCTAAAAATAGCACCGGTAAGCCGACCCGAAACAGCCGCTGCTGTCTCTCCAGTGTACAAGCCCAAAGGGCTTTCACACTGGAGCGGTGCGCTAGCAGGACGGGAAAAAAAGTCCTGCTAGCAGCATCTTCAGAGCAGTGAAGGAGCGGTATATACACCGCTCCTTCACCGCTCCTGTCCATTGAAATCAATGGGACAGCGCGGCTATACTGCCCGCAAAGCGCCGGCAATTTCTTGGGTGCTAGCGGGGGGGTAAAACAGGCCCGCTAGCGGACGAATACCGACGGTAAAGCGCCACTAACAATAGCGGCGCTTTACCGCCGACGCCGCCCCAGTGTGAAAGGGGCCTTAGGGCTGCCCGGGAAAAAGACTGGGTATCCTTTAATGGCAATGGAATCACCATTTTCCCGGATTTCTCAGTAGCTACGCAAAAACAGAGGGCTACTTTCCTGGCCATCAAAAGGCGACTGAGGGATCTACAATTGCCTTACAGCATGCTGTATCCTGCATGGCTACGGGTCATTCTTCAAGGCAAGGCCTACTTTTTCACAGATCCTAAGGATGCTGCACACTGGGTGGACACCCTCGGGCCTCTGGAACACAGGAACGAATACTGGAGATTTCCTCCTCACTGCATGTAATGTATTTCTCCATAAAAGTAAAGTCGCTGTATCCATGAAGCTTCCAGCGCATAATTTCAATACTCTGCACAACAGAGGAAACCCAGTCTTTTGGTAATGTCCATGGGCTCTAGATATCCGGCAGTCATTGCCAGTAAAGGATTCTCAAAAAAAAAAAAAAATGAACATTTTATTTAGGATTATCCAAATAATCCAAATAGGTCCAAATATATATGAACCTAACTGTATATATATATATATATATATATATATATATATATATATATATATTACAAACATGTTCTAAAATAAAAAATAAATAAGAAAAATAAAATATTATCTATTACATGTTTACAGGTGACTTTCATAACCAGCGACAGCTAATACAAGTAATCAAAAAAAAACATATAAATATAAAAAAGATCTAGCAATGGCATTTACAGAATTTAAATGGGTAAACCATGAAGTGTACAGTTATATGTAGAGTGTATGTACAGCCAAAACTGTGCCCCTGTCAGAGAAATTTCCCCTTATTTCCTGTACCAGAGACACAAAAGGACGTAAGAAGATATGTCTCCAAGATGAAGGGATAGCCCCTTCTAAATAGTTGTCAACAGAACAGTTTTACTCATTGCAAGATTTCCCTTCACCTCCTGGTCCTGTCACAACAGAACAGTTTTGGATTTCCGGGAACAATGGTAACAAGGACAAATAGTGAGAAAGGATATAGAAAAAAAGCCTTGAAAAAGTGGGTCGCCCTTGAAAGGTCGATGTTACTTCTGATTTTGGACTTTGGTAAACAGTCATCTTGGAAGTTCATAGTGCTGACCCTTTTGTCACATACTGAAATTATGTTTACAAAGTTAGAATCAACAATGAACTGTTGGATGCAGCATGCTGTCTATTTTACAGTTTTTTTTTACATTGAGACACTAATTGTGCAACGTATTAAAAAAGTCAGGTGGTTGTTTGCTGTCCCACAAGACCACCTTTCATTGCTCCTACGCTCCATCTTTTGTACTTTTTTGAGTCAAATGATCAGAGGTAACCGGTCAAGGTGAATTAGCATAAGGAAAAAGTAAACAAAGTTTGTTAAAGTGTACATAAAATCTATCAATAAATTCTACCTATTTGCTTCCTTATAGTCTTTTAAATATATAATTAAGAACAATTTTATATCTGTTTGAATCTGTTCTTGCATTAGGAAATCTTGTGAGCTGATAATTTCTTATGCTATCTTCCTATGTGAATAGATATCATTTAGCATTGTTCCCAGCTATCTCCTTTGGCTACAAAACATCTTCCCCTATGTTATAGAGAGAGGGTGTTATATAGTACTAACACACTACCTTCCTATGGTGACAACACTGCCCCCTAGGTAGAGTAGGGTTGTCACTTTAGAACAGGTAGTGTGTTCCTGGCAGGATCACCAGGTGAAAATAAAGAAGAAAAATTGTGAAAAAAGTAAACAAATACAGCCACCTCATCTAAGGAAAGATAAATTGCAATACATTCAGTTTTTCTTCTTGGATTTATATATAGTTGCAAAGTGTTTTGCAAACGCTTCTAAAAAAAAAACATGTTATACTTACCTGCTCTGTGCAATGGTTTTGCACAGAGCAGACCTGAACCTCCTCTTATGGGGTCCCCCACCGGCGCTCTTGGCTCCCTCTCTTCTCACATACAGCACTGCTGTAGGGGGGGGATGGACAGTAGCAACTTTTAAAAGTTTTTGTACCTTATTGCAGGGAATGCGTTAAGGTAAAAAATATGTTTACAACTACTTTAGGCTTGAGCACTGGTGCTAAGTACTGGCCAATGAGCATTGCATAGTAAATGACATATACATGATATTATTGTTTGTAGCACACTGGTGAGTCTTTAGGCTTTAGGGGAAAGGGATGAAGGGAAGAAAAGGCACCCTTAAGTGTAATATTAAATGATTTATTCAGGAGCACAAAGGGTTAAAAATATTTCCAATACTTGTGGTAAAATTCAGGTATGTAAAGCAAAATCATCATATGGATCATTTGTCCTCCATCTGTCTGCAGGGGGAGAGAGAGGGGAGAGAGCCGTCCAGTAGCTGTCAGATTCCCCGATGATGTGCAGGACCGAGGAGGCAGCGAGGTGGCCCGAGGTGGCCCGGGTTCCAGATTCATGCTGGAACGCACGCGGCCGAAGAGACCTCATATGAGGGCAGTGGGAGTTATCGCATTTCGCAGCATGCGTGGCTCCTTCATCAGACCTACGCCCATATTCATCTAGTCAGCTTATAAGAGGTGAGGGGGAGGAAAAAGGGAGCCTATGGTGGTCAAACACGCATAGATCGCATCCTGGTGATACTGATCTACTGTTGTGCTCATAAGTTTACATACCCTGGCAGAATTTATGATTTCTTGGCCATTTTTCAGAGAATATGAATGATAACACAAAAAACTTTTCTTTCACTCATGGTTAGTGTTTGGCTGAAGCCATTTATTATCAATCAACTGTATTTACTCTTTTTAAATCATAACCACAACAGAAGCTACCAAATGACCCCGATCAAAAATGTACATACCCTGGTGATTTGACACAAAGGGGTTTGAATGGCTATTAAAGGTAACATCCTCACCTGTGATCTGTTTGCTTGTAATTAGTGTGTGTGTATAAAAGGTCAATGAGTTTCTGGACTCCTGACAGACCCTTGAATCTTTCATCCAGTGCTGCACTGATGTTTCTGTATTCTGAGTCATGGGGAAAGCAAAAGTATTGTCAAAGGCTCTGTGGGAAAAGGTAGTTGAATTGTATAAAACAGGAAAGGGATATAAAAAGATATCCAAGAAATTGAGAAGCCAATAAGCAGTGTTCAAACTCTAACCAAGAAGTGGAAAATTAGGGTTTTGTTGAAACCAAACTATGGTCAGGTAGACCAACTAAATTTTCAGCCACAACTGTCAGGAAAATTGTTTAAAGAAAAACCCCCACAGCCACACCACAGAAAACATGTGGTGTGGCTGTTTCAAGATGCACAATAAGGAGGCACTGAAGAATGATAGGCTGCATGGTTGAGTCGCCAGAAGAAAGCTATTACTACGCAAATGCCACAAAATAGCTTGCTTGTAATACACCAAACAGCACAGAGACAAGCCTCAAACCTTCTGCCACAAAGTCACTTGGAGTGATGAGACCAAAATTGACCTTTTTAGCCACAACTATAAACACTACATTTGAAGAGGAGTCAACAAGCCCTATGATGAAAGGTACACCATTCCTACTGTGAAACACGGAGCTGGATCGCTGATGTTTTGGGGATTTGTGAGCTACAAAGGCACAGGAAATATGGTTAAAATTGATGGCAAGATGAATGCAGTATGTTATCAATAAATACTGGAGGAACATTTGCATTCATCAGCCAGGAAGCTGCGCATGGGACGTACTTGGATATTCCACCATGACAATAATCCAAAACACAAGGCCAAGTCGAGCTGTCATTGGCTACAGCAGAATAAAGTGAAGGTTCTGGAGTGGCCATCTCAGTCTCCTGAATTCAATATCATTGAACCACTCTGGGGAGATCTCAAACGTGCAGTTCATGCAAGACAGCCCAAGAATTTACAGTAACTGGAGGCTTTTAGAGGAATGGGCAGCTTTACTATCTGAGAAGATAAAGAGCCTCATCCACAAATACCACAAAATACTTCAAGCTGTCATTGATAATAAAGGGGGCAATGCACGGCATTAAGAACTGGGGTATGTAAACTTTTGATCAGGGTCATTTGGATAGTTTCTGTTGCCATTATGATTTAAAAAGAGTAAACAGTTCATTGTTAATAAATAGTTTCAGCCAAACACTAACCACGAGTGAAAGAAAAGTTTTTGTGTTATCATTCATATTCTCTGAAAAATGGCCAAGAAATCATAAATTCTGCAAGGGTATGTAAAATTATGAGCACAACAGTATATACACTGTTTATTTCATGTGGTACGCCACATGTCTTGTTATATTTCTCTTCTCTTCCTGTTTCCCCACCCATCCCAGTTTTTGCCAGGACATTCACTCTCAGGCTTAAGAGTTCAAATTATTTTTCTGCAAACACTGAGACGTAGTTTTCCTAGGCGGGGGGGAAGGATATAGGCCGGATGTCTGAGGCCTGTCCCGGGAACATTTAACTGCTAGGCTACCTGAGGGCCTTTCCAGGAGTGGGAGAGCAGTGTAGGGTTGGACTGCTGGCTTGTAGTCCAACCAGAAGTAGTGGTTCAGCCGGACAGGGACCCAGCTGTGGTCGGAGTTAGAAGGAGAAGCTGTCGCTACTAAGGGACCATCCACCTTGTTCCTGGAAATCACTGTGAGTAAGCTGAAGCCAGTACCAGAGCAGTCTTCTCACCAGCTGGGGACAGTGAAGAAGTGGGAAAACTTCAGTGAGTGCCAAGCCAAGGACACAGCGGGTCAGCGGGGGTGACGCTTGAAGAGTATCTGTGAGTGCCAAGCCAGGGAGGTGGGGGTGACGCTGGAGGAAGATACTGAGTGTTAAAAGTGGAAGAGCTGAGTGAAGACCCACAGTCAGTGACTGTAGAGTAAGTGGAGAACTGTTTGTGTTGCCAATAGTTGAATACAACTACCGTTAGTAACTGCTACAAGATTGTTGCCATAGGAGACAGCGGTCCTACCTATACAGAAGCGGTGTCCAGCTGGAGGCTTTCACCTGTATAGCTGTCTACCTATAGAAGTCTCGGAGTCTGCCAATTATCATTGCATCTAATTAAGGGTGTCCTGGCCCTACCCCCCCCCCCCCCCCAGTTCTGTTCAAGAGACAATAAATCTCTTTGCATTCAAAAAGTGTCTGGTGCCTACTATTTGATCGTGCAGTACACCCACCATGCCTTGTAACCCACTGTACACAAAAGAATGTCAGCTGTCCCTAACTCTGAGGCCATTAGGCCTCAAGGGACCATTCATATTGCTATATATTTGCTATATATATATATATATATATATATATATATATATATATATATATATATATATACACACACACATATATATAGCAATATGAATGGTTGTAATGCTGCTAGCCACTATGTGAATTGTACCTGGTCTAGTGGCGACTGGCAAATGCAGCGATGTCTCCTGTAAAAGGCAGAGGTCAAGAGAGGGTATTGATATAATGTATAGTTTGTGCATAATGTAATAATATACCGGTTCTATACCCTGTTTCCCCCGAAAATAAGACCTAGCGTGATTGTCGGTGATTGCTGCAATATAAACTCTACCCCAAATAAGCCCTACCCCGTTTCCCCAAAAATAAGCCCTACCCTGAAAATAAGACCTACAAGGATTACTTTCGGGGAAACAGGGTAGTATGGTGTTTATTTCTAGGGCATAAATCCAGTACATTTCTCTCTGGGAAACTGGCGGGATGGATTTCAAGGACTTACACTTTTACTTTGGTAGATTGTTGGTGGCATTGTGCAAAATGGGTACGGTAGTCTGTTTGTTTAGTACAATTGTGTCTGAAATGGCAGAATTAGCTTTTGGGACTGTTGTTTAGCCAAGGAGGGTGGTGGCAGCTGTTGTAGTGCAAAAAATAATTACCAGCGGTAGGTTTACTGTAATTGTTGGCATGGTTTTGACCGTTATCATGGTAGGGATCAAGGTCCAGATATGCTAGGTGTGTGCTGTCATGTACAGAGGTGAAAGATAGGCCCATGTTGTTATTATTGCAGTGGGAGACAAACTTTTCTATATGGTTAATGTCTCCATCCAAAATGATAATAACATCATCAATGTAGCGGCCAAAGAAGATGATACTATACATGAAGGGGTTATTAGACAAAATGTGTTGTGACTTCCGGAGGCCCATAGTCAAATATGCGTAGGAGGGAGTGTGTGGATGGATGTGTCCTCCATCAGGAAGTTCTGTATGGCATGCATGCTGACATTATGGGGGATAGATGTATACCATGATTGGATGTCCAGGGATAGCCATGAATAAGTGGGTTCCTGTTGGTATGGGTCTAGTAGCTCCAGCAAGTGTGCTCCATCTATGATATAGGTTTATTACAAAAGGCTGCAGAAAATAGTCAACGTGCTGGGAAAAGCCACTTGTTTTAGGGGAAAGGGAAAAGGTGGGTGATTAAGCTACATGCCCATGTCATATACCTAATTACACAAACTGTAAATCCTTTAAAATTTTGTGGCATGGCTTTGTGGCACATATGAAACTTACAAAACTATCATATGATGCCTTTAATTTTCTTAGAGTTACATGATATTAGACAATGTCATGGTACCTATGGAATGTATGAGAAGCCCTCCACGCTACTGTTAAAGAAAAGTAGGGATGAGCTTGAGTTTGAGTCGAACTCATGTTCTACTCGAACATCGGCTGTTTGCCAGTTTGCCGAACAGCGAACAATTTGGGGTGTTCGCGGTAAATTCGAAAGCTGCGGAACACCCTTTAACCACTTCAATACCTGCCCATAGTCAAATGATGGCCGCAGATGGGATCTCCCATCCTGGGTGGCCATCATATGACGTCCTGGGCTTCCCGGCCGTCTAGGGGGCGCGTGCGCCGCCACGTTGCTCGGGACCCGGTGCGTGTGCCCGGCGGCTGTGATGTCCGCCGGGCACCCACGATTGCCCGTTAATCCTAGCAGGACCGTGGATCTGTGTGTGTAAACACACAGATCCACGTCCTGTCAGGTGAGAGGAGACCGATCTGTGTTCCCAGTACAGAGGAACACCGATCGGTCTCCTCCCTTTGTGAGTCCCCTCCCCCTACAGTTAGAATCACTCCCCTGGGAAACACATTTAACCCCTCGTCTCCCCCTAGTGGTTAACCTCTCCCTGCCTGTCACATTTATACAGTAATCAATGCAATTTTATAGCATTGATCGCTGTATAAATGTGAATGGTCCCAAAAATGTGTCAAAAGTGTCCGATGTGTCCACTATAATGTCGCAGTCACGAAAAAAATCGCAGATCGCTGCTATTACTAGTAAAAAAAATAGATAAATAAACATTTTTAAAAAATGCCATAAATCCATCCCGTATTTTGTAGACGCTATAACTTTTGCGCAAACCAATCAATATACGCTTATTGCATTTTTTTTTAACAAAAATATGTAGAAGAATATGTATCGGCCTAAACTGAGGAAACATTTTTTTTTTTTTTTTTTAAATTGGGATATTTATTATAGCAAAAGGTAAAAAATATTGTGTTTTTTTCAAAATTATCGCTCTTCCTTTGTTTATGTGATTTAGGTGATCAAATACCACCAAAAGAAAGCTCTATTTGTGGGGGAAAAAGGACGTCCAATTTTGTTTGGGTACAACGTCGCACGACCGCGCAATTGTCGTTTAAAGTGCGACAGCGCTGAAAATGAAAAATTGGTCTGGGAAGGAAGGGGGTGAAAATGCCTGTATTGAAGCGGTTAAAAGTCTATGGGAGAAATCAAAAGTGCTAATTTTAAAGGCTTAAATGCATGGTATTGTCATAAAAAGTGTTTGGGGACCTGGGTCCTGCCCCAGGGGACATGTATCAATGCAAAAAGAAGTTTAAAAAAAACTGACATTTTTTCGGGAGCAGTGATTTTAATAATGCTTAAAGTGAAACAATAAAAGTGTAATATTCCTTTAAATTTCGTACCTGGGGGGTGTCTATAGTATGCCTGTAAAGGGGCGCATGTTTCCCGTGTTTAGAACAGTCTGACAGCAAAATGACATTTAAAACTATTTGCGGCTATTAATGAATTGTCGGTCCGACAATACACATAAGTTAATTGATAAAAACGGCATGGGATTTCCCCACAGGGGAACCCCGAACCAAAATTTTAAAAAAATGGCGTGGGGGTCCCCCTAAATTCCATACCAGGCCCTTCAGGTCTGGTATGAATATTAAGGGGAACCCCATGCCAAATTTTTTTTTAACCACTTGCCGACCGCCTCACGACGATATACGTCAGCAGAATGGCACGGGCAGGCAGAATCACGTACCTGTACCTGTTTAGACCCTCCCGGTGCCCAAGGCGGTCGGCGTTTGTCCCCCGGTGATCGGAGGTGAGGGGGAGGCCATCCATTCGTGGCCCCCCCTCGCGATCGCTCCCAGCCAATGGGATCATTCCTCTGCTGCTGTATGCTAAACAGCAGCAGAGGAAATTATGTCCCCCCAATCCCCCCCCGATCACCCCCCAATCACCCCTCTCCCCCCCCCCGTCACACTGACACCAAGCAGTTTTTTTTTCTGATTACTGCATTGGTGTCAGTTTGTGACAGTTAGTGTGGTAGGGCAGTTAGTGTTAGCCCCCTTTAGGTCTTGGATACCCCCATAACCCCCCTAATAAAGTTTTAACCCCGTGAATACCCCCCGTCGCCAGTGTCACTAAGTGATCATTTTTCTGATCACTGTATTAGTGTCACTAGTGACGCTAGTTAGGGAGGTAAATATTTAGGTTCGCCGTCAGCGTTTTATAGCGACAGGGAGCCCCATATACTACCTAATAAAGGTTTTAACCCCTTGATTGCCCCCTAGTTAACCCTTTCACCAGTGATCACCGTATAACCATTACGGGTGACGCTGGTTAGTTAGTTTATTTTTTATAGTGTCAGGGCACCCGCCGTTTATTACCTAATAAAGGTTTAGCCCCCTGATCGCCCGGCGGTGATATAAGTTAGGTTTTAGGGTCAGATAAGGTCTGCGTCACCCCAGGCAGCCTCAGGTTAGTGCCAGTACCGCTAACACCCACGCACGCAGCATACGCCTCCCTTAGTGGTACAGTATCTGAACGGATCAATATCTGATCCGATCAGATCTATACTAGCGTCCCCAGCAGTTTAGGGTTCCCAAAAACGCAGTGTTAGCGGGATCAGCCCAGATACCTGCTAGCACCTGCGTTTTGCCCCTCCGCCCGGCCCAGCCCAGCCCACCCAAGTGCAGTATCGATCGATCACTGTCACTTACAAAACACTAAACGCATAACTGCAGCGTTCGCAGAGTCAGGCCTGATCCCTGCGCTCACTAAAGCCCTGTACACACGGTCGGATTTTCCGATGGAAAATGTGTGATAGGACCTTGTTGTCGGAAATTCCGACCGTGTGTGGGCTCCATCACACATTTTCCATCAGATTTTCCGACACACAAAGTTTGAGAGCAGGATATAAAATTTTCCGACAACAAAATCCGTTGTCGGAAATTCCGATCGTGTGTACACAAATCCGACGGACAAAGTGCCACGCATGCTCAGAATAAATAAAGAGATGAAAGTTATTGGCCACTGCCCCGTTTATAGTCCTGACGTACGTGTTTTACGTCACCGCGTTTGGAACGATCGGATTTTCCCACAACTTTGTGTGACCGTGTGTATGCAAGACAAGTTTGAGCCAACATCCGTCGGAAAAAATCCTAGGATTTTGTTGTCGGAATGTCCGAACAAAGTCCGACCGTGTGTACGGGGCATAACAGTTTTTTTGGTAGCATTTTGGTGAACTGGCAAGCATCAGCCCCAGGCAGCGTCAGGTTAGCGACAGTACCGCTAACACCCACGCACGCACCGTACACCTCCCTTAGTGGTATAGTATCTGAACGGATCAATATCTGATCCGATCAGATCTATACTAGCGTCCCCAGCAGTTTCGGGTTCCCAAAAACGCAGTGTTAGCGGGATCAGCCCAGACACCTGCTACCACCTGCGTTTTGCCCCTCCGCCCGGCCCAGCCCAGCCCACTCAAGTGCAGTATCGATCGATCACTGTCACTTACAAAACACTAAATGCATAACTGCAGCGTTCACAGAGTCAGGCCTGATCCCTGCGATCGCTAACAGGTTTTTTGGTATCGTTTTGGTGAACTGGCAAGCACCAGCGGCCTAGTACACCCTGGTCGTAGTCAAACCAGCTCTGCAGTAACACTTGGTGACGTGGCGAGTCCCATAAGTGCAGTTCAAGCTGGTGAGG
Organism: Lithobates clamitans; assembly: GCA_037952925.1. Classification (NCBI taxonomy): domain Eukaryota; kingdom Metazoa; phylum Chordata; class Amphibia; order Anura; family Ranidae; genus Lithobates; species Lithobates clamitans. Next base: position 3,016,691 of record JBBGZY010000016.1, on the reverse strand, counting down.
TGGCAAGCACAAGTAGTGTCCTGCTGCCACCAAGAAGAAGACAAACAGGACCGTTGTGGCCATAATGCCCTTCCTGCTGCATTCGCCAATCCTAATTGAGAACCCACCGCTTCTGCAGCACCCGTACTTTCCCCATTCATATCCCCAACCAAATCCAGTCGGCTGCACGAGAGGCATTTTCTTTATGTCCTCCCGAGTACCCCTACCCAACGAACCCCCCCAAAAAAGATGTCGTGTCTGCAGCAAGCGCGGATATAGGCGTGACACCCGCTATTATTGTCCCTCCTGTCCTGACAATCCTGGTCTTTGCATTGGTGAATGTTTTGAACGCTACTATTCACTAGTTGAGAATTGGCGTAGGGTACAGCATTGCACAGACTAGGCACACTTTCACAGGGTCTCCCAAGATGCTATCGCATTTTGAGAGACCCGAACTTGGAACCGGTTACAGTTATAAAATTTACAGTTACAAAAAAAAGTGTAAAAAAAAAAAAACATAAAAAAAATATAAAATTAAAAAAAATATTTGTCGTTTTATTGTTCTCTATCTCTCTATACTCTCTCTATTGTTCTTCTCTTTTTTACTGTATTCTATTCTGCAATGTTTTATTGTTATTGTTATTATGTTTTATTATGTTTGCTTTTCAGATATGCAATTTTTTATACTTTACCGTTTACTGTGTTTTATTGTTAACCATTTTTTTTTCTTCAGGTACGTCATTCACGACTTTGAGTGGTTATACCAGAATGATGCCTGCAGGTTTATATATCATTTAGTGACAACTTTGTGCAAAAAAAAAAATGTGTCACTTTCCTGCAACTTGTGTCAAAATATAAAATATTCCATGGACTCAACATGCCTCTCAGCAAATAGCTTGGGGTGTCTACTTTCCAAAATGGGGTCATTTGGGGGGGTTTTGTGCCATCTTGGCATTTTATGGCCTTCAAAACTGTGATAGGTAGTGAGGAGTAAAATCAAAAATTTACGCCCTTAGAAATCCTGAAGGCGGTGATTGGTTTTCGGGGCCCTGTACGCGGCTAGGCTCCCAAAAAGTCCCACACATGTGGTATCCCCGTACTCAGAAGAAGCAGCTGAATGTATTTTGGGGTGCAATTCCACATATGTCCATGGCCTGTGTGAGCAATATATCATTTAGTGACAACTTTTTGTCATTTTTTTTTTTTTGTCATGATTCAATCACAAAAAAAATTAATATTCAATGGGCTCAACATCCCTTTTAGAAATTTCCTTGGGGTGTCTACTTTCCAAAATGGGGTCATTTGGGGGGGGGTTGTACTGCCCTGCCATTTTAGAACCTCAAGAAATGACATAGGCAGTCACAAACTAAAAGCTGTGTAAATTCCAGAAAATGTACCCTAGTTTGTAGATGCTATAAATTTTGTGCAAACCAATAAATATACGCTTATTGGCATTTTTTTTACCAAAGACATGTGGCCGAATACATTTTGGCCTAAATGTATGACTAAAATTGAGTTTATTGGATTTTTTTTATAACAAAAAGTAGAAAATATCATTTTTTTTCCAAATTTTTGGTCTTTTTCCGTTTATAGCACAAAAAATAAAAACCGCAGAGGTGATCAAATACCATCAAAATAAAGCTCTATTTGTGGGAAGAAAAGGACGCAAATTTCGTTTGGGTACAGCATTGCATGACCACGCAATTAACATTTAAAACGACGCAGTGCCAAATTGTAACAAATGGTCAGGAAGGGGGTAAATCCTTCCGGGGCTGAAGTGGTTAAAATGGCGTGGGGGTCCCCCTCAAAATCCATACCAGACCCTTCAGGTCTGGTATGAATTTTAAGGGGAACCCCGCGCCAAAATAAAAAAAAAATGGTGTGGGGTCCCCCCAAAAATCCATACCAGATCCTTATCCGAGCATGCAACCTGGCAGGCCACAGGAAAAGAGGGGGGACAAGAGAGCGTCCCCCCTTCTGAACTGTACCAGGGAACATGCCCTCAACATTGGGAGGGTGCTTTGAGGTAGCCCCCAAAGCACCTTGTCCCCATGTTGATGAGGGACAAGGGCCTCATCCCCGCAACCCTTGGCCGGTGGTTGTGGGGGTCTGCGGGTGGGGGGCTTATCAGAATCTGGAAGCCCCCTTTAACAAGGGGACCCCCAGATCCCGTTCCCCCCCCTGCGTGAAATGGTATTGGGGTACAAAAGTACCCCTACCATTTCACAAAAAAAGTGTCAAAAATGTTAAAAATGACAAGAGACAGTTTTTGACAATACCTTTATTTAAAGTCTTCTTCTTTCTATCTTCTTCGGATCTTTTTCCTTCTTCCTTCCTTCTTCCTTTGGTTTCTTCCTCCATCTTCTTCTTCCTCTGGTTATTCCTCTGATCTTCTGCTTCTTGCTCCGGTGTTCTCATCCAGCATCTTCCTCCACGGCGTCTTCTTCCCCACTTCGTTCTTGGGCCCCTCTTGGGCCCCTCTGCATCCATGGGAGGCTCCTGCTGTGTGACGCTTCTCTTCTTCTGACACTTCTTATATAAAGGAGGGCGGGGACACCCCGCCCCCCTCTGATGCATGGGGACTTGACGGGGACTTCCCTATGGCTTTCCCCGTGGCGTCAGAGGGGGCGGGATCTGGGGGTCCCCTTGTTAAAGGGGGCTTCCAGATTCCGATATGCCCCCCGCCCTCAGACCCCCACAACCACCAGCCAAGGGTTGCGGGGATGAGGCCCTTGTCCTCGTCAACATTGGGACAAGGTGCTTTGGGGGCTACCTCAAAGCACCCTCCCAATGTTGAGGGCATGTGGCCTGGTATGGTTCAGGAGGGGGGGGCCACTCTCTCGTCCCCCCTCTTTTCCTGCGGCCTGCCAGGTTGCATGCTTGGATAAGGGTCTGGTATGGATTTTTGGGGGGACCCCACGACATTTGTTTTTTTAATTTTTAAATTTTTAAACTTTGGTGTGGGGTTCCCCTGTGGGGAAATCTCATGCCATTTTTATCAATTAACTTTTATGTGTATTGTCGGACCGATAATTCATTAAAAGCCGCGATTAGTCTTTTGAAATGTCATTTTGCTGTCAGACTGTTCTAAACACGGGAAACATGCGCCCCTTTACAGGCATACTATAGACACCCCCAGGTACGAAATTTAAAGGAATATTACACTTTTATTGTTTCACTTAAAGCATTATTAAAATCACTGCTCCCGAAAAAACGGACGTTTTTAAAACTTTTTTTTGCATTGATACATGTCCCCTGGGGCAGGACCCGGGTCCCCAAACACTTTTTATGACAATAACTTGGATATAAGCCTTTAAAATTAGCACTTTTGATTATTCATGTTCGAGTCCCATAGACTTTAACGGTGTTTGCGTGTTCAAACTAATTTTTTGCCTGTTCGCATGTTCTGGTGCGAACCGAAGAGGGGGGTGTTCGGCTTATCCCTAAAGAAAAGGTGGTTGGCTATGTCAAACATATTTTCTGGCTAGACTGGTCCTCTTAAACTTGATATTTAAAAAAAAAAACATGGGCCCCAGGTGGTTTAAGCCATAATGTGCTAGTATGCATGGCACAGAGCTCTGAAGGAACGGCACGGTATACCATCCCTTCAGGGCGCATGTGCCAGTGACGTCACCGGCTGATTCAATGTAAATATCTTCTAAACACTGCAAGTTTAGGAGATATTCACTGTACCTACAGGTAAGTCTTATTATAGGCTTATCTGTAGTTACAAGTTCAAAGTACAAGTTTACTACCGCTTTAAGATAACAGCAACATTGGAGTTGTCTACAATACACAAAAAGATAACCACTTGGGGAAAAAAATGATTCATGACAAAGGAGTAGGGATAGCTAGCTCCAACTACTGATAGTCTGCAACTTTCCGCAGCAATCTATTAAAAACTGCAAGGGTTAAGGAACCAATTCAGGCAGTGTTTTGTTTGCAAGGCTCTTGTTCCTTGTTCTTAGGTAAAACTAAACCAGAAATTGTAGGTGTTCTCCACCTCTACCAGACTGAATCCTTTCTCCATGGTGAGCTGTCTTGGTTGTAGGTTAGATTCTCTCTTTTTTCTCTAATCTATCCTAGAAAATTGAATGGGAGAGGATGTTTTGCCAGCCTGGGCTCACTGAATGGTCTTATTCCACAATATATGTCAAGATTTAGGCAGCTTGAATCACAATCAAGATGGAGCTTTCAGAGCCTGGATAGCTCAGTTGGTAAAGCATCAGACTTTTAGTCTAATTCCCCGTACACACGATCTGACTTTGTTCGAAGGTTGTTGGCTCCAACTTGTCTTGCATACACACCGTCACACAAATGTTGGCCAAGAATTACGAACATAGTGACGTACTAGACTTACTACGTGGTTTTTCAGCTCTTTAGCGCCACCCTTTTGGCTCCTTCATTTAATTTCGTGTTAGTAGAAGTTTAGTAAGTGTTGATTCGTGCTTTTATTTTTGCATTTTTTATTTTGCGCTATTGTTACTATTCTTGATATCACTTGGAAAAAAAAAGCCTTTGAAAATTTGTTTGCAATAACTCCATCAGTATCACCAGCAAAGCAGCTTCATTATTATCCCATTAAAGAAGAGAGTTGTGCGCTGCCTTTGGAGATTTCCTAACTTGCCGCGTCACGAATGTTAATTCTCTATTACGAACGCTAGTTTACAAGACCGGCCGCTTCTGCTTCTGAGCATGCTTGGACTTTTGTGCAACGGACTTGTGTACAGACGATCGGAAAGTCCAACAAAAAAAATTTGTTGGCAGAAAATTTGAGAACCTGCCAGCCAACATTTGTTGGCAGAAAGTCCGACAACAAATGTTCGATGGAGCATACACACGGTCGAACTTTCCGCCAACAAGCTCACATCCAACATTTGTTGTCTGAAAATCCGATCGTGTGTACGGGGCATAAGGGTTTATGTCCCTGTTTTGGGTGCTGGCTGGAGCTGCAGATAGGGCAGTCTTATACACATCTGCCAGGGTGTGCACTGGCTGAGAGAGGAAGATTGGTAGGGGACATAAACTTTCTAGGCTTTTTGAATCTGCCCCAGAAATAAAGGTGGGTGAAGGTGATTCCTTGACCAGGGCAACACTGCCTGAGCTGGACCAACTGTTTTCCAACAAACTTTGTCTACGGCAGCATACCTTTAGGCATGTTATCTAACAAGCGTTCAACAAAGATCTCACATCATTCCACCTTGGTCCTTTTTCAACAGTACAACAGTTTAAACATGCACACTCAAATTCGCAATGTCAATAAATTGACCACCCCTGCAATAAGGCTGTATAGGTGAAAGGTGTGTTTAAGTGCATATAAATAAAATTCCCATAAATAGTTTGTTGCTTGTAAGCTCATTCTACAGCACCTGGAAATGTTTAGGAACAAACTAAATAATCATCTACAGTAATGTCAGAAAAAGTCAAACATTTTCAAAATCAAAAACAGATGGCAACTTTACTGTAGTAAAAGTTTAGCTTGTTTTGACCTTGTTGTCTTCCTTCCACCGGTATTGTTGGCTGGAAGTCCTCCGCTGAACAGCTGTCAGGTGGGCGGCAATGTCCAAAGGTGAAAGATGGAAATACAGCCAATCCATTTAGCCATTGGATTGTCCAACAGAGCCTGGCAAGGCTCTTCGCCTTGTCTCATGGCTGAGAAATGTCATTTCCACACGTATTTTGTATGAGATGACAAGTTATCAGTCGTCGTCAAGTAAGGCAACCGAGCTACATTCATAATGGCAGTTAGAAAAAAAATTCAATGTTCGCTACAGAAGCTGAGGTAATTATACCATTTAATTTTTTTCATTCTTCTCTCCAAGTTCTTATGTGAATAGCTTAACTTGATTTTAAAGAGATTGCATTTTTCCTGCTGGTATAAATACTGTGGACAGAGTATAAGTACTTGAGAGAAACTAATGAACCTTTCCTCACACTTCATTACCTCCAGTCTGATATGACTGAGCGTATGAACACTAATTACCCTCTCTTTCACAGGCATGGTCATAGATCTAGGTCTTAAAACATAATATTCCACATAGTCATGCTGTAATGCCTTGCTGGGTTATTTTGTGTCCTTATTGAAATGTTAAGTAGATCTATGTCCGATCAAACGGCAGAGATTAGAAAATAGTCACATTTCATGGATAATTTCGCAAATAAAGGTTAAGATACAACTAGAGTAAAGCTGTAGAAACTCAAAGGTGGAAACTTTGATGTATTGTGATCTGTAGATTTTTATTCTTGCTTTATTGCATTTGAGCTATCGAGAGATCGTAAATGAAATGGCACATAGCCAGGTGCCATTTGGTTGTAAATTATGTGTATATGTAACATATAGTATCTCTGATTTCTTTAGGATCAAGCTTCATTCAGTTTTAAATTACTTAAACTTTCTCTGGAACTGGTCACTTGAATAATTTAATTTCAGCACCACAAAAAGACCACAGCACAAGGACTGTAAGGATTCATTGTAAGATACTTTCATCACCAACAGCATGGCCCATTTTAAAGAGTAGAGTTTAACTTGGCTTAAAGTAGCTGTAAAGGCAGAAGGGTTTTTATCTTAATGCATTCTCTGCATTAAGATAAAAAACCTTCTGTGTGTAACAGCCCCTCCAGCACCCCCCTGAGCCCCTTCTCTGTCCAGCAATGTACACGATCCTCTTAGCCATCCAGGACACTCCTCTCGATTGGCTGAGACAGAGCAGCAGCGCCATTGGCTCCCATGGCTGTCAATCAAAGTTGGACAGCCAATCAGGGGGGGAGAGGGGACAGGGCCAAGTCAGGGCTCCGTGTCTGAATGGATACTCGGAGCTCTGACTCAGCTTAGGTGCCCCCTGTAGCAAGCTGCTGGCTGAGGGGCACTCAAAAGGGGGGAGGGTCCAGGAGCAGCAAAGAGGGACCGGAGAAAAGGAGGTTCCAGGCTGCTCTGTGCCAAACCAACTGCACAGAGGAGGTAAGTATAACATGTTTGTTATTAAAAAACAAAACAAAAAAACGAGCCTTTACAATCACTTTAAGGATTTAATCACATCTGTCATCAACAAATCAAATACAAAATACTCCCCTCCCTTCCCCTGCACATATATAATTAGAGTTCCTATCTACTTCACCAATCTGCACAGCAGCCCCTGCTATGTAGATACCAACTTTTCTGAAAGACATTATTTGTAGAATGACAGGCACACCACCCATGTGACAGAACTTAGTCATGGTAATTGGGCACTCAGCATTGGATTGTGAAAGACATGAAGAGTGTGCATTTGTGCCTCATACCTTGAAATACCAGGATTTCTACAGGGGCTACAGTATGCAGCAGGGTGCCAGGTAAGAGTGCTACTGGTAAATGATAGCAATGAAGACAAAGAACTGAGGGGGGGGGGGGGTTAAAGTGGTTGTAAAGTCAGAAGGTTTTTTATCTTAATGCATTCTACGCATTAAGATAAAAAGCCTTCTGTGTGTAGCAGCCGTCCCAGCACCCCCAGTACTTACCTGAGCCGCCTCTCTGTCCAGTGATGTCCATGAGTGCCTCAGATGTCTGGGACTCTCCTCCTGATTGGCTGAGACACAGCAGTGGCTCCTGCTGTCAATCAATGTCAGTAAGCCAATTAAGAGAGAGAGGGGGCGGGGAGGAATGGGGCTCCGTTTTTGAACTGACACAGGGAGCTGTGACTCGGCTCGGGTACCCTCATAGCAAGCTGCTTGCTCTGGGGGTACTCGACAAGAGGGAGGGGCCAGAAAAGCCGAAGAGGGATCTGAGAAGAGGAGGATCTGGGCTGCCCTGTGCAAAACCACTGCACAGAGCAGGTAAGTATAATATGTTTTTTTATTTTTAGAGAGGCAAAAACAAAACTTTACAATCACTTTTTTTCCTTTATTTTCACATGGTGATTCTGCCAGTAACACACTTCCTGTCCTAGAGAGACAACGCACATTCACTACACTCTGTCTATAAAGAAGTAATGTTTTAACTGTAGCCTGCTTTACTGATTTGGACTACAAACACCTTCCCCTCTCCTTATCTGCATCACATAGGGGGGGGGGGGGTGATTGGTAATTAAAGGAGATAGCTGGCAAAGCTGATAACACTGGTAAATTAGTTCACTGCACAAGAAGTTACACAATGCTTAAATTCTGGTGAGAACACCAGGTATTTTTGTAATTGTACAAATGTTTAGCCTAAAAAAGAAAACAAATGCAGCCATCAAATTAAAGACTGGTAAATTGCAATATATTACATTTTTTAACTTGGGTTTAAGCTTAGGGGGATTATTGGGTAAGGTACCAGGGTCAGACATTAGAATCCAGTTAAGGGTTTTGTTTCAGGGTGAAAGTGTCTTTTAAAGGCAGAAGGTTTTTTTATCTTAATCCATTCTATGCAGTAAGGTAAAAAAAAAAAACCTTCTGCATGCAGCTTCCCCCGCAGTCAACCCTAAATACATACCTGAGCCCCCCCATCTCGATCCAACATTGTACACGAGAGCTCTCCCGGGTCCCTCACTCCTTATTGGCTCAGGTACAGAAGCAGGAGCCATTGGTTCCCGCTGAGGTCAATCAGAGCCAGTGACGTTCCTACTGTTGTCTATCAGAGCCAGTGACGAGGGAGCGGGGGGGGGGGGGCAGGGCAGAGCCCCACTCTGTGTCCTATGGATAAGGCTTGTTTTGGGGGGCACACGGTGGCGGGTGGAGCCAGGAGCGCAGGTGTGGAACCCCAGAAGAGGAGAATCGGGCTCCTCTGTGCAAAACCATTGCACAGAAGCAGGTAAGTATAACATTATTTTAAGAAAAAAACAAACAAACAAGGTTTCACAATCACTTTAAGCAAATATTAGAGGGGAACTAAATACTAAGGCACAAATCCGTACACTGAAATTAACTGCACTGTGCCACAACCACCAAAAAATTGTACCCTAATTTATGTTCTATGCTGCTTTGTTTATGTAAGCTCCAATGCACAGCTCATCTTTGACAGCTCTACCAAGCACAAATGAAATGCTAAAAAACATGTTAAAATGTGCTGTAGACCCACCACTTTTCCAGGTTGTATTGTGGCTGGTTGTACTTCCCTTCATGGGTTTGAACTGTTGTTCCTGCTAGCTAGAGGGAGAAATGATTGGTCATACAAGATCAAGATAGACATCGAGTTCCAAAGTTAAATAAAACAGTGAACTCTGACCTCTGCTGTTCTTTCTGCTGGAGCACCTTGGATATAGAAGAAGATGGCAAGTCTTTTACTCCACCAGTTTCTGCCAACAGCTAAAATATAAATTTAGATTGACTTAGTATGTCATAGCAGAGCATGTTTGAAAAAATCAGCATCCATGATACATTAGACATTTCTCTTCTGTTTTGTGTAAGCTATGTAAGCATGAGTATCACCATGATGCATAGGAACTGAGGACATAGTGGGTTCATGGTGTCACATCTTAGACTGCATATTTACTGCTTTTACACGGCAAGAAAAATCCCTAAATGGTGACAACTAAATGTATGTAAAGGCATTTTTTTGTTTTAGATTTGGACAGGGGGGAGGGTTAGACCATCTGTCGGGATTTTATTGCTTTCTGTGTCACCATTGGGAAGGTTCACCCCTTTATTTGTTCTGGTGACCATTACTGTATGTCTGGTACAGAAAGTGATGGGACATCCAAAATTTTCAAGGCTGTCACCAGAACAAGAGGTGAGGGTAAGTCTTCCAATGGGGACAAATGTGTTGGTTACAGCTCTTTATGACAGAATGTCCCATCTCCAGGACAGCAAGTGCATGGAAATCTCCACAGTGGGGCACAAACAGCAAAAAAATTACCTGATGGGGGTTTTAACTATTCCCTACTCTAACTATAACAAACAAAAAGTTATGGCTATAGTTACAGTTTAATAATTCACCTTAACTCCTTATGCCCTGTACACACGGTCGGACTTTGTTCAGACATTCCGACAGCAAAATCCTAGGATTTTTTCCGACGGATGTTGGCTCAAACTTATCTTGCATACACAACGGTCACACAAAGTTGTCGGAAAATCCGATCATTCTGAACGCGGTGACGTAAACGGGGCAGTGGCCAATAGCTTTCATCTCTTTATTTATTCTGAGCATGCGTGGCACTTTGTCCGTTGGGTTTGTGTACACACGATCGGAATTTCCGACAACGGATTTTGTTGTCGGAAAATTTTATAGCCTGCTCTCAAACTTTGTGTGTCGGAAAATCCGATGGAAAATGTGTGATGGAGCCTACACACGGTCGGAATTTCCGACAACAAGGTCCTATCACACATTTTCCGTCGGAAAATCAGACCGTGTGTACGGGGCATTAGTATCACTATTTCTTTTAGTAGGAATTTCTTCTTTAAATTAATTCCCTTTCACACTGGCTTTTCAAATAAATCTACCTGTGAGTTTTTAGGGAGGTCCTGATTAGAAGCTCCATTTAAGTCTTTGGGCAGGCAGTTCTAAACAGAGGTGTGTTCATTTACTTCCACTTATATCCAAGTCTGTCAAGTTCTGGAAAAGGAATGGAAAACATCTGCGTCCTTTTTTCATTCATTCAGCCCTAAACGTGATGAATCGGATTTAGTTTGATGTAAACAGAATATATATATAACCCAAAATTGCAGCGCTACAAATAGCAAGTGATAAAACCAAAATGCAAATTAAATACACAGTGATACGTTCATGAGAGTGTCATAACTGACATCATCGGGGGTGTGCCTGAATGGACGAAAGTCCATGCCAGAAACCACGCTATTTAACAGGTCTGGCATGGACTTCACACCCCAATGATGTCAGTTATGACGAAACCTGTAGGGTAGAGTCTATACTAATTCTCACCACGCTAGTTCCTATGTGATCTGCACACCGTATTTTACCTTGGAAACTGTTTTATCCTTGTTTGTTTGGACTTATGCTACCTCAATAAACCATCACGGTTTTATGCTATGGTGGCGTTCTGCTTTCTTTTATCGTACTTGTGAGCGAGAAACTGAGAGAGAAGCCACCTGTGTTCATACTTCCATCATCCTGTTTATATCCAAAGGACGGATCGTATGTATTACACTCATCCATGCTTTATCAGGCTCCTATAACGTGGAGTCTAGTCATCTGGTAAGGGACCAGCCTTTCTTTTTTCTCTGTGGAAGGTGCCCTTTTGGTGTTCAATCGTTTATCATCACCGAGACACGAATATTTAAAAACTTTATTTATGTTGGATTTCCTCTCAGAATTGAACATTAATATTTTAGATGTTCTCATGGACTCATCACTGTTTATTTAATTTGCATTTTGGTTTTATCACGTGCTATTTTTAACGCTGCAATTTTGGGTTATATATATATGGGTTATATATATTTTTTATGCACAAATGTTCTGTTGTGTAATTGCCAGTTGCTGTTTTGATTTAGTATTTCATCTGCGCAATTTCTATCCACGTTTTTATACTTGATGTAAACAGAAGCAAGTTTGTTTACATCTGGCTGCCTATAGAACTAAGATGGGTCCAGAAAGCTCCAGTATTTCAATGGAGCTTAAAGTGATTATAAAGTTTTTGTTTTTTTTAAATAACCAACATGTGATACTTATGCAGCGTAAACACATGCTCTGACTTTTCGACCGGACTGGTCCCACGGACTCCGACGGACCAAATCCGGCTGACAATCCGATCGTGTGTGGGCTTCACCGGACCTTCAGCGGACTTTTCCAGTCGCAAATCTGACGGACTTTAGATTTGGAACACGCTTCAAATCTTTACGTCGTAACCCCGCCGGACCCAGAAATCCGCTCGTTTGTATGCTAGTCCAACGGACAAAAACCGACGCTAGTGCAGCTATTGGCTACTGGCTATCAGCTTCCTTATTTTAGTCTGGTGTACGTCATCACGTACGAATCCGTTGGACTTTTGTGTGATCGTTTGTAGGCAAGTCCGTTCGTTAGAAAGTTCATCAGAAGTCCGCCAAAAGTCCTTTGAAAGTCTGTGGGACAGGCTGTTGGACTTTTGTTGCTGAAAAGTCTGACCGTGTGTACACGGCATAACCTGCTCTGTGCAAGGGTTTTGCACAGAGCAGCCCCTATCCTCTGTTTTCTGGGGTCCCCCGGCAGCACTCCTGGCTCCTCCTCTTCGTCAGGTGCCCCCACGGACAGCTGCATTCAATAGGGGCACCCGTGTGGGCGCGCTCCTGAGTCCACAGCAGAACTCGGCCCCACCCCTGTCTCCTGTGTTACTCGATTTAATTGTGTCACTCCATTTAATTGACAGTAGCATGAGCCAAAGCTGCTGGGCTCCTGCTCGTAGCTGGAATAATCAGATTCAGGTAAGAAAAAGGGGGGCTCTTGGGGGCAGCTGCAGCACAAAAGGTTTTTCACCTTAACCACTTCCCGCCCGGCCTATAGCAGAATGACGGCCGGGTGGTTTAGTTATCCTGACTGGGCGTCATATGACGTCCAGCAGGATAGCCCCCTAGCTCACGGCCACGGGGGGCCCACAGCGCGCCGATCGGGGACGGCACTTGTCCCTCTGACATAGCCCGTCCCCGATCATGGTAAACAGCCAATGAAATTGGCTGTTTACCATGTGATCGGCTGTGTCCAATCACAGCCAGTCACTTCTGAGCAGTTAAGGAGGCGCTCCCCCGGAGGTGTGCAACGCGGTGATCGGGGATGGCGCGTGTCTCTCAGACATAGCCCATCACCGAATAGGGTAAACAGCCAATGAAATTGGCTGTTTTCCACATGACCAGCTGTGTGCAATCACAGCCAGTCACAAATGTAAATAATGAGAGCGGTTACTATCTGATCCCTTCTCTCTCCTCATCGGACTTGCCCAAGTGGAACGAAGAGCGCGGAGATGATCCTCTAATGCAGGAATACTCTGCGGAACAAATGAGTCAGGCAACATGGAAGGTTGGAAACCATAGCAAACCCTGCCCACAGTAAGAGGTCTGACCAGTTGTTATGATGGTCAGAAATTTAGCAACATAGGAATTGCTCCAAAGACTGCTTGGCTCATTCTGTGGCCCTATTAGATTGCGGGTTATACGCAGAGGAGAAAGCAAGCTGAATTCTCAACCTTGCACAAAAGGTTCGCTAGAACCGGGACACAAACTGACTAACCCTGTCCGAGACAATCACCTTGGGTAGCCCATGTAAGCGAAAGATCTCCCGAGCAAAAATGGTAGCCAGTTCCTTAGAAGTGGGTAACTTCTTAAGTGGAATACAATGAGACATTTTCGAGAACCGATCAACCACCATAAGGATAACTGTGTTGCCCTGGGAGTTGGGTAACTCCACAATGAAATCCATTGACAGGTGGGTCCAGGGCCTCTCTCCATTGGGTATGGGTTGTAGGAGGTCCACTGGAAGGTGTTGTGGAGTGTTACTCTGAGCACACAAGGAACAGGCAGCTATGAAGGCAGTTACATCAGCACGTAGACTAGGCCACCAGAATTGTTGGGAAATGGCCCAAAAGTGTTGATTCTTCCCAGGGTAGCCAGCAGCCTTGGGAGAATGGTAAGTCTGGAGCACGGCAGTATGGAGACTCTCTGGGACAAAGCTACGGTCACAAGGTTTCTCAGAAGGAGCATGAACCTGAGCAGCAAGAATTTTGTCACCCAAAGGAGAAGTGAGACTGGTGCGAACCATAGCTAGAATAAGATCAGGAACCAGAACCGACTCCATTCTGGAAGTGGAGGAAAATTGTCATGACAAAGCGTCAGCCCTTACATTTTAAGTACCAGGTAAGAATGAGACAATGTAATTGAAACTAGACAAGAAAAGAGCCCATTGCGCCCTTCTGGGATAGAGGCGTTTTGCCTCCGACAAGAATGTGAGATTCTTATGGTCAGTAAGAATGAGAGCGGGCACAGGAGGAGAGGAGATGTCTTCATTCTTTCAGGGCTAAAATGATCGCTAACAGCTCTCTGTCACCAATCTCGTAATTGCACTCGCAGGTGACAATTTCTTGGAAAAGTAGCCACAAGGATGCATAGCGCTCTCAGAGGTAGGACGTTTAGACAGAAGGGCACCAACTCCAGTCTCAGAAGCATCAATCTCAAGGATAAAAGGTAACGTAGGATCAGGATGTGCCAACACAGGAGTAGAAGCAAAGGAAGCCTTGGGACTCTCAAAGGCCTTATTTGGACTCCGGAGACCAACACTGTGGATTACCATCCTTTCTGGTCATATCAGTCAGGGGCTTGACCAGAGACGAGAAGTTACGAATAAACTTCCGATAATAGTTGGCAAAGCCAAGAAAACACTGCAGAGGACGTAAACCCACGGGTCGAGGCCACTGTAGGACTGCTGAATGTTTCTCTGGGTTCATCGAAAAACCAGCAGTGGAAATTACATAACCCAGGAAATTGACCTATTCACGATGGAATTTGCACTTCTCCAATTTGCAATAGAGATTGTTCTCTGTTAGTTTCTGGGGCACACGACAGACATCTGTGTGGTGGCTCTCCAGGGACTTGGAAAATATGAACGGGCTTTTACAAAGGCCAAAAGGCATTACGAGGCATTACGAGGTACTCATAATGGCCTGTTCTGGTATTAAATGCAGTTTTCCACTCTTCGCCCTCCTTAATCCTCACGAGATTGTATGCCTCTCTCAAATCAAGCTTTGTGAAAACCGTTGCTCACTTGAGGCGGTCAAATAACTCCGCAATTAACTGAATCGGATAGGCATTCTTAATCGTGAAATGATTGAGACCCCTATAATTAATACAAGGTCTCAGTTAACCACTCTTCTTCTTCACAAAGAAGAAACCAGCACCAGCAGGAGACGAGGATTTGTGGATGAAACCTCAATAAAGTGCGTCTGCAACATACTTCTCCATGGCCTTATCCTCCAAGACCGACAAAGGGTAAACCTGGCCACGAGGGGGTATGGCACCAGGTTGAAGGTCAACTGCGCAATCATACGACCGGTGTGGAGGCAAACTACCGGCTTGATCTTTGTCAAAGACATCGCTAAAATCGCGGTACTCCTCCAGCACAGAGGAGAGAGAAGAAGTGCACAGGACCTTGGCTACCTTCTGGAAGCATGTCTTGCTGCATTGTGGCGACCAGGAAAGAACCTCAGCATGGAGCCAATCAAAAGAGAGGTTGTGCCTCTGTAACCAAGGATAACCAATAACCAGCGGAAACTTAGGTGAGGAAATAACTTGGAATTGGATTATCTCATGGTGAAGAGCCTCTACGGCTATAAACAACGGAACAGGCTCATGAGTCACATGGGCAGGCTGTAGAGGTCTCCGTCAAGGGCCTCAATGGCAAATGGAGTGTCACGCAGCTGCAGTAGAATCAAGTGCTTCCATACAAAAGCAGCATCAATGAACAGGCCTGCAGCCCCAGAGTCAATTAGAGCCTGTATCTCGACGGACGACTCAGCCCAAGAAAGTGTAACCAAAACCAGGGGCTTATCCTTCTGGATAACTGGGGACGAAATAACGATACCTAAGGTCTGTCCATGACAGGACCTCAAGGTTGGGGCGTTATCTGGACGGGTAGGATAAGACTTCAAAAAGTGACCTGCCTATCCACAATAAAGGCACAATCTCTCTCTCCTCCTAAGGGTTCTCTCATCCACAGAGAGATGCGTGAAGCCCAAGTGCATGAGTTCATCTTCACTGACCGCAAGGGTGGGACTGCAAAGCTCGGAGACAATTATACAGAAGGCTTCCGCAAGCGCTTCTTAAAAGAGAGTCCTTCTCTGAGTCTGGAGTCAATGAGGATGGCAAACGTGATCAACTTCTCCAGCTCAGTGGGTATATCTCGGGCTGCTATCTCATCCTTGATGGTATCCAAGAGACCATGAGAAAAAGCAGCCATGAGGGCCTCATTGTTCTAAGCAACCTCTGCTGCCAGAGTATGAAATTCAATGGCGTAATCGACAACAGTTCTCGTACTCTGATGGACATGAGGCACTTGGCAGCAGAAGCGGAGCATGCGGGAACATCAAATACCCTTTTAAAGGAAGCCACAAACTCAGGGTAACTCAAGACAACAAGTTTTGGTGTCTCCCATAGAGGGTTTGCCCAGGCCAAGGTTCTCTCAGAAAGCAAAGATATCATGAAACCTACTTTGCTTCTGTCTGTGGGAAACACCAGGGGCAGCATCTCAAAGTATATCTCAATCTGGTTGAGAAACCCTCTGCATTGGACTGGATCGCTCCCAAATTGGTGGGGAAGCAGATCGGAACCAGACATACCTCTTATAGAAGTAATACTTGAGGCGGGTGCCTGCACAGAGAGCAGCAGCAGGGATGGCCTGCAAGACAGGTTGTACTGGAGCAGCCACAGTGGGAGATTCCAGGTGAGCCGTGCGACTCAGGAGCATTTGTAATGCCATGGCAAACTGATTCATGTGGTGATCCTGCTCATCCAACCTGGAAAAAATATTACCAACAAGTGGATTGACTGCATCTTCTGAATTCATGGCCTTCGCCTCCTGTCAGAAACCATGAATCAGACTGAGACAGCAGTACAGTTAAATCTCACTTGTTTAATAATAATAAAAAAAGGTAAACATAGTCAAAACATAGCCATAGCCAGAGTTCAGGAACCGGAATGGATAGTCAGACAAGCCAAAACGCCAGGGAGCCAGAGATGAGCATAGTAGAACAGCAAACAGGATCTGGAGCCAGAAGGAATGTCAGCCAGGATAACAGGAACACAAGAGAGTGTCTCTAGAGATGTGACCAAGGTGAAGGCAGAGATCATCTGGGCTGGACGGCTTAAGTGGGCAGGACTGAAGAGCAGGATATCATCAACAGGTAAGTCACTGTGGAGAGATAGGAGCTGGCAATTAGCCGACAGCTGAGCGGCCAGCTCGGAGAAGGAAGGGCTGAGCCCAGCCCTGACAATTTTTTGCCCTTCTACTTTAGTACAGGGGTCTCACATATGTGAGGGGCATCCAAATTGCGTTCTGAGTAGAGAAAATCAGTTTTTGTTTTTCTGTGTTCCCAGAACAGGGTCTGTTGTCTGGAGGCTTCAAAGAGATTTGGGTGGGAGAAGCCTCTACCCCTGTCCCCCTGGCCCTAAGCTTGATGGTCCTTCGTGAGATAGGTCATCATAAAATTCTATGTGTAATTTATGCTCCTAGAATGCCTGGAGGTGCTACTTGGATGTTGGGCCTCTGTATGTGGCCAGGCTCTGTAAAAGTCTCACACATCTGGTATCACCATACTCAGGAGGAGTAACAGAATGTATTTTGGGTGTCAATTTTGCTATATATGCAGCACGACCCCCTAAGGGACTGCTTGGAATTACCTGCTTATCTGCACTGTCATGACCTAGTGAACATTCCAACCCACCTGACACTCTGGGTTCCGACATCCTTGCACCACCATAAAGTAATAAATCAGACAACTCTCAGTATTTATGTTCTAATAATGTATACTAGAACAGACTGAACAGGGTATTGTCACAAATAGGAGGTAATAGATCTGCTGAGTTTTAGGCAACAGCACCAACTCAGTAAAGGAATTCCTCAAAATAACACAAAACAAGATATTATCAAGTAGAACAGTATATTATGGACTATGGATCGATCATCTATAACTGTTACCCTAAGGAGAGGTCAGACTTAAAGGTGATGGTATAAGGGCCCTTATAGCAGTAATGATAATAATGTCCCCGTTGCAGATCTGATGGTCTTCATCGGCATCTAGGAGCTCATTAACTGTAATTCAGTACGGTGTGGTAAGAAGCGATAGGTTCCTTGTTAAGAGGAAAACTAAAGGTGTCTATGCACAGTGTTCAAAGCAAGTTCATTAAAGGATTTCTAAGGTAAGGATGTCTGTGCAAAGTGTTCCAGTGGAACTGTGATAAAGGATTTGTAAAGGTTGGGCAATTGCCCTCTCACCAACGACCCGGCCGATTCGATGTCTTCTGGACAGTATCTCATGTAGTGACACTCGTGCAGCGCATCCACCGTATCCATCTCCCGATGTGAAGCCCGGTATACTGGTTAGCAGGTGACCGAAGTGGTGCTGGATGGATGTCAGATGAACAGCAGCAGAGCTAGGCCCCTCTCATCCAGGTTGGAATGTAGTACACCACGTGGTTGGCTGCGACCCCTCTCACCATGCACAGAGAGGTCCGTTTCAAGTTAGGCCCAGGAAGAAGAAAGCTCTGCATGGGCTTTTGCTTCTTTTATAGCTACTCCCAGCAATCTCCCTGATGGCAGCGAAGATGCCTAGGATATGTAGCCCAGGCGCATAAACATGCAAAGCCATTATCAGTCTGAGGGACTATTCCTCCCACAATCCCTTTTGTTTGGCTCACAAATATGATGTCACTTGATAGCACTGAGCACTAGAGGAACATGCGATGCGTGGAAATACCAGAGGATCACTGTACTTTACAGTTGTAGTCCCTATTGCTACATATACATGCTGTGTGTTGGAAATATCTAATAAATGGACAACTTTGTGTAAAAAAAACGCATTTTCTTTTTTTTTCCACATTTTCCAAAAACTTCTGGAAAAAATGAACCCTTCAAAAGACTCATTATGCCTCATAGATTATACGCTGGGGTGTTTACTTTCATAAATTGGGTCATTTTGTGGGTAATTCCATTGTCCTGGTGCTCTAGGGTCTTTAAAAGTGTAATAGGTGGTTGAGAAATGAGCCTCACCTGGAGTATGCTGTCAAGTTCTGGGCACCAGTCCTCAGGAAGGATGTACTGGAAATGGAGCGAGTACAGAGAAGGGCAACAAAGATAATAAAGGGACTGGAGTTTATTAGTTATGAAGAAAGGTTGCGAGCACTGAACTTATTCTCTCTGGAGAAGAGACGCTTGAGAGGGGATATGATTTCAAATTACAAATACCACACTGGTGACCTCACAATAGGGATAAAACTTTTCCGTGGAAGGGAGTTTAATAAGACACGTGGCCACTCATTAAAATGAGAAGAAATTAGATTTAACCTTAAACTGCGTAGAGGGTTCTTTACTTTAAGAGTGGCAAGAATCTGGAATTCCCTTCCACAGGCGGTGGTTTCAGTGGGGAGCATCGATAGTTTAAAAAAACTATTAGATAAGCACCTGAACGGCCACAACATACAGGGATATACAATGTAATACTGACATATAATCACACACATAGGTTGGACTTGATGGACTTGTGTCTTTTTTCAACCTCACCTACTATGTAACTATGTAATTATGTAACATCGTAGCAGCATTTAGAGCGGATCATAAATGTGGTCTGAGATGCACATGTGCGGCTCAGATCACATTACTTGCTGAGAGGCAGGGGGGTGATTTATGACCTCTAGGGTCTCTTCTGTTATATAAACCCTGCCCGTTAGCGAGTTTTGTAAAATCTGACTTTGCTACCACCTAAAAGGCACAGGGGCACACTGGACACCCAGCATATTGCACAATGGCAACAAAGGTGTCCACTGTGTCCCCTCACCAGTATTCCAACAGTACAAACAAATAGGCACTTCCCCACCTATAACTAGCCTTCGCAGCAAGGAGCACATGGAAGGATGCATGTATTTGCAGATGTGTGCAAACTAACCCTCTGTTTTTAACAACAACTCTTAGACAGGATAATTTGGTTGTTGCAGGCTGGTTGTTAGGTTGAGCTGGGAATTTCCCTTGTTTTTGTTTGACATGCTTCACCTTTTCATGTGCTTTTTGCTGTGAAGGCCAGTTATAGGTGGGTGACCATTTGTTTGAACTGGATTAAAACCCTGGACATTAGGGGGCCCTCCTATGTGCAGCCTTTTGATTCCTGTGCATTGTTTCCCTGGTCTCCCAGGCTTCCGGTCCACTTTTAATTTTATAGGAAGTCCCTCTGATCCCCCCTCCTCAATTTAACATGTCCCATGGTTTGAAACATCACCATGTGCATATTATATATAGTCCTTCCGAGCTGCCTGTGAACGTCAGTGTAGGCAGTGTGTTTAGCTACTGCTTGTTAAAAATATGTAGATATTTGAATGTCCATGGCTCGTCATGGTTCCACTTCAAAGTCCCACCAATAGGCCTATGTAAATGATACAATGGATAGCACACAGTGCTGTTCACATTATCAAAACATGAAGCGTTAGCGTTGCTTCACTTCAAAATTGATGCCTCATGTTGAGTCAGGAGGCATTTCTTGCCCCCCATTATATGGTAATGCTCGCAAACGCTCTAGCAGGCATTTGCAGTGCGATTGCGGGTCTTTACATTTAGTTTATTTCCGGTAATAACACTTTCCCATTTAAAAATAGGTGTTTGTGGAGCGGTTTTGCCATGCTTTAACGGTCCTCAAGTACTCGTCATTAACGCTTGTAAAACACAAGTCTAACGCCCATACTAAACCTTGTTGACAGCAGTCTAACGCCCATACTAACGCTATAGAAGCGTTTGTTAAGCGTTAGAAATTTAGTCAAGTGTGAACAAGCCCATAGAGTGTTTTTTATCCAGTATCATCAAAATACAGGTTCATTTCAAGTCACACATAGGATAATGCCAATACCAAGCCCTTCCTCTGTGTAGCAAAGTTTCCTTTCAATATGACTTTGTCACCAAGAGTCAACACATGCTAAACATTTCCATGCTTAATTAGAAGTGTTATTTATGATACTGACTTAGACATGAACCCTGATAATCCTACATTGTCTATGTGCTAATTTCAGTGCAGGTACAGCCAAATGTCTGTTTAACCTTTGGAAAACAGCGGGATCCAATATCATTACCATGGCAACAGCCTTCTTGCCCAGAACGATAGCTTCAGATCTAACTTTAATTCACAGTAGCATTATTTTTTAACTAATCACAGCTAATAATGTAGGGAAAAAGAGAAGAACTAGGCATCTTGAATAAACCTGGAAGAAAGGCAGAATATAATAAGGTAACCCCATTTAAGAGAAAAAAAAATCGAGCAGACCCAAATAGTTAAATTCATTTACCATGTGTCATGAAGACTTTAAATCCCAGCATTCAATTACTTAAAAAAACATGCATGAATAGCTTGAGAAAATGACATTCTCCAACAGTATTACATGGTCTCTGCGACACTGACAGCCTTTCTCTATTTGGAGCTCAGGGTTACTCCATGTGTAATTTCGAGAAGCGATGGCCAAGGCACAGCTGCTCTTTCACTGGAAACAAAATGATACAACCTCCTGCTTTCTATGGCAACAGCACTAAACCCTACAGAATCTGATCTGCAGAGCAAAACCTGCTCTTAATTAGCTCTTAATTAGTTTAATGCATTCTGAATTATGTGGAAAAACTAGAGTTATTTTAATCTAAATGTAAAGGTTGACATTCGAGTCAGGATGAGTAGAAACTGCATTTTTTTTCTTTTTAAGAGGAAAAGCTGTTTATTGGATTTTTTTTTCATTCTTTGTTCTAGACAATGGAAAATGAAATTCACTGTAGGGTTGTCAGGTCTTCCATTTGCAACTGAATTTATATTAAGCATGTATCATATAAGCAGGGCTGAAAGCAGCACTTTTATTAATTAGAAATGGATGTTTTGCTTCTGCCCAACCCCCTTCTGTGTTAATTTTAATGGCAAAATATAGGTGGATATTAAAATCCCAATATCATTTGGGAGTAAACATCTTAGTAGAAATTCCTTCTTGTTGTCTGTCATGCGAGGGTGGCACAAGTGCTGAACTAGACCTATCATATACCTTTATATACAATTATGTGCAAAATATACCCCGGCAACCAAATGTTAGCTTTTGTATGTTTATACATACATTACCGCAAGCCACTTTCTCCAACAATCTTCTCTCTGTTTCTATAATTTCACTACTGGTTTTGAAAATACTAAAGAGATTTTACATGAAACTCCGCGTGGCCAAGGTACTTTTGCCTGGATGTTGGATTACTAAGGCCTGTTTTACACCTGCTTCAGCTTGTGTGAATGGTAAGCTTTTACAAAGCATTTGCAGAGCTTTCGGTAAGCTTTGTTAAAGCTTTTAAAGCACGCTTCAGCTCTAATGGGGGAATACATTTTTTATTGATTGTGGCTCACTTATGTAGATGAATGCCTCCAAAACCTGGTTAAGGGTCATATAATGATATAAGGATAGTTTTACCTTAACTGACTCAATGCTATAGGAATGTCATTGTAAACTGACCATATGGCCAAGCCCACTAATTTCCTTTCAGGAAATGTATGTTATCTTCCTTAAAAGGTGATATCACTTTCCAAACAGTTAATATTGGTTGTTACATACTCACTTGTCCTGTATGCACCACAGCCAAAATTGGATCAAACTAGTCCTCTAACAGAATTGCGAATAGCATTTGTCTGCCCTGATCATTTGGAAAATGAGTGCGGACCTTTGGAAGAGCATCTATATATTCTAGCTGCAGCTAAGTCTCTTTTGATATTATTACATTGATACCTGGGTCACTCTATCTGTCATTACTCAAATTAATGTTATACTGTATATTCCCAATTGTTTGTGTGACCTCTCTTTGCACATCTAGAAAAACCCCAAAAATGTAAACTATTATGTAATAGTATTAAAACAACCTCCGGTTTTTAAATGTTAAACACAGATACTAATGGGAGTGCTGATTGTCACCTTAAAAACGCTGCTAGCAGGCTTCAGCACTACTTTAAATTGTTGGGCGTCTGCCAAAGCCAGCTAGCAGCTTGTCTGAAGTGGCAATCAGCACTCCCATTAGCATCTGTGTATACCATTCCCATACATAAGCTGAAGGGTGCTTTAAAGGCATAGAGAAAGCCACTCAAAGCTTAGAAAAAGCTTGCTGAAAGTTTATTAAAAGCTTGCTGAAAGTTTAATAAAAGCTTGCCAATCACACTGCTCTTGTACAAGCTGAAGCCTGTGTGAAATAGGCCAAAGTTTGTAAGTTTCCTGTGGGGACTAGAACAATTTTTGAATTTGTGCCCTATTTTAAAAAAAACTTGGTCAGCTTTTATTTCCCTCTTCTATTCTGGTAGATAGAGTGTTACAATAAAGCACTCTGTGACAAGAGAAATCACCTTGAGATTGCAAGACCTTAAATAGGTGACTGTGTGTGCCCAGTTGGGGCATTTGGAAGAATAGTTATAAAAAAGGAAAAAAGTATTAAAGAGAAGAATTGGGAAATGGAATGAGCAATATGTGATCCCCTTTTAAATGTAACCACTGAATCTTCATCCAATGTGTGTCCAGATTTTGCCAGTAGACATCACTGTTGCATGTAGAATAAATATTTTGATGCATTTTGAAGGCTGGGCTACCTGTAAGATTTTGAGCGATAATGTGAAAGAGATTTCAAATTTGTGGGATATTTTTAAAAGTGAAGTGCAGTGAAATTAAATAAAGTTGAAAAAAAAATAATCAGATGCAAGGACATTCCTATTTTTTGGAAATTCACATTGCATGTTTGAAATGACCATGACATCATTCCTTGCATGTGACCTTTAGTAAATGTGATATGTTGCTTCTGGTGACTCTTAATAGCTGCTATGCAATGCAGAAACAATTTGCATGAATGTTAGGTGATTATTCTATTAATGGATTGGTTATTAATCATTCATTCAAGAGGATTTTGATCCTAGGTAGGAAATGCTCATTAGAAACAAGAATACTTTTTTTTTCTCTGAGCAATCAATCTCATAGATTAATTAAATCGAACAAAATATCATTTAATCCTGCAGTTATTTTTTACAAGATTAATCTCATGAGGTTTAAACTAGTGAATGAAAATTGTATGTTAGGTCTGATTGTCCGGATGGGCTCTGACGCTTTTTGTCCCTCAGGTTGTACAAGTTTTTGCAGAGAGATGGTTACTCCTAATGATCTATTTTGGGCTGTACACCCTAAATACTTGCTGATCCACACCCACTGAAGATATCATTGAAATAGTTAAAAGGCATGATCTCATTTAAATTATATAGAATCACATAAAGAAATATCTTTTTAGGCTTACTAAACCTAAAAAAGTGACACTTGGTAACACAAAAGTAGAAAACTAGTAAATAGTTTTAATGAATAGTATAGGAGTAGTGTTTTTCTCTCTCTCTCTCTTCCCACTCAGGAAAGTCAGAGTAATGCTGCAGGGAGCAGCCTGTGTGTGTGGACACAGGGAGCTGGTGTCCACTGCCCAGCCTATAGACAGGGGTTCTAATCGGACTGTCATCTGATGATAAGTGAGTGGGACACCGTTTTGCTGAGAGAGAGAGACAGAGAGCTTGTACATCCCAAGCAGAGCAAATCCATAGCCAGGATGAATTTGTCTGTGTGGAGACTGTGGGTCTAAGGAGACCAAAATAGCCAGGAAGCTCAAAGTATTTTGTTGCTCTGTGGAGCATTTGCTGATAAATGAAAGTGGGCAGGTGCCCTTAACCACTTAAGCCCCAGACCATTTGGCTGGCAAAGACCAGAGCGTTTTTTGCGATTTGGCATTGCGTCACTTTAACTGACAATTGCACAGTTGTGCGACGTGGCTCCCAAACAATATTGACATCCTTTTTTCCCCACAAATAGAGCTTTCTTTTGGTGGTATTTGATCACCTCTGCAGTTTTGTTTTTTTTTGCACTATAAACAAAAAAAAGCAACAATTTTGAAAAAAACGCATTATTTTTTTACTTTTTGTTATAATAAATATCCCCAAAAATATATTTTTTTTTCCTCAGTTTAGGCCGATACGTATTTTTCTACATATTTTTGGTAAAAAAAGGGGTTAACCACTAGGGGGCGCTGCAGGGGTTAAGTGTGTCCTAGGGTGTGATTCTAACTCTGGGAGGGAGGGACTATGTGTGACATGACACTGATCACCACTCCCGATTACAGGGAGCTGTGATCAGTGTCCTGTCACTAGGCAGAACGGGGAAATGCTTGTTTACATCAGCATTTCCCCTGTTCTTCCTCTCTGTGAGACGATTGCGGGTATCACCGCGGATATCGAGTCCACGGGACCCGCGATCACACTCACGGAGGTTGCGGCGCGTGTGCCTGCAAACAGCTTCTCAAAGGGCAACATACAGGTGCGTTAATCTGCCTGTATGTTCCCTTCTGCCGATGTATATCGGCGTGAGCCAGTCGGCAAGCGGTTAAAATACAAGTTGGCAAGTAAGTCATTAAAGCTCAAAATTTGAATCTAAAATATCACTATACATACAGTGTATGTGTGTGTGTATATGTATATATATATATCTATACACAGGCTTTCTCCCTCTAGCTTTCAGTGTCACTCTTGCATCGAACTCACATCCGCTTCCCAGCCCCGCCCTGCTCTGCAGTGGTACAACTTGTCCCAGGACAGCACAGGATTCAATAACAGAAGCGCTAGTCGCCACATGTTGCATCACTGGGGATCAGAGCTTACTGTAGTTGGTCAGTGGCAGTTAAGAGGAAGGGGGGAGCTTTTGTGGTGCTGGCCATTTCATATACCTGTGAGCTGAGCTGATGTCTTTTGGCATGCCTCTTTGCTGCATGGGCGTGATTTTGTTTGGGGGGGGTGGACGCAGCATTTCATTTTTGGACCCAGGCAGCACAATGTCTTGGGCCAGCCCTGACAGTGGATTTAAAAAGTCTACACACCCCTCTTAAAATGACAGGTTTCTGTGATGTAAAAAAATTAGCCAAAGATAAATAATTTCAGAACTTTTTACACCTTTAATGTCACTTATAAACTGTACAACTCAATTGCAAAACAAACTGAAATTTTTTAGGGGGGAGTAAAAATAAAAAAACTAAAATTATGTGGTTGCATAAGTGTGCACACCCTCTTATAACTGAGGATGTAGCTGTGTCCATAATTAAGCAATCACATTCAAACTCATGTTAAATAGGAGTCAGTACACACCTGACATCATTTAAAGTGCCTCGGATTAACCCAAAATAGAGTTCAGCTGTTCTAGTAGGTCTTTCCTGACATTTTCTTAGTCGCATCCTACAGCAAAAGCCATGGTCCACAAAGAGCTTCCAGAGCATCAGGGGGATCTCATTGTTAAAAGCTATCCATCAGGAGAAGATTACAAAAGAATTTCCAAGACATTAGATATACCATGGAACACAGTGAAGACAGTCATCATCAAGTGGAGAAAATATGGCGCAACAGTGACAATACCAAGAACTAGACGTCCTTCCAAATTTGATGTAAAGACAAGAAGAAAACTGGCCAAGGAGGCTGACAAGAGGCCTACAGCAACATAAAGGAGCTGCAGGAATATCTGGCAAGTACTGGCTGTGTGGTACATGTGACTCTCCCATATTCTTCATATGTCTGGGCTATGGGGTAGAGTGACAAGACGGAAGACTTTTCTTACGAAGAAAAACATCCAAGCCCGGATAAATTTTGCAAAAACACATCTGAAGTCTCCCAAAAGCAAAAATGTGGTATAGTCTGATGAAACCAAGGTTGAATTTTTTGGCCATAATTCCAAAAGGTATGTTTGGTGCAAAAATAATACTGCACATCACCAAAAGAACACCATACCCACCGTGAAGCATGGTGGTGGCAGCATCATGCTTTGAGACTGTTATTCTTCAGCTGGAACAGGGGCCTTAGTCAAGGTAGAGAGAATTATGAACAGTTCCAAATACCAGTCAATATTGACACAAAACCCTGAGCTTCTGCTAGAAAGCGGAACATGAAGAGGAACTTCATCTTTCAGCATGACAACGACCCAAAGCATACATTCAAATCAACAAAGGAATGGCTTCACCAGAAGAAGATTAACGTTTTGGAATGGCAAAGCCAGAGCCCAAACCTGAATCCGATTTAAAATCTGTGGAGTGATCTGAAGAGGGCTGTGCACAGGAGATGCCTCCGCAATCTGACATATTTGGAGTGTTTATGCAAAGAAGAGTGGGCAAAGTCAAGATGTGCCATGCTGATAGACTCATACCCAAAAAAACTGAGTGCTGTAATAAAATCAAAAGGCGCTTCAACAAAGTATTAGTTTAAGGGTGTGCACACTTATGCAACCATATTTTTATTTATTTTTTTACTCCCTTCCACCTAAAAGATTGCAGTTTGTTGTTCAACTGAGTTGTACAGTTTATAGGTCACATTACCCATATCTCCCCCGGAAGGATTTGCCCCCTTAATGACCAGGCCATTTTTTGCGATACGACACTGCGTCACTTATATCGTGCAACGTTGTACCCAAACAAGATTGGCGTCCTTTTTTCCCACAAAGCTTTCTTATGGTGGTATTTGATCACCTCTGCGGTTTTTATTTTTTGCGCTATAAGCAAAAAAAAGAGCAACAATTTTTTTAAAAAAGCAATATTTTTTACTTTTTGTTATAATCAAATATGCCCCCCAAAAAATATAAAAAAACTAATTTTATCCTCAGTTTCTACATATTTCTACATCGCAATAAGCTTATGTTGATTGGATTGATTGGTTTGCGCAAAAGTTATAGCGTCTACAAAACAGGGGCTATATTTATGGCATTTTTAATATATATATATATATATATATATATATATAATTTTATTAGTAATGGTGGTGATCTGCAATTTTTTTAGTGGGACTGCGACATTGCAGGGGACAGATCGGACTCTTTTGACACATTTTGGGGCCATTGACATTCATACAGCGATCAGTGCTATAAAAATTCACTGATTACTGTGTAAATGTCACTGGCAGGGAAAGGGTTAACACTAGGGGGCGATCAAGAGGTTAATTGTGTTCCCTCGTGTTTTTCTAACTGTGGGGAATGTGACTGACTAGAGGAGGAGCCAGATTGCTGTTCCTAACTAGTAGGAACAGACGATATGTCTCTCCTCTCCTGACAGAATGGGGATGTGTGTGTGTTACACACACACATCCCCATTCTGGCTCCCGTGCACACGATCATGCGTGGCCGGCAGTCAGTGGACATCGCGTCCGCCGGCCACGAGCATCAGGTCCCCCGCCGTGCAGCCGGCTATAGCTGTTTAAAGGGCCACTGTACAGCTACAGCGATTTGCGCAGGAGAGCCGACCTGCCGAGGATAGAAGACGCCAGCTAGAAAGCTAGTGGTTAAAGGTGGAAAAAGTTCTGAAATTATTTATCTTTGTTTCATTTTTTTACATCACAGAAATGTGACATTTTAACAGGGACGTGTAGACTTTTATATCCACTGTATATGTGTATATAGAAAAAAAATCTAGCAAATAAACAATGTACATGGATGGAATTATAAAAAAATAAAAAAAAAATCCTTAGTATTCCATTCAGCTTATCAGCACAGAAAATGTTAATAAAGTGCTTAAAATAGAAGTATGTGAACTGAATGCTGCATCTGTCCCCTGCTGCCTCTAACACCCAGAACTGAGCGACCAAACTCCTCTGATTGCTCAGTGTCCGATCTTCAACAAGCAGAGAGTAGGTGACTGTCAGTCGCCATCTCTCTGCTCTGCCCCTCTGAGCACCAAACTGTGCAGGGGTGGGAGTTGCTGCCTTAATCTCTCAGTGGCTAGGCTCGCTAAAAGGCTGAGCCAGCTTCCGGTCTAGGTGGATCCCGACATTAAAGTCAGGATCTCTACAGAGCCTGGACCAGCTGAGTGACGTCAACCAACAGTGCACTTTAGCCTGCTATCAGCTAAAAGGTCACAGGAGTGCAGAACGAAGTGCACTCCTGTGAGCCACAGGGGAAGTAGAGCCAAAAGAGATTTGGCTTTACCTCTCCTTTAAACTGCAATATCCTTAAAGTAGGTGGCTTTAATTACAGTGCCTGACAAGAGAAGTAGTGGCCAGCAGTTTCTGGGAGACAGCATTAGAGATGAATTGCATGTTGCAATGAAAGCTTTTCATTTTTTTTTGAAATGGCCATTTATTAAAAAGAATATATAAAACTGGAGATGTACTTTAAGAAATCACTGATATCTCCTGTGTTATTTGCTCAGTAGTTTGCTAAGTATCTATGGATAAGCTGTTCACTGGCAGCCAGAGTGCTGAACACGGTTTATCCTTGCTTTGTGTAACAAATAAAATATGGCTGACTAGATGCTTTAGGTTTGTCTGTAGTTAAAGATATTTAAGACATGCTTTGTAATCCTCTGTAAACTGGGGTCAGTGTGAAACAGAACTGATTTACCACAAGACTTCATGTATGATTGGCATAATCAGCTACAAGACCGGGCCTGAAATGTTGTAATTAAATAGGAGGGCATTGTAGTTACCCTTCATTTGATTTGATATCCTGCCACCGTATGAAGCTGTCTGTTACAGGCAAACATGGCGGTGTAATAACAAGAAAGTTACCAGCCTGATTTTCTTTTATTACTTTCCTATTCAGTATCCTTGTTTCCCCACAAAGCATGGCGAATCGGCCCCAAACCGGCATTATACTTCAGCAAAATGTCGTTCACACTCCACTGGCTATTGATTTACTCTGTTTATTGAAACAAAATCATCTTGAGATGAACAGTTTGTTCCCTATTTCCACCGTTGTAGCTGTGCAC
Source organism: Lithobates clamitans (assembly GCA_037952925.1). NCBI lineage: Eukaryota > Metazoa > Chordata > Amphibia > Anura > Ranidae > Lithobates > Lithobates clamitans. The sequence goes on along the minus strand of JBBGZY010000016.1, from coordinate 2,987,344 downwards.
AGATCCTCGTAAGCTGGGCGAGCCCAAATTCAGTAGGCCTCAATTGGACATGGCTTTCTAATCAGTGTGTGAAGAATTAACTAATGAATAATGGTTGCACGTTTCCACAAACTAATTAACCAGGGTGAGACTGAAACTAATGATTATATTTATCTAATATAATTTCACATCTGTTACTAGAGGTACTCATTTTTTTTTTCCCTTCTATGCGGTGTCCTCAGGAATTATTATCTTACAACGCAAAGAGACTTTTATACATGAGAGGAGGTTGGGACGTGCCCCCTGAGGCCCTGTCTCTTGTCCTTAATGCGTATCACAGTGGTATGTGCAAGCTGGATTGGCCAGCCTGCTTTATATACTGAATATAGATGTTTTATACAAAAACAGTTTATGATATGAGAAAATATTTACCCTGATATGCATTAATATATTTATTTAGCATCCATAAACTTTCTATCTTACATTAAAAAAAAATAGAATCTCTGAAGGTGGGGCTATTTTTCTTTCCATAGCCATCAATCAGGTGCTTCCTCAAATTCTCACAATGCAGTGTGGTTAGAGAAGAGACTGGTTGCTACAGTTGAAACAAGACCCAGTGATAGGCACTTATACTGGATAATGTAAAGTAGTATGCCCATTGCCCATGTAGAGCAAGGAACAGGTTAAGTGGCAGTAGTACTCGTGCAACCAAGACAATAGTACTCATGTAAGTTGATTATTTGCTTTCATCAAAGGTCTGCACTGAGCTTAAAATAAAATTAAAGACTTCCACTGTAATACAGTTTACATCTTTGGTAGGTCATTTGAAAGGACTCTTGTATATGTAAAGGGACGCTGGGTATGAAGTGTTACCTATTAAAACATTGAACATGATCGGGTAATTATAGTGAAGACATACTCTGCTACCTAGCAGTCAATTTTAAAAAAGCATTAGCAAGTTCCATATCAATGGACGCAGAATAGTGGCAGAATAGAACGGCTGTGGCTGAAGGCAATATTCTGCTTTATTATCTTTACATGTCCTAGGCAGTGCCAGGACAAGGTCATATGAGCATTATGTGTCAGCAAAATTGCCCCCGCAAAAAGACTGAGCACTAATCTGCATGCTTACCCCCTAAGCAAAAATTTCCCATCTCCTCCCAATACAAATCCACCCCCTGCTGAAATCCCCCTCCTCAGCACAAATCATTGCCCCTCACCATCCCCCCAGCTTTGCCCCCCCAAAAAACAAACTTACCCCTTCTAGCACAAATCCTCTACCCCTAAAATATCCCCTCCTAGTACACATCTCTCCGCCCCCCCCACTTCAAATCTCTTCCTTCCAGCACAAATTTCACCTAAATCCCCCCTCCTAGCAAAAATCTCCTTCCCTCTCCCAACACAAATCTCCCTAGATCACCCCTCTTAGCACCCCCCTTAATTTTCCCCTCCCAGATCAATACTTACCTCTGCTGCCTGCCAAATTCCTCCTTCCAACACAAATCCCCTCCCCCTCGATCTCTTTGTGGCTCCCCCCATCTCACATGATTTCACAGTGCCCAGGGGAGCCGCCCCTTCTGCCCACCCCTTGCCCTGGCCCTGGTTCTAGGCAAGGGATTAAAAAAATAGACTGTTGCTTTTATTGTAAATTCTTTGTTTTTCTCTATGAAGGCAACACTGCATAAAAAAAAAATAACTAGACCATATTTATAACAAAAACCTAGCTAGGGTGCTATGGTAATACAAACATGCTTGACATTAGGTAAATGGGAACCCATCAGGAGGAGTATTCAAGATAATGCTTTAGGTGTTTAGCACTTTGAATGAACGATTCATTTGATTTTTGACATACAGTCATGGCCAAAATTGTTGGCACCCCAGAAATTTTTCCAGAAAATCAAGTATTTCTCAAAGAAAAGTATTGCAGTAACACATGTTTTGCTATACACATGTTTATTTCCTTCGTGTGTATTGGAACAAAACAAAAAAAGGGAGGAAAAAAAGCAAATTGGACATAATGTCACACAAAACTCCAAAAATGGGCTGGTCAAAATTCTTGGCACCCTTAACTTAACCCTTTGGAAAAAATAACTGAAATTAGTCGTTTTCTATAACCATCAATAAGCTTCTTACACCTCTCACCCGGAATTATGGACCACTTTTCCTTTGCAAACTGCTCCAGGTCTCTCTTATTGGAAGGGCGCCTTTTCCCAACAGCAATTTTAAGATCTCTCCACAGGTGTTCAAAGGGATTTAGATCTGGACTCATTGCTGGCCACTTTAGAACTCTCCAGCGCTTTGTTGCCATCCATTTCTGGGTGCTTTTTGACGTATGTTTGGGGTCATTGTCCTGCTGGAAGACCCAAGATCTCAGATGCAAACCCAGCTTTCTGACACCGGGCTCTACAGTACGACCCAAAATCCTTTGGTAATCCTCAGATTTCATGATGCCTTGCACACATTCAAGGCACCCAGTGCCAGAGGCAGCAAAACAACCCCAAAACATCATTGAACCTCCACCATATTTCACTGTAGGTACTGTGTTCTTTTCTTTGTAGGCCTCATTCCATTTTCGGTAAACAGTAGAATGATGTGCTTTACCAAAAAGCTGTATCTTGGTCTCATCTGTCCACAAGACGTTTTCCCAGAAGGATTTTGGCTTACTCAAGTACATTTTGGCAAACTGTAGTCTTGCTTTTTTATGTCTCCTGCCATAGCATTTCATTTAAATGTCGACGGATAGTTCGCGCTGACACTGATGCTCCCTGAGCTTGCAGGACAGCTTGAATTTCTTTGGAACTTGTTTGGGGCTGCTTATCCACCATCCGGACTATCCTGCGTTCCATATTTTATCAATTTTTCTCTTCCATCCATGCCCAGAGAGATTAGCTACAGTGCCATGGGTTGCAAACTTCTTTATAATGTTGCGCACTGTGGACAAAGGCAAATCTAGATCTCTGGAGATGGACTTTTAACCTTGAGATTGTTGATATTTTTCCACAATTTTGGTTCTCAAGTCCTCAGACAGTTCTCTTCTCCTCTTTCTGTTGTCCATGCTTAGTGTGGCACACAAAGACACACAATGCAAAGACTAAGTTAACTTCTCTCCTTTTTATCTGCTTTTAGGTGTGATTTTTATATTGCCCACACCTGTTACTTGCCCCAGGTGAGTTTAAAGGAGCATCGCATGCTTGAAACAATCTTATTTATCCACAATTTTGAAAGGGTGCCAAGAATTTTGACCAGCCCATTTTTGGAATTTTGGGTGACATTATGTCCAATTTGCTTTTTTCCTCCCTTTTTATGTTTTGTTCCAATACACACAAAGGGATTAAACATGTGTATAGCAAAACGTGTTACTGCAATACTTTTCTGTGAGAAATACTTGATTTTCTGGAAAAATTTCTGGGGTGCCAACAATTTCGACAATGACTGTATATGGAAAATAATATTCTCAGTTTCAAGGACAGCCAAGGAGGATAGGCAAGAGGAGAAAAAAATGTGGTAGGGGCAAGGGATAGAGCTCCCTAGCCCATCAAAGTCAAGATGAGAGGGGGGGGCAGGCAAGTAGGGACAAATTAGACTGCTGATTTATAATGGTTGGGGTTCTTCCTTTTCTGTTGGGCAAATGCTAGTTTTCCCTTCATTTACATAGGCCTTGATTGAACACATCTAATTATTTTATGTTACAGTATGTCTGGAAAAATTTACAAATGATCCAGAAATGTGACATACACTACCCTTTAAAAAGTATTTGGACGCCTGCCTTTGCACGCATGAACTTTATTGGCATCCCAGTCTTAGTCCGTAGGGTTCAATATTGAGTTGGCCCACCCTTTGCAGCTATAACCGCTTCAACTCTTCTGGGAAGGCTGTCCACAAGGTTTAGAAGTGTGTCTATGGGAATGTTTGACCATTCTTCCAGAAGCGCATTTGTGAAGTCAGGCACTGATGTGGACAAGAAGGCCTGGCTCACCTTCTTGTGTTGTATCAGGTTGGAGTCAGGACTCTGTGCAGGCCAGTCAAGTTCCTCCACGCAAACTCACTCATCCATGTCTTTATGGACCTTACTTTGTGCACTGGTCCAAATCATTTGGTGGAGGGGGGATTATGGTGTGAGGTTTTTTTTCAGGGTTTTGGTTTGTCTCCTTAGTTCCAGTGAAGATACTCCTAAGGTGTCAGCATACCAAGACATTTTGGACAATTTCATGCTCCCAACTTTGTGGGAACAGTTTGGGGATGGCCGCTTCATGTTCCAACATGACTGCACACCAGTGCACAAAGCAAGGTCCATAAAGACATGAATGAGCAAGTTTGGGGTGGAGGAACTTGACTGGCCTTCATAGAGTCCTGACCTTAACTCAACAAAACACCTTTGGGATAAATTAGAGAGGAGACTGTGAGCCAGGCCTTCTTGTCCAACATCAGTGCCTGGCCTCACAAATTCGCTTATAGAAGAATGGTCAAACATTCCCATAGACACACTCCTAAACCTTGTGGACAGCCTTCCCAGAAGAGTTGAAGCTGTTAAAGCTGCAAAGGGTGGGCCAACTGAATAATGAACCCTACGGACAAAGACTGGGATGCCATTAAAGTTCATGTGCTTGTAAAGGCAGGTGTCCCAATACTTTTGACAATATAGTGTATCTTACAATCACCGATCCTAATCCATGTGTAGACTGTTGTAAGTGTGGCTGGTAAATTACTGTACTTTATTGTAGGAAGAGTCACCTTTCAAACAAGAAGATCTACTTCTCCAAGTACAATCTTACAAAAACTCTGCTGCACTATATTTTTCCTTAATGAAAGGCAGGGGAAGATTGCTTTCACCTTTATGATGCCTTGACTGATGGAGATTAGGACATAAATAGTATTATATCGTATTAGTGATTACACTTCTCAGCAGGAAACACTGCTAGCATTTAATACCTGTAATCTATCAGTTTCATCTCAGAAGACAAGAGGACCGTGTAGATGAGGAAACTCACAAAGACAAAAAGTAAAGCAGCTCCACTACAACCCATCCTGCACAATCCCTTCCAAGCGCTTAATAAGTAAATGATATAAGTAGGCTTCAGCCTTGCATTACTGTTTAAAAAAGGTCTGTCATTATATGATAATCTAACATTTCCCAATTCTATTTAAAACCTAACAAAAAATAAAGAGTGCTCTGGGCTGATCAAAAAAAAATAAATTGAAAAGTTTCCCCCATCCACACAAGCGAGGTGAATAGAAGAATCTTTCCTGCTGTGTTATTGTATTCTGAGAGCAAGAACTCCTCCTCTGTCAGAATACACTGATCAGCGCTGGAACCAATTGGCTGCATGTGCGGATCGAATAAATATTTTCCAATAAGCCTCGGTTCACACCAGAGGCGGCACGACTTGCAGGTCGCCTCACCGAGGCGACCTGCACACGACTGCCCGGGCGACTTGCAAAACGACTTCTGTATAGAAGTCTATGCAAGTCGTCCCAAGTCACCCCCAAAGTCGTACAGAAACCTTTTTCTAAGTTGGAGCGACTTGCGTCGCTCCGATTAGAACGGTTCCATTGTACTGAACGGGATGCTACTTGTCAGGCGACCTAGGTCGCCTGACAAGTCGTCCTAGTGTGAACCGAGCCTGAGCCCGTTCCTGAGAAGTCGATCTTTAGAGTGTGCCAGTTTCTAATATTTTTATTAAATTTCATAGAACAGTAAAAGTTCCAGGCAAAAAGGACATTTCCAAATTTTCTTTTTTTTGCTGTAGTACTGTACAGAGCTGTGACTGTGGTGCACATACCTCTGTTACACATGCTCCAAAATAGTGGATAGTACAATTTAGTCCATAGTCCTATAGCAGGGTCCCGCTGAATGATAATCCCCACCAAGCGAATGGGGATTTCACTACATTACACCTCACATGTATGGTCTTACTCTTGAATCCCGAAGACCAGAAATCCATGAGGTCCTACCTCACCCTGTATATTAGAGATGTGCACATGAATAAAATGTATTTTGTTTCATTTCGGATTCATTCAATTAGTAAACTCATTTTCGGAATTCTTTTCGTATTCTCAAATTCCTTGTTCTTAATCGATTCGTAAATTTTTCTTATGCTGTTTGAAAAAAAATAAACAGCACGGAATAGCTGGTTTGGTAAGGAGTGGGCAGCCGCTGCATCCTTAACAACTATGACTCCTATGCTGTAAGCAGGTTAGGGCTGTGACTGTGGTCCACATACCTTTGAGTTACACATGCTCCCAAATAGTGTATCGTACACAGATTTTTCAGGATCTAACAAGGGGCACCCAGATTTCAGCCCTCCCCCATGTGAATGAGTATAGTGTACAAAGTTCCCCCACTCATTCACCAAAAAAAAATGTCAAAAGTAAATAAAAACCCAGACACAGTTTTTGACAAGTCCTTTTTTAACCGGTTCAATAGTGGGCATTTTCACCCCCTTTCTTCCCAGACCAATTTTTAGTTTTCAGTGCTGTCGCACTTTAAACGACAATTGCGCAGTCGTGCGACGTAGTACTCAAACAAAATTGGCGTCCTTTTTTTCCCACAAATAGAGCTTACTTTTGGTGTTATTTAATCACCTCTGCGGTTTTTATTTTTTGCGCTATAAACAAAAGAAGAGCGACAATTTTGAAAAAAAACACAATATTTTTTACTTTTTGCTATAATAAATATCCCAATTTTTTAAAAAAAAAACACATTTTTTCTCAGTTTCAGCCGATAGGTATTCTTCTACACATTTTTGGTAAAAAAATCGCAATAAGCGTATATTGATTGGTTTGTGCAAAAGTTATAGCGTCTACAAAATACGGGATAGATTTATGGCATTTAAAAAAAAAAAAAAATGTATTTATTTTTTTTACTAGTAATAGCGGCGATCACGATTTTTTTTCATGACTGCGACATTATGGCGGACACATCGGACACTTTTGACACATTTTTGGGACCATTCACATTTATACAGCGATCAATGCTATAAAATTGCATTGATTACTGTATAAATGTGACAGGCAGTGAAGGGGTTGACCACTAAGGGGACACAAGGGGTTAAATATGTTTCCTAAGGTAGGGTTTCTAACTGTATGGGGAGGGGACATACAAGGGGAGGAGACCGATCAGTGTTCCGCTGTACTGGGAACACAGATCGGTCTCCTCACAACTGACAGGACGTGGATCTGTGTGTTTACACACACAGATCCACGGTCCAGCCTGGTTAACGGGCAATTGCGGGTGCCCGGCTGACATCGCGGCTGCCAGACACACGCACCGGGTCCCGAGCAACGCGCAGACCCCCTAGACGGCTGGGAAGCCCAGGCCGTGATATGACGTCCACCCAGGATGGGAGATCCCATCTGTGGACGTCATATTACTATGGCCGGGTACTGAAGTGGTTAAAAAAAAAACAAAAAAAATGTTTCCTGACGTAAATCCAAAGGCAATCACAACGAACGCCAACCGCCACGGAAAAAAAAAATCACTCGCTGAAAAACAGGTGTCCCGTGGAGAGACACTCCCCCGAATGACAGGTAAACATAGGAGGCGGGGTCTTCTGGTGACATCACCAGGTGACCCCGCCCCTACGTTTACCTGTCATTCAATGAGTGACTGCTCTCCTTCTGTCTACATTCTGCTGAAGTGGCGAACCCTGCTGACAGCAGAAGAGTCATAGTTGTTAAGGATGCGGTGGCCGCTCACTCATTAACAACCAGCTATGCTGAGCTGTTTTGTTTACATTTTGCTGTCAGCGGGGAAGCCCGCTGACAGCAGATGAGTCATACTGTAGTTGTTAAGGACACGGCAGCCACCCACTTCTTAAAAACCAGCTATTCACAAATCAATTCGGATCATTCGTTACTTTGGATGCTTAAAAAATCTAAATGAAATGAATTAATTCTGTTGTTTCATTATAATTTATTTCAGATTAGCTGAAATTCGTTATGAAATGGTTTTGCACAGAGCCATCCCGATCCTTTACTTTTTGGGTTCCCTGTCAGTGATCCTGGATCCTCCCCCCTGCTGAGTGCCCCAATAGCAATAGATCCATTTTCTATATGTTCTGTATGTTCTGTATGTTCTGTATGTCCATCTACACACAGGATGTGATTGACAGAAGAGGGTATATAGAATATGCTCTATAGTACTACTACCCCAATATAGTTTTACCAAATAATTCTAATTCACCATTGTTGCACTGTGCAGCACCCAGCACGCATTAAAGTGGTTGTAAACCCTTACACACCACTTTTACCTACAGATAAGCCTATAATAAGGCTTACCTGTAGGTACCATGAATATCTCCTAAACCTGCACCATTTAGATGATATTCACTGTATCAGCATGTGCCAACGTCATCGGCACATACGCACTGAAGAAACGGATCCCTCGTGCTGTTTCTTCAGCTGCTGTGCCATTATCAGCGGCTCCCGTGTGCATGCGCGGGAGTGAGGTCATCATGGCTGCGGGAAAAATCAGCGCCGGAGACAACAATGCCCGGAAATAACTCCATGAGACATGTCACCAGCCACAGCGGTGTACGCTGCGGGGGCTTCAATCTAAGGTAAGTATTTCATAATGAACCAGTATGCTATGCATACTAGCTCATTATGCCTTTGTCTTGCAGGGTTTTTTTTTTTCCTTGGGTTTACAACCACTTTAATGGGCATTGAGATAGACAGCATGCGCAAAGAACTCTAAAATTAGTGATGTAAAGTGGAGTAAAGTGGACTGTTTATATCACTACTGCTATTTGTGATGATTTACTAGTATACAATACCACAACCTTAGTATGATCATTATTCATGGCATGCTAAATGTGGCTAGAATACAGGCAAATCCCAGTAATGATGTACTATATATGGAATGAAGGGGTAACACTGGTTCTAGCTAGCATAGCAGACAGGCACAAGCTACTTTTTTATTACAGGAATTCTGTGAAGTTTGATGTATGGTTAGTTGTCATTGTGGATGCAGGATTCTTGTACTGATCCAGACTTGAGGAAAAGACGATCCGCACTCCACTGACTGCTCTTAAAATATGTTGTATTTATTGTCAAGCCACAGTGACCAAACGCAAATGAGAACAGTTGACGCGTTTCAGCCTATAAGGCCTTAGTCATAACCACATTACAGACATGAAACTTTAAAAGAAATAGTAGCTCTAAGGATCACTGGCTCCACCCATTAATTGTCTTAATTGACTATAGGCAATTATCCAAAAAAGGGGAATCAGCTATACTGCATATTGGGTGATCCATATGTATGCCACTATTTGTCACACACCTTATAGTGATAATAAGTACATGTGTGCACACACTCGTGCATGCACTCGTGCACATATACATGATTAAAACACACCATGAGATTCAAAAAACATTAAATACAAAAAATAAAAAATAATAATCCAGGTATGTGAAAAAAAACATCAGAGGAGGAAAAGAGAGAAAGAGGGAGGAGGCACTGGGGAGAGACATGCTTAATGTAAGTGCAAGTCCAGATCCCACCTCAGGTTTAACCCCTGAGGCGATCTAGTTGTTAATCTGATCCAGACTTCACTATATAACAAGTATACAGTATGAAGGTCTGAAGTCTCCTCCATATCAATGACTCACTGGGTAATAGAGCCACTACAAAGGTCACTACTCTGCAGCCTGCAATAAGACAACGGCAGCACCTTGCATATATTCATTCTAACAGGATCAACCTGGTTCTCATGATAAGTTCAAATCACTAATTGTATATGCTATTTTTACAAGAAGCCTACACACAGAGACATTCAGTGTTGACCTTCTTCAGAGTATAATAATTCCTCTGCTGTACCTGTCATGAAAGGTTACCTATAAATGTTTTGCAAATAGCAAACTCTTTTGCCAAGTCCAGAAGTTACTTGTCCAGCAGAGAGATGAGACTACTTCCTGTTTCTTCTTTTCTATCCTCCTGGGTAGATCATGTGACCTCCCACTTTCAGTGGCAGTTATGCACCAGAACTGGATGATAAGTAGTAAGTAGAGATGAGCCAAACACACCTGGCTGTGATATGCAGAGGTTCAGTTAAACATATCAAAGAATTTGATGCCAAATCTGAACTTTATTGAAATGAATGATGAGAGCTGAGTCTAATCTAATCAATTTTCTCCATTTTTGAGGTTAATAACCAATCGGTTGGCAAATAAGTGCATGAAGGGCTGGGCACTGGAATATGTACCAATGCAAAAAAAAAGTTTTTTCTTTAACCACTTTAGCCCCGGAAGGATTTACCCCCTTAATGACCAGGGCATTTTTTTTCGATACTGCACAGCACCGTTTTAACTGACAATTGCACGGTCCTGCGACGTAGCACCCAAACAAAATTGACGTCCTTTTTTCCCCACAAATAGAGCTTTCTTTTGGTGGTATTTGATCACCTCTGCGGTTTTTACTTTTTGCGCTAGAAACAAAAAAAGACCGACAATTTTTCTGCTATAATACATATCCAAAAAAAATATTAAAAAAATAATTTATTCATCAGTTTAGGTCAATATGTATTCTGCTACATATTTTTGGTAAAAAAAATTGCAATAAGCGTATCTCTCCCCAAAATAGGGGATAGATTTATGGACTATTCGTTTTTTTTATTTTTATGGTAATGGCTGCGATCTGCGATTGTTAGCGGGACTGCGACATTGCGGTGGACAAGTCTGACCCAAGTGACACTTTTTGGGGACCAGTGACATTTTTACAGTGATCAGTGCTAACAAAAATGCACTGGTCAATGTATAAATGACACTGACAGGGAAGGGGTTAACACTAGGGAGCGATCAAGGGGTTAACTGTGTTTCCTGGGTGTGTTCTAACTGTGTGGGGGATGGGCTCACTGGGACAACACAGAGATCGCTGTTCATGATCACTAGGAACAGCAGATCTCCATGTTGCCCCCCCCCCCCCGCAAAATAGATCTGACCTGCCACAGTATATGTACTGTAGCTGGTTGGCAAGCGGTTAAATGCCATTTTGCAGGAGGCAGTCAATTTAATAATGAACTGGTGCTTTAAAACTTACTTTAAGGGTCCCCTAAAGCTGCCTTTGAAGTGGCACATTTCTATAATGTAAACAAAGTGGTATGACAAAAGTGACATTGACAAAAAAGCCATTTAAATACTGCTAATTGACATTTTCTTGCAAACTTCCTTTAATTTGTAAATAATGTAATCAAGGAGCTTTTTTTCTATTACATGTATTACTTTTGTAATACATGTTAAAAAAAAAATGACATGGGGGTCACTTCAAAATCAATACCAAACCTTGATATAGATTTTAGGGGTGGACTCAACACACAAAAAAATGACATAGGGGTCGCTACATGATCAATTCCAGGCCCTTTGAATCTGGCATAGGGAAACCCCAGGCAAAAAAATGGTGTGAGGTTCCACCTTCAATTCTATACCAGACCCTTATTCTGAGCAAGCCAGGAGGGGGGGCATCTGCGTTGTATCCTTACTTATTCACAAAAACTCAATTGTACATAAATACACATTTTCCTTTACTTAATAATGTACATGTTGTTGTTTACTTTAAAAAAATGCAAAAAGTGCAGTGTTGTAAATCCCATGTCTGGTGTCCAGCTTGCCTGTTGATAGCAGCCCGCTGATCACCATTCTCTAAATCTCAAAAGAAATACCCATCGATATGTCAACTATTTTACTTTGGCTATGGTTGGCTGTGGTTTTAGCTGTGGTTAGGTTTATATACAAAGGAGAAGGTGATGTGGTGACATCATTGACCAAATATGGATATGGCCATATTTGGTCTATGGCCATATTTGGTCAGCAATGTCACCACCAGCCTGTCTCTTTGATTGAATGGCTGGGGATTCCTAGTCATGGAAGTGAATGGGGCCGGTGATGTAACTGCATGTTAAGGAATCAGAGGAGTCTGCACCTTCCAGCATCCATAACAGCTATTGCCAGCTGTCATGCATAATAGTCATAGTAAAGGGTAGGGATTAGAATTGGTTTAAGGTTTGCCGTTATAGACTTGGTTCCTGAATTTTATCCTATTTTTGGATGTGTTATGTTTACGGGTGTAATTATTTCAAGTTCCAGTTATCAGATAATTTTTCAGTTGTGTTGAAAATACTACACTGATTTCTTATGCCCCGTACACACGGTCGGAATTGCAGACAGAAAAAGTCAGATGGGAGCTTTTCATCATATATTCAGACCGTGTGTATGCCCCATCGGACTTTTTACGTTGAAAATTCAGACGGACTTAGATAGAGAACATGTTCTATATTTTTCAGACGGAACAAATTCCTTTCGGGAAAACCACTCGTCTGTATGCTGTTCCGACGTACCAAAAATGACGCATGCTCTGAAGCAAGTACAAGACGTCGTACGCGTTGTCCCTTCGTACGTGTTGTACGTCACCGCGTTCTTGACGGTCGGAATTTGGTGTGACCATGTGTATGCAAGACAGCTTGAGCGGAATTCCGTCGGAAAAACCTTCAGAGTTTATTCCGACGGCAAAACCGGTCAGGGGTACAGGGCATTAGTGTCAACATTTTTTACATACTGGTCATCCAAACACGTGAGCATTAAGTAGGTAGTGAATATAACATTACTAATATTTGAGAAGAAACTGTTACACATTGTAATTGTATTATATTGTATTAGCCTATTATTAGTTGCTGTTACTTGTAGCAACCTGCTTCTTGTAATTATATTGCCTAGTTGGCCTATTAATTCTCCTTCTCTCCCCTTTTTTATACATTGTAAAGTGAACATAATACAACTGAGGAACACCTGAATTTATTGGATTCTATTACATTTGGCAGAAATAATGTAGAATTAAGCAATCGCTCCTTTTCATTGGGATATTTTGATAAGTACAGCTGGAAATACCCTGAAATATATACCGTTTACTCAGCAGGTAATAATACTTCACCAACAATATTTCATTTCATTAACTTCATCCTTATTTTCACATTTACATTTCACTTTTAATCATCCCAATGCACCATGTGTTTTCTATCATATCTTTGTACTAAGAGTGTATGTAATTAATCATTATAAACCGATTCTCCAACACCATTAAAATGCCATTGTGCTTTCCCATTAGGTGTATACACAGATAATAACCAACACTATTTATTTTTCCACTTCACCGGCCTTATCCTTCTCTTTGTTTATGTTTGAATCTTGTATCGCAATTACACACTTTGGTCATTTAATTTATTCTGTTCACCTACCTTTGTAATTGTCCATTTCAGACTTTCTCTATATCTCCTATTAACACACCCATAGGCTTTACTTTTAATCAATGGAAAGTAATCCAATATAAAATATGATATAAAATATGATATAAGCAGTGAGTTTTAGACCTATAAAAAATATTTGAGATTGCAATGACAATTACATATATTTTTCATAGTTTTATGATGCTGGTATGATAATTAACCCTCTAGTTCTTATTTAGTGATACTTTGGGAGAGATCTCGGCTCCATTCACATGTAAGGATTTTCTAGTTTAAATTATAGAGCATACAGCAGGAAGAATGAATGAATTACCGTATATTATATAAAGCAGAAGAGCATTTCATAATCTATTATCCACAAAAAAAAATGAAATATTAGCTCTGAATAGAGTTTTAAGATGACTTCTGATTAAAAAAGAACATAGATATTATTAAAACATAATTATAATTATATTATATATTATAATAAAATATATATACTGTATATATATAATTTTTCCAGTATGTATTCTTAACTCAAAAAGCACTCTCAATTGTTCTTTTACTGCTGTGACTCAACTTCCTAATAGAGGGTGGCTATGTTTCTTCTCAATGGTCTACTCACGGCGGTATTACTCACGGCAGTATATTGAAAGTCCTGTAACTTTTCAGGATCTTGTTTATATATACCAGCTATTCTCAACTAGGGTTCCTCCAGAGGAGGCTAGGGGTTCCTTGAACTGTGGCTGATTTACCTCATGTTTGATGGTGCCTACATAGTTCTGAGCCAATGCCACTTGGAGGAGCCAGTGGTATGACACCAATGATCTTTATAGCACTCTGTAAGGGGGCTATTCTTACACTGACCACCAAAGTAAGGGGCATTGTTCCCACTTACCCCCAATGAATAGGTTTTATCAGGGGTTTCCCGAGACCTGAAAATAATTTTAAAGGTTCCCCTGGACTAAAAAGGTTGAGTAAGGCTGATATATACTGTATGGTGGGACAATATCCCCAGGAATAAAATTCCATTGCAATACCTATCATACGCTCCGCTACAACCAAGCTCTTTCTATAGGCACATAGCCACCCTCTCTTGCTTGCTCCCAAAATGGATTATGGACTGTGGACTATGGGATATGTAATGTGCATAAAGCAGTGCTCATGACCACAGCTAAAGTGCACTGCTCATTCCAAACAAATGGATGTTAGAGGGAAAAAAAACGGTTTAAAAAGAGCTCATGGAGAACATTAAAAGGAGGTAGAGAAACACAGTAAGATAGAATTTAATGAAAAAAGATTACAGGGCCATTAAATAGTGGATGTGTAGGGACTACTGTTGGAAAATAAGGATATAATTTAGCGTCACTTTAGTAGGTGTATGGGGTAAATCCGCGCAATGAATTGAATGTTTTAGTTATGGATATGGCTGCTGCCTCTACACATACAATACCACCTAAGTGGAAAGTATTAAAAAATGGTAAAAAAGCAGGAGTAGTATGGCGCTGCCCTTATGGAGAATTGCTTTAGAAGCAATTCTATAAGGATACTAGGCAATACATTCACTACAAAGAAAGAAAAAAAAAAAAAAAAATTAGCGTCACTTTAACCACCTCAGCTCCAGAAGGCTTTACCCCCTTCATGACTAGGCCATCTTTTGCTATTTAGCACTGTGCTAGTTTAACTGGTAATTGCACAGACAAGCATCACTATACCCAAACGGCATTTATATTATTTTTTTCACACAAATCAAGCTTTTTTGGGGGTATTTGATTATAGCGTCTGCAAACTATAATATATATTCTTATTTTTTTTTTTTTTTTAATCAGCGACTTATAATGGGACTGTGATAGTGCTGTGGGCTATCTGACACTAACTGACACTGGGTGGGATCTGACTAACTGCCACTGACATCACCATTGACATCAATACAGTATTTAGTGATGATACTAATGAAACTGGCTTGGAAGGGGTTAACATCTATGGCGATCAAGGAGTTAAATGTGTGCCTAACAATGTGTAATGTGTGAAATGTGTGCTGCTTTTTACTAAAGATCTCTTCATTTCTTATCTCTATTTTGCAGGGATAAGAAACAGAAAGATCATTCCCTCTGTATAGAGCCCTGTGTTAACACACAGCTCTGGGCTGTAATTGGACACAGACGATCATTGGCCGGGACCTGTTGACAGACTCCCGCTGTGTACAATCACAGCAAGTGTCGGGCAGGAGGGCGCACACGAGCCTCTGTGCGCTCCACGCTGGCCCCAGCCTCCCCCTGATGGCCACAGGACGAACCACCTGCTGAACAGCTTCCCCTGCAGCCTTACACCGCTGACACATCATCCAGACTGGAGCTCGAGGAACTCACCAGGACTATCTATCTACAGATGAGCCTTTTTAATCATGTCTGTTGTAAGTGTTTTTTAATTTTGTGTCATTAAAAGTACCTACTAATACTGCACTCAGGTGGCGCTTCCTTTCTTCACCCTCTAAACCCAAAAATAGGCAAAGACGTACCAGTATACCACTTTGCCTGCGCGGACTGCCTGTCTGCAGTACATTGCGGGCGGGCGGTCCTAAGTGGTTAAGAAAGTTTACTCTTGTGCTTGTCATATTTACAGTACATGTTAGATGGTATTATACCTGATAAAAATCATATCAATGATAATGTGCCTTCTCCAGAAGCAAAATGTAAAGGTTGATGAAGAATGCAAAAAATAGAAAAATGCAGCGCTTAAAATTATTTTGTGTAAACATAAATAATAAATACGGTATCAACAATACTAAGTCCATCAAGTCCATCCTATGTGTGTGATTATATGTCAGTATTACATTGTATATCCCTCTATGTTGCTGTCGTTCAGGTGCTTATCTAATAGTTTCTTGAAACTATCGATGCTCCCCACTGAGACCACCGCCTGTGAAAGAGAATTCCAAATCCTTGCCGCTCTTACAGTAAAGAACCCTCTATGTAGTTTAAGGTTAAACCTCTTTTCTTCTAATTTTAATGAGTGGCCACGAGTCTTGTTAAACTCCCTTCTGCGAAAAAGTTTGATCCCTATTGTGGGGTCACCAGTACGGTATTTGTATATTGAAATCATATCCCCTCTCAAGCGTCTCTTCTCCAGAGAGAATAAGTTCAGTGCTCGTAACCTTTCCTCATAACTAATATCCTCCAGTCCCTTTATTAGCTTTGTTGCCCTTCTTTGTACTCGCTCCATTTCCAGTACATCCTTCTTCAGGACTGGTGTCCAGAACTGAACATAGCATACTCTAGGTGCGGCTGGACCAGAGTCTTGTAGAACGGGAGAATTATCGTTCTATCTCTGGAATGAATCCCCTTTTTAATGCCAATATTTTGTTTGCTTTGTTAGCAGCAGCTTGACATTGTATGCCATTGCTGAGCC
Organism: Lithobates clamitans; assembly: GCA_037952925.1. Classification (NCBI taxonomy): domain Eukaryota; kingdom Metazoa; phylum Chordata; class Amphibia; order Anura; family Ranidae; genus Lithobates; species Lithobates clamitans. The sequence continues at coordinate 2,970,749 of JBBGZY010000016.1, read as the reverse complement.
TGTCATCTACATGTTCCCAGGTCCTTTTCCATTCTGGATTCCCCCAGAGATTCTCCCCTGAGTGTATAGATTGCATTCATATTTTTGCCACCCAAATGCATTATTTTAAATTTTTCTATATTGAACCTCGTTTGCCATGTAGTTGCCCGCCCCATTAATTTGTTCAGGTCTTTTTGCAAGGTTTCCACATCCTGCGGAGAAGTTATTGCCTTGCTTAGCTTAGTATCCTCCACAAATACAGAGATTGAACTGTTTACCCCATCCTCCAGGTCGATAATAAAAAAATTAAACAGGATTGGTCCCAGCACAGAACTCTGGGGAACCCCACTACCCACCCCTGACCATTCCGAGTACTCCCCATTTATCACCACCCTCTGAACTCGCCCTTGTAGGCAGTTTTCAATTCATGTACTCGCCCTATGGTCCATGCCAATGGACCTTATTTTGTACAATAAACGTTTATGGGGAACTGAACTGTGTCAAATGCTTTTGCAAAATTCAGATACACCACATCCACGGGCCTTCCTTTATCTAGATTGCAACTCACCTCCTCATAGAAGGTTAATAGATTGGTTTGGCAAGAACGATTCTTCATGAATCCATGCTGATTACTGCTAATGATACCGTTCTCAATACTAAAATCTTGTATATAGTCCCTTATCATCCCCTCCAAGAGTTTACATACTATTGATGTTAGGCTAACTGGTCTGAAATTCCCAGGGATGTATTTTGGGCCCTTTTTAAATATTGGTGCTATATTGGCTTTTCCCCAATCAGTTGGTACAATTCCAGTCAGTAGACTGTCAGTAAAAATCAGAAACAATGGTCTGGCAATTACTTGGCTGAGTTCCCTAAGTACCCTCGGGTGCAAGCCATCTGGTGCTGGAGATTTATTTATTTTTTTTTTTTTCAAAGATATTTTATTGAGTTTTGACATGAATACAGCAGTTAATGCAGCAAAACACATATCAAATACAACTAGTCCATATATAAGTAAACTGTTGCCATGACGTAAGAAGCAAAAACAGGTGTAAAGTACTAATAACAATGACAATAACAATACCCTTCTTGTCCAAAGAAGTTTTTTGAAGAGGGCTACATAGGGTACAAATGGTTTGCGTAAAGCTTGACAATACAGTAGGGCAAGAATGTCTGGTCAGAATGTTGTCTCCAGAATGTTAACAGGCAGTTCTTCTGGGATAGGTTTATAATGAAATATGTTACAAAAACGTGAAAGTATCGCCGTCAGCGGCTATCGCGTTAAACTCTGTAGTTCCTTATCTCCGGACACCCCAGAGGGGATCTTTCTGTGTCCGGGGGGGGGGGGATGTTGTAGTGTTCAATTTGCGGGAAAGTTGAAACTAAAGAGAGCAGTGTGGAGAGGGAAGGGAATGACATGAAATGAAATGAAAAAAGGGCCCATGTGATTTCTAAGAGCGAGAAGCTGAGAAGAGAGAGAGCCCTTACTAAAGGGAATCATTACGCAGTGCATTTCTTACTTAGTGTGGCACTATTCGTGTGTCGAGTGTTCAGATCGACAAGCAATATAGGTTTTATATTTTGCTTTTAGGGACCAAAGGTGTGATACGTGAGGTGTAGTTGTCGGGGAGGAGATTAGAGGGGAGACGGGAGGGAAAGAGGGTGGGGGACAGAAATGTTATGTGAGATGTTGATGTGTGGAGAGTTAGGTCACTGTGAGCAAGGCGGAGGGGGAATTGAGCATAGCTTGCGAATTAGCATAGTGTAACCAACAGGACCAAATTTTGTTGTAACTTGCTGTGTTGTCGTGGGCTTGGTGTATGAGTTGTTCCATTTCGGCCATTTTGTTAACTCTTTGTGTCCATTCTGTGATCGAGGGGACAGAACTTTGTCTCCAATGTACTGGGATACATTGGTTCGCCGCATTAATAAGATGGAGCACAAGAGATTTTTTATAATGTGATTGAGGGATGGAGGTATGGTGTAAAAGGAATTGAGCTGGTGTGAAATCAGGTGTATAAGTCGTGATCTTTGAAATTAGGCTGTGGATTGCAGTCCAAAAGGGTTGGATGAGTGGGCATGACCACCAGATGTGGAGAAATGTGCCATTGGCTTCATTACATCTCCAACATGTTGGGGGAATGGTTTGGTAAAATTTGTGGATCTTATCTGGGGTTCTGTACCATTTTGTGTAAATTTTGTATTTGTTTTCTTGCGTGGAAACGTTAATCGATCCCTTGTGTAAGTGTTGGAATATGTGTTCCCATTCTTCAGAGGACAGGTCCAACTGCAGTTCAGTTTCCCAATCACGAATCAGTTTGTCTTCCTTAATATGGTGTGTTGAAAAGAGCATAGTGTACATACTGGAGATCAAGTGGCGCTGAGGCCCCTCACTATTACATAAGTGTTCAAGTGGAGATGGGTCTCTGAGTATGTTTGCCGTGGGGGTGCCGTTTAGGATGAAGTGTCTAATTTGAAAGAATTTGTAAAAAGGGATGTGGTGGTCTGAGAATTTGGAGGACATGGCTTGATGTGTCATAAGTTGTTCATCAAGAAAGAATTGCCGAATTAAGGGTCGGGGTCTTAGCAGGTTTGCCGATTGTGTGCGGAGGGTGATACCAGGTTCAAAGTCCGGGTTGTCTTCTAGAGGTGTCATGGGGCCAGGTGAGGGGCATAGTTGCATGTGTTTACACGCCGCCTTAAAGTTCAATAGAGTTGCTCCGATGAGAGGGTGTGATTGGACCCCTTTCGGTATTTTCTGAGGGTTAATCCATGGTAAGTGACGGATTGGGATTTTTACGAGTACCTGTTCCAGGTGTATCCAGCTTTTGTTTTGTTGATGGAGATACCAGTCTGCAATTCTAGTCAGGTGGCATGCCCAATGATATTTTTGAATGTCTGGTACACCCAAACCACCTCTGGATTTGGGCAACGTAAGCCTAGTCCAACCGATCCTGGGCGGTTTAGAAGACCATATAAACGTTCTACACATCCTTTTTTTGAAGAGAAAAAGGCAAGTGGAATCTTTATGGGGATAGCCTGGAACAGGTAGAGTATTCTAGGAAGAATGTTCATTTTCAGAATCGCAGTTCTCCCGAACCAAGAAAATGGGCCTGCGTGCCATTTTTGTAAGTCGCTCTGTAATGTCTGTAGTAGTGGTTGAAAGTTCATTGTGTAAAGGTCAGTTAATTTTCTAGGAATTTTAATTCCTAAGTAGGTGACATTGTGTGTTTCCCAGCTAAAGGGGAAATTGAGCTTGCATTGTGCCACCAAGGTGTCGGGTAGGGAGATGTTCAGGGCCTTGGATTTAGCGAAGTTAATTTTTAAGTTGGATAGTGATTGAAAGACAGCAAATTCTTTAAGTAGATTAGGGATAGTCGTAATTGGATCGGAGAGGAAGAGCAGAATGTCATCCGCATAAGCAGCTAACTTGTATTGTTTGTGTTGTATGTTTAGGCCTTTGATGTCTGGGTTTTCTCTGAGCTTACGTAAAAGGGGTTCCAAGGTGAGGACGAAGATTAAAGGGGATAAAGGGCAACCCTGTCTGGTACCGTTGGACATCGAGAAGGCGTCCGACAGGAGGCCATTTACCTTGACCTTGGCCGTGGGACTAGAATATAGCGCTAAGATCATTTGGAGAAAATGTGGAGGTATACCAACAGCGTGAAGGGCAGCGGCCATAAAATCCCAGGCTATCCTGTCGAACGCCTTCTCAGCGTCCAACGATAGAAAGAAACCGTGCGTCGAGGAACTAGAGAGCCAATGATGAATATTTAAAGCTTTGATTGTATTATCCCTGGCTTCCCGTCCAGGGACAAAACCTACTTGGTCTAAGGATATCAGCCCGGGGAGTAAAGGTAAGAGTCTATTGGCTAAGGTTTTGGCGTACAGTTTGATGTCTACGTTTAGTAGGGAAATGGGGCGATAGTTGGAAACCGAGGTCACGTCTTTACCTGGTTTGGGGATAAGGGTGACGTGTGCTTCAAGGATGTCTTTGTTTGCTATACTGGATGGTGTAAGGTTGTTAAAGGCATTTACTAGATGGGGAATAAGGATGTCAGGGAAGGATTTGTAGTAGTTGACCGTTAGACCGTCCGGGCCTGGGCTTTTTCCCGTTTTTAGTTGTTTCAGTGCAGTTAAAGTTTCTGTTAGTGATATTGGTAAGTCAAGAGTGGCAGCTTCCTCTGCTGTGATAAGCGTAGGGGAGTATTGTCGAAGGAAGTCTTGTATAGCTGTCATGCGATTTTCCATGGTGGTAGAAAGGTGAGATGTGGGCAAGTTATAAAGTTTAGAAAAATAATGGACAAATTGGTTGGCTATATCTTCTGATTTTACGAATGCTTTTCCGGATGTGTCTTTGATCATGTGGATAGTATGTGCGGCCTTTTTTGCTTGTAGGGCTCTAGCTAATAGCTTGCCAGATTTGTTTCCAAATTCGTAGAAGCACTTTTGGGACAGTGCGTATTTTCGCTTTAAATTTTTGTGTAGTTCTGCCAAAAGCTCTTCTCTTGCCTCTGTTAGTTCTATTAACACCCCTTCGGCTAGAGAGGCTTTATGTTTTTGTTCTAGGGAATAAATACGTTTGGTTAATTGCGTTATTTTTTCTTTTTTAAGTTTGTTTCTTTTTGCCGCTAAGGAGATGAGAGTACCCCTTATTACACATTTATGTGCAGCCCAAATTACTTCGGGTGAGGAGTCAGCTTGCGTGTTTTCCGCAAAGTATTGGGTTAGATTTTGTGATATGGACCTCATTATTTCCGTGTCTGTGAGTAACGAACCGTCAAGACGCCAAATGCGGGGTGCTGTCTGTGTGGAGGGAAGCTGTATGGTAATCGTGATGGGGTTGTGATCTGATAAGACCATTGGTTCAATAGTCGCTTTGGAAAGAAGAGATAAGTCATTTTGTGAGAGGAAGAAGTAGTCTATTCTGGAGTATTTGGAGTGCGGCGTGGAGAAAAATGTAAAGTCCTTCTCCGTTGGATGCAGAGTCCGCCAGGCGTCATGGAGTAACAACCCCTGAAATTGAAGCTTTATCGCACGAAGGACTTTGTATGTCAGAGCAGACCTTCCGTTAGATGTGTCTAAGGAAGGATTTAGGGCTATATTAAAGTCTCCCCCAACTATTAGAGTGCCTGAATGGAAAGTCAATAATTGTTGGAGAGCTTGACGAAAAAATGTAACTTGTGCCGCATTTGGTGCGTAAAGGTTTGCGACGGTGATGGGTTTATTGTGCAGGGTGCCCTTCAGAAAGATATACCTCCCATGAGGGTCTCTTTGTACGTCTGCGACATTGAGTGGACAATTCTTTGAAATAAGAATGGACACTCCTTTCGATTTCGCCTCGTTATTAGACGCATGATAAACCGACGGGAAGTTTTTATCTAGAAGTTTAGGTATTGCGTCCGTGCGAAAGTGTGTTTCCTGGATCAGTGCGATATGAGTTTTTGATTGTTGCAAGGAAGAGAGTAGTTGAGACCTTTTTTCGGGAGTATTGAGTCCACGTATGTTGATGGAACATAAGTTAATTGGCATGGTAGAGTCTGCCATGTCAGCAGTTTAGTAAAATTCGCTGCTTCTATTAGAAACAAACACGGATGGAGGGGTTGAGGGTAAGAGGGGGCGAAGGTGAGATGGGGAAAGGGGTTTCGCTCTCAATGTATTGAGCTGTAGTTTGGATATTACAACCCTAATAAATAACCGATGAAGCAAGGAGGATATTTATCTCCTGCTTCGATGATCTTCGAGAATCGGTAAGGTACAGAGTAGAGATACCGAGCACCCCGCAAATGTGCGGAATTGCTCAGAAATCCACCACTGTTTGGGGGGTGAAAGTGAACTGTCACTTGAGACTGTTTAAAGGATTGAAAGTACTATGTATCATGAGACACCTGCCACTCTCAGATCCTTTAATAAAATGTATTGTGGAGGGTGCAAGAGATATTCATGGGAGTTCTATGAGGTGCTGTGCGAATGTGATAGGAAATGTAAAAGCCTGTATTAGTAGTAATAAGCCGTGTCTTTTCGTCGCCATATACAGTGATCCTGACATATGGGAAGCGTAACACAACGGAAAGGAGTATATTAACAATACTTCGCATAAATCATAACGGCACAGAACGGTGCCTCAAACTCTTATAAACAAAAAATCCTAAACAGTTATGAGTCAAAACATTCGTTAGAGAGATTTCCCTGATATACGTTACTAAGGGCAAGAATGGGTGTGGCGGAGGCCAGTAGTCAGGTGGATTAAGATACTGGAAGTGTGAAAGAGCGATTATAAGGTAAATTCATATGCAAGTATATGAAATGGCAGATAAGGGTGCAGGGAAGCTTGGATAGAATAGAGTAAGTGTTGTTGGATGTAGAGAGTTACATAATAATATGAGTTTGTTAACTGTGTGTAGGGTCAATATCATACCTAATATATGAGTCTGATCTTCTATGCACACTTAAATATAGCATTGCTCGCTGAGTAGAAGAATGTACTTGTATGTGGAGCAGTTCCTGTTGTGGGGGAAGCAGATTAGCACGGAATACAGCTCACTGGTTGTAGCATGGGATGAACATGGATTATCCAGGGCGCAGTTCTTGAGAGATCTTTTCCAGGTGAAGAGGGTGTAATTATCCTTTGCGCGTTCCTCTTTGATCTCAACAGCTGGGGAGAGGAAACAGGTGATGTCCGACGCCGCTCCAGTCATATCCCTTCGCGAGATTCCGTGCTCAGCGGGCAGTAGAGGGTAATCCGGAACTCGTGAGTATTGGGCAGTCCGTTCATCCGGAAGTCACTCGGGATGCATTCTGGGGAGTGTAGTTTTAGTGAAACGTAAGTCCGCTGTTGTAGAGCCGGGGGGAGGGGATGCTTCCCTGCATTTTGAGCTTTAGAAAAGAAACATGACCCCTAGACTTGTCAGATCGTCCAGGGTGAGAACATAAATGAAAGTTTATCACATATTCCAACCGGGGAACAGGGGTTGAATAAAAGTGAAAAAAAAAAAAAAAAAAAACATAAAAGTAACTGTAAACAGTACGTCTTGAGCATAGCGGCGAGCGGTAAAACAGCTGCTACAACCGATGTGGCGAGAGGAGATTCATCGGTCCCTCCGGGCTCTTCTCGCATTTGGGGAGTCTGAGGCGTTGTAATCGCGGTGGGGATTTCGAAGTGTAGAGGGAGAGCGTCTCCTTCGGTATCTTGTGCCTTGCGTCTCCATGGGCTCCTCTGATGTGTGATCTCTTCTCATAGCTGATCGGCGAAAATCCGCGTACCAATTCGGCACTTCAACCAGCGGGATGTCGAGGGTTCCGCAGAAGTGATGCAGATCTTCCGGCACCTTCAGCAGAGCTGTGCGTCCCTGTGTGGATGCGGAGAGACAGAAGGGGAACTTCCACTTGTAAGGTATGTTTCTAGAGCGGAGGACATCCAATAAGAGTCTAAGGTCTCTGCGGTGTTGGAGCGTTATACCGGAGAGGTCTTGGTATATCTGAATGGCTTTTCCTTCATGGACGATTTGAGATTTGCCTCTGGCTTGCCTGAGAATTTCTTCCTTTAGTTGGAAATTGACAAGACAGCAGATCACGTCTCGCGGGGGATCAGTGTCTCTTCCCTTTGGTCTCAGGGCTCGATGGATCCGTTCCAATTCTATAGGGGATTGCGGAGGCTTATTTAACAGGCTATTGAAGAGAGCCGTTATCGATGGTTGTAATTGATTGCCGTCGATCGCTTCAGGTATTCCTCTGATTCTTAAATTATGGCGTCTGCCTCGGTTATCGAGGTCTTCGAGATGCCTCTGCATGTCCCGCATTTGTAGGGTATGAGTATCAACCTGGTGTGTGGTTTTACGAATCTGTGTCTCTTGACGGTCCGCCATGTTTTCCGCGGCCTGCACTCTGTCGTTGAGTGAATGGATTTCCAGGCGTAGCTCTGAAATGGCCGCTGAGAGCGTATCTTTAATATCCGCTGCTATCGCTCTCAGGTCATGGATGTTCAATTGAGGTGAAGAGTGCGTTTCCGAGCCATTCCCTGACGGTGGGATAGTAGGGGGGATGACAGGCTGAGGTGAGTTCCTTTGTGAGAGAGATGCTGTATGCGAGTTCCCTGAGCGGGAAGACGCCATATTTCCCCTGCCGGAGCGGAACATCTCCGGTATGTTCTGTCCCGTGGTGTCAGATTGCTCTCTGGGCGAACGGGATCGAGAAGCCGATGTGTTCCTCGAGGCAGTTCCCATGAGTGTAGGCAGATTTGGTTCGCTATGGCCTCCTGCAAATTGAGTTTAGATCGTGAGGTGGCAGGAGCTTCCAAGCTAAGCAGCCATCTTCGTTCCAGGTCAGGTCACGCCCCCTGCTGGAGATTTATTAATGTGAGGTTTCCCAAGTCCAAGACATAAATTCCACCATGTGTAATAGTAAACATCAAATGTCAATAAACTGACAAAAGTCCACCACGTGAATATTGATTGGCATGAAAAAAACAATGGAGCAACATTTATAAGTTTTCAAAAAGTTTCTAAAAAAAAATCCTCAATAAGATAGATATGTTAAAAAGGAGTAGAAGGGAATCTTGTGAGGAAACTTAAAGAGGCATATACCACTTAAGTCAACCAGGCTTGTAGTGATGAACACTATATGCGATATGAAACCCTCAGTGATCCGGATAGCCACGATCACATTGGAATTTATGAATGACACTGGTCAGCGAGTTGTTCTCACAAACGGGCAATTTTATTCAGACGAAGAGAGGGACAACCAAGGAAATTTCTCATACCCACATGTTAAAACCAAGAAATGAAACAAAGTTCCACATAGTGTGATATCGTTTGGAATAATATTTATTAAAAAAGGTAACATTGAACACTCACATTTGAAGAATGAATCAAAGGCTTATCGAACATAAAATGGTGCAGTAGTGATGGCAGCACTCAACCCGATGTGTTTCGTCTGAATAGACGTCATCTGATTTGCTCTCGAAATCAGGCACATCCTTCACATTAAATTTAAAATTAAATCTAGATGTAAAAATAAAAAAGTTCTTCACCAAAAAAATTGTTAAATCTTTTCAGGTGTACCGTAAAACTTTTTAGATCTTTGTGGTGCGCCGCAAGACAAAAAAGTTGGAGAAACACTGTTTTAGGAGCTAGTGGTCCTTCCTTAGAATCAACACACCTCAAACAGAGCACATTTTACAGATGGTATTACAGTTCTTTTTCTACAGATATTTTAAGAGCTTGCATGAAATAAATGTAGACTCCTAATTGCATATAGTAACTTTATCATATTTCTTAATTGCAGTCACAGACTTTGCATTTGCTACTTGATGAAGTTTACAACCAGCTGATGGTGACTCAGATTCAAATTTAGGGAGAGAAATTTCAAAATATAGGAACAGAGTTTAGGAGTAGATTTACTAAAACTGGAGAGTGCAAAATTTGGTGCAGCTGTGCATGGTAGCCAATCAGCTTCAGCTTGTTCAATTAAGCGTTGTCAAAAAAAACCTGGAATCTGATTGGTTTCTATGCAGAACTGCACCAGAATTTGCACTCTCCAGTTTTATCTACCCCTATGATCTGACTCTAACTTTCAAATTGGGCAAATTGTTCAAATTCAGTGGCCTTAAAACGGTATTAAACCTAATTTTTTTTATATTACAGCTTATGAATTCCTAGGAGTGGTAGCTGCATTCATTTTCTTGTCTAGGTCTTTTTCCTTTATTTTCACCTGGTGACCCAGCCATTATGTCTGTTGTTTTTCAAAAAGTCAAAAGAGGTAGTTAAAGGTTTAAGACAAACCATTTAAACACTTCCGGACCAGCTGCCGGAGTTATACTGCGGCAGGTTGGCTCCCCTGCACGAAACCACGTAGCTGTACGTTGGCTCACGGGGGCCAAATAGCAGGCACGCGCCCGCAGCATAGCGAGGGTGTCGATGCTTGCGGCCAACGGTTGCGATGACCGCCGGTCACGAGCGATCGTGACCAGGAGACACAGAACAGGGATGAGTGTGTGTAAATACACACTTCCCTGTTCTGTTCTGACAGGAGTGACAGATCGTGTGTTCCTATTGGCTAGGAACCACGATCTGTCACTTCCTGTAGTTAGTCCCTCCCTCTTCAGTTAGAATCACGTAGCAGGGAACACAGTTAACCACTTCACTGCCCCCTAGTGTTAACCCCTTCACTGCCAGTGACATTTTTACAGTAATCAATGCATTTTTAATCGCACTGATCGCTGTATTAATGCCAATGGTTCCAAAAATGTGTCAGAATTGTCCGATGTGTCCGCCATACTGTCGCAGTCACGATAAAAATGACAGATCGCCGCCATTACTAGTAAAAAAAATAATAATAATAATAAAAATGCTATAAATCTATACCCTATATTGTAGACACTATAACTTTTGCGCAAACCAATCAATATACGCTTATTGCGTTTTGTTTTACCAAAAATATGTAGAAGAATTCATATCGGCCTAAACTTAGAAAAAAATTGCTTTTTTTAAAAAAAATGGGTATATTTATTATAGCAAAAAGGAATAAATATTGTGTTTTTTAAAAAATTGTCGCTCTTTTTTTGTATATAGCGCAAAAAATAAAAAAACACAGAAAAGCTGTATTTGTGGGGAAAAAAAGGACATCAATTTTGTTTGGGTACAACGTCGCACAACCGCGCAATTGTCAGTTAAAGCGACGCAGTGCCGAGTCACAGAAAACGCTCTGGTCAGGAAGGGGGTAAATTCTTCTGGGGCGGAAGTAAATATTGACAGGGGTGCTTACTATAATCAGCTTTTATTCATTTATGTAGAACCCTTATCCCAAATGGAAGAAAACCTGTTGCTGTAGCTGCTTAAAAAGTGTTAGCTGGAGTTTGACTTTAAATTGTTAGTCAAATTCATCTAAATTGATAGTTCATCTAACACTACCCTTTCCCCAGACTGACAATGTTGCTGTCTAAACATGGGTCTGTTGTTTCTCCATTCAGGGTGGAGCCACCCTGAGACAGGAAGTCTGTTACTGGCTGGATCACTGGGTGAAAATAAAGGAAAAAAAGCCTTAAAAAACGAATGCAGCCACCACATATAAAGATTGACAAGCTGCAATAAAATACATTTTTGTTTTTAGGTATAATGTCACTTAAATACATGCTTTATGTTTTTTTCTCAAAGTTTTACTCCAAAAGATGCAGAGTTATGTAATTGGTGAAAAAAGTGTTTTGAACCTCAATATGTTTTCTATTTTTTTTTCCACAAAAAGTATGACTATAAATGCACATACAACTGTATTCAATAAAGAGTTCCTATTTTGATAAAAGTGGATCTATCAATAACTACAGCATTTTTTTTTTAATCGGTACCTTTGAACAATAAAAAGCAGTCCTTGTGCTATAGTCATGTGACTGTGCCAAGGCTGAGAGCGGTGCAGTCTAGAAGAATAATGCCATCAATCTGCTGTAGACAGGAGAAAGTATTTCCTCAATTTCTGTTTCCCCTCTGATCACTCTGACTGTACCATTGTAGCCTTGTAAGTCACAAGCTGGAAGGCAGCTGTTACAAACTAATCTGTATTAGAAAATCTGTAGACAAAGCCCAGAACATGAAGACTATTGTGCAGGCATCAGAATTTAGACTCTGGGTGCTGCCCGAACAAAGATGGCCCCAGCCTTATGGAGAGCATAGAAGGCATTGTTAGGACAACCATTGTAGCCTCTCTTAGTGATAATAAATACCTGCAAGTATTACATTATTTTGAATGTGTGTACCTAACATGGCATTACATAGCTGATAGGTCACTTAAGTTTCTGATGACTTAAAAATCAGTGCTTAGGGATACAGGTTTTTAACGAATAAGTTTGATAGTGTGAAATGTGTCTGTTTGTTGCAGATAATCCAACATTTAAACTATTTCTGGAGTTTTGCGGGCCAATTTACACCAGGGAAGATTGCTGCTGTGCATTCAACACAAATGCTTTAATGTGCAGCCCATTCATGTGAATGGGATGCCAATGCACCTCAGTGGACTGCTTATTGGACCTGCACCTGCAAATCAAACAAAGGTATTGTGTTATCATATGTTGTGCTGTACAGTACTGCAATGTAGGTGCATCTTAAAGGTGGGCTAGAGTGCCATTAACAGTGAATAGCACTGCAGAACACTAATGTACAGAACACACATTACTCGTGTGAAAGTAACCTACTATGTGTAGCACCCTCTACCATAGGTAGGTGCTAGAGTGAGGATTTTTTGGTAGGGAACTGTCAGTACAAGCAAATTTAGGCAGGCCTATGCTGCAAGCTAGGCCTGTTTGTTTTTGATCTGGGGGCAGGGAGTGGTTAGTGTAGCAGTGGTTTTGACCACCTGTACTTTAGTTCTGGGGCGCCTCCCCTGCTTCCAGGGAGAATGTTCTAGAAGAGGGGCATGGCCTAGAACTGGAGTGGCAGGCAGCTCATGTGAGGAGCCCTGACCAATCCCTAACTGGAATTGGCAGGGGGCAGGCCTCCCATATAAGCTGAGGTAACAGGCCACTGAGGAGGAGTTGTCCGCCGGGAGAAGTGGAGTATGGAGTACTAGACAGCAGCAGGAGGGCACCCCCATATGGTTGGGTGCATTGATTGCGGGAGGAGGCTCGGGAGGGCTGTGATGGAGCTTCACCCTTACACGGTCATGGGTGAAGTCCTCATCATTACACGGTCATAGATGAGGAGTTCCTGGAGCAGAGAGGCAGGAGAAGCTGTCGGAACGTACGGTCCAGTTAAGTTTTCCATAATAGACTCAGGTCCGAGAAAGGTCGGTGAGTGTACCGTGGAGGGCTGGATGTGGAGACAGGCCAGGAAGTCTGTGAGGGAACTTCGTCCTTACACTGTCATGGATGAAGTCCTCATCTTTACAGAGAGACTGTGGGGAATAGTGTCAAATCATTGTAGCAGGATTTGCAGACTGGACTAGCTGGGAACAGTAATCCACCATTCAGCACATGCTACTAAACTACTAGGCCTCCGGGGAGAGGTACTGCAGACCTCTGGCCTAGTAGCAGCAACTAATCAGAGTCAGCATTAGAGACTATTCAGAGTGGGTTCTTTTGCATATAGAAGAAGATGTGACAGGAAACATAATGTGCTACAGAATAAGTTTGTGCAAGAGGGAAGGATTCCTGGGAGCAATAGTCTGCAGGAGTTACGCAAAGTAATTTGATCTATGGGCATCCCATATACCCCTTTTCCCCAACCAGTTATATGTTATATCCCCGCAATAAACAAAAACAGAACAAAGCAAATGACTGTTCATTGTCTCAGAGGCTATATATGGAGGTCTGGTAGCAGGGTGATATGGTGGATATTAGTAACCAGTGACAACACACTGCCACAGATGTTAACTCTAGTAAAGTATTTTTACCTAAGGAAGTGTCCTACCTAACCACATGCCAAGCGGGCAGCCCTCAATCTCAACTTGACCTAAAAGCTAAAAGGAGTGATATCGACCCCCCCCCCATGAATCAAACCATGGATAAACACTGTAAAATGGTGCAGCGCCTGCAACCTCATACAACGATCATCTCAAGTGGCATTCCTCATTTTATTGCACGCAGTGATGTCACCCGTGTTATGAACCTTGAGCAGCTGTAGAGCCTGGAACGAGACAGGACAATTTTTCTTTTGTCCAATTGAGTTTTACAGGATGGGTATTCACTAAATTTATTTTGGATGAAAAATAACTCCACTGAGCACCGTTTGCATCTAAACGGATCACTTACATAACATCAATATACATTGATTGCTTCTCTGATGAGGTCCCAAAGCCTTTAAGAATTAGTCATATGTAGAAAAAATAAAAAAATGAATACCTGTGTTTGTGGCCACTCCTCCTCCTTGGCATATCATAGCTTGGTAAATCAGAACATAATAAATTAGACACTTTCCCTATTTTACTTCAGGTCAGGTGGTCAACTTAAAAGTGCAGACCCAACACTTCCAGAGGGCCACCCAATAGCAGTGCATTTTCACACATCAGCGTCCAAAAATGTTGGCCCTATTGCATTTTTGCAGCATAGTGCAATGTGCACTAAAGAAGTTAGAGTAAAATAACCCCCAGAATTGGTGTCAGTGAACACAATAATAACCTAAAAGGGAAAAGGAACAGAGAGCGCACATTCCTTACCTTTGCAACACTTTAATTAATGAAAGATGTAGAAAATGCATACTCACAAACGAGTTACATATTCAGGCATAGAGTATATAGTCCATAGGATGCATCATCCAGCAAGATCAGCTGGCAAGCAACAGTAGTGAGATGTATAGTCCAAAAAACAGCTGACGCCTTTCGAGGGTGTCCCCTCTTCTTCAGAGCTCTGAAGAAGAGGGGCCACGCTTTGAAAGGCGACAGCGATCTCTGTGTCTTTTTCCCCTTTAGAATTTTCTCTGGATCCCCCTGACCTGTTGTGAGTGGCAGCACAGCTCATGTGGCAGCTTGATTGTTAAAGACCCTTCCATCACTTTATAATCAACTGCACGGCAATCTCTTAAGTGCAGGAGTTTTTGACTTTTCTTTATTGACACAATAATAACTCACAGCATTGGTGTCAGTGCACACAATAATAACCCCCAGCATTGGTGTCAGTGCACACAATAATAACGCCCTGCATCAGTGTTAGTGGACACACTATTAATCCATACCATTAATATTAGCCGACTCAGTAATAGCCCCCAGCATTGGTGTCAGTGGATGCAATAATAACCCCCATCATTCGTGCCAGTGGACACACTAATAACCACCAGCATTGGTGCCAGAGTACACACTAATTACCACCAGCACTGGTGTCAGTAAACACACGAATAACCCCCAGAACTGGTGTCAGTATTTACAATAATAATCCCCAGCAGTGGACACACAAATAACCTACAGCATTGGTGTCAGTGGTTGCAATAGTAACTCCCAGCATTGGTGTCAGCGGTCGCAATATTAACTCCCAGCATAATAACCATTAACATTGGTGTCAACAAACAGAAAAATAACCCCAAGCACTAGTGTCAGTACTATTACCCCCCCCCCCCTTACACACACATATTGTGGTCACTGGCAAAGACATTTAATCCCCTCTGCATTGCTGCTCAGTGGCAGTGAATGGTCTTCACAACACACGACACGACACGACACTACCTGCCTGGAGTTTGCATGTTCTCCCTATGCCTGCGTGGGTTTCCTCTGAGTACTCTGGTTTCCTCCCACACTCCAAAGACATGCTGGTAGGTTAATTGGCTTCTGTCCAAAATTGGCCCTAGTATATGAATGTGAGTTGGGGACCTTGGATTGTGGGCTCCTTGAGGGTAAGGACCGATGTGAGTGTGCGATTTATGTGTGGAGCACTTTGTAAATTGACGGCACTATATGGGTACCTTAAATAAATAGGGATAATTGTAGACACGCACCCACACTCACTCAGATTGAACTGGATGGACTGGTGTCTTTATTGAACCTTACTAACTATGTAACTATGTAAAGTTAACCCCCTTTGCATTGGTCGTCATGGACGTGAAATTTAACCAATCAACATTGGTGGTCAGTGGCAGTAAAAGTTAACACCCCCATTCCCACCCCGTGCATTTGTGGTAACTGACAGTGAAATTTAATTGCACCCAATCCCCCTTCATTGATGGTCAGTGGCAATGAAAGTTACCCCCCCCATTGTTGGCCATGGCAGTGAAAGCTAACCCCCCATATTCTCCCCCCCCCACACACACCTTACCTGATCACAGGCCGAACGCAGAGGGGTCATGATGTGGCTCATAAGACATGTGCTGGGCAGTGGGCACCAGGGCTCTAGCTTAGACTGCGTCATCAGCCAGGATAGTATAGCAGAAAGGATGAATAGAGACACAAGCTTTCCCAGGATCATGTACAGGTGATCTCCTGCTTCATGTTAAGGAGGCAAAACTTTTAGGCTGCATTCACACTGGTGTAGCGCAAAAAACATGTGTCGCGCTTGCAGTGCAATACATTGTTAATGACACCCCAAACTCAGCAAGAATGATGCACATTAATAAGTGTGAAAAACATGCAAGACTCAAAGCTTAAAAATATGCAGCATAGTGAAAAGAATGGGCTGGCCCAGGGCTGCTGTTAGAAATCACGGGGCCACATATAGCTTACATGACAGCCTCCCCCCCTCAAAAATATCATATGATATTTTCACTAAAAATACAATAAAATGATTATCAGCAGGCAAAAACACAACAAAATTCCTGCTTAATCTAAAAGATAAAACTGTATTGAGATAATACCTAAAGTTTTGTGTGTGGGTGACCTCTTGGGGGTCAATCACATGGGCACGGTGGCCTGTACAGTGAGAATTAGGAGTGTGTTTATGTGGCTGGAGCAGCCTGGAGCTGTGTGCAGGCAGGTTATGTTATGCTATGGGGAGCAGCAGTATGAACACAGCCATAGGTTGTAATTTGACAGGTGTGTGGATGCAGATTGATGGCCCCAAGCACAGTGTGCATTTGGGGCCACTCACCCACACCTGTCAAATTAGGAACTGTGGCTGTTCGTATAGTCTCTGTGTCCCCAAAGAGAAGGAGGAGGCTTCAGACGCATGAGAAAACCACTCATTCACGGGGCCAAAGTACCTGTGTGAATGTGCCCTTAAGGCTCGTTCATATGTGAGATCGGAGGGTGGTAAAATCCCATGGTTGATCTGTTTCGCTGCTACCGCCCAAGTGGGACTCCATGGGAGTGATTTATTTATCATAGTTTGGGCTAAAGGGAGAGGGGCTGTTCAGAAAGGGAAGGCCATCTTGCCCTGCCTCTGTGAGAGAGCAGGAGGTATAGGCAGGGCTTGGAGTAGGTGAAAGTTAGTGGAGGCAGCAGCTGAAGTTCACAGCGCCAGCTGCCTTATGCTGGTGCTGGTGCTGCATCGGAACCAGCATATTCAGGTCGGCACGGGACTAATTTCCACACCCCTTTAAATGTGCGTCTGGGGTGACCGCACCAGCTGCCCCCCCCACGCTACCCCACCATTTATCACCCCCCATCCTGAAAAATCAACCAGCACTGCCAGCTTCTTCTCCTCTCCCTCCTGCAGGTTGCAGGTGCTGAGGGGCCCACAAGGATGATACTGAAGAGGAAGTAAAGACCTATAGTAAGGCTTACCTGTAGGTACTGTAAATATCTCCTAAACTTGCACAATTTAGGAAATATTTACCATATACGATGCCACTGTCGTCATTGGTGCATGCCCACTGAAGGAACGGCCCACTCGTCCCATTCCTTCAGTGCGCGGAAGTGACGTCATCGCACCGGAGCCCGTGAACCCAGAAGTAACTCCAGGAAAGATGTCAGCCATGTCAGTGGCTGTGCAGGGCATAGTTTCTAAGGTAAGTATTTCATAATGAGCTAGTATGCAGTACTACTGTAGCTTATTATGCCTTTTTTTTGCAGGGTTTTTTTGGGGGGGATTTTTTTTATGAGGTTTACAACCTCTTTACTTACACAGTATAGCCAGTCTTCCTGCTCCACAGGTGTCAGGGACCCCTGTTGAACTGATGGGGTCCAGGCCCGGTACAGGAGGGCTGGCTGTACCCCCTTATTGGTGGCCCTGGGCTGCCCTATGAGGTAAAGCCAATGCACACCAAAAAAAGTTCATAGGCACAACACAGTGTTGCGGACCTCTGCCGACAGACCACTTTTTCCATGCAAAGAGCAAGGGTCCTTTTCTGCATTATGCTGGCAGAGGAAAGGCTTTTCTACTCAGGATGTGACTGCTTTCTAAAGAAAACAAACTATAAGGTTTTGCACACTTTTTCTTTACTACACATTGAAGGTACAGTAATTAGCTGATTTAGAATGAAAGTTCAAAAATGCTTGAACTTGCCATATTTAGTGATTTCAGCAGCTTCCCATTTTAAGACAATATTCTGCTTTACATTTAGACTGAAGTTCTTTAAATAAAAGAAGAATAAAATGACTCTTTACATACAGTAGTTTTACACAAACTTAGATAAAATTGCTGATCCACTTCCTTCATTGATATTAACACAATCCTTTAGCAGAGATTTTTTTTTTCCTCTAACTTGTCTGTGTTCTGAAGAATGTGGAAATCTTTATTAAGTGCTTCCAACAGCCCACCTTCAATCATCCCCCACTGAAGTGTAATTGTTTTTAGATGCGTCTGTTCTAAAAGACCGTTTTTAGAATGTGTGCCATTAACTTGCACTGTGTAAAAGACTTGATCTGTTCTTTAAATGTACCATAACCGAATGATGTACCTAGAGATAATAAAATATCTCTTTTGTTATTTATGTTTTAAAATATTTTATAATAGCAGAAGTGCACTTTGAGGCAGTGCAATAATAATGAAATACAACAAGCTCTTGATGGTTGAAGGCACTCTGGCACTTTACTTCGTAGTTTACAGGACACTTGGGGCCCGCAGCTTTTCTTGCTGTACTGAGCATTCTTGTGCATTATTACCTACTAAATGCATACTCTGTTGGGTGTTATTGCTTATTTACACTACTCTGCAGGCTTGAAATATCACGCATTCCATCTCAGCTTTAAAATCAATCCCGTAAGTCTAACATTTTATCTGTATTGATTTAGGGGGTTTAATTATGGTGCATTCCTTGCGTGACCTGGTGTGAGATTTTAAAATTATTTTGTACTTTAATTACTTGCTGCTGATATTGGCAGTAGAGCTGGTAATTGTAGCGCCCTAGTGAAGAATATGGGAATAGGCTGTAAATATACGTATTGATTAGTAACTATAGGGTGTCCCTTGGGACAGTCATAAGCATCTCCATCAAAATGGTAAAAATGTTTATATATATATATATATATATATATATATATATATATATATATATATATATATATATATATATATATATATATTATATATATAATATATATATATATATAATATATATATATATATACAGTAGATAGATAGATAGATAGATAGATAGATAGATAGATAGATAGATAGATAGATAGATAGATAGATAGATAGATAGATAGATAGATAGATAGATAGATAGATAGATAGATATACACACTGTATATACCCTATCTGGAATGCAAACTAATAAAAGACTATAAGGATAGAAACCTCAAGAAGGACTGTGCACTGTGCAGCTTATGTTTCTCTGGCTGCTCAAAAACTGCAAGTTCATGCACATTCATCCAACTAACAATCCAATCTTGACCATGTTACCAATGGTAACCTTTATAAAGTATTACAGTGGAACTTTCTGATTACGCGCATAATCCGTTCCGCATTGACTTCTATTGCATGCAATACCGCATGGGGCCAGAGGATGGGGGGCGCCGGAGAGCATTGGAAATACTCAGGGACAGCTTGGCTGAACTCGGAAAGGCTCGGAAACACTTGGGAACAGAGTATTTCTGAGTGGTTCTGAGTATTTACGAACGGCTCTGAGCCGTTCCGAGTGTCACCGGCTTCCCCGCACCTCTGGCGGTACTGCACACCCCATTAGCTTGAATTCTGCTCATTTTGCGAGACAACACTCACAAACCGAGTCAGAATTTAAAAAAAAAAGTAACCACATTACTCGTTAACCAAGGTTCCACTGTAAATTACGAATTTGAATTACGAATCAGAAATACAATACCACAATATATATTTAATTATCAAAATGGCTAGAATGAAATATAATATTAACTGTATATCATGGCCTCATTTGTTCTTGTTTAACCCAGCTTTTTAATCTAAACTGGTCAACCTCATCTGTCCTCTTTTGTTGCTGCAGCTTTAACCCAATTTATTGCCCAATGGTCTGCGAAAGATTGCATGTTCTCCCTTTGCTCATGTGGGTTTCTTCTGCATATTTCAGTTTGCTCCCACACTGCAAAGACAGGCTGGTGTGTTCATTGGCTACTGTCTTAATTGGCCCTAGTATGTGTATGTATGTGAGATGGGGACCTTAGATTTTAAGTCCCCAAGGGCGGAGACGATTGCGAATGTACAATATGTAAATTGCTGCATAAGTTGTCAACGCTATATAAATACCTGCAATAAATAATTAAATAAGTTACATTTATGTATTGTATGCATTTTGCTGAATAATGGCTCTCCTGAGACAGGACAGCAAGCACAAGAAGTATAAACAAAAGGCAGAAACCTTTTTCAGTGTTTGCGATATGATGAAAATGAATCAATTAGTGAATATAGACAGGTTTCTCCAAGTTCAGCAGAAAGCAAATTGCCTCATACCCCATTTACACTGTCACTTTGTAAAACAAAGCACAAGGTGTCCATGTATGGAATGTACTATATATATACTTCCTTATTAAATACTCTCCTAATAAGACATATAGAACAATTGTATTAGGACACGGGTTGAAGGGGACAAGGATTCTCTCCCTATTTTATTTTCATATTTGGACACTAAAGCCTCGTACACATGATCGGATTGTTGGCCAACAAAACCGTGTCCGAAGGGCGTTGGCCCAAACTTGTCTTGCATACAAACGGCAAGGAATTGTTGGCCAACAAATACGAATGTAGTGAAGTACTTTGTTGTTTTTCAGCTCTTTAGCGCCACCCTTTGGGCTCCTTCTGCTAATTTCATGCTAGTAGAAGTTTGGTGAGTGTTGATTCACGCTTTTCATTTTGCGCTTTTCATTTCAGTTAGTTTCTGGCCGGCCGTTCATCAAACAGCCATGTTGTGGAATCGGAGGAGATAACGTGTTATTTATTATTGGCCTTGGAGTTATTGCTTTGCCATTATTTTTTTGGTTGAATAATGATTTGATTTGGTATATTTTCTATATTTTTGGATGCATAGAATGCACTTTTTGGTTAAGTTCTATTGGCAGATAGCATGTCTAATTTTATTTATTTTATTTTTTTAATGCACAATAAAAAAATTGTGGAGAATAATACTTGGCTCTGTGTTTTACTTCAAATTACATTTTGGGAGTAGGCAGTTACATTTACATTTTGATCTTAAAAACTACGGGATAATGGTATTGTGGTAACTTGCCCAAATAAAAAAAAAAAAAAAAGCATAATAATATTATTCTTGATATCACTAGAAAAAAAAAGCCTTTGAAAATGAGTTTGCAATAACTCCATCAGTATCATCAGCAAAGCAGCTTCATTATTATCCCATTAAAGAAGAAGAGAATTGTGCGCTGCATTTGGAGATTTCATAATTTGCCACGTCACGAATGTGAATTCTCCATTACGAACGCTAGTTTACAAGACCGACCGCTTCTGGCTCGACCTTGGCTTCGAGCATGCGTGTTTGTAATTTGGACTTTTGTCAGATGGAAAATCCGACAACAGACATTTGTCCAAATTTTAAAACCTGCGATCCAACATTTGTCCGCGGAAAATCCGACAACAATTGTCCGATGGAGCATACACACAGTCGGAATTTCTGCCAACAGTCTGTCATCACACATTTCCCATCAGAAAATCCGATCGTGTGTACGAAGGCTTTAAAGTGTAACTAAACCCACATCATAAAAAAACTATCAATAAATAGTGTATTTCAGGCTGTTCATACTCAGTCACTATGAGATTCGTTTTCTGTATTCTGCAAAAAACCTGGTTGATCCTGCTGCTCTTTATCTCCAACTTCTGTCCATGCCCCTAATTCAGCTAGGGATTTTGCAGCTGTGGTGGCAACTCTGCACATGCTCAGTTTTCAGTGAGTTTCTATGCTGAGCCTCCCTATCACATCTGAGCAGCCCATGTGACTATAGAGTCAGACATGTGGGCATATAGAGTGGTAAATAACAGCACACTTCCTTCCTCCTCCTCCATGCCCACTTACCAGCTAAACACAATGGTTGCGGGATATTACATGTAGATTAATGGTGTCTTCTCCTCCTTTTTATTCTAACACACAGGCTGGAGGGGAGTGACATGGCCTGTGACTGGCAGAAATCCACCCACACCATGTTATTTCTACAAAATAATAAAGATTTGATTTCAAATATATATTTGTATAACAATTTAAAACAGTTTATTAATATTATTTATTTTTTTTACTCTGCATTCCAAAGGCTGTTTTTTTTTATTTTGAACATGTGACCAGCAGCAGAGGACTAGAAGCTCCTCCTGCTTATGTTTCCCTGCAGACAGGCTGGAAAAGATCTGGGTCATGTAACAGCTGTACATAGATTAGGAAAAAGGTACTTAGATGGCTTTTGTTTACTAAAATATTTACAGTGCCATCATCCACATACAGAAATAGAAGGGACAATGTATATTAAACAGTGTGTGTTTAGCATCATTTTAAGTCACAGGGGCTGTGACTTAAAGCGGAGTTCCACCCTAAAGTGGAACTTCCGCTCATCGGATTCCTCCCCCCCTCCGGTGTCACAATTGGCACCTTTCAGGGGGGAGGGGGGTGCAGATACCTGTATAATACAGGTATCTGCACCCACTTCCGGGTATAGCTAGCCGCAGCTAGCCGCAGACTCCCCGCCCACCCCCTTTGTGTTGTGGGAAGTACACAGTTCCCACAACACAACAGGGACCAGTGTAGACGCGCAGCACGACTCGCGCATGCGCAGTAGGGAACCGGGCAGTGAAGCCGCAAGGCTTCACTTCCTGATTCCCTCAGTGAGAATGGCGGTGGCAGCACCCGAGGATCGAGGGACGGTTCGGTCTCAGGTGCCGACATCGCTGGACCCCGGGACAGGTAAGTGTCCTTATTTTAAAAGTCAGCAGCTGCAGTATTTGCAGCTGCTGACATCTAAAAAAAAATTTTTCCGCAAAACTCCGCTTTAAGAGGGACTTTGTATTATTTGGCTATATCTGTTTGTATGTAGGTGATAGTCCCTTTTTTAGACAGACCAGTCCCCTGATGATGTTAGTGATGGAGTATTGTGCCCTTTATATTCTGGTGTGAGAGGAGCCCTGGGCACAAGGTGATGGGATCTTGGCTGCCCCTGACTTTTGACATGTAGGTTGGTAGTCATGAAGATTGGTAGGTCTACGGGGGCCATGGCCCAGGGAAAAGACTTCTTGTTAGGACCCACTGCTGGGGGAAACTTGAAAGAGCATTTGGGAAAATGGATGGACTTTAAGATGTCGGGTTGGTGGCACTGAAGTCTTCTACACTGTAATGGCGAAGTTGAGAAGCTGTGTTCCAAGTTGTTGTTGAAATTCTTCAGTAAATCAGAAAGCAGCACTTTCTGTGGACATGTCTTGTCTGGTCCTTGTTCCAGAAAAATGTGAGTACTGTGACAGCCAGTAAGTGAAACACAAAAAAGCAGGGTAGCCATTAGGACAGGTATGTGCATACTCTATATGAAGAAGGAGCTGGGTGGAGCCCCTGACCAACTTGGGGGTAACCTGAATTTAATCCAGCTTGTCAACATGTTTGGAACCATTTCCTGTGCAGAGCTTTAAAACGTTGTAAGTCAGACAGATATAAAAGATGCCAATTATTTTTACTTAGTGTCTTTTTATTAGCTTCCTGAATCCTTTGACACCTACATAAATGTCTGATTACATCAATGTACTTATATACCAACTCTACCAACTCGATTTACAAGCTTAGCCAGGTTGGCCCTATCAAAGTATAACTAAAAGCAATTTTTTTGCTTTTACATTGGGGATAGAGTGGAGAGGGATTCGAAAAACAGGTAGGTTTTTTGCTGCCTGTGCCCCAATAGGGAGATTCAAACTTTCTATTTGTCCTGTTTACTGTTATCACTGAGCATGAAAGTAAAAGAAAATCTCAAATTTTGGGTTGTCACTAGAATATAGCAGAAATCTTCCAATGGGACCCTGATGACAACCTGGGATTTCCTTGCTTTGAAGGGATTTCCTTTTACTTCCTCCTTTCACTATGGGACAAGAAGTAAAGGGAAATCTCCCCCAAAGTGTTACCTCTAGTTCTATTTTAGGGGGAGGGTGTGCTGCTGCATGGCTGAGGAAAAATTATAGAGCCCTTCAGTTTCCTGTCTCCTGCTGGATAGAACAGAGAGCTGGGAGATACAAGGGTCAGTGTTAGAAGGACTCAGATTGCCTGCAAAGCAGCCTGCATGAGGAAGCCCTATACACTGCACCCAGATACTGGGCAAAAATTCCTAGGAATTGTATTCCCTGGTTGATGAAAGTCAGTCAGGGGGAGACAGTGTGGGACTACAAGTCACAGGAGGGGAGCAGCTGAAAAGAGGCGAGTGGACTAAAAGCCTGGGCAAGAGGACAGTCTCACGTGCAGTGGCGGCTGGTGAAGTTTTAGGATGGGGGGCGCCAGACCCCGCCCTTCCTTTTTGACCCCTCCCACTTGGTGAAAATGGGCTTGGTTTAAGCGAAATAGTGGGCGTGGCTCTAAGGTGGTGTGGTTAGCGTCTGAGATGAACGAGGGATGGAGGGAGAGGGAGAGAGGGACAGCAGGCCTAGATCCTACACAACAATAGAAATGTGTATTCTAGAAAGTTTAACAATCAGCAGATAAAGATACTCCAAACACCTGGTGTTAGCACTTCAATCATCCCGACACCATGGTTGTTATGGTGTCAGGATGATTGAAGCGCATTATTTCTATTATTACATTGTAATATAAAATTAAATCATTCAACTCACCATAATGCAGAATCAGTGGGAGCCCCGAGTGTGTCACTAGCCACGTCGCCTACAACCAGATGCCATCAGGCGTCCCCAGCAGTCCGTCCTTACATCAGGTGCCCCCAGCGGAGTCCCTCCTTACATGCAGCCTGTGTCACATCAAATGCAGCCTCTGTTACATAAAATGCAGCCTCTGTCCCCCCAAATGCAGCCTCTGTCTCCCAAAATGCAACATGCCTGTGTCCCATTACATGCAGCATGCCTGTGTCCCATTAAATGCAGCCTCTGTTCCCATTAAATGCAGCCTGTGTCCCCCCCAAATGCAGCATGCCTGTATCCCATTAAATGCAGCCTCAGTTCCCCCAAATGCATCCTATGCTCCTCCAAATGCAGCCTCTGTCCCCCCAAATGCAGCTTCTGCCCCCTCCCCTAATGCAGCATGCCTGTGTCCCCCCCAAATGCAGCCTCTGCCCCCCCAAATGCAGCCTCTGCCCCCCCCCCAATGCAGCATGCCTGTGTCCCATTAAATGCAGCCTCTGTCCCCCCCCATTGCAGCCTCTGTCCCCCCCCAAATGCAGCATGCCTGTGCCCCCCAATGCAGCATGCCTGTGTCCCCCCCAAAATGAAGCCTCTGTCCCCACCAATGCAGCCTCTGCCCCCCCAATACAGCCTCTGTCCCCCCAAATGCAGCCTCTGCCCCCCCCCCAAATGCAGCCTCTGCCCCCCAAATGCAGCCTCTGCCCCCCCAAATACAGCCTCTACCCCCCAAATGCAGCCTCTGTCCCCCCAAAATGCAGCCTCTGTCCCCCCCAAATGCAACCTCTGTCCCCCCCCCAAATGCAGCCTCTGCCCCCCCAATGCAGCCTCTGTCCCCCCCAAATGCAGCCTCTGTCCCCCCCCAAATGCAGCCTCTGCCCCCCCAAAAATGCAGCCTCTGTCCCCCCCAAAATGCAGCTTCTGTCCCCCCCACAATGCAGCCTCTGTCCCCCCACCCAAATACAGCCTCTGTCCTCCCCCAAATACAGCCTCTGCCCCCCCCCCAAATACAGCCTCTGTCCCCCCCAAAATGCAGCCTCTGCCCCCCCAATGCAGCCTCTGCCCCCCCCCCAAATACAGCCTCTGTCCCCCCCCCAAAAAAAATGCAGCCTCTGCCCCCCCAAAATGCAGCCTCTGCCCCCCCAAATGCAGCTTCTGCCCCCCACCAAATACAGCCTCTGCCCCCCCAAATACAGCCTCTATCCGCCCCCCAAATGCAGCCTCCGTCTCCCCCCCAAAATGCAGCCTCTACCCCCCCAAAATGCTGCCTGTCCGCCCCAATACAGCCTCTGTCCCCCCCAATACAGCCTCTGCCCCCTCCATTCTCCACACAGCGGTACTTACCTTGGGTCTCCTGCGGTGTCCTCCACCTCACACTGCCACCAGCATTCTTCCTGTTTCCTCTCTCGGGCGCAATGAGAGAGAGAGGCAGGAAGTGACATCTGACTCAGGGCAGATGTCAATCAAATCTGAAGTGCCGAGTAGCTTCCGCCCGGCACGTGTAGTATGTGTTACTATGGCCGGGCGGAAGCTACTCGGCGCTTCAGAAAACGCCACAAGGCGGGCTAAATGCCCGCAAATGCAGCGCCACATCTGCAATCTCGTGATTGCATAGACATGGCACTTCCTATAAGTGCACTGTGTCCAGCGTCGCACTGTGTCCAGAGTCCAAACACAGTGCACTTAAGGACCTTTTTTTTCCTTTTTTTTTTTTTTAAAGGGCCCGAGTGTGTCCCTAGCCACGTCGCCTACAACCAGATGCCATCAGGCGTCCCCAGCAGTCCGTCCTTACATCAGGTGCCCCCAGCGGAGTCCCTCCTTACATGCAGCCTGTGTCACATCAAATGCAGCCTCTGTCACATAAAATGCAGCCTCTGTCCCCCCAAATGCAGCCTCTGTCTCCCCAAATGCAGCCTCTGCCCCCCCCAATGCAGCCTCTGCCCCCCCAATGCAGCCTCTGCCCCCCCCAAATGCAGCATGCCTTTGTCCCATTACATGCAGCATGCCTGTGTCCCATTAAATGCAGCCTCTGTTCCCATTAAATGCAGCCTGTGTCCCCCCCAAATGCAGCATGCCTGTATCCCATTAAATGCAGCCTCTCTTCCCCCAAATGCATCCTCTGTTCCCCCAAATGCAGCCTCTTTCCCCCCAAATGCAGCCTCTGCCCCCCCCAAATGCAGCATGCCTGTGTCCCCCCCCAAATGCAGCCTCTGCCCCCCCAAATGCAGCCTCTGCCCCCCCAATGCAGCATGCCTGTGTCCCATTAAATGCAGCCTCTGTTCCCCCAAATGCAGCCTCTGTCCCCCCCAATGCAGCCTCTGTCCCCCCCAAATGCAGCATGCCTGTGCCCCCCCAATGCAGCATGCCTGTGTCCCCCCCAAAATGAAGCCTCTGTCCCCCCCAATGCAGCCTCTGCCCCCCCAATACAGCCTCTGCCCCCCAAAAGGAAGCCTCTGTCCCCCCAAATACAGCCTCTACCCCCCAAATGCAGCCTCTGTCCCCCAAAAATGCAGCCTCTGTCCCCCCCAAAATGCAGCCTCTGTCCCCCCCAAATGCAGCCTCTGCCCCCCCCCAAAATGCAGCCTCTGTCCCCCCCAAATGCAGCCTCTGTCCCCCCCAAATGCAGCCTCTGGCCCCCCCAAAATGCAGCCTCTGTCCCCCCCAAAATGCAGCCTCTGTCTCCCCGCCCAAATACAGCCTCTGTCCTCCCCCAAATACAGCCTTTGTCCCCCCCCAAATACAGCCTCTGCCCCCCCCCAAAATGCAGCCTCTGCCCCCCCCCCAATGCAGCCTCTGTCCACCCCAAATGCAGCCTCTGTCCCCCCCCCAAAAATGCAGCCTCTGCCCCCCCCAAAATGCAGCCTCTGCCCCCCCAAATGCAGCCTCTGCCCCCCACCAAATACAGCCTCTGCCCCCCCAAATACAGCCTCTATCCGCCCCCCAAATGCAGCCTCCGTCTCCCCCCCAAAATGCAGCCTCTACCCCCCCAAAATGCTGCCTGTCCCCCCCAATACAGCCTCTGTCCCCCCCAATACAGCCTCTGCACCCCCATTCTCCACACAGCGGTACTTACCTTGGGTCTCCTGCGGTGTCCTCCTCCTCACACTGCCACCAGCATTCTTCCTGTTTCCTCTCTCGGGCGCAATGAGAGAGAGAGGCAGGAAGTGACATCTGACTCAGGGCAGATGTCAATCAAATCTGAAGTGCCGAGTAGCTTCCGCCCGGCGCCTGTAGTATGTATTACTATGGCCGGGCGGAAGCTACTCAGCGCTTCAGAAAACGCCACAAGGCGGGCTAAACGCCCGCAAATGCAGCGCCACATCTGCAATCTCGTGATTGCATAGACGTGGCGCTTCCTATAAGTGCACTGTGTCCAGCGTCGCACTGTGTCCAGCGTCCGAACACAGTGCACTTAA
Source organism: Lithobates clamitans (assembly GCA_037952925.1). Classification (NCBI taxonomy): domain Eukaryota; kingdom Metazoa; phylum Chordata; class Amphibia; order Anura; family Ranidae; genus Lithobates; species Lithobates clamitans. The sequence continues at coordinate 2,942,792 of JBBGZY010000016.1, read as the reverse complement.
GGACCTTTTTTTTCCTTTTTTTTTTTTTTAAAGGGCCAGTATTAAAAAAAAAAGTTTTTTTTTTTTTACTTTTTTTTTTTTTTTGCTGCCTGGAGGGGGGGCGGCGCCCAGGCGCCCCCTATGGATGGGCCGCCACTGCTCATGTGGTAAGCAGAGTAAAGAGGATCTCTGTCCAGTGCTGCTCGAAGAGGACTGGGCAGCTGTGAGTTGCTGCTGGTGGAGAACATAAGGGAGGAGCTGTGCTGCCTGAGACTCTTTTTCCTGAGGACCACAGCTTGCTGTATCCAAATTCCATGGTTCCAAAGCACACTGTGGCACCTAAACATTCTGGTCCAGATGTGGCTCTGGATCCATCATCCTCACCTTGAGAGGTGGGCCCCTAAATCTCTTGCTGGAGTGCCCTGAAAACAATAAGACTGGCAAGAGGTCTCTTGGACACAGACTTTCTTATTGTTTGTTCTGCTATACAGTGTTGCCCTCTTGGGATTACAAACTTATTTGAGCATTTCAACTCAGGACTTTTTACCCCAATGCATATAAATGTTAATTATCTCCCCACTGGCCAGTGGAGAAGGGTAGGACTCTGCCATAGCATTATTTCCCTGTGTATAACTTCCCTTTGTGGCCGGGTTCACATATGTGTGGCCGCGGGTTCATTCCTGGGGTCCGGTGCGTGTCTGTTCATCGGTCCAGGTGCAATTTATGTCCGAATGTTTGCCTGAATTCGCACCTGAATCGGACCCAAACATGCACAGGGCCCTTTTTAAATGCGCACCGTGGCAGCCCTGGACCTGTGTGAACCGACTCTATTGCGAGCCGGTCACACTCGCCTGTCATGCGAATTGGATGTGGTTAAATACGCATCCAATTCGCATATATGTGAACCCAGCCTTATGCCGCGTACGCGCGATCGGACATTACGACAACAAAAGCCATGGATTTTTTCCGACGCATGTTGGTTCAAACTTGTTTTGCATACACACGGTCACACAAATCTTGTCGTAAATTCCAAACGCCAAGAACGCGGTGACATACAACGCGTACAATGGCACTAGAAAAGGGAAGTTCAATACTAAGTGCGCCCCCCTTTGGGCTCCTTCTGCTAATTTCGTGTTAGTAGAAGTTTGGTGAGAGACGATTTGCGCTTTTCAGCCTCGTACTTTTCCGAGCGTTACTGCTCTTCAGTTTGTGTTTGTGGGTTCGTATCTGGTTTTCAGTGCATGTAGTCATTTCGCATTTGTTTTTCAGTGCATATTTTTATTTTATAGTATGTATTTGATTTTGCAGTGCGTTCTTGTCCATTTGTTTTCTGATTTTCAGCTCGCTCTTCTCAGACCTTTCTGTTTTTCAGTGCTTTCTGTTAGTTCGTTCTGACCAGCCGACCGTTTTGAAGCCATGAGAACCCTCACCCAGGACCAGAGGGTTTTTAACTACCGGCTGGCCAGAGCCAGAAGAGTGGTGGATAGCGCTTTCGCGATAATGGCCAGCCGGTTCCGCCTATTCCTTGCGGCAATCAACATTGCGGAATATAAACGTAACCACATAATCCTTGCATGCTGCATTCTCCACAACTCTTTAAGGAGAAATTCAATGAACTATGTTGCCTCAGTTGGGCCTGAGGCCGGACTTCAAGAAGAAACCCTGACGGCGCTTGAAGCTGGCCGCCCTGGCTTGCCCCCCCTGGCTTGCCCCCCCAAAGCGCCTGCGAAGTAAGACAGAAGTATGTTGAGTACTTTGCGGGTAGGGGGGCCATTGATATGCCAGAAAGTGTTTAACCTCCCTGGTGGTCTAATTATTTCGGATTTTAGATGCTGAAAGCGGTACAATTATTTTGCATGGAAATTTGGCGTTTTATATTGTAGGCCTGTAATTCTTAACAATAACACACTTAAATCTGTCCAAACAAGAGTCTAGTAGATATCCTGGGTATGATAAAGTTTGAAACACAAAAACATAAATTATAATATAATAAATAAAAATAAATAATAATAAAAAAAATATATAATAATAATAAAATAAATTTCCCCACGATTCACTATCGCTCAATTCTGCAAGTATTCTAATTTACTATCGCTGTTTTCTAGCTGGTCTAAAGCCACTTTTGACGTAAAGGGACACTTTTTGGTTGCTATGGACAATCTCCAGTTTCCAGGCAGAAAGAACAGTATATATAATATAAAACTGCATGCAGGGCATAGGACAAAGCACTGGGGACAAAAGGGATGTGAAATGATTTGAAACAGTACTGTAATCTGTAAGATCACAGTACTGTATATGTTATGATTTTTACAATTTTTTTAATTTGCCGCCAGGCTCCGCCCCCGTGCGTCGCGACACTCGCAGGGAACGGAGCCTGGCAAGGAGAGGCCTCGGAGGAGACAGAGCCCACGGACACTGCGGGGGGACATCGCAGGATCCTGGGGACAAGGTAAGTAACACCGCACCAGGATCCTGCAATGCGGTCCCGAGTGTGGCTCGGGGTTACCGCTAATGGGACTGAATTTTAACCCCGAGCCACACTCGGAAAAACCGCCAGGGAGGTTAAGAAACATTTTCAAAATACATTTTTTAGTTAAACTGAAATAAGATTTACTTAGATTTACTGCTTGTGTTTCTTTTAGCTGTCTCCTAGGTTCTCCAACGGGCTTTTCTTTTTGGCCATTTTCTTCAATAGTGCAATGTAATTTATTTGATACATGAGGTGACAATCTCTTCTTCAGCGAACTATTATTATGTTGTGGGTCTGCTACACACACCTTGTTTTTGTTGTTAATGTATGTAATGCATTACTGATAAAAATGTACATCATTTTCAGCACCATGAATGAATTTTGGTGAGTCACGAAAATGGCATGATTGTGGCAAATTATAAAGCACTCTGGGAGTTATATACTAAAGGAAAATCCACTTTGCACTCTAAGTGCACTGCAAAAGTGCACATGAAAGTGCACTTGAAACTGCACTGAAAGTGCACTTGTAGTGCAAAGTGGATTTGCCTTTAGTAAATAACCCCCATTTCAGTCTAAACACAAACTTAGTCCAAAAAATTATATTGATCCTTGAAAGAAGAAGCCACACATTGTTTTTACTCTGTGCACATTCACATGTGCGTTAGAAAAGGGTTTTTGAACAGACCAACATATTTTAGTAATAACATGTTTTTTTTGGACAGTACAAATAGCCTTTTTTGTGTTAAAACAGGCATGTTTAAAACCAAAACAATACACAACTCATGAACTTACAAAGTTCAACTTTGACAAAGTGAAGGCAATATCAGACATTAGTATGTCCAAACTGTCTTCATATTGGCTTAATCAGATGGGGTGATGTCACCCCTGTGAAAGCCAGATTTTGAAGATGCACACAAATTGACAGTCAAAATGGGGATTTCCCTTCTGAGCCCATGCCTAAAGTCAGCATGTGCTAGCTCCCATCATGGGGGATCAATGGATGTGTTTCAGGGGTGCAACCCCTTTCTCTCATCTACTTTAGTTGTGAGGAAGGAGTTGCACCCCCAAAACACGTACCTTGATATCACGTGATGGCAGTTGACACACTGTGTGCATGTTCAAAATCTGGCTTTCAAAATTTTGGAGAAAAGTAAGAAAAATAGAAAGAATTTGATAAATATTGGTGTGTTTTCGATTCTGCCTAAAACATCAATGATGTTCTTGAGTCTTTTTTCAACATCATTGATGTCTTCCTTGATCTTCTGTAAATTCAGATTGCACACCATGATCTCCCCGATCAGGATTTGTGCACTTGCACTTGTGAAATGTGTTCCCTCTTCAACAACATCCATCCACATCACCTAAAAAAAACCCGACCATGTATTATAAATATGCAGGCATCCATCTATTACCTGAAGCTGTGGTCTCAGACACTCACCTGTTGTGGTCACTATTTTGCCCACTTCATAAACCTCTCCTTCCTCCACATCCTCTGATTGTTGTTTTTTATTTCCCCTTCTTTAGGAGGTTGGGGGTCCCTGGTGAGCTGTTCCGAGTCTTTTCTCCCCTATGTGAATAAAATAAAGGTATACTTAGCACACACATATTTGAGGCAAGACATAAGAATATGAAACATTGCTTGGAAGTGTCGTACAGTTGTCTGTTTTGAGTTCAAAGCTGAAGACATGATTTTTTCCCTTTACAAAGATGGAATACTTAACTTTTTGTGAAATTATCACACATGTAGAGACCCCTAGTATCCACTGGAGCACCTGTGTGGGACACCCTAAAAAGTTTGTTCTGGTGTCCCACACTAGTGCTTCTGCGTCCAGATGTGTAAATAGCTGCTGAGTGTCCTCTCCTTACACTGAATCAAGTTTGCATTTCATTCTAGTTACAAACCCATCTAGACAACAATGTACTAAACTTCTTTTAAGACAAATAGGCATGGCCAAATGTAGCTAACCTGCATCTGCAAAAAGCATTGTATTAGTGGGCGATCGAACAATGTTTACTAGAAACGATTACTGTGCCCACGAACCTGAAACTTGCCATTTTAAACTGTACAACAGTAAAGAAAAGCACATGGATCAGCACGAGCGTAAGAAGAAGAATAGAAACACACAACAAAATACTTACTTTTTTGCAGCACTCTTGATTCTTCTGTACTGATCGGGCTCCCTCAATTTGAGGTCTGACCATCGTTTCTTCAGTTGATCCTTCGATCGCCGTACCCCAAAATTCTTCGGCAGACTTTTCACAACTTTAGTCATGATCTTGGCCTTTCTCACATTTGGGTTTGAGTACGGTCCATGCTTCCCGTCATAGTCGGCACTCTTGAAGATGTCCACCATCTCCACCATCTCTATAAAGGCCATATTTGAGGCCTTAAATATCCTCCGGGATCGGGACGTTTGTGGCTCCGGGCTTTCCTCGTCGTTGCTGCTACTCTCAGGCACCTGCTCTGTCTCCGCCATGTGCTCTCCCACTGCGCCGAAAGACAAGGGGCAGGGAATATACTAGATAGAAGGTCAGGGGCAGGCATAGATAGAAGCAGGTTTCACCCATGCGCAGGTTTTATTAAGCGTAACACGCGTGTGTCGTACGTACGATCTGTGAGCAGAGGAAGGAGTATCGGAAGCACCAATCATTAGAATGAAGGTACAATTTTAACTTGGTGCATCAGTGGCCTATACTGCTTCTAGATTGAGACCTATATTGGGACAAGATTATGAGTGTTTAGCCTGACATTAGGGTTCGTCTTGTTTTGTGTCTTGCAGAGAAAATGGATCTATTGAATGATGAGGACTTTATCCCCATAGTCATTGCTATGTACAGGGAGCTGCCCTGTCTGGGGCAGGTAAACCACCCCTTTTACTGCATATTATAAGGACTCCTCAGGCCACCAATTTTGACTGTAAAATAACTGATGTGTGCCCTGGCGTTGCCTTCCTCTTTATTTTGTTATGACTCATAATAAACGGCAATTTTTTTTTCACAAATACTTGCCTATGTGTTTAACTTCAAAAAGGACAGTTTGTTTGTGAGTAGGCAGGTACATTTCAAAAATGTAATGTCAAATTAACAAGGGACACCAACCTCCTTGAGGTTAAAAAAATACAAGATAATAATGGTGTTGTGGTAACTTGACACAAAACGAAAGAAAAAATTATGGAGATCACTATAAAAAAACAAAAAAATAATAGGAGATCTGGATAAAAAAAACACTATAACCAAAAATATTAAACATTATTATGGAGATCTGACGAAAAAAACAAAACATTTATTCATGAGATCACGAGAAATATTAAAGAAATTCACACAGAAATCTGTGTGAATATGAGCCGCAGAACAACTTCATTATTCTAGCATTCTAAAGATGATAATGTGCTGCATTAAAAGATTTAAAAATTTGCAGTGTGACAAATGTGCTATCTCCATTACGAATGCTAGTTTTATCAGACCGAGCGCTTCCGTCTCGTAATTGATTCAGAGCATGCGTGGAACTTTGTGTGTCGGAATTGTGAACACACGATCGGAATTTACCAGAACGGATTTTGTTGTTGGAAAATTTGAGATCCAGATCTCAAATTTTGTTTGTCGGAAATTCCGAAGGCAAATGTCCGATGGAGCCTACACACAGTCGGAATTTCCAACAGCAAGCTCCCAGCGAACATTTTTTTGTCAGAAAATCTGACCATGTGTACAGGACATTAGTGTGAGAGATGTTGGTTTACATTGGGAAGGGAGTAGTCAGGTGTTTTCACTTATCAATACTTGTGCTTGTGCCTGATAGTGGTATGAGTGGTTATTATTTTTCTTTATAAAGCTTGCAACAATATTGCCCCATCAATGTGTTTCAATGTTTCAGTGTGTGCATTAGCATTTTCAGATACATATTATGCCTTTAGTATTTCGTGCTCTGCTTGTTAGGCTTGTCATTATCTATTGAAGTATGAATTCACCATTTGATTTACCCATTTAAAGGCCTTTTTCTATTTATTAAAGCCCATCAAACTCGACAAGGTGTGTCATTGAGTTTTGAGCCAGTTTGGGCAGGTCTTTGTAGATGAGACAGGGACAGAAGGACCCCATTATCAGCAGCTCCTTCAGGGTTTAGAGCTGCAAGGTTTTTCTCTAAAGCCTCATACACACGATCGGATTGTTGGCCAACAAAACTGTGGAATTTTGTCCGAAGGGCGTTGGCTCAAATTTGTCTTGCATACACACGGCCACACAATTGTTGGCCAACAATTACGAACGTAGTGATGTACTAGACATACTATGTGGTTTTTCATCTCTGTAGTGCCACCCTTTGGGCTTCTTCTGCTAATTTTGTGTTAGTAGAAGTTTGGTGAGTGTTGATTCGCGCTTTTCATTTTGCGATTTTCATTTTGCGCTTTTCATTTAGCCCTTTTCATTTCGCACTTTTCATTTCGTGCTTTTCAGTTAGTTTCTGAATGGCTGTTCGTCAACCAGACATGTTGCGGAATTGGAGGAGATAAAGTGTTATTTATTATTGGCCTTGGAGTTATTGCTTTGACATTAGTTTTTGGGTTGAATAATGATTTGATTTGGTATATTTTCTATATTTTTGGATGCATAGAATGCACTTTTTGGTTAAGTTCTATTGGCAGATCGCATGTCTAATTTTATTTCTTACCTTTTTTTAATGCACAATAAAAGGCAGTTATATTTTAAAAAATACAATGTAAAATTGACAAGGGACACCAACATGGTTGTATTTTTGATCTTAAAAACTACGGGATAATGGTGTTGTGGTAACTTGCCCAAATAAAAAAAAAAAGCATAATAATATTATTCTTGTTATCGCTAGAAAAAAAAAGCCTTTGAAAATTAGTTTGCAATAACTCCATCAGTATCACCAGCAAAGCAGCTTCATTATTATCCCATTAAAGAAGGAGAGAATTGTGCGCTGCATTTCGAGATTTCAAAATTTGCCACATCGCAAATGTTAATTCTCCATTACGAACGCTAGTTTACAAGACCGACCACTTCTGGCTCGCCCTTGTTTTCGAGCATGCGTGTTTTTACTTTGGACTTTTGTCCAACGGACTTGTGTACAACTAAAATCCGACAACAGACATTTGTTTGCGTAAAATTTGAAAACCTGCTAGCCAACATTTGTACAACAACAATTGTCCGATGGAGCATACACACGGTCGGATTTTCCGCCAACAGCCTGTCATCGTACATTTCCCCTCGGAAGATCCGATCGTGTGTATGAGGCTTTAGAGTTTGGAAATGTTAGAGCTCCTGTTGGCTTTTTATTGCTGTCTTATTCTTGCTGGGGTAACTTCCCTGAAATCTCTTTTTTGAAGAGGCAGAAATGCACCACTGGTAAAGTCAATTCAGCTTAGAAAGCTACGTTCTTGCAGCAACTACCACTTTGCACCCAGACCAATTCTGGCATTTCTCTCTTACATGTAAAAATCATCATTTTTTTGCTAGAAAATTACTCAGAACCCCCAAATATTATATATATATTTTAGCAGAGACCCTAGAGAATAAAATGGCAGTCGTTGAATTTGTTATGTCACACAAGATTTGCGCCGCAATATTTGAAACGCAATTTTTTTGGGGAAAAAATACACTTTAATTAACTTTATTGCAAAGGAACACAATATATAACCCAATTTTCGGTAACATATAAAAGATGATGCTACGCCAAGTAAATAGATACCTAACACGTCATGTTTTAAAATTGCGCACACTCGTAGAATGGCACAAAACTTTGGTACTTAAAAATCTCCATAGACGACTCTTTAAAACTTTTTACAGGTTATCATTTCAGAGTTACAGAGGAGGTCTTGTACTAGAATTATTGTTTTCACTATAACGTTTGCAGTGATACCTCACAAGTGTGGTGCGAACACCATTAACATATGTGGGCACATCCTACATATGCATTTGCTTCTGCGAGTAAGCACAAGGGGACGGGGGCGCTGTACATTTTTTTATTGTTATTATTTTTTTTTATATTTATTTTTTATTTTTACATTGTCCCTTTAATTTTATTTTTTTTTCAATTTTATTTGTATTACAAGTGTAATATGATGTAAACATCCCTTGTAATCAGTGGCGGCTGGTGAAGTTTTAGGATGGGGGGGCGCTAGACCCCGCCCTTCCTTTTTGACCCCTCCCACTTGGTGGAAATGGGCGTGGTTTCAGCGAAATAGTGGGCGTGGCTCTAAGGTGGTGTGGTTAGCGTCTGAGATGAACGAGGGATGGAGGGAGAGGGCGAGGGAGAGAGGGACAGCAGGCCTAGATCCTACACAACAAAAGAAATGTGTATTCTACAAAGTTTAACAATCAGCAGATAAAGATACTCCAAACACCTGGTGTTAGCGCTTCAATTATCCCTGCACCATGGTTGTTATGGTGTCAGGATGATTGAAGCTCATTATTACTATTATTACATTGTAATATAAAATGAAATCGTTCAACTCACCATAATGCAGAATCAGTGGGAGCCCCAAGTGTGTCACTAGCCACGTCGCCTGTCACCAGATGCCATCAGGTGTCCCCAGCAGTCCCTTCTTACATGCAACCTCTGTCACATCAAATGCAGCCTCTGTCACATGAAATGCAGCCTCTGTCACATCAAATGCAGCCTCTGTCCCCCCCCCAAAAATGCAGCCTCTGCTCCCCCCAAAATGCAGCCTCTGCCCCCCCCCCCAAATACAGCCTCTGTCCCCTTACATCAGAGTTGCCATCAGTGTCCCCCCACAGCATGTGTCCCATTAGAGCCCCCCACAGCAGGTGTCCCCCACAGCAGGGTGTCTCCATCAGAATCCCCCCACAGCAGGTGTCCCCATCAGAGTCCCCCCACAGCAGGTGTCCCCATCAGAGTCCCCCCACAGCAGGTGTCTCCATCAGAGCCCCCCACCAGAGCCCCCCACAGCAGGTGTCCCCTATCAAAGCCCCCCACAGCAGGTGTCCCCTATCAAAGCCCCTCACAGCAGGTGTCCCCCATCAAAGCCCCCCACAGCAGGTGTCCCCCATCAAAGCCCCCCACAGGAGGTGTCCCCCATCAGAGCCCCCCACAGTAGGTGTCCCCCATCCGAGTCCCCCCACAGCAGGTGTCCCCCATCCGAGTCCCCCCACAGCAGGTGTCCCCATCAGAGTCCCCCCACAGCAGGTGTCCCCATCAGAGCCCCCCACAGCAGGTGTCCCCATCAGAGACCCCCCACAGCAGGTGTCCCCCATCAGAGCCCCCCCACAGCAGGTGTCCCCCATCAGAGACCCCCACAGCAGGTGTCCCCATCAGAGACCCCCCACAGCAGGTGTCCCCCATCAGAGTCCCCCACAGCAGGGTGTCCCCATCAGAGCCCCCCACAGCAGGGTGTCCCCATCAGAGCCCCCCACAGCAGGGTGTCCCCATCAGAGCCCCCCACAGCAGGGTGTCCCCATCAGAGTCCCCCACAGCAGGGTGTCCCCATCAGAGTCCCCCACAGCAGGGTGTCCCCATCAGAGTCCCCCACAGCAGGGTGTCCCCATCAGAGTCCCCCACAGCAGGGTGTCCCCATCAGAGTCCCCCACAGCAGGGTGTCCTCATCAGAGTCCCCCACAGCAGGGTGTCCCCATTAGAGTCCCCCACAGCAGGGTGTCCCCATCAGAGCCCCCCACAGCAGGGTGTCCCCATCAGAGCCCCCCACAGCAGGGTGTCCCCATCAGAGCCCACCACAGCAGGGTGTCCCCATCAGAGCCCCCCACAGCAGGGTGTCCCCATCAGAGCCCCCCACAGCAGGGTGTCCCCATCAGAGTCCCCCACAGCAGGGTGTCCCCATCAGAGTCCCCCACAGCAGGGTGTCCCCATCAGAGACCCCCTACAGCAGGTGTCCCCATCAGAGACCCCCTACAGCAGGTGTCCCCCATCAGAGCCCCCCCACAGCAGGTGTCCCCATCAGAGACCCCCCACAGCAGGTGTCCCCCATCAGAGACCCCCACAGCAAGTGTCCCCATCAGAGTCCCCCACAGCAGGGTGTCCCCATCAGAGCCCCCCACAGCAGGGTGTCCCCATCAGAGCCCCCCACAGCAGGGTGTCCCCATCAGAGCCCCCCACAGCAGGGTGTCCCCATCAGAGTCCCCCACAGCAGGGTGTCCCCATCAGAGTCCCCCACAGCAGGGTGTCCCCATCAGAGCCCCCCACAGCAGGGTGTCCCCATCAGAGCCCCCCACAGCAGGGTGTCCCCATCAGAGCCCCCCACAGCAGGGTGTCCCCATCAGAGCCCCCCACAGCAGGGTGTCCCCATCAGAGCCCCCCACAGCAGGGTGTCCCCATCAGAATCCCCCACAGCAGGGTGTCCCCATCAGAGCCCCCCACAGCAGGGTGTCCCCATTAGAGCCCCCCACAGCAGGGTGTCCCCATCAGAGCCCCCCACAGCAGGGTGTCCCCATCAGAGTCCCCCACAGCAGGGTGTCCCCATCAGAGTCCCCCACAGCAGGGTGTCCCCATCAGAGCCCACCACAGCAGGGTGTCCCCATCAGAGTCCCCCACAGCAGGGTGTCCCCATCAGAGCCCCCCACAGCAGGGTGTCCCCATCAGAGCCCCCCACAGCAGGGTGTCCCCATCAGAGCCCCCCACAGCAGGGTGTCCCCATCAGAGTCCCCCACAGCAGGGTGTCCCCATCAGAGTCCCCCACCAGAGCCCCCCCTCAGCAGGTGTCCCCCCGAGTCTCCACACAGCGGTACTTACCTTCAGTCTCCTGCGGTGTCCTCCTCCTCACACTGGCTCCAGCATTCTTCCTGCTTCCTCTCTCGGGCGCAATGAGAGAGAGAACCAGGAAGTGACATCTGCCTCAGGGCAGATGTCAATCAAATGTGAAGTGCCAAGTAGCTTCCGCCCGGCGCCTGTAGTATGTATTGCTATGGCCGAGCGGAAGCTACTCGGCGCTTCAGAAAACGCCCCAAGGCGGGCTAAACGCCCGCAAATGCAGCGCCACGTCTGCAATCTCGTGATTGCATAGACGTGGCGCTTCCTATAAGTGCACTGTGTCCGGCGTCGCACTGTATCCGGCGTCCGAACACAGTGCACTTAAGGACCTTTTTTTTCCTTTTTTTTTTTTTTTTTTAAAGGGCCGGTATTAAAAAATTTTTTTTTTTTTTTTTTTTGACTTTTTTTTTTTTTTTTTTTTTTGCTGCCTGGAGGGGGGGGGCGGCGCCCAGGCGCCCCCTATGGACGGGCCGCCACTGCTTGTAATAGGAATGACAGGTCCTCTTTATGGAGACATCTGGGGTCAATAGGACCCCAGATATCTCCTCTACCTAGAAAGCATGAGATAAAAAAAAAATAATAAAACATATTGAACTTTGCTTTCCAGGGGGAAAAATGGTAGTGTTTACATCTTCCAGAGCCAGAAGTGACATCATGACATCTCTTTCGTCCTCCAAGGGCCATAGACCGCAGGTAAACCACCATCCCCACAGGATCAGATCTCCAGCTTTCCGCTCAAACAGGGGTGTCTCCTCCTGCTGCCTGTAAAAGCAATCTAGTGGCTAATCAGACACCAGGATGGCTTTTACAAGAGAGGAAATCACTGGCCGAAAAAAAGATATCTGGATGATGCCTGTAGCTGCAGGCATCATCCAGATATCTCCACTTCAAGTCCAGGATGTCCAGGACGTCATAAAGTGGTTAATATAATATAATGTTCAAGACACATGAACCTATAGAAAAACGACTTACCATATTTTCTATTATACTAGAGTTTCTAATTAAAACAATATTTTGTTGTGATTAATGGATTATTAGCCTTTTTAATTGGAGTTCACAAAAAAAAGATGTTATTGATAAATAATGTAATTTTAATTTAGGAAATGTTGCTCTTTTGGTAATCCTTCAATGACCAAGACTAATTAAAAGCTGTAGCTTAAAGTGTTTACTAAAGGTTTTTCTTCATTAAAAAAAAAACGAGCATGTTATACTCACCCGCTCTGTGCAATAGTTTTGCACAGAGCAGCTCCGATCCTCCTCTTCTGTGATCCCCCACTGGCGACCCTTACGCCTCCTCTACTTTGTGTGCCCCATCACAAGCCGCTTGCTTTGAAGGCACACAGTGCGTGCTCGCTGCCAAGTAGTGTGTGTCTATGGAGCTGCATTCCATAGACACACATAGCAGAGTTTAGCTCCATCCCCTCTTCACCGCATTTGATTGACAGGAGCAGAAGCCAATGGCTTCTGCTGCTGCCCAAGTCCCTGTGTGAAGAGGAAGAGAGGGGAGAAGAGCTGCAGCCATGCAAAGCACTGGATCTCGTCTCTCCTCTTATTCCCTTCATATAAGGCAGGTGATGGACAGAAAGCTATAAAATGTGTTTTAACTTTAAAAAAAAAAATGTTTTGGCTTTTGACTTTACCGTGTTTTTCCTTTCTGTCCCACACCTCCTACTAGAATAGCAGAGGTGAAGAACTTTGTGGTACCCATCAGCTCCTCCAGCTCCTGCTTAAAGTGTGAATTGAAACCTTTGAATAAAAAGACATTTACAACATGTTAAACACCTATATCAGGCTCATCGCTTTGAGCACAGTGAAATAGAATTCGTATGGATTGATGGAGCATAGGCGAGGACCAGAACTTCCGGTCCTCGCCTGCGCTCCATCAATCCCCACATGCCGCTTCTAGATTCCTGTCCTGAGGCTGCTTGGTTACACTGGCTACCATACTCCACCACAGCAGTGTCGGCTCCATCTTAGGATCCTGGATGCCTCCTCTCTCAGCTGCAGATGGGTCAATGACTGTTATGCATGTGATCAACTACACAATTATCATGTGATGTGTCCACCTCTCCACCTTGTTGCACTTAGACTGACACCCTCTCACTGTCTCTCTTAGCCATTATAAGTGTCATCCAGACCACATCCAGTGCATCCACTGTGACAGGTTCTGTGGCACCCTCCCAAGCAGGGAGTCCCTTTGAGAACCATGATAAGCACATTTTATTTTACTTCATATGAGTTGTTAATTGTCTTCTTTTAATAAATGTGTAAACACCCACAACCTTTAAAGCACACTATACTTTTTTTTCCTTTCAACAGTGTTCTGTTGAACACTGTTGCCCCTCCAGCCAGAACACTCCGGTCAATGCTCTCAGCCATTGGGTCTGATCGGGAGCCTGCTGGTTTTCAAGCATGCTCGTCCAAATGGCCGGCTTCTGTTGGACCGGCTCCCATACCCAGAGGCTGGATGTGGGCTGGTATTTAATGAACCGGCCAAGGTCGCCTGGCATTCAGCCAGTGTATACTGGGCTCTAGTCTGTGTACTCAGCTCTTCTTATCTGTTTGCTGCATAGAGATCTCCACATTCTCTCAGAGTGGTACGTTAAATGTGCTGGATTGGATTCTTCAGTGGATCCTAAAGCCATAGGACTTGTCTTAAAGTAGAAATATAGGCAACATTTACATTTTTTTGCATTTTGGATATGGTCAGATTTTTTTTTTCACCATCTGTTAACTATTCACTTTCCCTTCACTTCCTGTCCCATAGTCAAACAGGAAGTCAGAGGAAATACCTACAAATTAAGAGAATTCCTTGGGCACCTCCAGGTCACCAGGTCTGGTGTCCACCATTGGAAGATTTCCTCTTTATTACTTTTCTTGGGAACAACCCAAAACTTTGGATTTTCTTTTACTTTCACTTTCAATAATAATGGTAAACAGGACAAATAGAGAGGGTGAATCTCCTTAAAGTGGAGTTCCACCCACTTTTACAACTCTTCAGCATTCCTCACTAAACTGTGCACAGTAAACGAATTGGATATTTAAAAAAAAATTTTCTCAGCACCTACTGTATATCTGCTGTATTAACTTTTCACTTCCTCCTTCCTGGCCGTGGCCCATCGCATCATTTCCTGTTTGCAATGCCTTCTGGGAAGGGGTGGCAACTTCCTCTGACACTGCCGTTGCTATGGAAACCTGACCTGAAACCTATTACACTGCTTGTGTTGCACTGAGCATGTACGAGATCTGCAAGGATGAAATCCAGGAAGAAATACAGTCTGGCTTCAGATGCCCACACTTAAGATGGCCACGGCCTGCTGTAAGTTTATAAAAGAACAAACTACTGCTATAAATTAACAAAACAGACCTTAGTTTACAGACTAACTTTACTAGAATACATTAAGCTTGTGTATTATAGGGGTATTTTTATTTAAAAATTATAATTTCGGCCGGAACACCACTTTAACGTGAGCACACTCAGCAATATAAACCTCACGGGGGGGGTCCTCTCCATTCTATCCAAAACTAAAAAAAAAAAGTTACCCCAACATTCCATATTTCTGTATGTGCTTGCAGAACCATGTTCTCTTTGTGTTGCTTCCTTTGTGTGAAATCCCTGGTGTTCCTGGCAGTCCCTCTGCTTTAAAAAATGACCACACTAAGCAGAACACACCGTGGTCAGTTCCCTAGCTGTGCTGGGAACTCAGCCTGCTCTCCTCCAATCCTCCAATGATCAGACCTGCGCTGACACCCCCCCCCTTGCATAGCCTGTCACTGGGAAGCTCAGTGCGCTGCTGCTACTCCTCCTCCCAGCTCTTATGCAGCTGAGAACAGAGGGAATGTGATCACTTATAAAAAAGGGAAAAAAAGGAATTGATATATTTTTTAATTCATCTGTACAGAAATGTTTTGTCTTTCGTTTCTATTTCAAATGGAATGAGTTGTTTTACAAGTTAATTACAACCACTTTAAGGGTTTGTACAATAAGTAAGAAACAAAATGTTACCCCAGCTCCACTGCCAATATAACTGTGATCCGGTGCTCTAGCCAGGGCGTTCAGGCCCCACGGGTGCAATTCTTAAATAAGGAAGGCTGGCAACTCGGGTGCTCTTGATCAAAAGTACTTTATTTGTTACATGGGTACAGGCTATATGCTGATGCGTTTCGGCTAGGAAGCCTTCATCAAAGCATCAAAGCTTTGATAAAGGCTTCCTAGCCGAAACGCGTCAGTTTATAGCCTGTACCCGTGTATCCATGTAACAAATAAAGTACTTTTATTCAAGAGCATCTGAGTTGCCAGCCTTCCTGATTCAAGATTTGTACAATAAATGTTCCTGTCTGTCCATGTAGTTTGTCTCAGCCCAGTCTGCAGCCGTTGCACCATATGGACATTTTTTTATCTTTACACCTGTCTATGATTGACATCCTCAGCTCTGTTCTTGTTGTGCTGTGTGTGGGGGGGGGGGGGGCAATGTCTCTTCCCTCCAATCATCAATCACTGAGCTCTGCAGAGCATTACTTCAGCTTCCCACCCCATGCTTTCTAAAAGGTCAGAAATGTGGTATAAATTCTGGACTTTGGAGGGCTGTAGAGAACAGAAGGCTGCAGATAATCAGGTACAACTTATGTAGGAGGATTTGTTTCATCTCTGTGTATGATCTGAGTCACTTCACTGGGTATATGTAAGGGGTAACGGGTACATACAGTTTAATTATGAAGGATATACAGAATGGTGTCTGCATATCAGTGGGCCCATCAGCTAACATCACTCTTGCATACATGATCAGTGGAGCCGACTGGGAGAGAAGGATTTAAATAATTTGTTAATTACTAATCATAATCCATTTTATGCCTGAAATGTTAGAAATAAAGCAAGGCATGCTCAACCTGCAGTCCTGCATTTTAGCTTCCAGTGCACATGAACAAGACCTCTGGAACCATTCGAAAAAGCAAACACAGCATATACTACCTTTTCCAGTATTGTACAAGAACAATGGAGCAATCACTGATGCCAAAATCTTTAACCTTTTAATTCACCTCTGCATGAGTTACAGCTGCTGCTAAACTGTAATTAAGTTGACCTTAGGTCTAAAGAACCAATTTTTCTATTACACTAATTCAGTGCCATATGTTCTAGATAAAGTACCAATGCATACTTTTTCTGGCTGAGTTTTAATTGGCATTGGTCTTGGAAGCCAATGATAAGCATATTAAAAATGATCTAGGATAATCTCAGGATGTCTATGGCATTACCATTTAAAGCTGCAGCAACCCAATTGTTTCTTTTTTATGTACTAATTTACAATCAAGCACTTTCTATGGGGCAGACACAGAAGAGGAGGAGCCAAGATCACTGGTGGGGGACCCCAGAAGAGGAGGTTCAGGACTACTCTGTGCAATATATTTGCACAGAGCAGGTAAGTATAACATGTTTGTTATTTTAATTTAAAAATTAAGTTTTACAGTCACTTTAAGACATTCATCTTTATAAATGTGTTGCAATGTTTTTTACTTGGAAATTCTGCTGGTAACAGGACTTTTTTTTTTTTTAGCCTGACAATGGCAAGCTGCAGCAGAGTTGTCAAACTGTGATGGGTACTCCTTTAGTTGGCCCTTGGGTTGTCTATCGGGTACACTATATTACCAAAAGTATTGGGACACCTGCCTTTACACACACATGAACTTTAATGGCATCCCAGTCTTAGTCCGTTGGGTTCAATATTGATTTGGTCCACCCTTTGCAGCTATAACAGCCTCAACTCTTCTGGGAAGGCTGTCCACAAGGTTTAGGAGTGTATCTATGGGAATGTTTGACCATTCTTCCAGAAGCGCATTTGTGAGGTCAGGCACTGATGTGGACAAGAAGGCCTGGCTCACAGTCTCTGCTCTAATTCATCCCCAAGGGGGGCTATCGGGTTGAGGTCAGGACTCTGTGCAGGCCAGTCAAGTTCCTCCACCCCAAACTCTATCATCCATGTCTTTATGGACCTTGCTTTGTGCACTGGTCCAAATCATTTGGTGGAGGAGGATTATGATGTGGGGTTGTTTTTCAGGGGTTGGGCTTGGCCCCTTAGTTCCAGTGAAGGGAACTCTTAAGGCGTCGGCATACCAAGACATTTTGGACAATTTCATGCTCCCAACTTTGTGGAAACAGTTTGGGAATGGCTCCTTCCTTTTCCAACATGGCTGCGCACCTGTGAACAAAGCAAGGTCCATAAAGATATGGATGAGCGAGTTTGGGAAGGAGGAACTTAACTGGCCTGCACAGAGTCCTGACCTCAACCTGATAGAACACCTTTGGAATGAATTCAAGCAAAGACTGCGAGTCAGGCCTTCTCGTTCACATCGGCGCCTAACCTCAGAAATGTGCTTTTGAAAGAATGGTCAAACATTCCCATAGACACACTCCTAAACCTTGTGGACAGCCTTCCAGGAAGAGTCGAAGCTGTTATAGCTGCAAATTGTGGGCCAACTCAACATTGAACGGACTAAGACTGGGACGCCATTAAAGTTCATGTGCGTGTAAAGGCAGGTGTCCCAATACTTTTGGTAATATAGTGTATGTATATACAAACTTGTGCATGAAACGCATTTCTCATAAATTATGTTCACATTTTACTTCTTTTTAAAATCTTCCCATTGAAAATATTGGGAACTGGTGTAAATATGTTGCATAGGCACTTGCCATACACTAACTGAGCTGTCCGCCAACACAAGAAAAACTGCAGTGAGAGCAACTGTTCCTGCAAGCTTAGGTCTAAATGCAGGTCAAAACTCTGTAAATGAATGTAAATAGAGAGCAACACTGTGTGTGCATAGGGGACAACAGCTTTATACCTTGCTTGTCACCAAGTCTACCACACTCCAAAATCCCGAGTGCATTGCAAGCTGTGCTATATATACAAGCAATATTTCTAATCTAAAATATAGTGTTACATCAGATCAGTACTTATAAAATAGGAACCTTATAGATTCCTACAGAAAATGTGTGTCAACCTCACCCCTTTTGAACTTGAATACCAGTAATAATAATAAATATAATAATAAATATAATAATAAATACATACATTTGTCTTATTCCACTTATATAGAATGGAACACTTATACAAAAGGAGACAATGCTTCCCAAAGTCAGAGCAAGACATTTCAAACATGCCATCCACCAACACTAATGATTTGGGCAAACAGATTTATTTTTATTATTTATTCAGATTTATTTTATTATTCATTATTTTATTATAGTGCTTTATTATCATTGTATTCAATACAACATTTTACATGGTAGTTCTGTGACAACAGCAATAAATACATGCATATACTTATCCATTTTTATACACTATATTGTCAAAAGTATTGTGACGCCTACTCACATGCACATGAATTTTAAAGCAGAATTACACCCAAAAATGGAACTTCCGCTTTAAGGGAAGGTAACCCCCTGACATGCCACATTTTGGCATGTCAATTTTTTGTGGGAGGAGCGGATACCCTCTTTTTTAGAGGGTTTCAGCTCCCACTTCCTCCTGGGGCACCGTGACGCCGGAAGGAAGATCACCTCTCCCCCCTTTTTTTTGTATCACATTGTTTTTTGTTTTTTTAAAGATTTTTTTAACATGCTTTGACCAGAGCAATACCGTGTTGCCATAGTATAGTTTTTTTTACACATTATGATTGTTTATACCAGTGAATTTTACTGGTAAAGGCAACCATTTTTACTGAATGAAACTGATTCATTCAGTGTGTATTGCTGTGATTAGCTGTGATTGGTCACAGCTAATCACTTGGTACAGATAAGCTGAAATTGGCTCTGTCTGTACCATGTGATCACTTTGACCAATCACAGTTAGCAACACAATTGTATACAATGAAAGGTATGAAAGGAAGCCATCTATTGTTTACAATTGTCATGTGATCTGCTGTGATTGGTCACCGCGGACAAAGCCGGTGACAGATCATGCGGCACGTGGAGCGCACGCGAGACTCGTTCCGGGAGGACATCATACGGCATCCACCCGGAAAGATGAATGTCCCACTCAGCCGTCATTTGACAATAGACTAGGTGGGAAGTGGTTAAATACAGTGCAGCTAAGCAGTTCTTAGATATGGTGGCTGCACTAGTTTTCTATTTTAAGACTTTTTTCCTTTTTTAGTTTGACCTGTTGATGCTGCCAGTAACATTTGTCCTGCCCTAGGTTGACAGCCCACACTCACTGTTTTGTTTGCATAGAGGAACAGCATTGTTACTAGGGTTGCACCGATACTAGTATCGGTATGGTTGCCGCTACTGAGTATTTGCACAAGTATCGGTACTCGTGCAAATGCACTGATACCTGAAACCAACACTTTCAGGCTTGGTTCTTTGAGCTGTCAGTGGGTCCCCCCTGTTGACAGCTGAAGTGTTAAAGAAGTTCGGTAATTGGAGCTGTCAAAAAAAAAAAAAACAGCCAGCAATATTTACTAACAACACTAAAATAAAAAGAATCATTGTTTCTTTTTGTATCTTTCTGTTTCTTCATCTGCAGATCAAAGGGATGAACAAATGTTCCTCTGTTTAACCCCTTAATAACCCCTTAATTTACTCTAATCATCCTTAATTAACTCCCTATTCTCCTCCATTTAATTATTATTTTCCTGCTTTTTTTTGTTCACGTCTATTTTATAAATGATAAACAATGAAAACTTTTTTTTTGTTTGCTTTGTTAGTGAATATTTTTACACACACATATATATATATATATATATATATATATATATATATATATATATATATTAACATATATTTACACATTTTACATTGAAAAAGCACAAAATTAAAAAAAAAATTTATTTAATTTGTAAATAACTTTTTAATGCTTTGTACCATTGCTGACAGCTGAAGTGAAAACAAAACAGTTGCAGTAGGTATCAGTAATTCGTATCGGCGAGTACTAAAAAAAAAGTATCGGTACTCGTATTCATTGTAAAAAAATGGTATCGGTGCATCCCTAGTTGTTACCCTAGGACAGTGATGGCGAACCTTGGCACCCCAGATGTTTTGGAACTACATTTCCCTTGATGCTCATGCACTCTGAAGTGTAGTTGAGCATCATGGGAAATGTAGTTCCAAAACATCTGGGGTGCCAAGGTTCGCCATCACTGCCCTAGGACAGGACTACAGAAAACACCTCTTCGTCTCTTCTCCATAACGTAGTGGGTAGGTGTTTTGTAATCCACAGAGATAGCTGGGAATAATGTGGCTGAAAAGAGTACAGCAGGAGCACTTGTTGAACAGTTTTAACAAAACATTATCAATGGTATATTAGGAGACCAAATGGGAACAAACAAAAGAAGTAAAAGAAGTGGGATTACTCGGAATGGTCAGGGGTGGGTAGCGGGGTCCCCCAGGGTTCTGTGCTGGGACCAATCCTATTTAATTTGTTCATAAACGACCTGGAGGATGGGATAAACAGTTCAATCTCTGTATTTGCAGACGATACTAAGCTAAGCAGGGCAATAACTTCTCCGCAGGATGGGGAAACCTTGCAAAAAGATC
This sequence comes from Lithobates clamitans, assembly GCA_037952925.1. Lineage (NCBI taxonomy): Eukaryota > Metazoa > Chordata > Amphibia > Anura > Ranidae > Lithobates > Lithobates clamitans. The sequence continues at coordinate 2,922,074 of JBBGZY010000016.1, read as the reverse complement.
TGAACAAATGAATGGGGTGGGCAACTACATGGCAAATGAGGTTTAATGTAGAAAAATGTAAAATAATGCATTTGGGTGGCAAAAATATGAATGCAATCTATACACTGGGGGGAGAATCTCTGGGGGGAATCTAGGATGGAAAAGGACCTGGGGGTCCTAGTAGATGATAGGCTCAGCAATGGCATGCAATGCCAAGCTGCTGCTAACAAAGCAAACAGATTATTGCCATGCATTAAAAAGGGGATCAACTCCAGAGATAAAACGATAATTCTCCCACTCTACAAGACTCTGGTCCGGCCGCACCTGGAGTATGCTGTCCAGTTCTGGGCACCAGTCCTCAGGAAGGATGTACTGGAAATGGAGCGAGTACAAAGAAGGGCAACAAAGCTAATAAAGGGTCTGGAGGATCTTAGTTATGAGGAAAGGTTGCGAGCACTTAACTTATTCTCTCTGGAGAAGAGACACTTGAGAGGGGATATGATTTCAATTTATAAATACTGTACTGGTGACCCCACAATAGGGATAAAACTTTTTTGCGGAAGGGAGTTTAACAAGACACGTGGCCACTCATTAAAATGAAAAGAAAAGAGGTTTAATCTTAAACTGTGTAGAGGGTTCTTTACTGTAAGAGCGGCAAGGATGTGGAATTCCCTTCCACAGGCGGTGGTCTCAGCGGGGAGCATCGATAGTTTCAAAAAACTATTAGATAAGCACCTGAACGACCACAACATACTGACATATAATCACACACATAGGTTGGACTTAATGGATTTGTGTCTTTTTTCAACCTCAAGTACTATGTAACTATGTACTATGATTACATACACTTTAATGGACTACTATAGTTTGAAGTAAATATGCAAAAGCATACAACTGATAAACGTATGACTTTTCCCTACTTCTATCTCATTTAAACCTATGCAATAGGAATATATATATATATATATATATATATATATATATATATATATATATATATTCACTTTTGCTACGGAATGAAGACCTCAGCTGTCAAAAAAGAAAAAGAAAATACTTCAGCTGAATCACAACAGTCTAGCCCTATATACCGAATAAAAGAAGGAGAGATGATGTGGTTGCCAGGCAGCCTTAAGTAAAGGTTTTACCAGTCAATATGACTTTATTTTTCCAGCAGTTTTATATAATTACTCTTATCTTCTGCAAAATAGACACCTGAGAGCATTCATTTTGGGAAGAAATTCTGCACAATAATATTTTATGCAGTTTAAGTAATCCATAGTTTTCAATGCCTGCTGAATTTCCTCTAATGTCCACCTGCATTGTTTTTCTAGTTGAATGTGAACGGATTGGTTGGATCCTGTGGCAGTACATGGAACACTAACTGATAACTTGTTTATGTTTTACAGCTGCCTACTGGCAGACCCTGAGTGCTCCGTTCTCTGCACATGGAAATATGCAGCATATTCATGGCAATCTGGTTGTTTTGAATGGGCAAACATCAGATTTGTCTATGATCCATTTTACTGATATCTGCAAATATGTTCCAGAAATACACTGAGCAAAATTATAAACGCAACACTTTTGTGTTTGCCCCTATTTATCATGAGCTAAATGCAAAGATCTACGACTTTTTATATGTACACAAAAGGCCTATTTCTCTCAAATATTGTTTACAAATCTGTGTTAGTGAGCACTTCTCCTTTGCCGAGATAATCCATCCACCTCACAGGTGTGGCATATCCAGATGCTGATTAGACAGCATGATTATTGTACAGGTGTGCCTTAGGCCCCTGTAAAATGTGCAGTTTTACTGTATTGGGGGGGTCGGGGGGTCCAAAAACCAGTCAGTATCTGGTGTGACCATCATTTGCCTCACACAGTGCAGCACATCTCCTTCGCAGTGCAGCACACCTCCATCGCATAGAGTTGACTGTGTCCTGTGGAATGTTGGTCCATTCCTCTTCAATGGCTGTGCGAAATTGCTGGATATTGGCAGGAACTGGAACACGTTGTCGTATTGGCCGATCCAGAGCATTCCAAACATGCTCAATGGGTGACATGTCTGGTGAGTATGCTGGCCATGCAAGAACTGGGATGTTTTCAGCTTCCAGGAATTGTGTACAGATCCTTGCAACACGGGGCCATGCATTATCATGCTGCAACATGAGGTGATGGTCGTGGATGAATGGCACAACAATGGGCCTCAGGATCTCGTCACGGTATCTCTGTGCATTCGAAATGCCATAAATAAAATGCACCTGTGTTCATTGTCCATAGTATACGCCTGCCCATACCAAAACCCCACCGCCACCATGGGCCACTCGATCCACAACATTGACATCAGCAAACTGTTCACCCACACAACGCCATACACGCTGTCTGCCATCTGCCCTGTACAGTGAAAACCGGGATTCATCTGTGAAGAGAACACCTCTCCAAAGTGCCAGATGCCATGAAATGTGAGCATGTGCCCACTCAGGACGATTACGACAACGAACTGCAGTCAGGTTGAGACCCCAATGAGAATGACAAGCATGCAAATTAACTTTCCTGAGACAGTTTCTGACAGTTTGTGCAGAAATTCTTTGGTTATGCAAACCAATTGTTGCAGCAGCTGTCCGGGTGACTGGTCTCAGACGATCTTGGAGGTGAAGATGCTGGATGTGGAGGTCCTGGGCTGGTGTGGTTACACGTGGTCTGCGGTTGTGAGGCCGGTTGGATGTACGGCCAAATTCTCTGAAACGCCTTTGGAGACGGCTTATGGTAGAGAAATGAACATTCAAATCAAGGGCAACAGCTCTGGTGGACATTCCTGCAGTCAGCATGCCAATTGCACGCTACCTCAAAACTTGCGTCATCTGTGGCATTGTGCTGTGTGATAAAACTACACATTTTAGAGTGGCCTTTTATTGTGGCCAGCCTAAGGGTCGGTTCACACTGAGGCAGCACGACTTGCAGCGTGACTGCCTCAGGCGACCCAGGACACGACTCAGCGGCGACTTGCAAAACGACTTCTGTATAGAAGTCAATGCAAGTTGCCCCCAAAGTAGTACAGGAACCTTTTTCTAAGTCGGAGCGACGCAGAACGGTTCCATTGCACAGATCGCCTGACAAGTCGTCCCAGTGTGAACCGAGGCTAAGGCACACATGTGCAATAATCACGCTGTCTAATCAGCATCTTGATATGCCACACCTGTGAGGTGGATGGATTATCTCGGCAAAGGAGAAGTGCTCAATAACACAGATTTAAACAGATTTGTGAACAATGTTTGAGAAAAATAGGCCTTTTGTGTACATAGATCTTTGAGTTCAGCTCATGATAAATAGGGGCAAACACAAAAGTGTTGCGTTTATAATTTTGCTCAGTGTATTAAGGCAAACTAGACAGGTATTTCTCTACTGTTTATTAAAGCAAAACTTAAAGTGGTAGTAAATGTAATTTATATTAAAGTGCTGACAGGACATTTATGACAGAAGAGACTGTCTGTCTCTTCTGTTTTAAATACTGCCTCCTGCCTGGCAGCCGTCAAGTACACTGAGCTGCACATGTGCAGTTCAGTGTAGGTTCATGGCTCCCAATGTGTGCCACAGCGATATGACTCCAGTACGCATGCGAGGGAGTGATGTCATTGTGGCCTGGCTATACAAGTGGTCGAAAGCACAGAACAAGGAAGACCAGGCGAGGATGGAAGTGACAGGGGCCCACGGGATCAATTACACCGCAGAGCTGGAGGGCTCATTTGGCAGGTAAGTCTGCTATAATGTGCTAACTTGTCGTACATACTAGAACATTATATCATAACCCACCTGGGGGGGGCCCTCAAAAAAAAAATTATAGTGGGCTTAACTACTGTATCTGAACACCACAAACTGAAAACACTATTTAAAGTGGTTCTGAAGGCTGAAGGTTTTTTAAAATGCATGAAGGTAATAAACCTTCTCTGTGCAGCAGCCCCCCCCCCAATACTTACCTGAGCCCCATTACAATCCAGCGATGTGCACAAGAGCCTCTGCACTACGGGGACTCTCCCTCCTCATTGGCTGAGACAGCAGCAAATGCCATTGGCTCCTGCTGCTGTCAATCACAGCCAGTAACCCAATGAGGAGAGAGAAGGGTCGGGGCTGAGCCGAAGCTCTGTGTGTGAATGGACATGCAGAACCGTGGCTCGGGAGCGGGCCTGCTTGAGTTCCCCAATTGAAAGCTGCTTGCTCTGGGGGCGCTTAGCAGGAGGGAGGGGGGAACCTGAGAAGATCAGGGCTGCTCTGTGCAGAACCATTGCACAGAGCAAGTAAGTATAACATGTTTGTTATTTTAAAAAAAAATTCCTTTAATATAACTTTTATTCATTTTCAATATTGAAAGCAAACTGACCCACCCATCCACGTCTCCATGCTTTAATTTGTTGAGAAATCACTTTGTAAATTACCCCCTAGCTTTTCTAGCCATGATCATCTTGAATAAGGGCAGATGATTCATGTAGCATTTATTTCCTAGAATCCTTTTGCCCTTAGCTCAGACAGGCAGGAGGGTGTGTTTATCTGAGAAAACCCCTCCTCCAGATGAAGGAAAAAAATGATCATGAAGACTTATGGGATGTATGACATCATTTTGGCCTGGGCCAGAAACCAGAAAGAAACTGAAGAAATTAAAGTCCCAGCACTTGCCAGACACACATCTAGTATAAACAAACTTCAGTTTAAGAAGGCCCTTTGGCAGATGCATTGCCTGCACAAATGGTATGTCCGCCCTGGTCATGTATACATTGGGTGAGGCAGAAACACCTGGGTAAAGTGATATCAAAGATATCAGGACCAGAGGAGTAGGATAATGGTTCAAGTCAGAGCAGGCAGATTTGGTTTAAAGTAAAGTGTAAGTTTGAATCAGATAGCCAGGATAGCAGGAATATTTTGTACAAGCCAAATTGATAACCAAAATAAAGTCAAGGCACAAGCGTTATAGGGGACAGATATCAAGAGCAAGCATCACAGAACAGGGTCAAAGGGACTCTTAAAGCATTAGACCAGATGTACTTAAAGTGATTGTAAAGCTTTGTTTGTTTTTTTTGTCATACTTACCTTCACTGTGCAGTTTGTTTTGCACAGAGTGGCCCTGATCTTCCTCTTCTGGGGTCCCCCTGCGGCGCTATCAGCTCCTCCGCACATCTAATAGCCCCCTAGGAGAAGTGCTCTCCCGGGGGGTTACCTTGCGGGCGCGCTCCCGAGTCCAGCACTTGCATCCATAGACACAGAATGTAGGACTCAGCCCTGCCCCCTGGTGCCCGCATCATTGGATTTGATCGACAGCAGCGGGAGCCAATGGCTGCGCTGCTATTAAACTATCCAATCAAGAGCCGAGAACCCTGGGCAGAGAGGTCCAGCCGGTCTCCACCGAGGGATCGAGGGGGGTCAGGTGAGTAAAATGGGGGGGCTGGGGGGGCCCACAATACCTAGCCCACAGCCCACAAATATGTGTAAAATATACACTCACCAGCCACTTTAGGTACACCTGTTCAAATGCTCGGTAACACAAATTGCAATAACATGGCAGCAACCCAATGCATTTAGTCACCTAGATATGGTGACGACGAATTGTTGAAGCTCCAACCAAGTATTAGAATGGGGAAGAAAGGGGATTTATGTGACATGGTTGTTGGTGCCAGACGGGCTGGTCTGAGTATTTCAAAAACTGCTGATCTACTGGGATTTTTCACGCACAACCATCTCTAGTGTTTACAGAGAATGGTCCGAAAAAGATAAAATATCCAGTGAGGTCAGTTGTGTAGACGAAAATGCCTTGTTGATATCAGAGGTGAGAGGAAACTGGGCAGACTGGTTTAAGATGATAGAAAGGCAACGGTAACTCAAATAACCACTTGTTAAAACCAAGGTATGCAGAATACCATTTCTGAATGCACAACACATTGAACCTTGAAGCAGATGGGCTACAACAGCAGAAGACCACATCGGGTGCCACTCCTATTAGCTAAGAACAGGAAACTGAGGCTACAATTTGCACACCAAAATTAGACAATAGAAGGTTGGAAACATGTTGCCTGGTCTGATGAGTCTTGATTTCAGCTGTGACATTCAGATGGTGGGGGTCATTATTTGGCATAAACAACATGAAAGCATGGATCCATCCTGCCTTGTATCAACGGTTCAGGCTGGTAGTGGTGGTGTAGTGGTGTGGGGGATATTTTCTTGGCACACTTTGGGCCCCTTAGTATCAATTGAGCAGCGTTTAAACGCCACGGTCTACCTGAGTATTGTTGATGACCATATCCATCTCTTTATGACTACAGTGTTATCATCTTCTGATGGCTTCTGCCAGCAGGATAATGCACCATGTCACAAAGCTCAAACTGGTTTCTTGAATATGACAATGAGGTCACTGTACTCCAATGGCCTCCACAGTCACCAGATCTCAATCCAATAGAGCACCTTTGGAATGTGGTGGAAAGGGAGATTCACATCATGGATGTGCAGCCGACAAATCTGCAGCAACTGTGTGAGGCTATCATGTCAATATGGACCAAAATCTCTGAGGAATGTTTCCAACACTTTGTTGAACCTAAGCCATGAAGAATGAAGGCAATTCTGAAGGCAAAAGGGGGTCCAAACCGGTACTAGCAAGCTGTACCTAATAAAGTGGCCGGTGAGTGTACAATGTGGCCCTCGAACTGAAAAGTTTGGAGACCCCTGTGTTAGAGCACCAAACTCACAGGTAACATCTAACTCTCTCAAAGCTACTATCAATTGTACTGTGAATTTTCTATTAAGCTTTCAACCTTGCTGAATATAGAAAATAGGCTTCCCTTCTGCTCTTGTACAGTAAATAAGCAAAGCACATTTTTTATCAACATCAAATATTTAAACCCCAACACAAGAATCCAAATTTGTGCAGAGTATAGACAGTATTAGATAGTATTATACATGTAACAACTGTAAATAGTAACATCTACAGGCCAGAGGTATAGACTTATTTCTGGAAGCACAGTTGAAGCAACCATGAGCTTTTCTGCTGCAGATCAGAAGTCCACGTTGAGATTTATCATGCTATAAATTCAAAATACAGCATAACAACATTACCCGGGTCTCAAAATGATTTTGGGCCTCACACAAATGTTTTCAGTATGATTCCCAATTGGAATGCTTGTGCACTGCACTGTATTTTGGCAGCCTCCGGCTTTAGTATATCGTAGTTTTGAATTTCCCAAAACCAGGTCAGTGCACCATATCAACGGCAGTAAGTAACATGCTTTTCCTCAATTGCAAATTATTCATTGGCTCCCATATTGCACATGAACTGCCCAATCCTGTAAGGAGAATCATACAAACTGTTGGTGACTGTACAAAGCATAATCCCTGGTCCAACCTCTGATCCTAGAAAAATGGAGTGTCTGCCCCTGGTGTCAGGAAACGTGTTATGACAACCCTAGTGTCAGTAAATATAAGACAACTCATTATTCATAGAAAATAACATGTCATCCTTTGGAATATGTAAATGTATAACGTCAGCCTCATAGTTACTGAAAATATAATGCTGTCAAATGGTTGGAAAATTATATTGCCAACTTGTTTTGTCGGTAAATATACACTAGCAGTCTATAATATCTGTAATTATATTATACAAATCTCTAATTCTTTAGAAAAACCAATGTTCTGGTGCCAGTATGTGCTGCCAAAGCCTATTATCTGTAAAGCTGTATTTCTAATCTCGGATGCTTAGGGAAATACATTTGCTTCTAGTGCCCTGGTGCCCAATCTGTGACCTGGTAGCCACATGTGACCTTTTGGTATTAATTGTAAAGCCCTTGGGGCCCCTACAGACAGTATTCTGTGCTTTGGTGCCCACTCAAGTGGGTGAGGGGAAGATATTCTTTAGAGTCATTTCTGATAGTTAAATGTTTTTGTTTACTGTATTTGTTTCAGACTACCTTACTTTTTTAGGCTGTCCATTCATTTTCTCCTATATTTTTTCCCTGTGATTTTCTTTAATGGGTTTTCCTTAGAGACATATCAAATGTGGCACAAGTCATTTTTAGGGGGCTGTCGGGAGCACAATTTTGGGGCATTGATTTATAAAGTGGCAGTAATATCAGTGATCACTAGGAGTGTCAACAGTCTATGACTGTCTCCTGAAGCATGTCCCCAGTCACTGAAACTCTCCCACAGCATGTCTGCATTCTCTGACCATGTCTTGTACCATGTCCATAGCCACTGACCATCTCTTGTACCATGTCCATAGCCACTGACCATCTCTTGTACCATGTCCATAGCCACTGACCATCTATTTTATCATGTCCATAGCTACTGACCATCTCTTGTACCATGTCCATAGCCACTGACCATCTCTTGTACCATGTCCATAGCCACTGACCATCTCTTGTACCATGTCCATAGCCACTGACCATCTATTTTATCATGTCCATAGCTACTGACCATCTCTTGTACCATGTCAATAGCCACTGACCATCTCTTGTACCATGTCCATAGCCACTGACCATCTATTTTATCATGTCCATAGCTACTGACCATCTCTTGTACCATGTCCATAGCCACTGACCATCTCTTGTACCATGTCCATAGCCACTGACCATCTCTTGTACCATGTCCATAGCCACTGACCATCTCTTGTACCATGTCCATAGCCACTGACCATCTCTTGTACCATGTCCATAGCCACTGACCATCTCTTGTACCATGTCCATAGCCACTGACCATCTCTTGTACCATGTCAATAGCCACTGACCATCTATTTTACCATGTCCATAGCCACTGACCATCTCTTGTACCATGTCCATAGCCACTGACCATCTCTTGTACCATGTCCATAGCCACTGACCATCTATTTTACCATGTCCATAGCCACTGATCATCTCTCATACCATGCCCATAGCCACTGACCATCTCTTGTACCATGCCCATAGCCACTGACCATCTCTTGTACCATGCCCATAGCCACTGACCATCTCTTGCCTATAGTTTCTAATTTGCAAATCAATCCTGGAACTGTTTGAACATTGCAAAGAAAGATTCTGGGGCACCTGATTCAATTTCTGGCTGGCCTGCTGATCACCCATTGTGTTCATTTGTGTGAGACAAGAGCCATATTATACTAAAGCTAAACTCTAGACAGATTTAAAGGGCAGAAACGAATGCAGTCGTGTATTCATTAAAACATAATTACAATATTTCTTCAAATGTAGCTGGTTTAGGTGCCTGAATTTGGCTTGATATGCATCCCCCTATATAGCAGCATGCAAATATGTTCATGATGAACATGCTGATAGGAGGAGAGAGCCACCACTGTATACCTTAACTGTAAGTTGTTTCTTCTACCTACCTGTGCTGCATGTCAAAGCAGTGTAAATCAGGACTGAATGGACACAAATACAAATTCATTGGCAGGTAAAACAGTTCCCATCTATGTAATTCATCCGTAAATTTAATTGCATGGACCTCAGCTTTAAATATCCCAACATTACCCTCTTTTCAAAATAATCTTAAAAAAACTAGTAGGGAAGTATGACATAAAACAGGATAATGCATGGTTTCAGTTCATTATATCTTCAGACCTTAGTCAAACACTAAGAAAACAAACAGAGATCAATATATAGGCATAGGATTTTTATTATTTGAGGGATTTTCATATGTATTAAAGTGTATCTATGGTCAAAATATAAAATCAAATATTAATTTCCACATTGTATTTCAATTATTTCTAGTCTACTCTAGTCTTCTAGTTTACTCCTATAGATCTGAAAGATTTTGAAGCCTGTAAACATACTCTGTAAATATTTACTCCTGAATTTGGTGACATGTATTCACTATGCCCTGTGAGTAGGCACTGCTGTGTCACACATTTCATAGAGCCTGCCTTCTGAACTACAGAGGTGCTGAGAGGAGGAGTTTCAGGAGGTGGAGTCAGTACAAGAAAAATTTCTTGCAGGCAGCAAGGTACCATGGGATATGGAGTCCTTAGACAATGAAAGTAAACAGCAGAGGAGAGGCTACAAAGCATGCAGGGAATCCAGGAAGTTGTGGAAACAGATGGCCAGCAGACAGGCAGAACTCACAACATGAAAGGAGATTTTTTTCAAGTAATCATATATTAACCTCTTAGCACCGGCACCTCCCGGTCCTTTAAGAGGTTTATGACGCCGGGGGCAGGACTTAAGACTACGTGACCGCCGTGATTGGCTGTCACGGCGGTCATGTAACCCGAAGAACTCCCAATCACAACGACCAATCGGAAGCTTTCGGTTAGGCAACCGTAACTGTGCCAGAAGTGTGCAGCGCACGTGCTCTCTGCACAGGTGTTTGGGCAGCAATTCAAACAAATATGCGGCTCCTCGGTGCAAAGGACCAGGCACCGAGAGGCTGCATATTTGCGTACGGCCGGCGCCAAAGGGTTAAACTGCCAAAAACAACTAGTGTTTTTATTGTAATTACAATGCTGTTGCTATAAAATCAAAGAGTATGCTGTGACCATAGATTTCCCACGTTTACCTACCAACAGCCTAATATACCCAGCACATTTGTGGTGTGTTTCTGATGAATACACATGTGGCAAATTGACAGAAAGCAGCACTGCAGATACAATTAATGTTTATAGATAAATCAACATTTATGGATTTCTCTTAAAGCTGAACAACAAACAGTAAAATAAACCGTTTAAAATGATATATTCTGGCAGTTTTACTCGCCAAAGTATTTGTCTAATGTTCCAGGCCCCTTGCCAGTAGGTAGCACACAAAGGTCCTGCAACTTCCTATAAACTACACTACAGCACACAAAAGAGTTTGGTTTAAGTCTTATCCCAGCCTGTGATTGGATAATGAGGACAGCAGCAGTACGCTAGTAGGGACACATCTGACAAATCAGGATGTTCATCACTTTCCAGATATCAAAGTTAGGATTTTGATTTGGGGCATCTATAGAAGTAGATGTATGAAGAACACTGTTATTGCTTAGCTCCCAACTGTCACTGATTCTGAGGGACTGTCCCTGATTTGGAACAAAGTCCCTCTGTCCCTCTTGCTTCCTCATTTGTTCCTCAATTTGGTCTGATCTATATAGTTGAATATAAAATGCACTAATTTTTTTTAAAGTGTTTCCCAGTGCTAAACCTTTCATCCAAAATTGAAATTGCTGCATTTGTAAATTTCTAAAGCCATTAAAAAGCAAAAGGAGTGGTAAAAAAAAGCACTTGTGGGTTTTACTAATCATTTTTTTCTAGAATTCTCCATTAAAGCAGAGTTTCCCGAAAAAAATGTTTTTTAGATGTATTTGCAGCTGCTGACTTTTAAAATAAGGCCACTCACCTGTCACGGTGTCCAGCGATGTCGGCACCCGAGACCGAACCGTCCCTCGATCCTTGGGTGCTGCCGCCGCCATTCTCGCTGAGGGAATCAGGAAGTGAAGCGTTGCGACTTCACTGACCGGTTTCCCTACTGCGCATGTGCGAGTCACGCTGCGCATCTACACTTGTCCCCATTGTGTTGTGGGAACTGTGTATTTCCCACAACACAGCGGGGGTGGGCGGGGGTTTTGCGGCTAGCTGCGGCTAGCTATTCCCGGAAGTAGGTGCAGATACCTGTATTTTACAGGTATCTGCACCCCCCTCCCCCCTGAAAGGTGCCAATTGTGACACCGGAGGGGGGGAGGAATCCGATGAGCGGAAGTTCCACTTTAGGGTGGAACTCCGCTTTAAGGAGGCGTGACAGTGGGTGTGTCCTATACCTACATACTTTTGCTAATAGGAGTCCCTCGTTGCCATCTTATAAAGTTGGGAGGTATGGTTATTCTATAATCTGGATTTATATAACAGCCTCCAGATATCTAATATTGTTTGAAAACATATTAACATCTGTAGCATTTTTAATCTCTGCAGATGGCAAAGTGATTTGCACATGGAAAAGCAATATCTTCCTAAAAATCTGTAAGGGTCCATGCACACTGGACTTAAAAAATGCCAGTTCTCTTGGCAGAAAAAAAACACTCTTAAGCCTCGTACACACAATCAGACTTTCTGACCGGAAATGTGCGATGACAGGCTGTTGGCGGAAAATCCGACCGTGTGTATGCTCCATCAGACAATTGTTGTTGGATTTTCCGTGGACAAATGTTGGATAGCATGTTTTAAAATTTTCCGGGAACAAATGTGTGTTGTCGGTTTTTCTGAGCGTGTGTACACAAGTCTGTCGGACAAAAGTCCAAAGTACAAACACGCATGCTCGGAAGCAAGGACAAGCCAGAAGCAGTCAGTCTTGTAAACTAGCATTCGTAATGGAGAATTAATATTCGTGACGTGGCAAATTATGAAATCTCGAAATGCAGCGCACATTCTCTTCTTCTTTAATGGGATAATAATGAAGCTGCTTTGCTGGTGATACTGATGGAGTTATTGCAAGCGAATTTTCAAAGGCTTTTTTTTTCTAGTGACATCAAGAATAATATTATTATGCTTTTTTTTTATTATTTGGGCAAGTTACCACAACACCATTATCCCATAGTTTTTAAGATCAAAGATACAACTATGTTGGTATCCCTTGTTAATTTTACATTGTATTTTTTTAAATGTAACTGCCTACTCCCAAAATGTCATTTGAAGTAAAACACACAGCCAAGTATTATCCTTAACAAATTTTTTATTGTGCATTAAAAAAAGAAAACAAATACAATTAAACATGCTATCTGCCAATAGAACTTAACCAAAAAGTGCATTCTATGCATCCAAAAATATTGTAAATATACCAAATCAAATCATTATTCAACCAAAAAAATAATGTGAAAGCAATAACTCCATGACCAATAATAAATAACACGTTATCTCCTCCCATTCCGCAACATGTCTGGTTGACGAACAGCCTTTCAGAAACGAACTGAAAAGTGCGAAATGAAAAGTGTGACATGAAAAGCGCGAATCAACACTCACCAATCTTCTACTAACAAGAAATTAGCAGAAGGAGTCCAAAGGGTGGCGCTAAAGAGCTGAAAAACAACGTAGTACGTCACTACGTTCGTATTTGTTGGCCAACAATTGTGTGCCATGTGTATGCAAGACAAGTTTGGGCCAACGCCATTCAGACAAAAGTCCACGGTTTTGTTGGCCAACAATCCAATCGTGTGTACAAGGCTTTAGGCTCCATGCACAGTGGCAAAAAAAAAATGTTGATTCTACAGGCGTTTGATGTTTTTTTCACCTGCCTGTAGAAGCACTTCTATTGTATTCCATGGGTCTTTGCAGATTATGACAACTATAGGCATTTTCTGACAGGGACGTTCAGAGGAAGGAAAAAAAACCCTTCTCTATCGCGTTTTCTGGAGAAGTTTAGGAGCTGTAAAAACGTCAATCGCTCCTAAACTCCTGTTATCTCTTGTGAATGTCAAGTTTCAATTTTTTTTTTATTATTTGGGAGTTAACTTTTGCAGAGGGGGGTGTTGTTAAGCGCAAAATACGCCTGTAAACTCACACGCTCATAAACTCTCATAAACTCGCCTAAACTTTGTACAATATGCTTTTAATTTGTGTTTTTTATGCAATGTTTTTCCAGCTAAAACGATGACGTTTTTTTCTGCTCCTAGTGTGCATGGAGCCTTAGGCTCCATGCACACTGGGCCCTAAAAAAATGCCAGTTCCTATGTCAAAACAAAAACGCTCATTTATCGTTCTAATGTGCGTGGACACAGGATAACATTGAGCTGCTTCTACAGGCTAAACACAAAACTCCTGTAGAAGCAGGGATTTAAGCTAGTGTGCATAGAGCCATATAGAGCATTTTTGTATAGGAATTTATGAGGCTCCATGCACACTGGCCTTAAAAAAACGTCTGTTCTCTTGGGAATGAATTAAAACGCTCATATAGAGCATTTTTTGTACAAAGTCTAGACGAGTTTATGAGAGTTTTACGTTTTTTTCTGCCAGTAAGCTCCAATCAGAAGTGAGAACCAGAAGGGTTTTTTTTCCTGCCTTTAATTAAACGTTGAGCTCAAAATATGCCTCTAATTGATAACATTGAGCTGCTTCTACAGGCAGAACACAAAACTCCTGTAGAAGCAACATTTTTTACGCCAGTGTGCATGGAGCCTAAGTTTAGAAGCTTTTAGGAGAGCTTAGGAGCATTAAGCTTATTCTTTTGCCGGCAAACTGCTCTCAAAAAACACAAAATAGAAGGGTTTTTTTCTGTCTATAGGCAAAACACAGAATTCCTGTAGAAACAGCATTGTTTTAAGCCAATATGCATGGACCCTGAAAGATGAGACTCGATTTTCTTGTCCCTTATAATCAACACAGGTTACTACAAATAAAAACCTACACAAAACCAATAAATTGTACACAACTATGGAATACACATCCTAAACTTAGAATAAACCCGTGCTTCCTTTGCTCTCCCTATGTGAGAAGGAAAGTATATAAAAAATACATTTAAGCTGTATTATATTGCAGCTTAACAATTCTTAGATGTGGTAGCTGTAATTTTTTTAGGATTTTTTCTCCTATATTTTTGTCTATTAATCTGACTAGTAAGTCTGTTATATTTTAACTTCTTTTAACAGACAAAGCTGTCCAGCAAAAGTGACAGTTAGATGGTTGAGACAAACATTTTAACACTGATGGGGGTGTTTACAATGGTCAGCTTTTATTCATTTACACCAACCAGCCATAACATTATGACCACCCACCATAACCCATCGAAGCATAGAGTCCACTTGACCTCTGAAGTAATACTGTGGTATTTGGCACCAAGCCATCATTAGCAGATCCTATAAGTCCTGTAAATTGTGAGGTTGGGCCTCCATAGATCAGACTTGTTTTTCTAGCACATCCCACAGATGCTCAATTGCATTGAGAGTTATAGAAATTGGATTTTAAATCAACCCGGTCAAACTTGTTGTTGTGTTCCTCAAACCATCCTTGAATTCATCAGACCAGGCCATCTTCTTCCATTTCTCCATGGTCCAGTTCTGATGTCCCATTGTAGCTCTTTTGGCTGTAGGCACAGGTCAGCATTAACTTTTTCAGCAATTTGAGGTACAGAAGCTGTTCTATTGGATCAGAATACATGAGACAGTCTTTACTCCCCACATGCAATGAGCCTTGGCCACTCTGACGCCAACCGTGTCGTCGGTTGAACAGTTCTCCTTCCTTAGACTACTTTCGGTAGGTCCTGACGACTGCAGACCAGGAACATCCTACAAGAGCTGCAGTTTTGGAGACCCTCTGACCCATTTATCTAACCATTACAATTTTGCCTCTAACAAACTCCCTTAAATCTTTACACTTATCAATTTTGTTTGCTTCCACCAAATCATCTTCAGGGACAGCATGTTCACTTTTTTGCCTAATATATCCCACCCACTTTCTAGTGTCGTTGTAATGTGGTAATCAGTGATATTCACTTTAACTGTCAGTGGTGATATTATTAAGGATGATTGGTGTATGTAAACCCAAAAGGAGAGAAAACATGTTGCTGTAACTGCTTAAAAAGTGTTAGCTGGATTTCAGCTTTAATTTGTTAGTCAAGTCCATCTAAATTTGCTAGTGCATCCAAAACTTATATACACTAGTAGATTTGTTTACAAAAATTCGTATGAAAATTCTCAGTCTATTGAAATGTATTTTCAAAAGATTTTGTTTGCTTTTAACAATAGATTTTGGAATGAATGGACTTTATCAAACAAAAACCAAATACACGGTTAGAAATTCATACATTCAAGAGAAAAGTTCTATCCTGCTCCCTTGAATTTTCTCATGGTTGAAAACGAACATCGATTTGACCCCATTAATGATTAGAAAAATGAACAAACATTCATACATTTTTACAATGAAAAATATTGAACAAATTTACTAAGGTATACTCAGCTTAACCTCCCTGGCGGTATGATTATGTCAGATTTTGGATGCTCAAAGCGGTACAATGTTTTGCATGGAAATTTGGCGTTTCATATTGTAGGCCTTTAATTCTTAGGAATAACTCACTTAAATCTGTCCAAACAAGAGTCTAGTAGACATCCCGGGTATGATAAAGTTTGAAACAGGAAATCATAAATTATAATATAATAAATAACTATAAAAAATTATAACAAATAATAATATAATAATAATAAGAAGAAATATTCAATAATGTAATCAAATCAAAAACACTGAAATTGCAGAATTGTCGCTGTCATCACTTTCAGTATTTGATGACGGATTTCCCCACAAATCACTATCGCTCAATTCTGCCAGTGATTCTAATTTATTATCGCTGTTTTCTAGCTGGTCTAAAACCACTTTTGACATAAAGGGTGGCTTTTTAGTTGCTATGGACAATCTCCAGTTTCCAGGCAGAAAGAACAGTATTTATAATATAAAATTGCATGCAGGGCATTGGACAAAGCACTGGGGACAAAAGGGAGGTGAAATACAGTAATGTAAACTGTAAGATTACAGTGTACTGTATGTGTTATGTGTTTTTCACTTTTTGAATTTGGCGCCGTTCTCTATCCCCGTGCGTCGCAACACTCACAGGGAACGGAGCTTGGCACTGTGATAGATCCGGCGGAGGACACGGCTCACACATACAGCGGGGAGACATCGCAGGATCCTGGGGACAAGGTAAGCAACTTTGCCTGGATCCTGCAATGCGATCTCGAGTGTGGCTCGGGGGTTACCGCTTTTGGTACTGAAAATCCACCCCGAGCCGCACTCGGGAATACCGCCAGGGAGGTTAACACTACCCTCTCCCCAGACTGACAATGCTGCTGTCCAAAGGTGCTTCTGTCGCTCCTCCAGTGGAGTGGAGACACTCTATGAGAGTAAAAATAAAGGAAAATAAGCCTTAAAAAAAAAATTAAAAAGAAAAAAAATCTAATTCACCACATCTTGGTAAGCTCCAATGTATTTTGAAGGTTTTTGTTTTTGGGTTTAATAGCTTTGTAAGTTAATTGATAAACTGCTGTGCTGTCTTGGAAGCATTGCAGTTGTGCTAAGATCATAAAGTCCACTTCTTTTACGTTTAATCTGAGTTTTAGATTTTTTTTCATCCCTTTTGGCTACTGTGCAGCTATGTACTATGCAACTTCCCTCTCATGCTCCAGTGTGTGTATG